>OY728122.1:1910281286-1911531286 GCA_963277665.1 Viscum album
TTGAAAAATATCACAAAGTACTTTGTTTGGAACAAGATATGATGATTATTTTTAAATCATTTTTTAAATTGTTAAACAAGGGTAAATATTAATATAAACAATTAAAGTATTATGTTTTTTAAAACTCTACTAGAAATCATGGTCATGGAATAGAAATATCCACAATCGAGAAATAAAAATAAACAATCCCAGATGAGGGTGAGGTTGTAAAATAATCCACTACCACTTTAAAATTAGTTGAATCACATGCCCCATGAATGAAAAACATTTAATAAAATTTGAATATCATGATAATAAATAAATACATGATACAATATTTGAATGGGGAATTATATACACCTCATAAAAGAATATATATTTATAACATCCAAATATTCCACAATGAATGATAAATTAGATGGTGTCCCTTACCTACGGTTCAATTTCCATGTTCCATTCCTAATCATCCAGTATAAATATAAACTTATTATACAAATATTATATAACCATATTCAAATATATCATGCCCTAAATTATTTAATTAAATATAGTATTACCCATTTATTAACTATTTATTGATAAAATAAATGTTTCATATGGTAATCACTTTTTTATTCATATATTTTTTGGTTTTGTAGTTTTGGTCCAATTACATTTATCTTGCCTACATCATATATAATATTATATAAAGTTCATATATACCATATTAATAAATTAGATTAATATTTATAATCATTATTGAAATTTGGGCATAGATAATTAATCGTAGTGCTTCGTTGAGATGGTAAGATATACGTACGCATGAGCTATGAAATCACCTCTAAATGGTCTAAAGGGTAATGAATTTGTTGACATATAAATTATCCAGAATTTTATTCTTTCAATATTATCTTTTTTATGCACTATTTACATCATTATATCCAACTATCTAGAGTTGTGATGAATAAAATTACACCACTGCCTGGAGACTGTAAGCCTTATGTACGAAAACACTTAGTTTTTTAATAAGAAGGATAATCTGTGAAATATTGTTGTCTCATAATCATAATAACTTATTAGTATATATATTATTCTAGATTTATTAATTTATTATTAATTCAACATATGAATAGGATTAATTGGCATAAATAAAATATAAAGAGTCGATAAAGATTATTAAGTCTTCTTTCGTAGAAATTCTGTAGATCATTTCTTAAGGGACATAACATTTATCTTTTTAGGAAAAAATACCTCTAGAATTTGAATAATGATGCCGAGAATTTTAATGGGATCTATTTGGTTGTTCCATAAGGCTCAATGTTTTGTAAATAAGTGAATCTAGGGGTTCCCTTTTATAATAGAGGTGAGGGACACTTTTGAAATTTCTCATAACATTAAAATATAATAAGACTATTCTATATCCAAATGCTTCTAAATGGCTTATATATTAATAAGGGTTAATGTTTCATGCCATGTATTTTCCCAAATATCCACATTAAATATTTTTATAATTTTTAAATAATTTATTAAAATATTAATTCCAAAAAATATCATTATTAAGAAATTTGATATTATTAATTACATTGACAATGAAAACATCAAGGAAAAAAATTAAAATTAAAAAAAAATAGTTTATTACATCATAATCATGGAAATATCATATATATATTTATTTTATGACATTAATTATATCAAATTGTATTTATTTAATATTTTCAATACTATTTTTTTATTTTTTATTAATTAAATAATTATTACATCAACGTTGTGAAAGAATTTAACGTAATTATTCCTTCCATAAAAATTAAAAATAAATTACAATGATTAAGATAATAAAATTATATTTAAGAAAAATATTTATATTTGAAAAAAAAAATTGGATAACATAATATTGAATATATTACCCTTATTAAAAATAGAAGTGTGACATGTTAATTTTATTTTAAATAAAATACTATAAAGTTTATAATATTTTCCAAGTGACTCCAAATGGTCTTATATTCGACATTCAGATGACTATGGTACAGATATATTGAAAACATGGGATTTAATAATGTTTTTGGGTGAGTTAATGGTTCTTGAAATTTTATTTTTAGAGTTTATAAAACATTTTTGTTGATTTTTATTCTACTTGAACAAGCAATGCATATGTTTTTCATAAGACATTATGGAACATATTTAATATATATAAATTAAAATTAAATTAATATCATAGAAATAAATTAATTTTCCTCAATGTATTCCATTATATTTAATCATTATGTATATTTAGTTACATCCATGTCAACCAAACTTATTTAATTTGTTAATTTGGATTTTCTTACCTTGCACTGGAATTGTGAAATAATATGGATACTATGGTTGTTTTATTACTAAAAAATTAGAAATTATCCATAAAAATAATCATTTTTTGATTATATTTAATTCTAGGTTCTACAAAGACGTTATGACTCTCACTTATAAGCTATAAGACACCAAATTTATCTTTTCGAGTACATCACAAGCATTATGTTAGTAAATAAACTGATTTTAATATTTATCAGAAAACAAATTATAATATTAATGTTGTAAATTATATTTGTGATATATTTATATTATAATATCATACATGAGTCATTGTATTATATTAATAAATTTGTATCAAAATTATGTTATGATAATATCACAAAATATACCATATTTTAAAAAACATTTTTAAACATGTCCTAAGTATAATCGGATCCTTTTTTATTCAATCTATTTCCACTACATTTTTTATTCTTTTATTTGGATAATTAATAATATTTGTTATGATTGATTCACTTTTAATGAATCATAAGATCTATAAGTCATTTTATTATCCTCTAAATATCTACTAAACCAAAATGGTTGGAACATATCATCTAAACCAAACATTATCTTAAAAATGTAATATATAAAGCTCAACATAATATATTCCACATGATTTAAATATTATGTATCCCCCGAAATATTACTGCAAATATTAAAAATTCTAAATATTTATGAATAATGTCACTAAATCAACATCTCCTTAATTCCCCATAAAGTAGCTCTTGATATCACATGAAAAAACATTAATTACATAAAAACATTGTAACAACGTGAATCTTTATAAAATAATAATACAAATATGAATTATTTATTATTACATAAGTAATACATTTATTTTTTTTTGATATATTCTATAACTAATTTTTTTAATTAACTTTATCCATGATCGAATAAACTAATTTGTCAACATATTTTTTATATGTTCTTAGGTACTGAGAACTATCCTATTTATGTTATCGATATCAATCCTATTTTTTTTCAAAGTCATAATTTCAAAAACTATAAAAAATTATGTATTATTCTACCTCAATCACATATTTTTCCGGATGAGCAAAGTGCCATTGAATCACATTTATTAACCATCTTTACTATTATATAGGTTTTATAAAATACATTAAGAAATGGTATTACCGAACAATCCCAATATGTTTCATGATACTTATTACAAGAATATCATTAATAAAAAAAATATTCCAACATATTTCATGGATCTAAATACCAAGTAATAGTAATCATGTCCAATTTAGTTGTATCAATTGCATAAGATAGACCTTGATCACTTTTCTTATTATATGGTATATTCCCTTGAATAGTAGGACATTGATTTGAATAGTTCCCCATATCCTTATAGTTGAAAAATTTCATAACATCATTATTTTCTGTTCAACTATGACCATAGGGGCCTTTCTCTCTTGACTTTTATAAAAATAGCATTCCCTTCAAGCAAGAATAAGGTTATTTCTTTAAAGAACAATCATATGTGGGAAAATCCTCCATTCCCCTCATCCATCTATACATATTTTTCTCTTCCATCATCTTCTTCTCTTTCATCACTTTTATTTTATAACAAATAGATATTTCATTATCTGTAATTATAGAACATTTTTTTATATGCTCATGGGATTAGAAAGTTTTGAATATATGTTTTTTAATGAATTGTCTCCACACCATTAATAAAATGGTTACTATTGATCTTTGGATTAAATGCATAGTACATAGAATTCCATTCTAACCATGTAAATAAGTATTCATGATTATAAATATTATCATTATCCTTTTCACTCAAACATAAGAATTATTTCCCTATATCCACACACTATTCATGAGGGAAATATTTTTACATGAAAAGATCCTTAAAATCCTTCCATTCCATGATTATCATTTTTTCATAATCTTTTTTGTTTTGGAATCAAGGTCCCCCATTTATCCTCTTCCCCTATGAGATGATAAAAAACCATAAAAATATTCTCCCTTTTATTAAGTCACAATGTGATGAAAATATTCTCAAAGGAAAATATCCATTTCTCAATTAAAAATGTATTTATAGACCGATTAGATGATGGATTTATATTACACATGAAGTGATATTTCATTGTTACATCACATTATGGATCAGTAGGATGATCCATATGGAATGATTATTTACCATAACCTGAGTAATATATCATAATATAGTTATTATTTGTTTATATCTAGTTGAATCTACCATTTCAGCTTCATTATCATGAATACGAGGTAAATATCAAATTAGATTACAAATATTGATAATGTTTTCATTATTTATTCAAAATTCCATTTCAAAAAAATTGAATTCTCTAGATTAGAACAAAAAAATATGAAGTATATTTTATTATCTAAAAATAACTAAAACACATAATGTAAATCTAAATTTTAGGTATAACTAATATCTAAATATTAATCTTGGTTTATTTGGGAATATTTCAAAATTATATCAGAGGGTTTTGTTATATAATATGGGTTTATTAAAACTAGTTCCCATTGAGAATTATAAAACTCCTTTAATAATAAGTATAAATTACATTGGAAATAGATACAAGGAATCACATTCCAAATGATCGAATAATTTAGTATCCTTTAAAAATATATATTTACATAAAATTCACATTGCACTTCAATCATTAAAAAAACTATTTTATTTGATAACAACATTATTCCCCTTAGCATAACCATTAATTATCAATAATAAAACACTTCCTAGTGTCCTAGGGAAAAATATAATAAATGGGTGAGCTAAAATTATTAGTAAGGGATAAGTATGATTGTAGATATCATGAATCAATAAGAATAATCAACACGGAAAGGAGAAAAACTAAACACACATTAAATTTAATAAATAAATTGATGATAATATATAAAGAATAAATGATGATAAATTAATTTCATATAAACTATCACAAGATCATAAAAATTACATGGATATTCAAAATAATTTAATAATCACATGGAATATCGATAACAGAATTAATAATGAAGTAATTCACAATGTAGGGAATCTAAAATATAACATTAATGACCCAGCCAAGACATGTACATAATCGTTTAAGGCCTCAACTAAAACTCAATCTACTTTATCTCATGATACATAGTGAAAAATAAAATGGATATCGTGGTCCCCACACACCACATAATAAGTTAAATTCATTTGTATTATGAAATGTCTGAATCATAATCATTATAAACATTAGCACTAAAAACTAATTTAAAATTTTTTCACAATTAACTCTATCAAAAAATGTATTCATAAGTCATCTAGAGTAATATGAATGGTATCAAAACGGAACATCCCTTATCAAAATAATAATGAAACATTTGGATAAATTAAAATTATGGTATAATTAAAATATATACCTAGATAATCATAAGTATAATAACGGTTCTTAATGTTGTTGAATAGATATTCTATAAAGTGGTCATTAAAATCATTTATGAGTAAAATATATTTTTCACTTTGAAATTCGTTTTTTAACCTTTCAAAATATGGATGAAAATACATTCCTTAAATATAAACATGTAAAAATATAAATCAAGATTAAAATTATTAGGCCTCAAGATGTTGAGAGAATCTTCTCATGTAGTATATGTTTAAAAACATTTCATTCATATTGTTTTCATAAAAAATAAAAAAGTATCTTTTTTGGAAAACGATTGGAAGATTAATTTTAAATAATTTTTTTAAAGACAAGCATGGTTAATTATTAACTAAAAATGTTAGAGTGAATATCTTTTTAAAAAAATTTTGTAAACCATGTAATTGGAAGAGAAATATCCTCAAATGATATATAAAAATAATGAATCCCTGATAATGATGACATTAAGAAATAAACACTTACCACTTTCTAATTGGTTGAATCGTGTGACCCATTGATAAATAACATTTAGAAAAACATAAATTATCATGAGAATAAATAAATTATTGATATAAAATGTCAAATAATAATTATAAATAACTATTAAAATAATATTGGTGCATAACATCAAAATATGCCTTTATTAGAAAAACTGAGATGAAGTCCCTTACCTCAGGATAAATTTTAATTGTAACTTTCTGAACCTCCTTTATAAATATAGAATTATTATACATATTTTACATAATCATAATCCTATGTATAATACCATATATAATTTATTTATAATATTTTATCTTTTATTTAGAATCGATTCGTTGTAAAAATCACTCTTATGGGTAGAAATCACATCATTCTTCATGTGTATTTTGGTTTGGTAGTTTTGGTCATATCAGATTTATGATGGGTAAATCATATCGAGAATGATATTAAAGATATAGATATCATATTTATTCATTATATTCATATTTAGAATCATTATTGAATGGATTACATATAAAATGAATCACATTGCAATGCGGAGATGGTAAGTAATGCATACAAACAAGAAACAACATCACTTCATAATGGTCGAAAGGGTAAAAAGTGGGAGATTTATTAATTATAATGAATATATTTGATTTCAAATGATTCTTAGATATCTACTATTTTCATTATTAAAACCATCAATGTAAATTGTTGATGAAAAACAAATTACACCATTCTGTGGTGAGAAAAAGTCATATGTACACACATGCGGTATTTTCGTTTTTTGAAGGATGGATTAATGTTAAAATATGGTTGTATCACAATAATAATAATATATAATTATATATAATATTCTGGAATTATAAATTTATTATGAATGGAACACATTAATAATATGTAGAAGAATAAATATAATGGGAAGAGTCAGTAAAGACGATTACCTATTCCTCTGGAGACCTTCTTTAGATCGTTTCTTAAGGGAATTAAGGATGGACTTTTGAAAAGGATAAAACATGTATAACGTGTAAAGGAAGTATATAATAGTAATATGTAGGTATTATTAAATCTATAATGATCAATGTGGTGAGAATAAATTAATGAATCTATTCACTCATATAATTGAGGTGAGGGATACATATTGAATTTCTCAAAATATGAAATTATAATAACACTATTCTAAATAAAAATGCTTCCAAATGGCCTGTAAATGACTGTTGTATGATTTTTTAGACTATAAATTATCCCAATTTTCTACTTTAAATATTTATATAATTTTTAAATAATTCAATAAAATATTAATTTCATATAATATCATTATTGTTAAATTTGATGATATTAATTACATTGACATCAAAAATATCAAGAAAAAAGGTAAAATTTGAGCCAAATATTTTATTAGATACTAAACATGTAATTATAATATGTATAATTCTAGGATCACAAAAATTATATCAAATTATATATATATTAATATTTTTCATATTGATTATTTGATTTATCCATTAATTAAAAAATTACCACATCAGCATTGTGCAGCCATTTAAGTTACATATATCATTCCAAAAGATTAAAAATAAATTACCATGATGAAAAAAAGTATTTAAAATTTCAAAATAATATTTATTTTCTAGATAATATACTAGATCACATCATATTAAAAACACAACACTTATTAAAAACAATAATGACATGTTTGGAATTTATTTAAAGAAAATACTATAAAGGTCATAATCTTATCAATGTGGATCAAAATAGTTTTATATTATATATTCAGATGATTATAGTGTATATATATATATAAATAATATTTATTAATGTTTTTGTCTCATTTAATGTTTCTTATCATTTTAATTTGAGTTTTTTTAAAACCAATTTGTGGATTTTTCTTCTAATTTCACAAACACAACGTAATTGTCGCATAAAAATTTTATATAATTATGTAATAAATAAGGAAATAAAAATAAATTACAATAATGAAATTAATTATACTCAATATAATCCTTTACATTCATTTACTATGTATTTTTACCCATATCCACGTCACTATAACTTAGTTAATTTTTCAATTTCCTTTTTCTTGCCATGCGCAGGGATTGCATAATCATTTGGATAATATTCTTTTTATAAAACTAAAAAATTATAAATTATCTATATAAATAATCATTTATTGATTATAGATAATAAAATGGTCATGAAAATGAATTATACCTCTCAATTATAGTCTATATTATACCAAAATTTAAATTTCATGTACTTCCCAAGCATTGTGTAAGAACTGAAAATGATTTTCATATTTATCCTGAAATAAATTAAAATTTTCTTTTTATAATTTTTATTTATATTTTATTTATTTTATAATATAATAAATTAATAATTTTATATCTTTAATAAAATTTTATGTCATATTTATTTTGTGGAGATATCAGAAAATATACCATAATTTAAATATATGTATTTTATTACTATTCACTAAAACATTAAATCAATAAGAAAATTATCAAAATTTCAACATGGAATAAATTTGATATTATAATATCAAAAACTAATTTCATTTTATAAACTAATTTTTTTTAGTGTCAACAATTAATTATATTTATTTTCTCATAAAAATCAATAAAACTCACTTTTTAATGTAAATGAATAATTGAGGAATAAAATTCCTTTACAAACATAAATTATGTGTTTATTTAATAATTATTAATAAATAAATTTTTATGGAATATTACCTTAAAATATATTTGATAATATAATTATTCAAAATCATACCCTTTAATTTAATGGCCAAGTTATAACAGTCATGTTAGAATAAAAATATATAATAGTATTTCACAGTTCATTTAGGCGTGGTGTTCTGTGAACCCAACTCTATCAATTAATATATATATAATATAAAATATAGTGATGTTATTGAAATCCATCCGGGGAAATAGTTTTTTAAAAACTAAGTAGATTACCCAGAGAAGAGATAACTTTCTTCAAGAATAATTTTTATAATATTTTTTTCTATGCCCTATATATTTAATATTAAATCATACTGATATAAAAAACTGAAGATAATCTATATAAATATTTTTTTGGTATTTTAAGGTAATTACCTACAACCATAAAACGTCCATATAATGGGTTATGAAATCATCATTCATGCATGGGGTGAACCGCCACCTCCTGAACCGATGTCATTCATTTTTTCATAACTAGCTCTCATGGGTGTGTATGATGAGGGATATAAAGTCTATATATATATATGATATTTATAACATAATTATATCTCGGTATCCAATATATCATATATATATATATATATATTACTCTCCATTCTTTTTAACATATGACAAAGTCGCTTGTGTGTTCGACAAATCACCACCTCATGAAGCGATGTAATTTTTCATTCAATAAATCATTAAATGGAATGAAAAAGGATAAAATTTTGGATTATATGTGATATATATTAACTAATTATTACCTTCATTAAATTTTTATCATTATTGAATGATAATATTTATAGTATTTTCTTTCTTAACCTTTCACTCAATGAAAGATGATAATGTCATTCATGTATATGTGGACTACATGTTTCATGAAAGGATGTGACTTTATTTTCATCACCACAGCACATGGATTATATATATAAGTATATTTAAAATAATAACATCGTATGTATGACATTATGTTCAATATATAAAAAAATATATCACTCACCTTAATCCTATAATGATCATTAGTAAATTGAAATGCCACTCATGTGTATGTCCAACCTACATTCTCAATGATCATAACATACATCACTTTACAAAACAATATTTCATGAATGAATAAAAAATTATAATTTATGTAAAATTATGTGAATTTTTTGAAGAATATTTTCATTAAAAGATGAAACTCTATAATATGCATAGGAACTAGAACTTTCATGACAAAGCACAAATGAGAAAATAAGGAATTTAACACATGAAAATAAATAATGAATTATTATAAACAAAAAATTGATAAATTTTATTATATTATCATAGATGTTATTATAAATATTATTATGGTTCTATTATAAATTAATATCTGGCCTAAAACCACTATACATGTGGTTTAATATATTTTAAGTAAAGGAAAGTGTTAGTTCAGGGTTCTGTCTAAATTTCCTTTCATTGAGGAACCATTGTATAAAAGGAACTAATTTAATTTATATCGGTAATGAACTCAATATTTCACATGTAATATAAAAAATAATTCATAATTCATGTTACATTAAGTTTCAATTTTAATTACTTCATCCAGGTGGATTTTAATTGAAAATTTCCAATTGGTAAAAGTTATTGTGAAAACTCACTTTACTTCGTGTTTGTTAACTTTATCTTGAAACAACCACTTTATTATGATAAATATTAATTTTAAATTAAATTTCAATTAAATATAAAAATAATTATATGATATATATAATTATCTCCTAAAAATTTCTATTTTTATATATGGTTATTACTCTGAATGTTTTCTATTAACTGGGGAAATATTGATAAATCTTCATCCTTTAATCAATATGTATACATGCATAAAAGGAACATTATTTGTGAATTAAATTAATTATTTGATATTTGATGACTTATTTTTACATGAAATTCATTGTTGGGGACCAGCAATATATATCCACTCAATGCATTAGTAGCCTTATAAGACAGATCTGTTGGCTAAATCAGATAGGGTTTTACCCAATAGTTTTAAACTTTCTTGGGGATAACTCTTGAAAGTAAGGGTATTATGTTCTTGGGAAACAATAAATACAATAATTAAACATTTCCTTCATTTATAATTCAGTTAATATTATTATCCACTATATTTTATATATGATATTATCTATGGATTCATTTTATAAATATTTTACTAATTAAATGTAATGAGTTTTTAGTTATTTACCTTCTCATATTGATTCTTACTTATGTTACCATGATAAAAATTTATTGAAACAACATGTATGTTCATTTTTATAAATTTACTTGTTTATTATTCTTTTTTATTAATGATATCTTCAAAAATACATAACCTATACTGAGAATTTTAGCCCACCCTTATATTGTTTCCATTCCCCATGTTATAATGATTTAATCTTTGATTTATTATTCAACGATTCATTTCCTTTTATTAGGTTGTGTATTATGTTTTATTTTATATTTATAATGTAAAATTAGAATGATGTATGTCTATGGTTCTCCAAAACTAGTAAACTGACCAGTCTTTTGGGATTTGATTCTTGTATCTATTCTAGTGTAATAATGAATGATACTCGCATTGGGATACTAGAGTCGTGGTCTTTACATCCTAGACATTTATAAAACATTTCATATAAATTTTTTTATTTAACAAATAAAATTATTCTTTTTAAAATATTATATGGACTTCTAAATCCCATTTCTATCATTTCTAGGACTAAATTAAAATGTTACCTTAATTAAAATAGTTTTTGGTCTTTTATTTGAATCAAGAACATTCAATGTGATTTTAGAATTAGGCAAGCCATCAAGTCTTGATACCACTTATTTAATTTATTAATAAAAAATTCCTATCATTTAACATAGTAATACATAAAATTTTATGTTATATAAAATTTTAAATATAAAAAACTATATTTTCTAAATACATACACGAATAAGTTTTCTTATATTAAAATTTACTTTTGATACATTTAGAAATTATTATTGATAAAATAATTATAAAATTTTGAATCATAAGGATAAAATTAAGTATAAGGTTCAGTATTAATTTCTTTCATTAAAATTAGTTACAAAGGATAAAAATTAATTACCAGGGAAATGGGAAATTAGAATTAATATAAAAACTAAATTAAAATGCTTTTAAACACTCAATGTTGTCTCATAAATGAGTGGATTAGGATATATTCTACCAAAAATCACATACTCTTCTACATTTTCCTTTTTTTAGTCCCCATTTATGAATAAATACATATTACTAATAATTCTATTCTAACTACCAAAACAATCATATTCTTCACTTATAAAAAATTAACCCTCATACACTCATAGAATCACCTTCCATTATAATTTCTTCTTTATGCTATAAAATATTTATTTTCCTAGAACCTTTATCCACATAAATAGGCATCTAGTTGTGCTATTTTTTAATGCCTTTATATCTAAGGATTTTTCCATGAGAAAACTCAATCTTTTGACATGAGGAGTACTTTATATGAGTTTTTCTTTTACAAAAATCCTTAATAAATATAAACATATTATTATAATTAATGAATTGATATTATTGAATTTAAATAACAATATATTAATAATAAAATAGTTATATAATCCATTAAATCAACTTATAAAAACATACGAACATTAATTGTGTATTTTCGGATAATTGCCTCCATAATGTACGGTTTTTCATTTAACATATTTGTTTCATTAAATATACTAAATACCTAAAATATGTTTCAAAAAATGAAAAATAGAAACAATAATTTTATTATCCTATTATAATGTTATTATACACATCATTTACCATACATACCCATCGAGATATAGCATGTACATTTTTGGGTCGGTTTTACCACCTCTTGAGTAAATACTACAAAAATATCCCATGGATGACTACGAGAACATAAATACTATTATTAATATATGTTTATAATAAATTAAATATTTTTTAGGTTTTTTAATGGTGAAACTATTTTTTAACTTATTATTTAAATATCACCATTCATCACAAGAACAACAAAAATATTCTGACACCGATTGAACTTTCACACAAATACCTAGAGAATCTATAATTTAAATAAATAGAATATGATAATAAATATTTTAATATTAAATTAAATACAAAAGTATAACTTTTAAAATATAGTCTTTAATAAAATTAACATGATAATTTTGGAAGGTTAGTCTGTGCACAGAACGAATATGGAATAAGGTAATGTTTTTCTTCTCAAATTCCTATATTTAATACATTTTTTATATTATACACCTAATTGAATTTATGTGGTGTATAAAATTATTATTTCAGATAACATATAGTCAATTTCCACTTATTCAATGTATTTAATGTTTTATTTTAATCACTAAATATTCTATGGATATTTTATTTAAATGCTCCTCATGTTGCAAGGAGTTTTAAAGAATCAAATATACTCATTGGTTTGTAAACACTATTCATTCACTATTATATTTAGTGATTAATATGTTATAAATTATAATAATTTTATATATAATTTACACCATAATTTCTATTAAATCATGTTCACACTAATGAATTCTTCCATAATGATTCTATTATTGCATTGAAATTATTTTTTTATAGAGAATAATTATCCATTATTTTATTGGAATCTTATACCATATACATGTTCAATCATCCCACCAATTTTATCCTTTACCTAGTGTAGAATCAATTTTTTCCTAAAATGATTATCCTTTCCCGTTTATTTTTTGAAAACAATGTTTTCATCAACCTTTTAGCGGTGTGGGTTTTCAAAAATGTTTTTTCAAAATGTGAAACCAGTTATTTTCTGACGTTAAAAATACTTTCTTATCATCCTTTATATATATTATTTTTTAAGAATTTCATATTTAAAATTCTATTTTTTGAAAACTTTATAAAAAAATATTTGTTCATCTATTTTCCTCCGCAAATGTGTTTTATATACTGTAATGTTTTAAAGGGTTATGGGAAAAAAAATTATTTTTAATACTATTTATTATCAAAGGTTTATAATTCCTGAAGAGATTTTTTCAAAACCATGTATATGATATTATGATATTTTTAGTTTTTTAAAAAATAACTATTTATATAATAGGATTTCATAGGTTCATGTTATGTTTTGTTTTCTAATGGTTTAATAAATGAATTTTTTCCATGGGTTCATTAAAATAGGTTTATGATTTATTTTAGGTGGAACAAATATATGTGGATAATAATGGGTGGGGTCTTATATCACCTTTAAATACATTTGTTAGAATTTTATATCTCATTATATAATTATGGGAAAAAATTAGAGGAAACTCCTTTACTATGGGAATTGAGTAGGGAATGCTCGTAGTACTCTAGGAATCAAGTAGGAGTTCTTACTCCAATATGGGAGTCAAATAGTCATGATTGATCCAATTTATTATTAGAATCATGGGGTGAATCCTAATACAATATGTTATGTTTTTCTTTTCCCATTATTCCCTTTTTATTTTTCCTATGATATTATTTATTACCAATCTATTCTAAAAGATTGGGATATTCCATATTTAAGTAATATTCTGTTATCTTATATAATTATTTCATATTTTTTTTTATATTTTTTATATGATTATATGGAATGATTTTGATGACCTATATTTTTTATTAGGATTATATTTTATTTTACATAATGATAAATAATGTTTTATGACTGTCACTTTTGATCTCATGATATTTTATTTTATATTTCCCAATTGCTCATGTTTTTCATGATTTCTATGTCGTAACAGCTATCGCTTATTGATAAGTTTCCATTGTGGATAATTTGCTCTCACCCATTTAATATATTTTTATTCCCTAAGTTTGGAATATGATTAGATCATATGATATGTCTAGAAGAGATTCTATAGGTGTAAGGTTGGGGTGAAATGTCAACACTTGTTGTAAAAAAAATATTTTCATGTAGCTAGTCTTCATGAAATTAATCCTATATGTCCTAGGGTTGTATATTTTTTTGATATGTATTAATAAAATCATTGTATCTATTTATTATTTATTCATGTTTATCTTTTATCACCATACCGTCACCACTATACCAACTCCACACGTGACCTCCACCTCCACAATTGAGCAACCTAATGTCATCCCATTACATATTGAGCTTCCTCACCATCATCTACTTATACCAATGTTATACCTTTGTTAGTATGAAATTTGTTATATATTATTCCAATAAAACCAAAAAAATATGTCATTTTGATCCACAAAAATATCATACTCAATTACACATGGGAGAATCGAACCATGGAATGTACCCTCAGACTATGTGTACTATAAGTCAGTAGACTTCACACATTACTCTACACATAGGTTTATCCTTTATCAGACACCCAAAAAATATCAAAAAAATTCACAAAATAATTGAAATTCATGCAATGAAAATATGAAAATCATGCAATAAACACAGTTTTTATGTTTTTTGGGTGATGTGTCTGAACATCATGTGATAAAAACACTATTGTTTACCTTTATTATAACTAAAAGATATAGGTGATTGAAAATAAAATAAAAAATACAAGAAATACTAAATAATTTCAAAACACTCCAATAATTTTCATATTTAATCACGTTTTTCACAACATATACCATTCGCTTCTATTCTATGAACCAACCAGTTATCCAACAATACAAGATATCCAAATATAATATATCCTAAAGCATGATCATATTAGCATGACAACCAAATTTGTGACCCTTCATCATTAATAATAATATGGACCTCCAAATATCCATTAGAAAATTTTTCGTAGATGAAAAATTTCAATGGTCTTACATAAATTAGAAAAGTCATGTTTCCACAGTCTTTATCTCACATTAATTCTATCATCCAGTTCATGAAATTCCAATGAACATAGTTATAATGGATGAACTTCCACTAATTTGAAATATAATTTACCTCCCAAAAATCTTTAATTTGATGTTTTTTCTAGGGAATCCTGTAAACTCTCCATGACTTAGTAAAATCCTCTCATTACAATAATAATTATTCCTCTATTTTCATTATTTGTTCATATAAGAACCACTGAGGCATGATGATTCCACAAACATTACTTTTCTATCACCTTGGAAAAAATATCTAGAAAATTTTTCATTCTTGTTATAATCTATAGCTCCATATAATTTTCTTCTTGAACATTAATAATGATATCATACTCCATAACAATGTGCTTATTCCAATCAGAGAAAAATATATTTCATGCTATGTGGATTGTAAATTAGCTTCAATAGAAAAGAATTTATCCTTATTGGTACCATATGATCTCCTTCATCAAAATTCATAACCATCCCATTTATTTTCTATCTATGATTTTGTTTACAAACATAGCTTCAATTGAAATTATATTAATAATCCATTATAACCTTGATAACTAACTAATAGATATTCCACCAAATGTAAACAAAAAAACCATTTTAACTTTTCCTTGTATCTGTGCCATCATCAAAGTATGAGTCCCAAAAACCTTGAAATGGATAATTGTTACCAAAGCATAGGGTTGTATATTCAATTCCTATAAAATATAAAATCATCCACTTCACAACCACCCAATATAATTTCCATGGTTTCTTCATGTTAACACTCACAAATCCCATAATATTTATAATGATTGGTTGATTGAAAACTATTTCTTACATAAATATTTCAACCAATGATATATATGGTAATAGCTGCATTTACTTGTACTCAACACCCATTTTCATTGTTTGTGACTTAGATAAATTTAATGGAGTTGAAATAGGGATAGAGACTATCTTACTTCTAGCCATCCCAAATATTTTTATAATATTCTAGATAAAATCCCTCTAAAATAGCACCAAAATCTAAAATTTCTTATCACACTAAATGTTCATCCAAAAAATATTTCCTTCCCACAAAAAATAATTAATCATTAATCTTATAGAAAAATTATAATTCAAATTCAAGATTCCCCCAGAATTTAGTATATATAATATTATTTCATCATTCTATAAAATTAATATGATATTTCTCTCATCATATAATTGTTCATGGAAATAATAATGACCTATATTTATCCATATAAATGTTTCTTCTTATATGAAAGAATCAAATTTCAAATTCTATTTTTGAGGGTATTGTTTTATCCTGTAGATTATTTTGTTTATTTTATAAAACATATTTATCATTCCTTATACTGGTAAAAATATTAGTTGTTGCATGTACATATACGCTAATGAATCTCTCTGATGAAATTTGTTTTATAGAAACATTTTTTCTTTAAATTAATCTTGTAATTTAACCATTCTAAGAACTATTTAAATAGTTGGATACATTAATATCGAGGAAAATATTTACATGAAGCCAACCCCATTTTTTGCTAAAACCCCTTCACTACCAACATCTATTTTTGGTTCTTTTTACCATCATCCTTATCCTATATCCAGTAAACCCATTTATTATGGTGTTCAATTTCCCATTCAATAAATATGTATATTCTCAAGATCTGTTGAACATCATCAAATCCATTTATTCATTTGTTTCTAAAACCATTTCTGTTGATTCACTAAGAGATTCCACAAATTCAAGGCCATCGGGATCTCCTACAATAGTTAAGAGATGAAACATAATATTAACCCCAATTCTATAAATGTGAATTATAACTATAGTTGTTATCCTTAACTGAGTTGGTTTCACTATACGTATTGAATCATCTCTTTCTTCTGATACCTAAAATTCTAGTTCTCCAACTTCCAGAGACCAAACAATCATTACTCCAATTATATCATTAATAGTTATTTAATTTTTTAGATTATATTCTACTAATATCACTACTAGAGTTTTGATAAATTCATCTAAGTTCATTTGTTTCTTTAAATTTCTAGTGATTTTACACAGATAAACATGGACTTTGTTGGTTTATCTATTCACAAAATACTTATCCACAAAGTATTACTCATTCCAAAAAAACCTCTTCAATGATCTGAACATCATCTCTCATGATAAATTTCATTTTTTCCACATTCCAATTGTAGTAGCCAAAATATTCAACACCACACCCCAAAAAATAAATACTAGACTCTTCCACATGTATTCCCATATTTTTAAAATCAATATCCATGTCACATAATAATTTTTAGACTTTGATTTGTTTTACTTCTAGTTTATTTTCATCCAATATATTCTATATAATTTACATCCCAACTATTCATTCTCCTCAAAACCAATTTTTTTTAAAATAATCACTTTTTTATTGTAAAGTGATAACTAGAATAAACATGAATTAGTAATCCTAATATATCACAAAACCCAATAAAATTTTTAAAATTATAACATCCACCTCAAGGACCACACAAAAAAATTCAAATCCTCAATACCTATGTAGAGACCCAAAGCTTGATGTACATGGACATTACATTACTTTTGAGGAATACATAGTACATAACAAAAACACACACAAAAGGACCGTAATAGTTTAGTGTCTTTGGAAACTCGGAATATAATCTTCTAATTATGGTGAAAGATCTTAAACATCTCCCATAAAGATATTATTTTTTTTCTAAACCTAAATCCTTTCATTATGTCCTGGGGAAAAGAAAACATAAATGGGTGAGCTCAAATGCTCAGTAAGGGTAAACAAAAGAAATATCAATGACGTCATATTCATAAGAACATATTTTTTGGAAATCTTAACCTGCAAAAGAGATCATAATTTCATAACATGGGATAAATCATATTAGTGAAATTTAATCCCAGTAATCATAATATAAACCATGATACTTTGTGGAATACACACATAATCATAGAGAATCATTTCTTATTAGTCAAGACTCATTGCCAAGACTATCATAGTGGACAAAGTCCCTTTCTGAACCGAGTTCACGCCTCATTTCAGTCCTCTTTCATTGAACCGGTATAACCTACCATTCCAGCCATGTCTATCTCATGAGATATAAAATCTTTACCCAATGCATTGGAGGGAGATATAGGTCCCACCAATCTCATAATTATACCTTTCTTATGTGTGCCACAAAATCATAAACCATACATCATAGCATAACCCATGAAATAGAATTGGGAATCTTAAACATCATGACATCATAAAACAATTCATATAAGATAAAGTAATTAATAAAAATAATTACATCACATCATAATCAAATAAATTTAATAATAGGGATGAAAACAGAACCCTTTATTATCTTAGATGGAAAATAATTTTGATAAAACACTTGAACTCCATTCTTGAGGAAAATATTCTTTCTACTTCAAAAACATTTTTCCATTCTTAACATGTCATACAATTTTAAACTAAAAGAAGTTGATTAAAAATAAGCTTGAAAACTTGTAAAGGAAGCTTCTAGGAAATAATGTTTTAAAAATCTATTCATGTCGTATAAGTTAAAAAAACATTCTTCATGCTTTTGTTGGAAAAGTCAAAAAGTATCTCGTACGAAAAAAACAAATGATGTCATTCATATCTTTTACTAAAAACATAGAAAAGGGTAAAATTGGATTTAAAAAATTTTAGGTGGATGGAAATATTATTACATATTGAGGAAACATGGATGTGGATGATAAAATACACCCCAGTAAATTCCGAAGTATAAACAATATCGGATAAAAATGAGATTGTGATATTTCCCTTACCATAGGTCCGATTTGCTTCATATGTGTTAGAACCTCCTGTATAATGATTTAAATAATGTCATTGACTTATTCCAGAATCATACTCATTGTTATGATATCATATATGGTTCACGTATGGCTTTATATTACCTGTTCATTTGTAAATTCCATGTTAAAGAGCGTTTTGGGTAAAATCATTTCATTTGTCATCCGTGTTTTGACTTGTAATTATTCATATGATTACATAGATCATGATTACTTAATTCCAGAATATAAAAAATGATATATATATATATAATATATATTCATAATATACATATACATAATAAATCAGTAAATGGAATGAAATACACCATTCATGGAGACGGTAGACCGTAGGTACGCAGGAACACTGTTTTCTTTTACTTATTGAGTTGAATTGAATTAAGTAGAAGACATACAGATATATACACATAAATACAGAATAATTATTATGTCATATATTTCATTATTAATTATTATATATACTTTATAATCATTCATGAATGGTTAACAGGGAGAATGAATCTCATCGCGTCGTGGAGCTGGTAGTCCGTACGTACGCACGAGTGATGATATCGTTCTCATGATCGTGGAATTGTATTGGAGTGTATGTATACTATTTCAGAATCAATATCACATTACAGTAATTATATATAGTTATTATGTACACCGTCATACCCATCCAAGTAAGGTGGTTATGGAAAATAGATTACACCACGGCGTGGAGACGGTATTCTGTACGTACGCACGCGCGGTGATTTCGTTTTCCGTAGGATGGATAGATGGTGAAATAAGGTTGTTTCATAATTATAATAACATATCAGTATATAATTGATACTGATTTTATTACTTCATAATGAAACAACCTAATAAGAAGAAGTGGAAGAAGAAATAAAGATGAAAGAATCTGTAACGGACATTACCTCTTATTTGAAGCGCCTCTTTGAGATATCCTTTTAGGGAACTAAAATTGGACTTTGAGGAAGAACAGAACCTCTAGGTTGTTTCTAGGGAAGTGGAGAAGGGAATTTGGCAGGGGTTGTCCGAGCATGAAGGCTCAATGTGGTGTGAGGAAGAGAGGGAGGAGGTGCCCTTTTATAAGGGAGGAGAGGGGTACCTTTGGAATAACAAAAACTATTATTTTATTATAAATCCAAATTCGGTTGTAAATAGCTCCAAAATGATTTATTTAGTATCTAAGGTGGGTATGGGTCGAAATCCTCTAATACAATATAATTTATACAAGTTTAGGTTCCTATTTTAACCTTATCATTTAGATTTAACATTAAGTTAAATAATTTTACTTTTACTCTGTCTTCTTTTGTTCTTATACTATAAGGTTAATACACTTACTATAAGAAGCAAAACAAACCCCCAAGTTCTTTAATATTAATATATATAACCTTATCTAAGTCATTTTGCCGAAAATTAGATTTTTATGAATAATATAACAATTAATAATATAATATGTGTTTTAAAAACTATTTTTTGTCAATTTTGAAACTATTTTGTAATTGATTTTTGTGAAAATCATAACAGAATGATTAGTTCGAAAAAAACTATTTAAATCATTACTAACATGTCATATTAACCTATAAAATTAGTTTAATTCATTAAAAGTCTTAAATTACATTTATTTGGATATTTATAACATCAATTATGTCAATATTTCATTAATAAGATAATTACTGCATCATCTTTGTGTCATAATAAATGATAATTATGTAATACCTAAAAATTATAAATAAATTACTATGATGTAGATAATTGTATTATATTTCTGTATACTATTCATGTTCGAAGTTTCATGAAGTTTATCACTAAATTAAAATTATTATACTTATAAGATTTAAGAAAGTGACATGTTGTCACATTCTTTGGTTTTAATAATAATTAAATTATTTTCATGAAGGAAGTTCTATTAAATGAGTCTATTCCGACCCTTAGGTGATATGGTTCGACCTTTAGTCATCCAATAGTATTTTGACATGTGTTAGGGTAATTTTATAATATTATATTTACCCTTAATTACCCGATTTACCTTTAACTATGGTAAATAAAATATACCGTAGTTATTATTCATAATTCCCAAAAATAAAAAGTAGCTTATTAACATATTTTGGATCCACTGATTCCAAATATGGAATCCATTTTTCCAAATTAAATACACAAAAGTTGCAGAAATTATATTAAAATTAATCTCGTTGTCGAAAAAAACGGGTTTTTCTTTAAAACATTGCAAAAGATTGAATTGATTTATCCTACGAATTCAAGGTAGAATCAATGCTAATGACATACATTATATTAAATGGTAAAAATATATTCTATTTATACATTAAAACAATTCAATATTATAATTTAACGATATAAATTATTGCGATAAAAAAGTTGTTTTTAATTAAAATATAGCATGTTTTTACTATTCATCAAAATATGAAAGTTACCATAATAATATGAAAAATTTATCCAAATTAAATTTTTATTTCATGATTTCAAAGAAGAATTTTATTTTGTCAAATTGAACTTATAAAAATGTCAAAAACTAGATTTAAAGTGGGTGCGCTATCAAAAGGCGGCAAAACTGCATTTTTTTAAAAATACTTAATTTACCCAAAAATGTTATTTTGTTCTTGTACCGTGTTCTAGAAAATGTGTAAGATGAACAATAATGTTATAAAATTCAAAATTTAGTTAATAATATTCATAACGGCTAGTTCATAATAATATTATAATAATATATCTTTGTTTAGTAAAACCCTGTATTGCGTACAACACACGCTATCGAGGAAGGTCGTGATTTCGTGCAATGCAAGCCAAGTCAAGGATTCATGTTGTGCACGCTCCTTTTGGTGTATCATACAACACAAGATATTAATGAAATTAAAAAGAATATTTTTCATAAAATCTCGGGCTGTTACATTCTACCCCCCTTAAAATGAATTTCGCCCTCGAAATTCGTCGAGGTTATAAATGGTTTACTATTCGAAAGTTTCTTTAATAGAAACTCATATAATAAAAAGGAATACCAAAACCAATCTATAAAAAAAATGTATGAAACGTAATGGTTACCCAAATAAACTAATCACTGGGTTTCAACATAGGTGAAAATATGGATATGGAAGAGAAATCTAACAATCATGTTCTGATGGAGAGTGGTAGAGAACATGGCTATGGAAAAGCCAGCAATCACAATGCCATAAATTTCTGACGATCTATGGTACCGTCTGATTCATCAGATATAAGAGCACTAGGACAACATTTTTGGTTTTCAAGATCATTTCACTAAATTTGATGAAATTGGAATTAGAATAAATACTTTCGTGATTTTGGTGTAGTCTCACTGTTTGTCGTTATTTGGACAATTTCCACTTCATCTCTTAAAGAAATGATGTTGAATTTGTCATTCGTGATGTGTTAGCAGATCATGTGATAGAATGATGGGTCATTCCATCTGTCTCAAAAAAAAGGTTAGAATAGTTATCAAAAAATACATAAGTCCATCTATAGTGAGATTAATCATATATAGTTCCTAAAATGGAATTATACTTCATATATCATACTGCTTAATAGAATAAAACTAGTTTATACTAAACAGGGACTTCCTGTAGGCCTGTGGTAGGCGATATAGGCCAGTCGCACTTTGGTTGTGGGTTCTATTCCCACAGCCTTGTCCGACGCGATAGGTTGTCGCCCGTCCTGCAGGTTGTCCTTTTTCTAAAACTACATTACTACAACATCCCATCAATAATATCAAAAAAAACCATCCTTAAACAATACTAACTTATGTAAAAAATAATCCATTCCAATCTTTAGGCTTATCTAAAATACATCGGTCCGAGCTCATAGTATAAAGAAAACGATTACTTGAAATGTCATCAACAAAAAATGTGAATACCATCATTTATCCCCCATATATATTGTTGGTCACATTTCAATAATGTGAATACCTTAATGGTGTATTCTCTTGAAAAATTAATACCCATTAAACCTTAGTGAAAACATGAATGCTGTCAAAAGTTAACTCTTTCCACATACCAAAATCCCAAAATTCTATATACTCAAACCAAGATATAACCTTCCCCTTTTATCAGTCATGAGCTCATGAATACTATCAAACATTTAATTTTCTCCTTATCCCTTCATTATGCCCATATCATCTACATTCCAAAAATATCTGAATAACCTTTCAAGGATACTGGTAACATTAATCATACACTTTCAAAACTCAAGGAAAGACAACAGTGTAACAATCCTTAGATGTCTCTTTATTCCATAGTACCATGAGATTACTTATACAACATTACACATGATAAACATGTAATCATTCCACTACATTCTTAAACCATTGACTGAGCTTCAACAATTCATTCATCTCACATATCATTTGTAGTCTCTTCATCATCATCCACATAAATACTACCCATACGACCATACTGATTCTCTTCATGAGACTTTCCCTTAGGGGATTGGTTTGCATAATGCCCGTACATTCCACATTTAAAACATTTAACCATTGTTGATGTCATAGCAATACCATTATCCTCATCCCTGGTGTTAGCTGAACCTTTTCCTTTGCACTTACTGGCTTTGTTTCCTTCTTTTCCACACCCAAAGCATCTTCCAGTTCCTTTGAAACATTCTCCTTGATGCCTCTTCCCACATGATTTACATAGGGGAAATTGAACTTTCTTTCCTCTATGATCATCATGAAACTTCATCTTTCTCTTATTAGCCGAGTCAGGAAACTTACAAAATTTTACTTTATTGATCATATTATGAGATTGCTGATTCGGCATAATAATGATGTTTGGACTTCCAAATCCCATTTCATTTGGTTTCTCATGAAGAATATCATTACATTGTCCATCTTATCCTCCATTATCATGAATCATCTTGTTTCCATCCATTTTCTAAAACCCAAAAGGAATAGTGTGAAAGGAAAAAATAATAATAAAGGGGGGGTAACTTCAATATCTAATAACATTGGTTTAATTTAATATCGTTACCATAGTTCTAGGACTATATCCTATACGTATACTTATCCTAAAGGACATCCCTAGACATACCTTAGAAATATCTCTCGAGATCTCACTAACATTTTCACATCCTAGTTTCCAAAGGTTGACTAAACTTTTCCTCTGATACTAACTGTAGAGACCCAAAGCTTGACGTACATGGACATTACATTACTTTTTAGGAATACTTTGTACATAACAAAAAACAGACACACAAGGACAGTAATAGTTTAGTGTCTTTGGAAACTCGGAATATAATCTTCTAATCGTGGTGAATGATCTTCAACATCTCCCATAAAGATATTCTTTTTTTCTAACCTAAATCCTTTCTTTATGTCCTGGGGAAATGAAAACATAAATGGGTGAGCTCAAATGCTCATTAATGGTAAACAAAAGAAATATCAATCACGTCATATTCATAAGAACATATCTTTTGGAAATCATAACCTGCAAAAGAGATAATAATTTCATAACATGGGATAAATCATAGTAGTGAAATGTAATCCCAATAATCATAACATAAAACTTGAAACTTTGTGGCATACACACATAATCATAGAGGATCATTTCTTATTAGTCAAGACTCATTTCCATGACTATCTTAGTCGACAAAGTCCCTTTCTGAACCGAGTTCACTCCTCGTTTTAGTCCCATTTCACTGAACCAGTATAACCTACCGTTCCAGCCATGTCTATCTCATGAGATATAAAATCTTTACCCAATGCATTGGAAGGATATATAGGTCCCACCCATCTCATAATGATACCTTTGTTATGTTTTCCACAAAATCATAAACCATACATCATAGCATAACCCATGAAATAAAAATGGGAATCTTAAACATCATGACATCATAAAACAATTCATATAAGATAAAGGAATTCATAAAAATAATTCCATCACAACATAATCAAATAAATATAATAATAGGGATGAAAACCGAACCATTTATTATCTTAGATGGAAAATAATTTTTGATAAAACACTTGAACTCCATTATTGAGGAAAATATCATTTCTACTTCAAAAACATTTTTCCTTTCTAAACATGTCATAAAATTTTAATCTAAAAGAATTTGATTAAAAATAAACATGAAAACTTGTAAAGGAAGCTTCTTGGAAATAATGTTTTAAAAATCTATTCAAGCCGTATAAGTTTAAAAGAACATTCTTTGTACTTTTTTCGGAAAAGTCAAAAAGTACCTCGTATGAAAAATGGCAAAAGATTCCTTTCATATTATATACTAAAAACACACCAAAGGGTAAAATTGGATTTAAACAATTTTATGTGGATGTAAATAATATTACATATTGAAGAAACATGGATGTGGATGATAAAATACACCCCAGTAAATACCAAAGTATAAACAATCTCGGATAAAAATGAGATTGTGATATTTCCCTTACCTTAGGTCTGATTTCCTTAGTATATGTTCGAAACTCCTGTATAATGATTTAAATAATGTCATTGAATTATTCCAGAATCATACTCATTGTTATGATATCATATATGGTTAACTTATGGCTTTATATTACCCGTTCTTTTGTAAATTCCATGTTAAAGAGCATTTTACGTAAAATCATTTCATTTGTCGTCCGTGTTTTGACTGGTAATTATTCATATGATTACTTAGATCATGATTACTTAATTCCAGAATATAAAACATGATTTATATATAATATATATTCATAATATACATATATATAATAAATCAGTAAATGGAATGAAATACACCGTTCATGGAGACGGTAGACCGTACGTACGCATGAACGCTCTTTTCTTTTCCTTATTGAGTTGAATGGAATTAAGTAGATGACATACATATATATACACATAAATATAGAATGATTATTATGTCATATATTTCATTATTAATTATTATATATACTTTATAATCATTCATTAATGGTTAACGTAGAGAATGAATCTCATCGCATCGTGGAGACGGTAGTCCATACGTACGCACGAGCGATGATATCGTTCTCATGATCGTGGAATTGTATTGGAGTGTATGTATACTATTTCAGAGTCTATATCACTTTGAAATAATCATATATAGATATTATGTACACCATTATACCCATCCAAGTAAGGTGGTGGTGGAAAATAAATTACACCATGGCGTGGAGACGGTATTCCGTACGTACGCACGCGCGGTGATTTCATTTTCCGTAGGATGGATAGATGGTGAAATAAGGTTGTATCATAATTATAATAACATATCAGTATAAAATTGATACTGATTTTATTACTTCATAATGAAACAACCTAATAAGAAGAAGTGTAAGAAGAAATAAAGATGAAAGAATCGGTAACGGACATTACCTCTTCTTTGAAGCGCCTCTTTGAGATCTCCTTTTATGGCACTAAAATTGGTCTTTGAGGAATACCAGAACCTCTAGGATGTTTCTAGAAAAGTGGAGAGGGGAATTTGGAAGGGTTTGGCTGAGCGTGAAGGCTCAAAGTGGTGTGAGGAAGAGAGGGAGGAGGTTCCCTTTTATAAGGGAGGAGAGGGGTACCTTTGAAATAACTAAAACTATTATTTTATTATAAATCCAAATTCGGTTGTAAATAGATCCAAATTGACTTATTTCGAAGATAAGGTGGGGATGGGTCGAACGCCTTTCATCCAATAGAATTTATACAAGTTTAGGTTTCTATTTTAACCTTATCATTTAGATTTAACATTAAGTTAAATAATTTTACTTTTACCGTGTCTTCTTGTGTTCATATACTATAAGATTAATAAAATTACTATAAGAAGCCAAAAGAACCCCCAAGTAGTTTAATATTAATATATATAACCTTATATAAGTCATTTGGATGATCCTTAGATTTTTAGGAATAAAATAACAATTAATAATATAATATTTGTTTTAAAAACTATTTCTTGTCAATTTTGACACTATTTAGTAATTGATTTTTGTGAAAATAATAATAGAATGATTAGTTCGGAAAAAATTAATTAAATCAATGAGAACATGTCATATTAACCTATAAAATTAGTTTAATTCATAAAAAGTCTTAAATTACATTTATTTTGGTATTTATAACATCAATTAAATCAATATTTCATTAATAAGATAATTACTGCATCATCTTTGTGTCATAATAAATGATAATTATTTAATGCCTAAAAATTCTAAATAAATTCCTATGATGTATATAATTGTATTAGATTTCTGTAGACTATTCATGTTCGAAGTTTCATGATGTTTATCACTAAATTAAAATTATTATACTTATAAGATTTAAGAAAGTGAAATGTTGTCACATTCATTGGTTTTAATAATAATTAAATTATTCTCATGAATATAAGTCCATTAAATGAATATAATCCGACCCTTAGGTGATATGGGAAGACTTTTAGTAATGAAATATGATTTTGACATGTGTTAGGGTAATTTTATAATATTATATTTACCCTTAATTACCCAATTTACCTTTAACTATGGTAAATAAAATTTACCGTAGTTACTATTCATAATTCCCAAAAATATAAAGTAGCTTATTAACATAATTTGGATCCACTGATTCCGAATATGGAATCCATTTTTCAAATTCAATACACAAAAGTTTCAGAAATTATATTAAAATTAATCCCGTTGTCGAATGAAAATGAGTTTTTCTTTAAAACATTGCAAAAGATTGAATTAATTTATCCTACGAATTCAAGGTATAATCAATGCTAATGACAGACATTAAATTTAATGGTAAAAATATATTCTATGTATACTTTAAAACCATTAAATAGTATAATTTAACCATATAAATTATTGCGATAAAAAAGTTGTTTTTAATTAAAATATAGCGTGTTTTTTCTATTCATCAAAATATGAAAGTTACCATAATAATATGAAAATTTTATCCAAACTAAATTTTTATTTCATGATTCCAAAGAAGAATTTTATTTTGTCAAATTGAACTTATAAACATGTCAAAACTAGATTTAAAGTGGGTGCACCATCAAAAGTCGGCAAAACTGCATTTTTTGAAAAATACTAATTTTACTCAAAAAAATTTATTTTGTTCTTATACCATGTTCTAGAAAATGTGAAAGTTGAATAATAATGTTATAAAATTCAAAATATAGTTAATACTATTCATAACGGCTAGTTCATAATAATATTATTATAATATATCATTGTTTAGTAAAACCCGGTATTGCGTACAACACATGCTATCAAGGAAGGTCGTGATTGCGTGTAATGCAAGCCAAGTCAAGGATGCGTGTTGTGCAAGCTACTTTTGGTGTAGCGTACAACACAAGACATTAATGAAATTAAAAAGAATATTTTTCATAAAATCTCAGGCTGTTACAACCTATGTCGTCAAACCACGTCAGGTAATATCCTAGGAGAAGACGCATTACCATAGGACTAGATAATTTTTCATTTTCAATTATGGTAATCCATGGACCATCCTCATACACTTACAACACCATTGGTTCCACTATGAACCAACCAAAAATGGTAATCTTAATTAGTAACCATAATGAGAAATACCAACCACTATCAATAAACACTACAATTGATGAAAACCATGACTCCACCATACAATGGATGAGGGCCAAGATAAATCAAGAAACCATCACAATAAATAACCATTTACAAAATCTCAACCGATGAATTCATCATTTAGGAAGATACACTACTCAATTTAAAACTAAAAAAACATTGATAAAAATCATCTGAGTATGACTCAACCTCCACCAATCCCATTTCCACATTCCCAAACCACACTGAAGAGACCAACACAAAAGACCAAGATGGGGTAATACATTTTGTAGAAGTCTAGAAGATCATGGGTGAAACTGAGGGTGATAATGAAACTCCAATGATACTGACTCCATTACGAAACACTATTTTTGTCATCAAGGGTGAAAAAAATAACTCACTAAACCTACAATATCAGCGAGACAATCCCACAACATTGTTGGACATCACAGAACTCTAGTTAGCCACAAAAGAAACACTCCCAAAATCATTGGGGGATAGACACTATGAAACCCCTTTACTAGACCAAATTCAATTCCAAACAATCAACCACCAAAATAATCACTAGAATTTATCCACATGCCAAAATGGACAAAATGAAATCTCTACTAAGAAGAAGATGAGGATACCAGATACAAACTATTGAGATGAGACCTTAGCGTTGAATGTATCAACCAACACCATCCCAAAACTTCTGTAAACACATTCATAGAAGATCGAGATGGATTCAAGTACAAATGGATGGGAATCAAGATTCATGGTATATAAATGGTCCAATAAAGAGTTCTACTGGGAATTGAATGAAACTTAGTCCCAAACCAACATTGTACCTTCGGGTCAAATAATGAGGGGTGTGTAATAAAGGTTTAGAAAATAATAACTTCGAAGAATAATTAGGGGAACAAAAATCGACATTTAACACCTTAGATATAATGAATAATAATATAAAGGAAAAAATAAAACAAAGAGATAAAAAACAATTATTCAAAAGGAATCCATTTAGAAGAGAAGGTCAGAATAGAGACCCTATCACCACAAAGTCTAATTCAAGTTGAATTAGGGGAAGTAATGGGGATATAATTGGAAGTGAGGAAGAGGGAGATATGTGGGAGAAAAAGGGAAAACCATAGTGAGATGTATGTAATGATGAAGGATAAATGGAAGTTATAGAGCTTTGGAGATATATCATCTGGAGGAGAAAGGATTCTTTCTAAATTTATTCATTTGTTATATAATTCTTGATATCATAAAAAACTATGCCCATTTTTTCAAAATATTTACCAACTGTATTGATAACCACTTCCAAAATATTTTCTAGAGAAGACAGATTTAGGGGTTCCAAAACATCTTTCATGAACATTACATTAAATTATTTGTGTTTCCCCTAGTTTATTTTTGAATCATTAATGTGATATTCCATTGGTATTCCTTTTTTTTACATTAGGTATAATATCCTTTGTATCATGAAAACTTTTTTCCAAGATAGTGTTTTTCATAAATATCTACCAAAACCTTATATAAATAAATTGTTGTTTTTTCATAGATAATTAAGGCAACTTTCGATGGTAGAGACAACCTCAACATCACCACCCATTATGAATTTTCTATCATCTATGGAAAAATCCAATAATGGAATAATTATGATTCATCTAAATTAGATAACCCTCAATTTTTATTTTTCAAAAATAAAAATTCGATTCTATTAATATTTCTAACACTGAACTTGATAAATTTCACTTCCATGACACCAATTTTGTAACTCCTACTTGATCCAAAAAAGTCGAGCAAAAGAGAACCTAGGTTTCTTGAACCTGGGGCTTAGATACCACATGATGGGAAAAGAAACTATGATCCAAGATTTTAATAAAACAACTATAATTTCAAAAGGTTAACTAATGAAAATTATTATATTATAGTGCTACAAAGAAATGAACATTTAGATTATCACTTTGATTGAGTTTATCAAATGTAGTTATAAATTTAAATCTAATCAACATATATATTTGGTATATATAACACACCCATGAAGGCTCACAAAAATTCATGTTTAATGTGAATACATGAAATATACATATACAAAATAAGAAATAAACACAATTTTTGTACACTTGAAATAATATTCCCTACTTGCATGGGGGAAAAATTTATTCTTTCTCTCAGTATAAATAGAAAGAGAAAGTGAGAAAAAATATATGAAAAAATAAAATTAATATTCACTAACTTCATAGCTCTACAATAAATCTCATATTGGATAATAATTTTAATAGAAGATCCTACCGACATATATAAAATTTTCTAACTATTCCAACTATAATACATAATTCCTAAAAATCAAGGGTCACTAACCATGATAGTCACATCTTGATTTCAAATATATTAACCCTTCATCAATGCTCAAAATCCAGACCTCCAATATTTTATTATAAAACAGTTAATAGATGACAACTTTGAGTGGTCCTACTATCATTAAAGAAGTCATGATGCCTCTTTCTTAACCTCATATCCATCATGTCATCCTGTTTATGAAATTTTAGTGAATGAAATTACAATGGATGAGATTTTAGTTAATATAAATAGAATCCGCCTCCCAAAATCAATAATTATGAAAATATGATTTCAACTACCCCATTGTCATAATAGTCACTGCTAACTAAATCTATGGCCAATAGACCTTAATTGCATGCCAGAGATGAATTTCTCAAAGTGAGTGAGGGAGGTTGTGGTTGAGAGAGAAGATAGAGAGAAGACATATAAAGAATATGGGTATCTCATTATTCTTTATTATTCCAAAAAATCATTCCAACACTAAAGAGAATGTTAAAAAAATTACATTTTGTCTTAATAATTTTATATTTCATAGATGAGATCCTAATTCCTGAAAACCAATAATATAAATGAAGTTTATAAAATAAATAATATATAATCCACATAATCCGTGCATGATTATTAGGGGGATCAAAATATTAAAATACAAAAAATAACCTATGAATAATGAAGAATCATAAAATCACAATCCCTATCGTAAGAAAGGATATCCCATTGATGAAGGATATATTTTTTCATGTTCTCACCATCGATAATAAGTAATCATCATGAGTTCTTCAGAAAAATTTTATCTTCGGAGAATCTCAAAAATCCAATGGTTCATGTGAATAACCGATGGAATTTTTGTAAATATTATTATACATGATTTATGTAAAGTGGTAGAAAATTTAATCACCTTTATAGAAATAATAAATACATTTTTAATTTTCCTTTTAAAATAAATTCATAATATAATAATGGTGATCAATTTATAGGTTTGTTTATGTGAACAAAACATAAACCATGGAAGGTGAAAATTCACATTCTAGATGTACAAACATTGTACATTTTCCCATCTGATGTTCTATTTTGAAAAAAAAATTATATGGAATGAACACACCAGGTTTAAAAATCATATTTTTATACATAATATATTTTTATTGAGGCCTATTAATTCCTATAATTACACACCAGCTCAATCTAGGGGTATACATCACATTCTAGAATCAAACAAACCATCAAATAATGTTTTTGATGCATTTTAAAATGTTAAATTTATTTTTCACCCTATGGTAGGTCTTGATACTCTGAAACTAAAAAGTTACCTATGGTTCATTTATCTAAAAAATAAGTCACAGAAACCATGGAAAAATCATTGATATCCCAAAGAGTCATTATCCTTATATTACTCCCCCTATAGTGTATAATTCTTCTCCAATACAAAAATAGATTTTTGGTCCAATAAATCTAGCATTGAAAAGAAATCCAAAATGTAATCACTATAATATAATGATCGTTAATTATATATACCAATTCATTTATCCTATATATATATGAATTTTAGATATATAAATGAAGTACATTAATCCCATATATAGGCATTACTTCAAAAATATTCAATGTGTAATCTTATTAATTATCAAAATGTTATTGAAAAATTATTGAAGATCATTGATTTGAAAAAAACTTGTAGAGGAAATATGATAAAATGTTAATAATTTTTTTCATTCCACTCACTTACTTCTATAAATAAATAAATATTTTAAAATTATATTCAATCAAAGGCCACCTGTTATTATTTTAATGACACTTCCACAAAGTTGTTATAAAATGAACATGAAAAAAAATTGTGTGAGACATACAAATTATTGAAAAATGTTTTATTTCCATCATCAGATATTATTGGTTTTCGAAATTATAATAAGAATTTATTAATGATTCTGTAAAGAAGACTCCCCCTAAAATTTATCATATAAAACTATATTTGTAATGATAATGTAACAGCCCGAGATTTTATGAAAAAATATTCTTTTTATTTTACTAATGTATTGTGTTATACGCTACACCAAAAGGAGCTTGCACAACACGCATCCTTGACTTGCCTTGCATTACACGTAATCGCAACCTTCCTCGATAGCGTGTGTGGTACGTAATCCTGAGTTTCACGAAACAATGATATGCTATTAAAATATTATTAAAACTAGCCGTTATGAATAGTAATAACCACTTTTTAAATTTTAGAAATTTTAACTCTCAAAATGGACTTCATTTTTGGATTCGGAGTATCGAATTTAGCCTAAGGTGAAATTTTGGTACTTTTCGGATAACTTTCATATTCTGATGAATAGTGAAAATTACTAAATTATAATTAAAAACAACTTTTTTAATCGAAATAATTAATAGTGATAAATCATTAATTTGAGTGGTTTTAAAGTATATTTAGAATATATTTTTACAATTTAATACAATGTTGGTCATTGGATGTAATTTCACAATTAAACTAGACATAAACAAGTGTCAATCTTTTGATAGATATTGTTTCTTAAAAACACGCTATTTGTTTTAACAGCGGGATTTAATTATAAAATTAATTAATGCAACTTTTATGTTATGAATTTGGTAAAATAGACTTCATTTTTGAATTCGGAATATGAAATATAGCTTGGGATGAAATTTTGGCATTGTTCTGAAAAACATCAATTTTTGATGAATAGTGAAACTACTAAGTGGTAGGTTAAAAACTGAATTTTGCATAAAACTTAATTTTACCGCTTCTGTGAATGAAATTTCGAAAATCCGAGAGACACGGTTAATATCAAGGACTAAAATGTGGTTCAATGAGATGAAAATAATTTTTTGGTGAATAGTAACTTTTTACTATTTTTACCGCGGTTAATAGTAAATAGGGTAACTAAGGGTAAATATGATATTACTATTACCCCAACACATGTCCTAATTCTATTGGACAAGTGTAATTCGACCAAAAACAAACTTAGGAATAAAATATGACCATTTAGGCCCACTTGGATTAGATTAGGACATTTATTATTAATTTATTTAAAGAAGGGTTAAAATAGTTAAAATCAAAGTTTAATAAGTAAATCATTTTTAATATAGGGTTATACATAAGATAAATTCGATTGTAAATATTAATTAGAAAGCTAAAAAGATTTCCTACATGATGGTATTTTATTTGTAATTTTTAGACACCAAATAATTTAATTTATTTATGACACAAAGATGATGCAGTAATTATCTTATTAATGAAATATTGACATAATTGATGTTAGAAACACCAAAATAAATGTAATTTGAGAATTTTTATGAATTCCACTAATTTTCTAGGTTAATATGATATATTAGTGTTGATTTAATCAACTTGGTTCGAACATTTAATTCTGTTATGACTTTCACAAAAGTCATATATCAAATAGTGTCAAAATTGACACAAAATAGTTTTGAAATCAAATATTATATTATTAATTGTTATTTTATTCATAAAAATCTAAGGTTCGGCCAAATGACTTAGATAAGGATATATATATTAATAATAAACAATTTGGGGTTCGTTTGGCATGTTATAGTAAGTGTATTAACCATATAGTGAAAGAAAACAAAAAGACATGGTAAAAGTTAAATTATTTAACTTAATGTTAAATCTAAATGATAAGGTTAAAATAGGAACCTAAACTTGTCCAAATTCTATTGGATGAGAGGATTTCGACCCTTCCCCACCTTATCTTCGAAATAAGACCCTTTGGAACCATTATAAACCGATTTTGACTTTAATATAAAATAATGTTTTTAGTTATTCCTAAGGTGCCCCTCTCCTCCCCTATAAAAGGACACCTTCTCCCCCTCCTCCTCACACCAATTTGAGCACTCAAGCTCGGCCAACCCCTGCCATTTTCTCCTCCCCACATCCCTAGAATAATCCTAGAGGTCCTGGTCTTCTTCAAAGACCAATCTTAGTTCCCTAAGTGGAGGATTCAAAGAGGCCTTCCAAAGAAGAGGTAATATCCATTACCGATCTTTTCAATTTCTTTCGTCTTCAACTTTTTCTTCTTTAGTTGTTTCATGACAAAGTAATAACATCATTATTACTTACATACTGATATGTTATTATAAATATGAAACAACCCTAATTCACCTTCTATCAATCCTACGGAAAAATGAAATCACCACGCGTGCGTACGTACGGAATACCGTCTCCACGCCGTGGTGTAATCTATTTTCCACCATCACCTTACAAGGATGGGTATAATGGTGTAATGAGTAACTATATATGATTATTATAAAGTAATATTGATACTGAAATAATATATTTATACTCCAATACAGTTCCACGATCATATGAACGATATCATCACTCGTGCGTACGTACGAAATACCGTCTCCACGATGTGATGCGACTCGTTCTACATGATCATCATTACATAGTAATTATATAAATGAATTGAATGAATAAATATGATATATGTTACACTAATAACATTCTGGATATAAGGTATCTATAACCTTAAAAGAAGAATAAGAATTTATTCGGAAAAACATGCATAAGAACAAAAGGCAATAAAGACCCGAGTAACAAGTAACAATGAAATATTACTAACAATAAGCTAAGAATATGACCATATATGATATCATATCAATATGTATGATTCTGGAATAAGTCAATAACATTATTTAAACCATTATACAGGAGCTTCGGACACGTACAAAGCAAATCGGACCTAAGGTAAGGGAAATATCACAATCTCATTTTTATCCGAGATTGTTTATTCGTAAGTATTTACTGGGGTGTATTTTATCATCCACATCCATGTTCCCTCAATATGTAATATTATTTCAATCCACATACAATTATTTAAATCCAATTTTACCCTTCAGTGAGTTTTTAGTAAAGGATATGAAAGGAATCTTTTTTCGTTTTTCGTACGAGGTACTTTTTGACTTTTCCGACAAAAGTACGAAGAATGTTTTTTTTAACTTATACGGAACGAACGGATTTCTACTGTTTTATAAAGCCTTATTTTAATGAAGCTTCCTCTAAAAGATTTCATGACTATTTTCAATAAAATCTCTTTCTTTTAAAATTGCATGATGTTTTGTGAAAAGAAATTGATTTTGAAGAAGAAAGGATATTTTCCTCAAGAATTCAATTCAAGTGATTTATCAAAATTATTTTCCATATAAGATAATAAAGGGTTCTGTTTCTATCCATATTTTTACATTGATTTGACTATGTTGTGATGGAATTATGTTTATGAATTCCTTTATCTTATATGAATGGTTTTATGATGTCATGTTGTTTAAGAATCCCATTTTTATTACATGGGTTATGCAATGATGTATGATTTATGATTTTGTGGCACACATAAGAATGGTATCATTAAGAGATGGGTGGGACCTATATATCCCTCCAATGCATTGGGTAAAGATTTTATATCTCATGAGATAGACATGGCTGGAATGGTAGGTTATACCGGTTCAGTGAAACAGGACTGAAACGAGGATTACTCGATTCAGAAAGGGACTTTGTCCACTAAGATAGTCTTGGCAATGAGTCTTGACTAACAAGAAATGATTCTCTATGATTATGTGTGTATGCCACAATGAGTAATGTTTTAAGTTATGATTTCATTTTCACTTCTATGATTTATCCCATGTTATGATATTATGAGCTCTTTTGCAGGTTAAGATTTCCAAAAGCTATTTTCTTATGTATATGACGTGATTGATATTTCTTTTGTTTACCTTACTGAGCATTTGAGCTCACCCTTTTATGTTATCTTTTCCCCAGGATATAAAGAAAGGTTTTTAGGTAAAAAAAAAGGGAAGATCTTTATGGGAGATATTGAAGATCTTTCACCACGATTAGAAGAATACGTTCCGAGTTTCCAAAGACACTAAACTATTACGATCCTTATGTGTGTGTTTTTGTTATGTACTAAGTATTCCGCAAATGTAATGTAATGTCCATGTACATCAGGATACGGGTCTCTACAGTTGGTATCAGAGGAAAGGTTTAGTCAACCTTTGGAAACTAGGATGCAAGATCTTTAGTGAGATCCCTAGAGATATTTCTAAGGTATGTCTAAGGATGTCCCTAAGGATAAGTATACGTATAGGATATAGTCCTAGAACTACGGTAACGATCTTAGAATTTATCCTAAGATGTTAGATATTGAGGGTGCTTCCCCTTTACTATGTTGTCTTCCCTAGAATGATTTCGCCTCTCACAAAATTCTTTTTGTGTTTTAGTTAATGGAGGGAACCAGAAGGAATTCAGTTAACATTAAATCCAATGGAAAAATTGGTGACTATGAGCAACAAAATTGTGTAATTCCTAGAGATAAAGATATTGTGATTATGCCGAATCAGTCATCGCGATATATGATTAACAAGGTGAAATTTAGTGGAATGACTAATTCATCAAAGAAGAGGAAGATAAACTATTATGCATGTTCGCATGTTGAGGAGCATAAAGAAAGGAAGATTGAGATTTCTAAAGAAGGGAAGAAGAACCTTGAGGAATACCTCAAATGGAGGGAACGATGTTATCTGTGTGGAGAAAAGGGTCATAGAGTGACAGACTGTTATGGAGTTCAATGTCTTATTTGTGGAGAACATGGGCATTACCCAACTCAATGCCCTAACCTAAAAAGTTACTTCTAAGTCAAGAAAGGACTTATTCCAGGACAATCATTGAAGTGGATGGACTGAAGTGTTTATGTATTGGTATTCAAGAATAATGTTGTTGAGGTACTTTTATGGTGTATTGAAATATTTAAGTATTGGTCTATTGTGGTTTTCAATAATTTTAAGGTACCGATAACCATGAAAAGTGATTCAAATATTTTGGAAAGTAGATGATATGTGCATAATGAAAGGATAAGAAGATAATGAGATGTTTGATTGTATTCATGAGCTCATGATTGATATAAGGACTAAGTGATATCATGGTTTGAGTATATAGAATTTTGAGGATTTTGGTAACTTTTAACTGCACTCATGTTTTCACTAAGGTATTCAAGAGAATACATGATTAAGGACTTTGAATGTTTGGAATGTGACCAACAAGACATATCTTATGATATGTGGGGATCAACGACAGTATTAAATCTCTGGTAATCGATGTCACTATATTATGAGAGTGGACTGTAGTATTATGTATAAGCCTAAAGATTAGACTGGATTATGTTGGACATAAGTTAGTATTGTTTAAGGATAGAAGATTTTCGATATTATTGATGGGATGTTATAGTAACGTAGTTTTAGAAAAAGGGACAACCTACAGGACGGGCGACAGCCCATCGCTTCGGACAAGGCTGTAGGAATCGAACCCACAACCGAAGTGCGACTGGCCTTTATCGCCTACCACTGGCCTACAGGAAGTCCCTGTTTAGTAGAAACTAGTTTTATTATATTAAGCAGTATGATATATGAAGTATGAGTCCATTTTAGGAACTATATATGATTAATCTCACTATAGAATGACTTATGTATATTTAATAACTTTTGCTTTTTGTTTGAGACAGATGGAATGACCCGTCATTCTATCACATGATCTGCTAACACTTCACGAATAACAAATTCAACTTCATTTATTTAAGAGATGAAGTGGAAATTGTTCAAGGCACGAACAACAGTGATATTGTATCAAAATAAAGTAAGTATTCTAATTCAAATTTTCAACTTTAGGGAAATGATCTTGAAAACCAAAAATGTTGTCCTAGTGATCTTATACCTGATGAATCAAATGGTACCTTAGATCGTCACAAATTTATGGATTTGTGATTACTGGATTTTCCATAGCCATGTTCTCTACCACTCTCCATCAGAACATGATGGTTAGATTTCTCTTCCATATCCATATTTTCACCTATGTGGAAACCCAGTGATTAGTTTATTTGGGTAATCGTTACATTTCATACTTTAGTTTTTAAAGCCAAGTTTTGGTATTCCCTTTTACGATGTGGGTTTCTATTAAAGAAACTTTCAAATAGTAAACCATTTAAAACCCCGACGAATTTCGAGGGCGAAATTCATTTTAAGGGGAGTAGAATGTAACAGCCCGAGATTTTATGAAAAAATATTCTTTTTATTTTACTAATGTATTGTGTTATACGCTACACCAAAAGGAGCTTGCACAACACGCATCCTTGACTTGCCTTGCATTACACGCAATCGCAACCTTCCTCGATAGCGTGTGTGGTACGTAATCCTGAGTTTCACGAAACAATGATATGCTATTAAAATATTATTAAAACTAGCCGTTATGAATAGTAATAACCACTTTTTAAATTTTAGAAATTTTAACTCTCAAAATGGACTTCATTTTTGGATTCGGAGTATCGAATTTAGCCTAAGGTGAAATTTTGGTACTTTTCGGATAACTTTCATATTCTGATGAATAGTGAAAATTACTAAATTATAATTAAAAACAACTTTTTTAATCGAAATAATTAATAGTGATAAATCATTAATTTGAGTGGTTTTAAAGTATATTTAGAATATATTTTTACAATTTAATACAATGTTGGTCATTGGATGTAATTTCACAATTAAACTAGACATAAACAAGTGTCAATCTTTTGATAGATATTGTTTCTTAAAAACACGCTATTTGTTTTAACAGCGGGATTTAATTATAAAATTAATTAATGCAACTTTTATGTTATGAATTTGGTAAAATAGACTTCATTTTTGAATTCGGAATATGAAATATAGCTTGGGATGAAATTTTGGCATTGTTCTGAAAAACATCAATTTTTGATGAATAGTGAAACTACTAAGTGGTAGGTTAAAAACTGAATTTTGCATAAAACTTAATTTTACCGCTTCTGTGAATGGAATTTCGAAAATCCGAGAGACACGGTTAATATCAAGGACTAAAATGTGGTTCAATGAGATGAAAATAATTTTTTGGTGAATAGTAACTTTTTACTATTTTTACCGCGGTTAATAGTAAATAGGGTAACTAAGGATAAATATGATATTACTATTACCCTAACACATGTCCTAATTCTATTGGACAAGTGTAATTCGACCAAAAACAAACTTAGGAATAAAATATGACCATTTAGGCCCACTTGGATTAGATTAGGACATTTATTATTAATTTATTTAAAGAAGGGTTAAAATAGTTAAAATCAAAGTTTAATAAGTAAATCATTTTTAATATAGGGTTATACATAAGATAAATTCGATTGTAAATATTCATTAGAAAGCTAAAAAGATTTCCTACATGATGGTATTTTATTTGTAATTTTTAGACCCCAAATAAGTTAATTTATTTATGACACAAAGATGATGCAGTAATTATCTTATTAATGAAATATTGACATAATTGATGTTATAAACACCAAAATAAATGTAATTTGAGACTTTTTATGAATTCCACTAATTTTCTAGGTTAATATGATATATTAGTGTTGATTTAATCAACTTGGTTCGAACATTTAATTCTGTTATGACTTTCACAAAAGTCATATATCAAATAGTGTCAAAATTGACACAAAATAGTTTTTAAATCAAATATTATATTATTAATTGTTATTTTATTCCTAAAAATCTAAGGTTCGGCCAAATGACTTAGATAAGGATATATATATTAATAATAAACAATTTGGGGTTCGTTTGGCATGTTATAGTAAGTGTATTAACCATATAGTGAAAGAAAACAAAAAGACATGGTAAAAGTTAAATTATTTAACTTAATGTTAAATCTAAATGATAAGGTTAAAATAGGAACCTAAACTTGTCCAAATTCTATTGGATGAGAGGATTTCGACCCTTCCCCACCTTATCTTCGAAATAAGACCCTTTGGAACCATTATAAACCGATTTTGACTTTAATATAAAATAATGTTTTTAGTTATTCCTAAGGTGCCCCTCTCCTCCCCTATAAAAGGACACCTTCTCCCCCTCCTCCTCACACCAATTTGAGCACTCAAGCTCGGCCAACCCCTGCCATTTTCTCCTCCCCACATCCCTAGAATAATCCTAGAGGTCCTGGTCTTATTCAAAGACCAATCTTAGTTCCCTAAGTGGAGGATTCAAAGAGGCCTTCCAAAGAAGAGGTAATATCCATTACCGATCTTTTCAATTTCTTTCGTCTTCAACTTTTTCTTCTTTAGTTGTTTCATGACAAAGTAATAACATCATTATTACTTACATACTGATATGTTATTATAAATATGAAACAACCCTAATTCACCTTCTATCAATCCTACGGAAAAATGAAATCACCACGCGTGCGTACGTACGGAATACCGTCTCCACGCCGTGGTGTAATCTATTTTCCACCATCACCTTACAAGGATGGGTATAATGGTGTAATGAGTAACTATATATGATTATTATAAATTAATATTGATACTGAAATAATATATTTATACTCCAATACAGTTCCACGATCATAGGAACGATATCATCACTCGTGCGTACGTACGGAATACCGTCTCCACGATGTGATGCGACTCGTTCTACATGATCATCATTACATAGTAATTATATAAATGAATTAAATGAATAAATATGATATATGTTACACTAATAACATTCTGGATATAAGTTATCTATAACCTTAAAAGAAGAATAAGAATTTATTCGGAAAAACATGCATAAGAACAAAAGGCAATAAAGACCCGAGTAACAAGTAACAATGAAATATTACTAACAATAAGCTAAGAATATGACCATATATGATATCATATCAATATGTATGATTCTGGAATAAGTCAATAACATTATTTAAACCATTATACAGGAGCTTCGGACATGTACAAAGCAAATCGGACCTAAGGTAAGGGAAATATCACAATCTCATTTTTATCCGAGATTGTTTATTCGTAAGTATTTACTGGGGTGTATTTTATCATCCACATCCATGTTCCCTCAATATGTAATATTATTTCAATCCACCTACAATTATTTAAATCCAATTTTACCCTTCAGTGAGTTTTTAGTAAAGGATATGAAAGGAATCTTTTTTCGTTTTTCGTACGAGGTACTTTTTGACTTTTCCGACAAAAGTACGAAGAATGTTTTTTTTAACTTATACGGCACGAACGTATTTCTACTGTTTTATAAAGCCTTATTTTAATGAAGCTTCCTCTAAAAGATTTCATGACTATTTTCAATAAAATCTCTTTCTTTTAAAATTGCATGATGTTTTGTGAAAAGAAATTGATTTTGAAGAAGAAAGGATATTTTCCTCAAGAATTCAATTCAAGTGATTTATCAAAATTATTTTCCATATAAGATAATAAAGGGTTCTGTTTCTATCCATATTTTTACATTGATTTGACTATGTTGTGATGGAATTATGTTTATGAATTCCTTTATCTTATATGAATGGTTTTATGATGTCATGTTGTTTAAGAATCCCATTTTTATTACATGGGTTATGCAATGATGTATGATTTATGATTTTGTGGCACACATAAGAATGGTATCATTAAGAGATTGGTGGGACCTATATCTCCCTCCAATGCATTGGGTAAAGATTTTATATCTCATGAGATAGACATGGCTGGAATGGTAGGTTATACCGGTTCAGTGAAACAGGACTGAAACGAGGATTACTCGATTCAGAAAGGGACTTTGTCCACTAAGATAGTCTTGGCAATGAGTCTTGACTAACAAGAAATGATTCTCTATGATTATGTGTGTATGCCACAATGAGTAATGTTTTAAGTTATGATTTCATTTTCACTTCTATGATTTATCCCATGTTATGATATTATGAGCTCTTTTGCAGGTTAAGATTTCCAAAAGCTATTTTCTTATGTATATGACGTGATTGATATTTCTTTTGTTTACCTTACTGAGCATTTGAGCTCACCCTTTTATGTTATCTTTTCCCCAGGATATAAAGAAAGGTTTTTAGGTAAAAAAAAAGGGAAGATCTTTATGGGAGATATTGAAGATCTTTCACCACGATTAGAAGAATACGTTCCGAGTTTCCAAAGACACTAAACTATTACGATCCTTATGTGTGTGTTTTTGTTATGTACTAAGTATTCCGCAAATGTAATGTAATGTCCATGTACATCAGGATACGGGTCTCTACAGTTGGTATCAGAGGAAAGGTTTAGTCAACCTTTGGAAACTAGGATGCAAGATCTTTAGTGAGATCCCTAGAGATATTTCTAAGGTATGTCTAAGGATGTCCCTAAGGATAAGTATACGTATAGGATATAGTCCTAGAACTACGGTAACGATCTTCGAATTTATCCTAAGATGTTAGATATTGAGGGTGCTTCCCCTTTACTATGTTGTCTTCCCTAGCATGATTTCGCCTCTCACAAAATTCTTTTTGTGTTTTAGTTAATGGAGGGAACCAGAAGGAATTCAGTTAACATTAAATCCAATGGAAAAATTGGTGACTATGAGCAACAAAATTGTGTAATGCCTAGAGATAAAGATATTGTGATTATGCCGAATCAGTCATCGCGATATATGATTAACAAGGTGAAATTTAGTGGAATGACTAATTCATCAAAGAAGAGGAAGATAAACTATTATGCATGTTCGCATGTTGAGGAGCATAAAGAAAGGAAGATTGAGATTTCTAAAGAAGGGAAGAAGAACCTTGAGGAATACCTCAAATGGAGGGAACGATGTTATCTGTGTGGAGAAAAGGGTCATAGAGTGACAGACTGTTATGGAGTTCAATGTCTTATTTGTGGAGAACATGGGCATTACCCAACTCAATGCCCTAACCTAAAAAGTTACTTCTAAGTCAAGAAAGGACTTATTCCAGGACAATCATTGAAGTGGATGGACTGAAGTGTTTATGTATTGGTATTCAAGAATAATGTTGTTGAGGTACTTTTATGGTGTATTGAAATATTTAAGTATTGGTCTATTGTGGTTTTCAATAATTTTAAGGTACCGATAACCATGAAAAGTGATTCAAATATTTTGGAAAGTAGATGATATGTGCATAATGAAAGGATAAGAAAATAATGAGATGTTTGATTGTATTCATGAGATCATGATTGATATAAGGACTAAGTGATATCATGGTTTGAGTATATAGAATTTTGAAGATTTTGGTAACTTTTAACTGCACTCATGTTTTCACTAAGGTATTCAAGAGAATACACGATTAAGGACTTTGAATGTTTGGAATGTGACCAACAAGACATATCTTATGATATGTGGGGATCAACGACAGTATTAAATCTCTGGTAATCGATGTCACTATATTATGAGAGTGGACTGTAGTATTATGTATAAGCCTAAAGATTAGACTGGATTATGTTGGACATAAGTTAGTATTGTTTAAGGATAGAAGATTTTCGATATTATTGATGGGATGTTATAGTAACGTAGTTTTAGAAAAAGGGACAACCTACAGGACGGGCGACAGCCCATCGCTTCGGACAAGGCTGTAGGAATCGAACCCACAACCGAAGTGCGACTGGCCTTTATCGCCTACCACTGGCCTACAGGAAGTCCCTGTTTAGTAGAAACTAGTTTTATTATATTAAGCAGTATGATATATGAAGTATGAGTCCATTTTAGGAACTATATATGATTAATCTCACTATAGAATGACTTATGTATATTTAATAACTTTTGCTTTTTGTTTGAGACAGATGGAATGACCCGTCATTCTATCACATGATCTGCTAACACTTCACGAATAACAAATTCAACTTCATTTATTTAAGAGATGAAGTGGAAATTGTTCAAGGCACGAACAATAGTGATATTGTATCAAAATAAAGTAAGTATTCTAATTCAAATTTTCAACTTTAGGGAAATGATCTTGAAAACGAAAAATGTTGTCCTAGTGATCTTATACCTGATGAATCAAATGGTACCTTAGATCGTCACAAATTTATGGATTTGTGATTACTGGATTTTCCATAGCCATGTTCTCTACCACTCTCCATCAGAACATGATGGATAGATTTCTCTTCCATATCCATATTTTCACCTATGTGGAAACCCAGTGATTAGTTTATTTGGGTAATCGTTACATTTCATACTTTAGTTTTTAAAGCCAAGTTTTGGTATTCCCTTTTACGATGTGGGTTTCTATTAAAGAAACTTTCAAATAGTAAACCATTTAAAACCCCGACGAATTTCGAGGGCGAAATTCATTTTAAGGGGGGTAGAATGTAACAGCCCGAGATTTTATGAAAAAATATTCTTTTTATTTTACTAATGTATTGTGTTATACGCTACACCAAAAGGAGCTTGCACAACACGCATCCTTGACTTGCCTTGCATTACACGCAATCGCAACCTTCCTCGATAGCGTGTGTGGTACGTAATCCTGAGTTTCACGAAACAATGATATGCTATTAAAATATTATTAAAACTAGCCGTTATGAATAGTAATAACCACTTTTTAAATTTTAGAAATTTTAACTCTCAAAATGGACTTCATTTTTGGATTCGGAGTATCGAATTTAGCCTAAGGTGAAATTTTGGTACTTTTCGGATAACTTTCATATTCTGATGAATAGTGAAAATTACTAAATTATAATTAAAAACAACTTTTTTAATCGAAATAATTAATAGTGATAAATCATTAATTTGAGTGGTTTTAAAGTATATTTAGAATATATTTTTACAATTTAATACAATGTTGGTCATTGGATGTAATTTCACAATTAAACTAGACATAAACAAGTGTCAATCTTTTGATAGATATTGTTTCTTAAAAACACGCTATTTGTTTTAACAGCTGGATTTAATTATAAAATTAATTAATGCAACTTTTATGTTATGAATTTGGTAAAATAGACTTCATTTTTGAATTCGGAATATGAAATATAGCTTGGGATGAAATTTTGGCATTGTTCTGAAAAACATCAATTTTTGATGAATAGTGAAACTACTAAGTGGTAGGTTAAAAACTGAATTTTGCATAAAACTTAATTTTACCGCTTCTGTGAATGGAATTTCGAAAATCCGAGAGACACGGTTAATATCAAGGACTAAAATGTGGTTCAATGAGATGAAAATAATTTTTTGGTGAATAGTAACTTTTTACTATTTTTACCGCGGTTAATAGTAAATAGGGTAACTAAGGGTAAATATGATATTACTATTACCCTAACACATGTCCTAATTCTATTGGACAAGTGTAATTCGACCAAAAACAAACTTAGAAATAAAATATGACCATTTAGGCCCACTTGGATTAGATTAGGACATTTATTATTAATTTATTTAAAGAAGGGTTAAAATAGTTAAAATCAAAGTTTAATAAGTAAATCATTTTTAATATAGGGTTATACATAAGATGAATTCGATTGTAAATATTCATTAGAAAGCTAAAGAGATTTCCTACATGATGGTATTTTATTTGTAATTTTTAGACTCAAATAAGTTAATTTATTTATGACACAAAGATGATGCAGTAATTATCTTATTAATGAAATATTGACATAATTGATGTTATAAACACCAAAATAAATGTAATTTGAGACTTTTTATGAATTCCACTAATTTTCTAGGTTACTATGATATATTAGTGTTGATTTAATCAACTTGGTTCGAACATTTAATTCTGTTATGACTTTCACAAAAGTCATATATCAAATAGTGTCAAAATTGACACAAAATAGTTTTTAAATCAAATATTATATTATTAATTGTTATTTTATTCCTAAAAATCTAAGGTTCGGCCAAATGACTTAGATAAGGATATATATATTAATAATAAACAATTTGGGGTTCGTTTGGCATGTTATAGTAAGTGTATTAACCATATAGTGAAAGAAAACAAAAAGACATGGTAAAAGTTAAATTATTTAACTTAATGTTAAATCTAAATGATAAGGTTAAAATAGGAACCTAAACTTGTCCAAATTCTATTGGATGAGAGGATTTCGACCCTTCCCCACCTTATCTTCGAAATAAGACCCTTTGGAACCATTATAAACCGATTTTGACTTTAATATAAAATAATGTTTTTAGTTATTCCTAAGGTGCCCCTCTTCTCCCCTATAAAAGGACACCTTCTCCCCCTCCTCCTCACACCAATTTGAGCACTCAAGCTCGGCCAGCCCCTGCCATTTTCTCCTCCCCACATCCCTAGAATAATCCTAGAGGTCCTGGTCTTCTTCAAAGACCAATCTTAGTTCCCTAAGTGGAGGATTCAAAGAGGCCTTCCAAAGAAGAGGTAATATCCATTACCGATCTTTTCAATTTCTTTCGTCTTCAACTTTTTCTTCATTAGTTGTTTCATGACAAAGTAATAACATCATTATTACTTACATAATGATATGTTATTATAAATATGAAACAACCCTAATTCACCTTCTATCAATCCTACGGAAAAATGAAATCACCACGCGTGCGTACGTACGGAATACCGTCTCCACGCCGTGGTGTAATATATTTTCCACCATCACCTTACAAGGATGGGTATAATGGTGTAATGAGTAACTATATATGATTATTATAAAGTAATATTGAAACTGAAATAATATATTTATACTCCAATACAGTTCCACGATCATAGGAACGATATCATCACTCGTGCGTACGTACGGAATACCGTCTCCACGATGTGATGCGACTCGTTCTACATGATCATCATTACATAGTAATTATATAAATGAATTGAATGAATAAATATGATATATGTTACACTAATAACATTCTGGATATAAGGTATCTATAACCTTAAAAGAAGAATAAGAATTTATTCGGAAAAACATGCATAAGAACAAAAGGCAATAAAGACCCGAGTAACAAGTAACAATGAAATATTACTAACAATAAGCTAAGAATATGACCATATATGATATCATATCAATATGTATGATTCTGGAATAAGTCAATAACATTATTTAAACCATTATACAGGAGCTTCGGACACGTACAAAGCAAATCGGACCTAAGGTAAGGGAAATATCACAATCTCATTTTTATCCGAGATTGTTTATTCGTAAGTATTTACTGGGGTGTATTTTATCATCCACATCCATGTTCCCTCAATATGTAATATTATTTCAATCCACCTACAATTATTTAAATCCAATTTTACCCTTCAGTGAGTTTTTAGTAAAGGATATGAAAGGATTCTTTTTTCGTTTTTCGTACGAGGTACTTTTTGACTTTTCCGACAAAAGTACGAAGAATGTTTTTTTTAACTTATACGGCACGAACGGATTTCTACTGTTTTATAAAGCCTTATTTTAATGAAGCTTCCTCTAAAAGATTTCATGACTATTTTCAATAAAATCTCTTTCTTTTAAAATTGCATGATGTTTTGTGAAAAGAAATTGATTTTGAAGAAGAAAGGATATTTTCCTCAAGAATTCAATTCAAGTGATTTATCAAAATTATTTTCCATATAAGATAATAAAGGGTTCTGTTTCTATCCATATTTTTACATTGATTTGACTATGTTGTGATGGAATTATGTTTATGAATTCCTTTATCTTATATGAATGGTTTTATGATGTCATGTTGTTTAAGAATCCCATTTTTATTACATGGGTTATGCAATGATGTATGATTTATGATTTTGTGGCACACATAAGAATGGTATCATTAAGAGATGGGTGGGACCTATATCTCCCTCCAATGCATTGGGTAAAGATTTTATATCTCATGAGATAGACATGGCTGGAATGGTAGGTTATACCGGTTCAGTGAAACAGTACTGAAACGAGGATTACTCGATTCAGAAAGGGACTTTGTCCACTAAGATAGTCTTGGCAATGAGTCTTGACTAACAAGAAATGATTCTCTATGATTATGTGTGTATGCCACAATGAGTAATGTTTTAAGTTATGATTTCATTTTCACTTCTATGATTTATCCCATGTTATGATATTATGAGCTCTTTTGCAGGTTAAGATTTCCAAAAGCTATTTTCTTATGTATATGACGTGATTTATATTTCTTTTGTTTACCTTACTGAGCATTTGAGCTCACCCTTTTATGTTATCTTTTCCCCAGGATATAAAGAAAGGTTTTTAGGTAAAAAAAAGGGAAGATCTTTATGGGAGATATTGAAGATCTTTCACCACGATTAGAAGAATACGTTCCGAGTTTCCAAAGACACTAAACTATTACGATCCTTATGTGTGTGTTTTTGTTATGTACTAAGTATTCCGCAAATGTAATGTAATGTCCATGTACATCAGGATACGGGTCTCTACAGTTGGTATCAGAGGAAAGGTTTAGTCAACCTTTGGAAACTAGGATGCAAGATCTTTAGTGAGATCCCTAGAGATATTTCTAAGGTATGTCTAAGGATGTCCCTAAGGATAAGTATACGTATAGGATATAGTCCTAGAACTACGGTAACGATCTTAGAATTTATCCTAAGATGTTAGATATTGAGGGTGCTTCCCCTTTACTATGTTGTCTTCCCTAGCATGATTTCGCCTCTCACAAAATTCTTTTTGTGTTTTAGTTAATGGAGGGAACCAGAAGGAATTCAGTTAACATTAAATCCAATGGAAAAATTGGTGACTATGAGCAACAAAATTGTGTAATGCCTAGAGATAAAGATATTGTGATTATGCCGAATCAGTCATCGCGATATATGATTAACAAGGTGAAATTTAGTGGAATGACTAATTCATCAAAGAAGAGGAAGATAAACTATTATGCATGTTCGCATGTTGAGGAGCATAAAGAAAGGAAGATTGAGATTTCTAAAGAAGGGAAGAAGAACCTTGAGGAATACCTCAAATGGAGGGAACGATGTTATCTGTGTGGAGAAAAGGGTCATAGAGTGACAGACTGTTATGGAGTTCAATGTCTTATTTGTGGAGAACATGGGCATTACCCAACTCAATGCCCTAACCTAAAAAGTTACTTCTAAGTCAAGAAAGGACTTATTCCAGGAAAATCATTGAAGTGGATGGACTGAAGTGTTTATGTATTGGTATTCAAGAATAATGTTGTTGAGGTACTTTTATGGTGTATTGAAATATTTAAGTATTGGTCTATTGTGGTTTTCAATAATTTTAAGGTACCGATAACCATGAAAAGTGATTCAAATATTTTGGAAAGTAGATGATATGTGCATAATGAAAGGATAAGAAGATAATGAGATGTTTGATTGTATTCATGAGCTCATGATTGATATAAGGACTAAGTGATATCATGGTTTGAGTATATAGAATTTTGAGGATTTTGGTAACTTTTAACTGCACTCATGTTTTCACTAAGGTATTCAAGAGAATACACGATTAAGGACTTTGAATGTTTGGAATGTGACCAACAAGACATATCTTATGATATGTGGGGATCAACGACAGTATTAAATCTCTGGTAATCGATGTCACTATATTATGAGAGTGGACTGTAGTATTATGTATAAGCCTAAAGATTAGACTGGATTATGTTGGACATAAGTTAGTATTGTTTAAGGATAGAAGATTTTCGATATTATTGATGGGATGTTATAGTAACGTAGTTTTAGAAAAAGGGACAACCTACAGGACGGGCGACAGCCCATCGCTTCGGACAAGGCTGTAGGAATCGAACCCACAACCGAAGTGCGACTGGCCTTTATCGCCTACCACTGGCCTACAGGAAGTCCCTGTTTAGTAGAAACTAGTTTTATTATATTAAGAAGTATGATATATGAAGTATGAGTCCATTTTAGGAACTATATATGATTAATCTCACTATAGAATGACTTATGTATATTTAATAACTTTTGCTTTTTGTTTGAGACAGATGGAATGACCCGTCATTCTATCACATGATCTGCTAACACTTCACGAATAACAAATTCAACTTCATTTATTTAAGAGATGAAGTGGAAATTGTTCAAGGCACGAACAACAGTGATATTGTATCAAAATAAAGTAAGTATTCTAATTCAAATTTTCAACTTTAGGGAAATGATCTTGAAAACCAAAAATGTTGTCCTAGTGATCTTATACCTGATGAATCAAATGGTACCTTAGATCGTCACAAATTTATGGATTTGTGATTACTGGATTTTCCATAGCCATGTTCTCTACCACTCTCCATCAGAACATGATGGTTAGATTTCTCTTCCATATCCATATTTTCACCTATGTGGAAACCCAGTGATTAGTTTATTTGGGTAATCGTTACATTTCATACTTTAGTTTTTAAAGCCAAGTTTTGGTATTCCCTTTTACGATGTGGGTTTCTATTAAAGAAACTTTCAAATAGTAAACCATTTAAAACCCCGACGAATTTCGAGGGCGAAATTCATTTTAAGGGGGGTAGAATGTAACAGCCCGAGATTTTATGAAAAAATATTCTTTTTATTTTACTAATGTATTGTGTTATACGCTACACCAAAAGGAGCTTGCACAACACGCATCCTTGACTTGCCTTGCATTACACGCAATCGCAACCTTCCTCGATAGCGTGTGTGGTACGTAATCCTGAGTTTCACGAAACAATGATATGCTATTAAAATATTATTAAAACTAGCCGTTATGAATAGTAATAACCACTTTTTAAATTTTAGAAATTTTAACTCTCAAAATGGACTTCATTTTTGGATTCGGAGTATCGAATTTAGCCTAAGGTGAAATTTTGGTACTTTTCGGATAACTTTCATATTCTGATGAATAGTGAAAATTACTAAATTATAATTAAAAACAACTTTTTTAATCGAAATAATTAATAGTGATAAATCATTAATTTGAGTGGTTTTAAAGTATATTTAGAATATATTTTTACAATTTAATACAATGTTGGTCATTGGATGTAATTTCACAATTAAACTAGACATAAACAAGTGTCAATCTTTTGATAGATATTGTTTCTTAAAAACACGCTATTTGTTTTAACAGCGGGATTTAATTATAAAATTAATTAATGCAACTTTTATGTTATGAATTTGGTAAAATAGACTTCATTTTTGAATTCGGAATATGAAATATAGCTTGGGATGAAATTTTGGCATTGTTCTGAAAAACATCAATTTTTGATGAATAGTGAAACTACTAAGTGGTAGGTTAAAAACTGAATTTTGCATAAAACTTAATTTTACCGCTTCTGTGAATGGAATTTCGAAAATCCGAGAGACACGGTTAATATCAAGGACTAAAATGTGGTTCAATGAGATGAAAATAATTTTTTGGTGAATAGTAACTTTTTACTATTTTTACCGCGGTTAATAGTAAATAGGGTAACTAAGGGTAAATATGATATTACTATTACCCTAACACATGTCCTAATTCTATTGGACAAGTGTAATTCGACCAAAAACAAACTTAGGAATAAAATATGACCATTTAGGCCCACTTGGATTAGATTAGGACATTTATTATTAATTTATTTAAAGAAGGGTTAAAATAGTTAAAATCAAAGTTTAATAAGTACATCATTTTTAATATAGGGTTATACATAAGATAAATTAGATTGTAAATATTCATTAGAAAGCTAAAAAGATTTCCTACATGATGGTATTTTATTTGTAATTTTTAGACACCAAATAAGTTAATTTATTTATGACACAAAGATGATGCAGTAATTATCTTATTAATGAAATATTGACATAATTGATGTTATAAACACCAAAATAAATGTAATTTGAGACTTTTTATGAATTCCACTAATTTTCTAGGTTAATATGATATATTAGTGTTGATTTAATCAACTTGGTTCGAACATTTAATTCTGTTATGACTTTCACAAAAGTCATATATCAAATAGTGTCAAAATTGACACAAAATAGTTTTTAAATCAAATATTATATTATTAATTGTTATTTTATTCCTAAAAATCTAAGGTTCGGCCAAATGACTTAGATAAGGATATATATATTAATAATAAACAATTTGGGGTTCGTTTGGCATGTTATAGTAAGTGTATTAACCATATAGTGAAAGAAAACAAAAAGACATGGTAAAAGTTAAATTATTTAACTTAATGTTAAATCTAAATGATAAGGTTAAAATAGGAACCTAAACTTGTCCAAATTCTATTGGATGAGAGGATTTCGACCCTTCCCCACCTTAGCTTCGAAATAAGACCCTTTGGAACCATTATAAACCGATTTTGACTTTAATATAAAATAATGTTTTTAGTTATTCCTAAGGTGCCCCTCTCCTCCCCTATAAAAGGACACCTTCTCCCCCTCCTCCTCACACCAATTTGAGCACTCAAGCTCGGCCAACCCCTGCCATTTTCTCCTCCCCACATCCCTAGAATAATCCTAGAGGTCCTGGTCTTCTTCAAAGACCAATCTTAGTTCCCTAAGTGGAGGATTCAAAGAGGCCTTCCAAAGAAGAGGTAATATCCATTACCGATCTTTTCAATTTCTTTCGTCTTCAACTTTTTCTTCTTTAGTTGTTTCATGACAAAGTAATAACATCATTATTACTTACATACTGATATGTTATTATAAATATGAAACAACCCTAATTCACCTTCTATCAATCCTACGGAAAAATGAAATCACCACGCGTGCGTACGTACGGAATACCGTCTCCACGCTGTGGTGTAATCTATTTTCCACCATCACCTTACAAGGATGGGTATAATGGTGTAATGAGTAACTATATATGATTATTATAAAGTAATATTGATACTGAAATAATATATTTATACTCCAATACAGTTCCACGATCATAGGAACGATATCATCACTCGTGCGTACGTACGGAATACCGTCTCCACGATGTGATGCGACTCGTTCTACATGATCATCATTACATAGTAATTATATAAATGAATTGAATGAATAAATATGATATATGTTACACTAATAACATTCTGGATATAAGGTATCTATAACCTTAAAAGAAGAATAAGAATTTATTCGGAAAAACATGCATAAGAACAAAAGGCAATAAAGACCCGAGTAACAAGTAACAATGAAATATTACTAACAATAAGCTAAGAATATGACCATATATGATATCATATCAATATGTATGATTCTGGAATAAGTCAATAACATTATTTAAACCATTATACAGGAGCTTCGGACACGTACAAAGCAAATCGGACCTAAGGTAAGGGAAATATCACAATCTCATTTTTATCCGAGATTGTTTATTCGTAAGTATTTACTGGGGTGTATTTTATCATCCACATCCATGTTCCCTCAATATGTAATATTATTTCAATCCACCTACAATTATTTAAATCCAATTTTACCCTTCAGTGAGTTTTTAGTAAAGGATATGAAAGGAATCTTTTTTCGTTTTTCGTACGAGGTACTTTTTGACTTTTCCGACAAAAGTACGAAGAATGTTTTTTTAACTTATACGGCACGAACGGATTTCTAATGTTTTATAAAGCCTTATTTTAATGAAGCTTCCTCTAAAATATTTCATGACTATTTTCAATAAAATCTCTTTCTTTTAAAATTGCATGATGTTTTGTGAAAAGAAATTGATTTTGAAGAAGAAAGGATATTTTCTTCAAGAATTCAATTCAAGTGATTTATCAAAATTATTTTACATATATGATAATAAAGGGTTCTGTTTCTATCCATATTTTTACATTGATTTGACTATGTTGTGATGGAATTATGTTTATGAATTCCTTTATCTTATATGAATGGTTTTATGATGTCATGTTGTTTAAGAATCCCATTTTTATTACATGGGTTATGCAATGATGTATGATTTATGATTTTGTGGCACACATAAGAATGGTATCATTAAGAGATGGGTGGGACCTATATCTCCCTCCAATGCATTGGGTAAAGATTTTATATCTCATGAGATAGACATGGCTGGAATGGTAGGTTATACCGGTTCAGTGAAACAGGACTGAAACGAGGATTACTCGATTCAGAAAGGGACTTTGTCCACTAAGATAGTCTTGGCAATGAGTCTTGACTAACAAGAAATGATTCTCTATGATTATGTGTGTATGCCACAATGAGTAATGTTTTAAGTTATGATTTCATTTTCACTTCTATGATTTATCCCATGTTATGATATTATGAGCTCTTTTGCAGGTTAAGATTTCCAAAAGCTATTTTCTTATGTATATGACGTGATTGATATTTCTTTTGTTTACCTTACTGAGCATTTGAGCTCACCCTTTTATGTTATCTTTTCCCCAGGATATAAAGAAAGGTTTTTAGGTAAAAAAAAGGGAAGATATTTATGGGAGATATTGAAGATCTTTCACCACGATTAGAAGAATACGTTCCGAGTTTCCAAAGACACTAAACTATTACGATCCTTATGTGTGTGTTTTTGTTATGTACTAAGTATTCCGAAAATGTAATGTAATGTCCATGTACATCAGGATACGGGTCTCTACAGATAATCATAATGGGAGACCCTCTATTTTAGTATTATGAATTATACAAAAAAATATGATTCCATGTGTAATAAAAAGATAAACTAGTGATTAATTTCACCTTGTATGTATCAGAAATTACCTTATATCTCAATTATAATCCTCTTAATTCAATGATTACCTGTCACTTATATTTAATTTTGTTTAATAATACTTCTATGGAATATTAGATTCAAATATTGATAATATTGTTGAGCTTCATATTTTTGTTGAGAAATATTTAAGACACATTATCCCCATGTATTTTATAATACATTCTCTTCAATTATAGATTAATAATTCCTTCAATTATATATTCCACAATAATCAAATATACCACTTTATATTGTGTCACGTAACAAAAATTATGACATTTAAATAAATCAGGGATAGGGAAACTTCTTAATAATAATTAATTAAATGAATTTGGTTAGTTTAGATGATATAACCCATTGCCTCCCAAATTCTTCAATTCATTTAATTTCCATAACTTTTTCATAGTGGAATTAATAATAATATTTATATATAATTATTTCTATATTTTCTCCTGATCTCTATCATGATCTATCATTGACTGATCATCCTCCTTTAAAGTGATATTAAAACCACTTTTATTAAAAAATTTCATTTTCATAGTGATTAAAATTACACTATTACAACATATGTCTACATTTTTTTCTTTATTCAAATTTATATTAATGAAAATAATTTTCATAATTTTTGTGTTATCTACCAGTGATGTTTCAACTTTCTGACTAATATATATTTTATACCTAATTCCCAAAGATATTTTTATGTTCAAATCATACATTGGTTTTTTATGAAAACTCCTTTGAATTTCAAATATTTTCCATGGAAATCCGTAATTTTATTTTTCAATGTATCCAAATTTTATTTCATGTAAAAAACACCACCCATTTTCTAAGGATCAATCTCCTTTATCCTTGATTATTTTTAATTCACATTATTATGATAGCTCACCATATAAGCATGAATAATGAAACTAATACATCTCAATATGAAATTATACAACTTATTTTTCTTTATTGGTTGAGACCCTTTAGTATATGTGTTGCTTCTCCCAACCTCATAACCTCCATGAACACATAAAAAATATATCCCATGCCAGAAAAGTGGTTCCAAATTTTTAATTATATTTATTCAATTAATCCTTATTTTTTTAAATTTTTTATTCAATGATTATATATTATTAACATCAAAACAACCACTTGTTATAGTCTTTTTTATGTATATCTATTAATTCTACGTATAACCATTTGATTTGGGTGATTAAGCTTCTAATCATGTTTCATGGTCTTCATGTACTTGTCCTTTAAATGAGAATCCATATTATTTAATTTAAATAATTCTTCATATTTTAATTTTACACTTTAATCAAGGTATTTTTTAGATAAATTATATCATCTTTGTGTTTCCTTTCATTATCCTGATGGATCTAAAATTCATGAAATACTTTTCCAAGAAAACTAATTTCAACTTTAATATTGATATCCATCCCTCAAATTGATTATTTTTAATAATTTTCTTATTACATCTGTTGGTTTATTTACATGATCAATCATTGTGTCAAAATTATTCATGTACTAGTTCTTATTATCCTCTAAATTTTATTCATAGTTTGAAGGAATATATCATCGGTGGTTTGGAGTTCTATTTTATCATTGGAATTTTGATGTAGCAGATTTCATATTATATCAATCTCTTTAATAATTATTTGTTCCTTTTGATGGAATATTGAACTAAAGGAACAACTATGGCATAGTGGTCTAGACCACATTATAGTCTTCAATAGCATATAACCTAACATGGTAAGTATCACTGCATTGGGATATACATTCTTCTACTTATAAAGACATGTAATATCATACAATATTTTTTATTATATATCCCCAATTTATAAGAGTATTTGTTATAAATAATGTGTTAATGTGTTATAGGATGTTGAACATTGAAAACCTTTATTGAAGAATAAAATGAATTTATAGGGATCAAACCAAAATGTTCTAATAGATTGAAACAGATGGACTCTTTACAATATTTTTATATTTATTTTGGATAAATATTAGGATTTCCTTGATTTTTATATATGATTTTTATGATCCCTGTAAATGGTTTTTGAGTCATTTTTTTGAAACAACTAATAGAAAAACATCAAGATGATTCTATCCTTAATCATATACTCTTACACCTTTAAATTGTGTTCTAGTAGTACAGTGAGATATTGTAACCAAGAAATAGGTGATTCTAATGATTCATGGATGCCTATGAAGGAAGGATTAATTCACTCACATCTATGAAATATCAAACCAATACAAATGAAAAACATTTATAATAAATATTGGATGGTTTAATGTACATAATTATTATTATTTGTATATATTCATTAAAAATGTATAGATAGATTATGGGGTTTATAATGTTTTTGAGGTTTTTGTATTTTACATTTTGGATTATATTAATCACTATAAAAGCGAATATTTTTATTAGAATAAGTATATCGGGTTATGTTTTTTATAAATTAGTGGATAAATAAACTATAAAAAATATTTTCAGGAAAACAATAATGTGTACCCTTGAAAATAGGCATTTGGGTTCTTTTTTCACTTTGACCACAGTATAGTCTAGTTGAAATGGGCTTAGTTATTAATAAATTTATAACCCAAAACTATCAAATATGTAAAATTACTATTTCAACTATCATGAAAAATGATAAATATAGAACACTGATGAGTGACACACGATGTCATGGTGAACAAATATTTGAGTCATGGTGGCCTTAATAGTGTGTATTATCCATGGAACATTCAAATATATTTTAAAAATATAAAGTGATTTCCAAAATGGAAAAATCTTTTTAAAGGGTATTCAAAATGGGGATGACCATACTTTATCGAACATGATATAATCAAAAGATTACCCAAAAATTACCACCAAATCGGTCACAAAACATTGGATTTCAAAGTAATGAAATGGATTTCATAATGGTCATGGTCAAATACATTTTAAATGGATGTTTAAATAATATTAATTTCCATTAAAATTATAAATAATCTATACTTGAAAGGGAACTTTTGGATTGTTCAAAATCTAAAGGGGGATTTACATCATATAAAAACATTATGGTTGATTTGATAATGGAAGAAATTAGGTTTACATGATGGAATAATTTATAATGTTTCTATAAATAATATAATAAGGTAAAATATTTATTTTTTCTTATTTTTTATAAATATTTAAGAAATGAGAATATAAATATTTAATATTAAGGCCTTATTTAAAATTATATTTAATCCTTTCCAAAGATATTTTTGGGTAATATTATCAATGGATGCATAATAAATAAATAATTTTTATTATTTGAAAATAAATATTTTAAAATAAATTATATCTCATATTTTTGAATACGAAGGTGTTAAAATTATAATCATACAAATGATAATATGAATTTTTTTAATTGGAAAATAGTTAATATTTCATTTTTATCCACTCTAAATTATATTTTGTTTATAATTTATTTATGAATAGATCATAAAATGATTATTTCATGTCTAAATGTATGAATTGTTCATTTATATATCCAATCGTTTAATAATTAATAGATATATAGTTATATAATAAGAGTTATCATTTTTTCCTTTAGATTAATGTGTTTTATATATATTTGTTTTTATAATTTTTCTAGAATATAAATTTATCTGGGTTATATATCCTAGTATAGATGGAATCTCAGATAGTCTATACCCTGGTTTAAAGACTTATTCATTTCCTAGAAAATTAGGGGTTCGTCACTTATTACTCGAGACTCACACTTATATGGATTTTTTAATTCTATTTGATTCTAATAATTTACATAAAAGGGTTTAATGCACCTTATTCATTGGATTAATTTGTATTTTTACAAATATATTTATATTTAGGTTTGTTTTAGTAACCCAGGTCATTGGTTGTGTAAAGAGTTACACATCAATATAGTTGTAAAATATTGATTTATTTTGTAAGGAATATGATTCAAAAATAAATAATTTTAAGCATGAATACATAAAGAGAATAAAAATAGATAACATGGATATGACATCCCTAACACCAAGAACCGGGATCTTATGGTAGTTATATTGCATTAATTTATATATCACATTATATAGGATCTATGAATTTCATAGTCTCATGAAAATAGATACATAAATGTGTTTTACATTACATAAAAACTAAATTTATATCATTTAGAAACATTAAAAACATTATTATTCCCCCTTAAATACATTTTCCAGATGTATTAACCATCAAGGTTTACCGGGGAATAGGAAAACAATATAAAAGGGTGATCTCATATGCTCTGTATGAGGGTTGTATACAAAAACATATATTATAAAACAAAAATTATTGAATGAATAAATAAACTATGTTATTCCACAAAAAATGAAACTATCATAATGAATAAATCCATGGAAAATATTAAAATACCAACATTCCTAGATAAAAATAACTAATCATATAGTGAAGGCAATACTTAATTTCAGACATCTGAAACATACGGTAAAGGCACTGTGAATATACATCTTATATTAATAGAATGGACGATCTAATTAACGCAATTTATTTGTTTCATGAGCTTTATCAGTGAAATGAGGGGATATATAATTTGGGTCCCTTTCCATCACATAATATACTATCACATTCCACTATATAAAAAAAGAATATATGACATAATATTCATAGAATTAACAACATAAATAATAAACACAATTCTGCTGTGAGGAAAGCCATACATGATTATCCCATATAAAAGAAATAATTATATTCTAAGAAACATTTTCCCTAATCAAATAATAAATAAATATATCTAGGTGGAATCCCATAAAAATAAATAGGGATTTTACAATGTATAGATAAAACCATTAATAAGTGCATGATATGATATTGTAGTCATTGGGTGTTCTTAAATGAATTTTTTCAATGTGTATAGGTAGATAAATTCATGATTTTTAAATGATTGGATAATAATTAAATGATAGATAAATCATTTATATTGGATTTTTAAAATAATATATATCATCCAACCATATCCCCTAATAATGTCAAACTAGGGGCGCCATAAGCACCCATTCACTATATACTAAGATGATGGTCAGGATATACCTGAAAAAATATTTTAAACGTTATAACCCCTAGATGAATCTAATATGAAACCATTTACACTTGTAGTATTTATAATTGGATATCATTTCCTATAAAATCACACACACATTACTCCACCAATGTTTAACATTATTCTTTTGTTATGAGAATGTTTTAGAATTATAAAGTCTTATGAAAATTCTATAATAGAAAGGAATAATTATTAAATCATTATAAATATTTCAAATTTATGATAATAAAATGTAAATAAAATAAATTATTTATTTATAATTGAACATATATGGTAATTATATCCAAATTATTATATTTGAAAAGGAAAGAGGATGATGGATGAAACCCCTACATTGGGAGGTTTCTTCGTATATTGAGAGAGAGAAACATTAGAACCTTAGAACCAAATTAGAGAGACTCTTGAGATATTTATTGAGAGAGTGATTATTCTCAATGAATTTAGTTTGTAAATTTAAGATGGAATGATAAGGTATATATTTTTAAATAGGTTTTGATTTAAGAGATTAAATAATGATTAATTTGTTATTAAGGATAACCACTTTTGGTGGAATTAATTTCATAAAACATTTTTAATAATTTATATAGAAATTATATTATCATAATATTAAAAACCACAAACACACAATTATGGTTTTAGTTTTTTGTTTTCTAATGTCTACCTTTTAATTTACTCCTTTTACATTATTTTTCTTTTACTATGTTAACTAGTTTTTATGGTAGTAAATGTATTGTATCTAAAAATTTAAAATACACTAATTAAATTATTTGGACCATATAATTAAAAATATTAAATCCATTTTATTTCATTAAATATATAGAAGTGATAAAAACTGATTCTAATATGACACACATATAACAGATAAAATATATTTTTAGAAAGGATAAAATTGTGGTTCCAAAATTCAAGGCATGTGTTTCTAAAACTAACGAATTATGCATTTTGTTATTCCATAGATAAATTTCTGAATAGAATGATGGATTGATAAATTTTATTTCTTAATTATATCAATATTACATTACCTATTTTACAGTATTCTCAAAAATTGTATTTTATCTTTTTACCCACTATATCAACATTTCCCTTCAATTCAAAAAATATCATTCAAAGTTAATATTAATGTGTAGAGTAAAAAATTGATGTTTAAAACTATTATATTTATTCTAAAACATATTTTAATTGGAATATAATTATATTCTCCAAATATAATACTTCTTTTTATATAAAAAAATAATATCATTTTTCAATTAATTGTATCTATAAGACAAATAATATTAATAATAAACTATCTTATTGACTAATGGTCATAATTCCAATCAACCATATTGGATGATAGTTGTAATATAAATTGACCATATTTACTAGTAAATTCACCATCATTCTCACCTCATCACTCACTAATCCAATTCCAATGGTTATTACACATCTTTAAATAATGTTTATCATTTTCTAACACTTACATTAATTGTTTATAGTTGTTTGGGATGGATAAATTTTATTTTTACTTGAAAAATATGTAAATGATTAACTTACGTGGTAAATATTTGTATAAATATTTGGATTACTATATGAAATATATTTATTTATACTTTTAATTTATATTTCAAAGAGGGAATTTATAAAATGATTAATTGGATATCTATTATGTTCCATTATACCCCACAATGAAATTGAGTCCTAGTAATTTCTCTCATTCATAAACACCTATTAATACAAATTTCAATATTAATTTTTATATATATATTTGAAATATTATAAATACCATTGAGATGTTAATCCTATACGGTTGTATTAGTTAAACATAATCTAGTTCTATCAGGAAAAATGACATCTACCTATGACTCCATACCAAAATATTATAAATTTTAATTCCCAAAAATAACCAAACTCATATTTGATACCAACTCTAATTTCATTTTCATTCCTATGATGTACATGCCGACATATATTTTAGGTGTTCACCTAGTTTGGAATTCAATTAGTATATATTTATATATGATGGTATATTCTCAAATAGTACATAAAAATCAATATTATTTTTATTTAATATAATCTTGAAATATTATTAGAATACACTAAGGGTTTCTCCGATTGTCCGTGTATCTTTTTTATTTTATTCAAAATATTGTTCTAAAGTATTGTACTAAATTTCCCCATAATACCAGGTGAAAAAACCAAAAACTATAGTAACCTAAATATTGTGGTTATATTATTATCATAGAAAAAGAAATAAAATAAAATGGATTCAACAGTTTACAAGTTTAGGAAAACTAGATAAATAAATGTGTTTTACATTACATTGTGTGTAAAATTAAATCATATGAAATCGTGAAATAAATTATAATTATCCTTCAGATAAATTTCTCCATGGTTGTATTCTTATTCGTTTATTTGGATAATGGAAGACAATACAAATAATTGAAATCATATTTTAATTAAGGGGTAGAATTCCCTCGAATCTATTACAAAACAAACATCGTCGAACGAATAAATAAACTATGTTATTCCATAAAAAATTAATCTTAGTGGATGAATAAATACATGTTCAACATAATAATGAATAAATATAAATATAATAGTTACTAATAATATAATGATGTGAATGAATAATGTCAAGAATAATTAACATACCACAAAGTCTTTGTGGAAAGACATGTTACATAAAATTAAAGGATATTCCCATTACCCCAACACAATTGACCCATGAGGCTTACCAATATATTGAGGGACATATAAAATTAAGGTACCCACCCATCACATTATATTCCAATGAATTAAATTACATAAAAAATATTACATGGAATAATATTCATGGAATGAAAAACATAAATACATATCACAATTCCTTAATGAGGAATATAATAGAAGATTTCCCCATTTGAGGATTGAATTACATGTTATGAAAATATATTCCCCTTTCAAAGAATAAATAAATATATCTATTTTAAATATATTAAATAATCACTAATTATTTATTAATGTACATATAGACACCCATAATAAATAATGGATACACGATTGAATTCATTGGGTGTTCACGAGGACAATGGTATTCAAGGTTTCATGGTAGTCGAATATAATAATTTGAAATGTATGGAGACAAGTGAAATGATATTTAAATCCTTTATAATGTTATATAAAAAAAATTAGGTCATTTGAGCATATCCCTCGAGTGTATCAAACCAAGTGTGCATTAAGGGGTCATTTATCAAGCATTAGGATAATGACTGGGAGATATTTGACCTACAATTTCCCGGGTAATAACCATTAGATTAATCTGATAAAAATACACTTCAACTATAATATATATAAAGTGATATTTTTTCGTTATAATATCACACACACATTACTTTATCAATATATAGTATGGTTTAAATTCTAAAGGAATGTTTGGGCATTATAACAGCTAAAAAAAGGCTATAATGGTAGGGAATAAATACAACCTCGTTACTAGTATATCATTTTTAAGATACTACCATGTAAATAAAGGTAATTTATTATTATAAAATAAATTTAAAAGTATATAAATAAAATTTATTGCATATGAAAGGGAATGTGTATGATTGAGGAAACCCTTATCAAGGTTGGATGCTTTATAACGATTGAGAGAGACATCTTAGAATATTGGGACCTCCTTGGAGAGACTCTTGGGATGGATATTAATATTTTATTCTTGCAAAATGTATTTTTTGGAGGGTTAAGATAAAATAGAGTTGTATTTATACTTGATGAGGTGTTGTTTTAAGGGATTAAATAATGATTATTTTATTACTTAGGATAGAAACTTTTGGGTGGAATTTATTTCAAAGAATTTGGTTTCTAATTATTGTTGGAATGTTTAGTTAAAGATGAAAACCCTCTCAACCACCCATGTGAAGTTTGAATCATTATTTTTATTTTTATTTTACATTTAAATTTAAATATTTTACATTATTTTTCCTATACAGTGGTAGCACTTTTCTAAAAATGTAAATTTTTTATAAAATTAGAATTACACTTATTTACTAAGTTGGAGAATCTTATTCCAAATATTAAATACTTTTTATTTCATTTATTTTATAAAAGTGATAAAAATTAATTGTAATATGAGACTGTATAACATTTATATTAATTTTTTAGATATGATAAATTAGTGGTTCCAAAATAATAATCATGTGTTTTTAATTGAAATAAAATATGAATTATATTAATAAATAAATAAATTTTCGACCAAGAAGGATTATTAAATTTTATTTTTTTGATCATATAAATTTTATATTATAAAATTTATGGTATTATAATACTTTTATTTTATCTTTTTACCTATATAATAATCTTTTTTATAAAATTGTAAAACTTCATCCTATGTTAATTTTAAAAAATCAATATCTAAAATTGAAATTAAATTTACCATAATAATTCTCTAAATATCTTTGTATTATATGTTATTTAAATTAATTATTATAAAATTTTTTATTTCATAATAAAAATTCTATCCTTTACAAAAATCACACTACATATTGTTAAAAAATATTAACATTTTAAAATTGGTTTATAGGAATATATCATAAAATAGTTGTAATTTAAAAGTTAAACATTTATTATATATATTATTTTTAATGGAATATATTTATAGTATACAAAAATAATTATATTTTTGTTATATCACAAAAATAATACTAATGGTCAATTAATTGCATCTACATAAACAATAATTATTGTAACACCCCAAGCATCCACAATAGGTTTCTCATTGAATAATACAATAGTGTGTGATTTACACAACATCTAGTTTAAGCACACCACGACCTATCAAACTAGCCATTTAAAAAGAGGTTATGAATATTAATTAACAAATTTTGAATTTTATATATATCCCATATTATTTTAATATTATTCTTTTTTTCTTAGACAAATTATAAAGACAAATTCAATTTTTCAGATAAAAGAAGTATTTTATTAAATGCAGTTTTTTCCTCCTTTTAATGAAGAACCATTTTAAAGTCCAATATTTGACAATTGTATATATTTAATTTTATTAAATTAAATTCTTATTTACAATTGAGAAAAATAATTAGTTTGGATAAATTTTTGGTGGTTTTCTGAAAACATTCATATTTTGATCAATAGTGAAAGATACTAAATTTTAATTGAAAACAACTTTTTTAATTTAAATAATTTATATTGTTAAATTATAAATTTGAATTGATTTGAAGTATAATTAGATTATATTTTTATCATTTAATCCAATTCTAATCACAGGAAGTAATTTAACTTTTTAATTGGACATAAACACATATCAATCTTTTGATAGTTTTAACTTCTCAAAAACCGGATTTTTGGTTTTGACAACACAAGTTAATTTTAAATTAATTAATTAATATTCTATGTATTTAATTTTGTAAAATAGGCTTTATTTTTGGATTCGAGATATGAAAATTATCTTAGGTTTATTTTTTGGTATTTTTCTGAAAACATGCAATTTTTAATGAATACTGAAAAACCGTGCATTATTGTTTAAAACTGACTTTTTATTTAAATAAATATTTATTTTATTTGAATTTATTTTTAGTAAATATATATACATAATTCCAAAATATGTACAATGTAATTCATGAGATTCATTTTATAATATGTTTAGATATATAAATTTTATTAAACATGTTTCCATCATTTACCAACATTCTAGACACATTTTCAAATTTTCATAAAACGTAATTTAATAACCTTTGTGAATTTAATTTAAAAATTATAAGAGAGTTGGTTGACATCAGTATGTAAAATTTTGTTCAATAAGATGAAAATAATTTTGGTGAATAGTTACATTTGAATTTTATTTACCACGGTTAAAAGTAAACAGGGTAATTAAATGTATAATTGTTCTTATAATTACACTAACACATGTCCTAATTCTATTGGATAACTATTTTTCAACCAAAATAATCCTTATGAAAAAAATATGAACTACTTTGATCCACTTGGATTAGATTAGGACATTTATTCTTATTTTATTTAAAGAATAGTAAAAAGTGTAAAATTCAAAGATTGATAAATAACCATTTTTAATATAGGGTTATACATAATATAAATTTGACTATAAATATTCATTATAAATATTAAAATATTTCTTACATAATGTTATTTTATTTATAATTTTTAAAAATTAAATACTTAATTTTATTTATGACACAATGATGATGAATTATTTAAATTATTAATGAAAGATTAAAATAATTGATGTTATAAAGATAAATATAAATGTAAATTGAAGCTTTTGATTCATTAAAATAATTCTATATGTTAATATTACATGTTAGGATTGATTCAATTAATTGTTTTTGAATTAATAATGTTGTTATGACTTTCACAAAAACCAAATACTAAATAGATTCAAAATTTACATAAATGCATTTTTAAAATAAATAAAATTTTATTAAATGATAGAACACTACTAAAATATAAAGATCAGTAAAAGCACATAGATACGATTATATATGTCAATAATGAACAAATTTGGGTTTTATTATCTTATTATATTATGTTCATTAAATTTTTTTATAATAATTCAATAGGAAATGGTAAAATTTAAACTATTTAACTAAGAGTTAAATACAAAAGATAAGGTTAGAATGGTGACCTAAAATTGTCAAAAACCTATTGGTTGAGAGAATTAGGATCCATATCCAACATATCTTACAAATAAATAAATTTGGACCAATAAGAAACTAAAAATTATTTTATAATAAAATAAAATTTCCAAAATTTCCTTAAGTGACCCTCACCACTCTTATAAAAGGGAACTTCGCCTTTTCTCAAAATAACACCGCCAAAGCATTTTTTTTTTCTCGGCCAACCTCTACCCCAATCTCCTCCCAACATCCCTAAATTCAGCCTAAAGGCCTTACCTTAAGAATAAATCCATCCTACAGAGCCCTTTTGTTCAAATAATGTGAAAACATCCAAAGAAGAGGTAATTATTTTATCACCTCTATCAATGTACTTTTCTTCTTCCACTTTATCTTTCTTTGTTATTTTCATACCAAAATAATAACTCGATTAGATTATACATATTGTAATTTATTATAAATATGGTACAAAAAAACAATTTTATTATATCCATACAATGAATGAAAATGTCACTAGGCGTGCGTACACATGGTTTACCGTCTCCACACCGTTGTGTAATTTGTCATTCAACACTATGTTATTTAGATTAATATAATGATGACTAATATGTATATAAATAATTAAAATAACATGATAATTTATTTTTACAAATAATATACCTTTAAATTTCACACCTTTTAATCATTAAGGAATTTATAGCGTCACTCATGTGTAAATACGACTTTCCGTCTCCACGGTGCGATGAGATTCATTTCCATATTCTCCCTTTAATAATGACTCTAAAAATATATATTATTAATAAGTATCTAATATATGAAAAAATAATTATACTAGATATATATATATGTAAGTATGTATGTATGTATGTATGTATGTATGTATGTATGTATATACATATATCATATTCACTTACTTTTGTTCAATACGATATGAAAATAGAGAAAGCGTTTTTGCATACGTACAACTGATCGTATCCATAAACGTTGTTTCCAATTTCATATATCTATCTATTATACAGATTTATATTATAATTATATATGATATATAAATCATTTTTTATATCCTAATAGTATTTAAATCATGATCTAAATTATACGATCAATAATAACAAGTTAAAATGTGTACGATTAAGAAATATATTATTATCCGAAATGATAATTTATCATGGAAATAATATTTAAATGGGTAGTAAAAATTCATAAATGAATCATTTATAATATAATAAATATGAATATGTTTCCGGTATAATTTAATAACATACTATGGTCACTATACTAAATGTTAAATGTACCCTTAACCAAAGGAAAATTCAAGCTAAGGGTTAATTCCTCGATCTCAATATTTTCTGAGATTATTTATGTGTATGTGTTTTCTGGGACATATTTATTATACATTTCCATGTTTCATAAAAGATATTTCAAAATGATTCATTTAAGGTGCTCTTTAACTAAAAATTCATTTTAAATTTATTAAATATTTATTCTTCTAAATAATTATAATTAATTTCTATGTTTTCAAAATGGTTTTAGGGATTTATTTATATAGACATGATTAATTTAAAATTTAAATTCCATTCAAAAGTTAAAAAGTGAGATGGGACACTTGGATTCAAAAATATCATTTCAATTACACCCTTTATAAATGTGTAACTTTAAATGATTTCAAAATAGCGGATATTTCTCTCAAAAAAATTATTGATCATTTTATACTATGTCAACATACTTTACATGATATTATTCATTATTAAGGTTGAATAATTATAATACAATATTCCATATTTTTTTTAATGAGTTATGATATTTTTGGTCGTGGATGTGCTATTTTAATACCGTTCATGGTTTATGGTGGACGTATTGACATTTCGTATGCTAGTTTTAATATGAATGATTATGTTATGTTTCAACATTTTAAAATTATGACTGAATTTGACATAGTAACTGATGGGCTGGACTTGCTATAGCCCCTCGATGGAATAGTAGGTTACATGAGACAAATTTGTGTCTTGGAATAAGGCCTTGAAAAAAAAATTGTATTCTTGCCACGAGGCATTGACAATGTGGTAATGATGTCTGTCGTTTGGCATTCTTTCATTATTAAATTAATTATAACATGAGATTATTTGACTGGTAGAATATCCATGTGCATGTTTATATGGTAATGTTTTATTTGTTTTCCCTATATTATGTTCATTTATATGATTAAAAGGCTGTTGTTTTTATTACACATCATGTCTTAAAACTTTATATCTTTCACTAAATTATTTACCCATACTGGGCATCAGATCTCACCCCATTTTTATGTTTTGTTTTCCTTGGTTTCCAAGAAGTGTATTTTTTGATATTCTGGGTTAAGATAAGAAAATAATTGAGTTCTAAATGGATTATTTATGTTGTGATTTATGTTTTAATGTGTAATGTAGAGATCATGTATGTAATCTATTTTCCAAGACTGATAAACTAATCGGTATTTCAGGACTGGATTCCTGGTAATCATGCCAATGTATTAAAACAATGCACTGGCTCCAGCCTTCTGGGGTTAGGATGTTACAGTTGGTATGAGAAGATGTTTAGTACAAACCATGGAAACTAGATTTTGAAAAACTCTAATGAGGGAACATTAACCTAAGATAGACTTTGATGATTTGTATAGAATAACTTCCTATAATATTCTTAATTTATAGATTTTGTGTATTTTCTATGAAATATATCCAAATCTAGATACGATCAATTAGAGGTGGCTCTAGAACATATGTAACTAGAAGTGAAAACATCGATAAGGAGTTTTAGGCATGACGCGGGGTCTGCTGGTACAGACAATGAGCCTTGATGCACTCTTGGTTACGACACCCTCGGGGGATATTCTTAGGATAATTCACATTTTACTTACAAACTATTTAAAATGATTTGTGAGTAAATACTTCCTCGAAGAAACAATTTTTTTATTAATAGGGATTATATGAATAAATTTTTCAATTTTTGGAAGGTATTTTAATATTTTAGAATTATATATTATGATTCATAAACTAATCTTATGTATGTCATTGTTTAGAAATGGTTCCTAGTGGAAGGAATGAAAACTTTATCACCGCATGTAATCCATGTAGGGATTTACCTCCTACTCAAGATAATTATAGTGGAGAAGGTGATGGAACTGGTGCTGATCATATTATGACCATAATTTTAAAACTCACCCAGGTTATGAATAATAAAATTACTCGTACGGAGCACCCTGATCCACAACATGTAGGATAAATGTTAGAACACTTTATGATGCAACAACCACCAACATTAAATGGGACTACAAATCCATTTGTAACTGATCAATGGATAACTTCCTTAGAGAAAATATTTCATGCTTTGGGGAGTAGCAAATGGGAAAAGGTTTTCATAGCAGTTTATCACCTCACGGAAGATACATATCAATGGTAGTCATTGATTCAGAATACAAATTCAAATTAATGATGTTTCCAATATGGACTGGAGGTAGTTTAAAGAGAATTTCATACACAAATACTTTCCTCGTGACCACTGAGCGGATATTGAAATACAATTTCTGAGTCTGAGGGGAAAGGAGGATGAGAATGTCGCAATGTATGAGGCTAACTGTACAAGGTTAATAAGGTATGAAGAATATTTAATATGTAACCCAAGGAGTATGAATTATTGATTCCTTTATGGTTTAAAACCATTTCCCAATCGAGGGTTAGTATCACAATCCTTCTCATCGTATGATGATATAGTTATGTATGATATAAAGATAGAAAAGGAATTCTCTATGTCTTATGTCATTAATATAATGCAAGAGAAGAAGAGAATAGTGGACAATGAAATAGATAATGGGAAGAAGGGAATAATGGATTTTCCCTTATTTTATAATTGTTGGAAGAAACACCCTAGTAATTTCTTATAAGTAATGGTATATTGCTACAAATGTGGAGAAAAATGTCACTAGGATCATGATTATAAGGTAAAGAAAGAGGCTGTTAATTTTGAATGCTAAAATTGTAGAAAAATTTCAAATTATGAAAATTAATGTCCTAAGTGCAAAAGAATCTTACATAAGAAAAGTCCATTGGAGTAAGGCCAAGATTATGTTTTTACTACAGATGAAGTGGAAGAATTGATGTATTTCTGTTTTTGGATCCAATAATTATATTCTGGTTAGAAGAATAAAGTGATATATATAAATATTTTACTGTAGTTGTTTTTCATTAATATTTAATATGATGAAGGTATTCATATTTTCATTGTTTCATAATAAGAGAAACTTTAAATTGTTCAGGGAATCTGATGTTACAACTTTTTTGGAATTTAGAGTGCTTTTAGGGAGTGTTTGGACCGAAGTATTTTGGATAACAAGAATGGTTGGAATGGATTATGTTGGAAAGTGGATACTATTGTTTAAGGTTAACTAATATCATAAGATTAGTTTTGGATTGTTATAAAAAGGACAACCTGGAGGTCGGGTGACAACCTATCGCGTCCGGCAAGGTTCCGAGACTTAAACCCACAACTGAGGGGCAAATGGGTTGCATCACATAACACTAGACTATGTTATTTATTAGTTTGTATAATGTAGTTCTTTTTTAATTTCTCTAATATATGAATGATAAATTTATTTTTTTGTAACCCTATAGGATTATGATAAATAGAATATTTTTGAGTTCTATTATATTTTGTAGTGAAAGATGAGTTTGTGTTAAAAAATAGTTAATAGATGGAACTCTACTTGTAAAGTATTCCTTTTTACTTATTATTTGAATAATATAATTATTAAACTTTAGGGGAAGTATCTTAAAACCAAAAATGTGTTATACCAATACCCTATGTATTTTTAATGTGATGATATTTTAAATCATCATAGATTTATTGCTTTGAGGACCTCAATTTTCCATTCACTTGTTTGTGATTGATGACCACAATCACTCCCTATAAATATTTATGCTTATCCTACAAATATAATTTCCACCAATGTTCTTCCATTTGATATCCTAATTTGGTGCAGAAATTTTCATTTCTCATTCCCTTTTCTTAAGAAAGAATTTTATTAACCCTATTTCGGATGTGCATTTTCCACAAAGCCATTTTCTATTTTTTAAAACATTTATTTTCAAAAAATGATTTCAAATCATGAAAACTAAATTTATTTTTGGACGTAAGAATGTAAAACCCATTGCTTCCATGGTATGTTTCTCTTTAAATAATACAATAGTGTGCGATGTATGCATCATCGAGTTCAAACGCACCACGACCTATAAAACTAGCAGTTTAAAAACTGGTTATAAATAGTAATAACCAAACATTGAATATTATATATATCCCATATAATATTAACATTCATATTTTGTGTTTCTTAGACAATATATAAGGGTAAATTCAATTTTTCAGATATAAGAAGTATTTTTCAAAAATGTGGTTTTTCCACTCTTTATAAGAGAAACCTTTTAAATTAAATATTTGAACCTTTTATATATTAAATTTTATGAAATTAATTTCTTCTTTAGAATCAACACATAATAATTTAGTTTGGATAAATTTTTGGTGTTTTCTGATAACTTTCATATTTTGATCAAAAGTGAATGATACTAAATTCTAATTGAAAGCATCATTTTTAATTCAAATAATTTATGGTGTAAAATTATACTTTTGAATGGTTTTGACGTATAATTATATTATATTTTTATAATTTAATCCAATGTTGTTCATTGGATGTGATTTTATTTTTAAAATAGACATAAACACATATCAATCATTTGATAGCGTTTACTTCTCAAAAACATGCTTTCTGGTTTGGACAACAGGAATTAATTTTAAATTAATTAATGAAACTTCTTTTTTTCAATTTGGATAAATAGAAATAATTTTTGGATTCAGAATATCAAAATTTTATTCAGTTGAATTTTTGGTATTTTTCTGAAAACTTTCATTTTTTGATGAATAGTGAAAAAGATTGTGTCATTGTTTAAAACCGAATTTTTATTTAAATTATTATTTATTTTATTTAATTTTTCTCAGTCAAAATAGATACATAATAACTATATAATATCAATTTAATTCATCAGATTCATTTTTGAAAATGTTTTGATATATAAAATTTTATTTAACTTTTTACCGTCTTTTACTCACCTACAAGGCACATTTGCAAATTTGCATAAAAAGTAATTTTACCGCTTTTGTAAATTGAATTTAAAAAATCTAAGAGACATAGCTGACATTATTAAGTACAATGTGGTTCGATAAAGTGAAAATAATTTTTGTTTAATAGTTACTTTTGAATTTTATTTATCAAAGATAAAAGTAAAAAAGGGAAATTAAAGGTAAAAAAGTGGTTTTAATTACCCTAACACATGTCCTAAATATATTGGAGAATTATTTTCAACCAAAATCAACCATAGGAATAAAATAGGAACCTCTTTCATCCACCTGGATTAGATTAGGACATGTATTATTATTTTATTTAAAGAAGAGGTAAACGTGTTAAAGTCAGATATTAATAACAAACCCATTTTTAATATAGGGTTATACATAATATAAATTTGAATATAAATATTAATTAGAAATCTAAAAAGATTTATTACATCATCATATTTTATTTATAATATTCTGAAATTAAAGAATTAAATTTATGTATGACACAATGATGATGTAGTAATTACATTACTAATGAACGATTAAAATTATTTATGTTATAAATATCAAAATTAATGTAAATTCAAACTAATGATGCATTCCAAGAATTTTTTAGATTAATATGACATTTTTTGGTTGATTTCAAGAATTTTTATCAATTAATAATGTTGTAATGACTTTCACAAAAACCAAAAAATGGCTTCAAAATTGACAAAAATGAGTTTTTAAAAGAAATAATATTTTATTAAATGATATAATACTCCAACAAATAAATGGTTATGCCAATGTAATTAGATAATATTATATATGTAAATAATTTTCCACATGCTGTTCTCTTGTATTTTTATTTTATTCTTATAAACAATTTATTATAATAATACAAGAGGACATGGTAAAAGTTATCGTATTTATCTAAGAGTTAAATCGCAAAGATAAGGTTAATATGGTGACCTAAACATGTCAAAAAACCTATTCATTGAGAGGATTTCGACCAATCCCTACCTTAGAATCTATATAAATAAATTTTGAGACATTATAAACCGAAAATGATTTTATAATAATATAATATTTCAAACATTTCTTAAAGTGACCCTCACGTCTCTTATAAAATGGTACTTCCCCTTCCCTCAAAATAACACCTCAAAAAAAATTAGTCTCAGCCAAACCCTAACGAAATATCCTCCCAACTTCCTTAATTACATCCTAGAGGTCTTACCTTGAGGATAAAGCCATCCTGAGGATCCCTTTTGTTCAAATGAAAAGGAAACACCCAATGAAGAGATAATTATTTTATCACCTCTTTAAAAAATCATTTCTTCTTCCACTTTCTCTTTCTTTGTTATTTCCATACCAAAATAATAACTCTAGTATCTTCTATATACTTTTATTTTATTACAAATATGGAGCATCCATACTCATTATTCTATCCATCCTATGAATGATAATGTCACCATCCGTGCGTGCGTACGGCTTATCGTCTCCACACCATGGTGTAATTTTTAATTATATACATTGTTATTTGGATGGATATAATGATGAGTAATATGAATATAAATAATGAATATAAAATTATAATTTATCTGTAAAATTAATATAGCATCCAATTCCACATCTTTTAATCATTAAATAAATGATATCGTCGCTCGTGTGTACGTACAGCTTACCGACTCCACAACGCTATTATATTCATTTCCACGTTCACCATTCAACGATGATTATAAAAATATATGTTATTAATAAGTATGTAATATATGAAATAATAATGCTACTATAGAGATATATATGTATGTATATACTTATATATATCTTATTCACTTACTTCTGTTCAATACGATATGAAAACGGAAACAGAGTTTATGCGTATGTAGGGCCTACCGTCTCCATAAACGGTGTTTCCCATTTCATATATCTATCTATAATACATATTTAAATTCATAATATATATTATATATAAATAATGTTTTATATTCTTAATGTATTTAAACCATGATCTAAACGATGCGATCAAGAATAGAATGTTAAAACATGTACGATAAAGAAAGGTATTATTACACGAAATGTTAATTTAACATGGAAATAATTATTAAATGGGTAGTATAAATTCATAAATGAATCATGTAAGATTTAATAAGTATGTATATGGTTCTAGTATAATTCGATAACATACTATGGTCATTATACTGCAAGTTAAATGTACCCTCGACCAATGAAAAATGCAAGGTAAGGGTTAATTCCTCAATTTTATTATTATTCTAGATTGTTTATGTGTAAGTATTTTTATGGTAATATTTATTATCAATGTCCATGTTTCATAAAAGACATTTAAAAATTAATCTTTTAAGGTACTCTATAACTAAAACATCATTTTAAATGTTATAAATATTTATTCTTCTAAATCGTTCTATTTATTGTTCATGTTTTCAAAACGGTTTTAAGGATTTATTCATATGGACATGATTGTTTTGAGATTTTAATTATTTTAAAAAGTCTAATTTTTTTATGGTACACATTCATTCAAAAATATCTTTTAAATTACTTCCTTTATAATTGTGTGACATTTAAATGATTTCACAGAAAATGATATTTCCCTCAAAAAGATTTTCTAATCAATTTCAACTATGCCAACATCCTTTAGAGGATATTATTCTTGAATAAGGTTGATTTATTATAATAAAACCCTCGATATTGTATTGAATGATTTATGATTTGGTTGATTTTAGAAGTGTTATTTTTATACCCTTCATGGTTTATGGTCAAAGCATTGACATTTCCTCTGCTAGTTTAAATATGAATGTTTATGTTATGTTTCAACATTTTCATATGAGGAATGTAGTGGACATAGTAAGTCATTGGTGAGGCCCTCTATTGCCCCTTGATGCATCGGTAGGTCTCATGAGACAAATTAGTATCTTGGCATAATGTCTTGAAAAAAAAATTTATTTGTAGTGTTGGAACGATTCCTTGACTATTTGGTAATGATGTTCGGTGTCAGGCATTCCTTTATTATGAAATTAATTATTACGTTTGATTATTCGACTATTAGAATATTCATGTGCACGTTTATATGGTAATGATTGATTTATTTTTTCCATATTATGTTCATGTTTATATTTAAAATGATTTTGTATTTATTATTCATCATTCCTTAAATGTTTATAGTTTCTGCTAAATTATTTTCCCTTACGGAGCATCTGAGCTCACCCCTTTCTTATGTTTTGTTTTCACACGATTCCAAGCAGTGCAATATATTTGATATGCATGGTTAAGCTATGGGAATAATGTCATTCTCAATGTAATATTTATGTTGGGATTTATGTTTTAATGTGTAATGTAATGTCCATGTATGTAATCTATTTCCCAAGACTGCTAAATTAATTAGTCTTTTGGGACATTATTCCTTGTAATCATGCCAATGTACTAAAATAATTCATCAGCTCTGGGCTTCTGGGGTCGGGGTGTTACAATAATAATGACCAAATATCATATTGACTAATTTTCATAATTCCCATCTCCCCTATTCAGATGATATTCATAATGTAAAATAAAAATATTTCCCTATAAATACACCATCATTATCACTTCATCACTCTTTAGTTATCTTATAATGGTTCTTACACATCCATTGATAATGTCTATCATTTTCCAAAAATTTCATTTTATTTCTAATTTTTTTGTTGAATGATAAATATATATCAGGGAATTCAAGGCTATATTGTTCTTTTTATTGAATGAAATTTTCTTGTTTTTTATCCCTTTAATATTCCTTAGTTGTAATAGTCCAAATCAACAAATTATGTCTACTGTTCTTTTGATATATAGTATCCATTCTATGTGTCATCCTATTGTAATGGTGGGTTTTTTACTAGGTATGATCCTTCAGTAAACTTATTATCTAAATTAATAAAATTTATAATTACATGTTTATTATTATGAACAATTTTCCTTAACCTTTTAAAATAAAATTTTAAAATTAATAAACTCAATTCACCAAATAACATAAAATATAAAAATTTAGAAATTAAATAAAATATAATATTAATAAAAAATCATAATAACATATTATTTTCGTTTTAAAAATTTATTTGTTCTAGATTCATGTAAAATTTCAAATGAGAATACATTCAATGGTCATATTCCATAATTTTATGAAAATAAAAACATGAATTACAATTTGTTTACTATTAAATTATAATGAATTAATTACCCAGAGGATGTGAAAATAAATCTATTTGTAAAAAGGAATGTAGTTATCATATAAAAATAAATATATCAATATAATCACTTATATAATAATAGGTATATTTATATAAAATGGATGGAATAAGTAAATAAGTTTACAGGTAGGTTGGTGGAAGGCAATGTTCCATTGTCGCCATCTAGTCATGGGAATGATCCATGTTGTAAAGACGTGGCCCTAGATGACTAGAGATAACGTCTTATTTTATTACATTTGAATATAACAAAGAATATGTATCCTGAAAGACCATGTAGTTTAGTATATTTTGGTAAAAAGATATATATGTGTGTTTTACATTACATCGTGAAAGGAAATACAACACTAATTAATTCAATTATAAACATCCATGCCTCTTTGATTATTCCTACAAGTGACTCATAACTAACTTTTCCTGTCCAAGGAAAATGAAAAAAAGAAATTTGTGAGCTCAAATTCTCTGAATGAGTAATAAATATATTATAATATAACAAAAACATAAACATTATGTATGGTGAATAAATAAAAACTTATTCCATTACAAATACAAGTCATGAACACATTGTGGCATGAATATGAGTAGAGTAAATAATGCCATAATAAAACATATTCATGGGTATTATACTAGTAGAATAACCGCATGAAATTAAAATTAATACATCCATATTTATGGAAGTGAATATTCTAGAAATTCTGAAACATATTGTCAAGACCTCTGCCAATACATATAAAAAAGATTAAGGCCTTGACCAAAACCATATAAAAATTGTGCCAGGCCTCGGCCATGTCCATGTCAATTTGTCTGATGAGATCTATCGATGCATCGAAGGGAAATACCATAAAGAAAAAGTCACATAATATTCCCAATTTATTACTCATTTGACTGGGGATAAACATAAAAAACATATAGATTCATATTGAAACAAACATATGAAATGTAAATAACATTCCCTGAATATTAAGCTTAAACACTAGCCATTCAGAGTAAATTGTTGAATGGTTTTAGGATAGAAAATCCATAATAAAACTAGTCTTAATCCATCAAATTATATATGGTATATGATATAATAAAAAAATAATCCCAATAATACATAATAATCAACAAGAGTGCCGAAAAAGAAGAAAATACTCTTACAAAATAATTTTGTAATTCTTGAGATAAATACTCTTTTATTTTTAATAGAAGTGTTCTTTTTGAAAATTATTTATATAAAACCATAATTGATTTTATATATAATTTTCACAATAAAATGAGTGATTTTATAAGTATAATTGTTTCCCAATATATAATATAGAGTTCCCTTAAAAATATGTATGAATTTGAGAAATTCCCATGAAACATGCATGTATTTAAGAAATAATTTTGAATGTTCCTTTTAAAATGTTTTACTCCACATAAAATAAAGAAGCAATCTGTTTGGGAAACATATGTAGAATGGTCCCACATAATTTATGAGGAGTTAATAATAATAAATAATAATTTCCTTGAGGTAATTTACACAACAAAATTAACCTAAATGAAAATGGAGGTTCGGGTGGAAAAACCCTAACCACATTGTAATCATTCAATTTGTATGCCCAAAAGTTAATAATATTCAAATAATAAATTTAATACACAGAAAATAAAAATATTCATGATATGTTACATCAATTCTCAGTATATATACACCATACAATACGTATTATTAGTGAATATGGAAAATCTCCCAAAAATGGAAGTGAGATGATGAACCCCGTACCAAAAGTCCGAATGTGTTATGCTCTTGAACATATGGTCATGGAATATGAAATTAGAATTATTAATAACATAATTAAGAAAAATTTATATATTTATATAGTTTATCATGATTTTATTAGGTCCATAATGTTCATATTGATTAGTCAAAAGATTGAATTCTGTCATTCCGGAGTGTTCATTCTCTTGATTTTCATAATCGGTTCACTTGTTTTTATATAATGGAGTTCATGTGCAATGGATGTAAATATCTATAATTGAAATTAAAAAATCATTTAAAAACATCCATAAGTTTTAATTTTCATTTGTGTCATTTTTTTTCATGGTAAGAGGATGAATCATTAGATAAAATATTAATGACATTCACTTTGATTATTTTAGTGGAGTATAGATTATTAGGAACTAGCTTGGTCATATGATTTCATAACATGTACGTATATTGATTCATGAATATTAATTATGTTATAATACAGATATTATAGTCTGGTACAACCATTAAAATAGATTCATGACCAGTTATGAGGTAGAAATTGAAGAACGAAACATCACTGTTCACGAATGTTATAAATTGGAACCTCATGGATGTTGATTTTGTTTATAAAATAAAAGGGAGAGTGTAACAATATTGATGATTTTTATTCCTTTAACATGATATAGTTACATTATATTGAATATATTTGAGTTATCATGGTAATTTGGAAAGAATAGGTTACAAGAGAATAAGAAAATAAGATAAATTGAATTGAAACTAAATGAAAACTAAGATGATTTACCTTTTGAAATAACCTCCTTGAAAACCACTATATAGGAAGGGGTTTGGGTATTTTGGAAAGACCAAGAGATTAATTTATGTGGGTAGTAACTAGGGAATGGTATTTTGGTATAACATTGAGGATATACAAGGCTCAGAGGAGTTAAGATAAGAGGAAGTTAATGAGGGTTTTATAGTGGAAGAGAGGAGTAAATTTTGAATATTTTATTCATTATTTTATTATTTACCTGAAAAGAACAAATTGTGTTGTTTCATGTGACCCCTAAAAGTAATATGTGAATGTGAGTTCGAACCATGTGTCCTTATAAAACTTAATATGTCCTAAATATTGTATTTAACTAATAATGTTTATATACCGTATTTTACCATATTTCACTATTCGTCAAAAATTCAAGAATTTCACAAAAATCCCAAAAATTCTCCACATGCATTTTTAGACATGTATAATTCCAAAATTAGCTCCATTTTTCAAAAATAATTTTCTAAATATTATTAAAAAAATTTTAAATAAAATCATGGTTAATTCTAAACATAAAAATTTTAATGGTATAATTATTTTTTTATAAAATTGAAAAATTAATTAAGATCTCATTATCTTATTATCTTAAGGAAATAAAATAATATAATTATTTACTATTCATAAAGTACATATAATATTTATATTACTATTCATTTGGGTATATTACTATTCACCAAAAACCCAATTTATTCTATTAGACTCTAAATGACTTATTGATCACAACTCTAGATGACCATTTTTAACATTCAAAACATATCAGAGGAATAGTTTTGATTAACAACTAGATTAATAAATGGGTTTTTTTATAGGAACATAGTGTTTCATGCATTAAATATTAATTTTCAAATCCATGGGGTGTTACATTTACCCATCCTTATAAAAATTTCGTCCTCGAAACATACAAAATGTTACCTCACAAAAATATTGGGGTATGTCTTGAACATAAGCTCTTCAGGCTCCCATGTTGCCTCTTCAAATTTATGAATTCTCCAATGTACCTATACTATACAAGTCATCTAATTCCTCAACACTTATTCATTATTGTCCAGAATCCATATCGTATCTTCATTATAAGATAAATCAGGTTCCAATTCTATACCATCAGATGTGATGACATGCGTTGGGTCATTCATGTACTTTATCCTAAATGAGACATAGAACACATTGTGTAATTCAGACAGGCTAGGTGGCAAAGCGAAACAATAATAAATTTCTCCATTTCACTCTATAATTTCAAAAGGCCGAATGTACCTAAGGTCAAGTTTCCCTTTCTTCCCAAATCTTATAACACCCTTTCATTAATATACTTTCAAGAAAACTTGATCACCCACTTGAAATTCTAGATTTTTCCTTAAATTATGAGCATAGCTCTTTTGTCTACATAGTGGAGTTTTTATATGACCTTGATGAGTCTTTAACTTTTCTTTTGTTTGATTTACTGGCTCTATACCCACAATCCTTCTTTCTCCATCATCATTCATGAAAGTTGGTTTATGACATCTCTTTCTGTACAATGCTTTATATGGTGCCATTTAAATACATATATAGAACTATTATTGTAGGAAAACTCCACTAAATGTATTTATTGATCCCACATTCCATAAATGTCATGTAAACACAATCTCAACATTTCCTCTATGGTTTAAATCAACCTCTAGGATTTGCCGTCAATTTTTGGGTGGTAAGAAGTAGTCAATCATAGTTCGGCATAAAAAATATTATGAAGCCTTTTCAAGAATTTTGATGTAACCCATGGGTCACGATCAGACACAATTGAGAGTGGTTCCCAATTAAGTCTCAAATCATCATTTATATAGAGTATTATTTGGCACTCTAGTGGAAAATCCTCCCTTATATCAAGGAAATGTGCTGATTTCATAAGTCAACAAAAAATTACCCATATCGTGTCATTCTTCATAGGATTTTTTGGTAATATAGTGAAAAAATATATGGTGATGTCATCCCATTTCATCATAGGAAATGGTATAGGATGCATGGTTCCTTTTGTAGGTTTCCTTTTAGTATTCAGTTGTTGATAGAATGAACATCTTGATACATAAACCATAGTTTCACTCTTCATGTTATACCACCAGAAATGTTTCTTTAAATCTATATACATAATATTGATTACATGATGTATAGAGAAATTCAAACTATGAAAATACTCCAATAACTCCATTTTTTAACCCAATTATATCTATAATAGAAAGCCACTTCCCAAATTTTATAACACCATATTTAAAAACAATGTCAGTCAACATCCCATTTTAACTCCAATAAATCAATTTTGTAGGTTCTCGTCATTAGGCTAAGAATCTTTAATTATTTCTAATAATGACAATTGGCCAATCAATTGAAAATGTAAAGAGATTTCACCTTCTTTTATAGTTCCCTAGTCCATTATTACTAGATCAATGTACAAATAATCCTTATCAATCCACATTTTGTTGAAAACACCATGATCATTCCTCGTCAATGCATCATCAACATTCTTTTCCTTTCCTGGGTGGTAATGTATGATACAGTCTTAATCCTTGAGTAGATAGAGCCTTATTTTTTTCTCATGTGGAGTTCTTTCTATGAGAAGATATAATTCAAACTCTTTTTATCCATATATATATCACAATTTTCTCCATATATATTATGTCTCTATATCATCAGATAAATGATTACTACTGAAAACTCAAGATCATGAGTGGGATAGTATTGTTCATGGTTTTTTAACTACATTGATGCATGGGAAATAACTCTATAATTCAGTATAAATACAAAACCAAACCATTTCTTTTTTGCATCACTAACAATCACAAACCCATCATTCGCAAATGGTAGGGTTAGGATTGGATCATTCACTAACCTCCTCTTAAATTATTCCAAAACATTCCTCACTCTCATCTGTCCATATGAACATAACCTCTTTACATGTATGCTTGGTCCTTGGGTTTTTTAAAAAATCAAAGTTCTAAAAAAACCAATAATAACCTTCTAAACCAATAAACCTATGTACCTTAATTATGTTTGTTCGAGTGGGAAATTCATGCACAACCATTGTCTTTGTAGGATCAAAATATATTTAATCTTCAGGGACAATGTAGCCCAAAAAGGAAACTGATTGGAGCTGAAATTCACACCTTTAGAACATCGAATATAATTTATTTCTTCTAAGGGTATTAAAAATAGTCTAAATTGATTTTCAGGATCCTCGTAACTTTTTTATTATACCAAGATATCATCAATAAATTCCACCGCAAAGTCGTCAAGATATTATTTGAAAACACTATTCATTAGATCCATGAAAACAGATGGTGCATTAATCTGTCCAGAAGGCATTACTGTAAACTTGTAACGCCCATACCTAGTTCGTAATGATGTTTTTTGAATGTCTTCATGCCTCATAAGAAACTAATGATATCTAGATCGAAGATCAATCTTTGAAAAATATCGGGATACATGAATTTGATCAAATAAATCATCAATGTGAGTTAGGGGATACATTTTATTTATTGTTATAGCTTTGATCTCTATATAGTCAATGCACAACCTCATAGAGCCATATTTCTTCTTAACGAAAAGAATAGGGGCCCCCCATAGAGAAACACAAGGGAAATAAACCCTTTATCACTCAATTCCTCAATTTGTTTCTTAAGTTCCACTAACTCCATAGTGGAAATTCTATAAGGGGTATTTGATATGGGCCTTGATCCAGGAATTAAGTCAATGGAAAACTCAATTTTACACTATAGAGGATATCCAGGTAAATCCTCTGGAAGGACTTCAACATATTCTTGGACAATAGGTATATCATCTATCTGTACATTCCCTTCCTCACCCATAGTTATTGAATTCCCTTCCTCCCCAATAATTGAATTCAATAGAGCTACTGGGGTGGATATAAATGAGAATAATATGGTGATGTTTCTTCCCTAAATATTATGGATTCCACAACATCCTCAAAAATGTTAACCTCCTTCTTCATGATATATATTTTCTCATAATAGTTTGAAATCCAATCAAAACCAAGGATTATATCAACGTAAATCATGGGTTTGACAATAAAATCAGATTATAAAGTAAATTTATACACCATACTGTGGACTGCCTGAGACAACTTTGTTTCAATGATACATCCCATAGGAGTTATGACTGGAAACTATCTTATTGTATAAAATTTAAAATATCTAAATTTCTTGGAAATATAAGAAGGTATGAAAGAATGTGATGATCCAGAGTCAGATAATTCAATGGATACATTTTAGGAAATGATCAAAATGCCTACCACCACATCATTGGGATCTTCAATGTTAGCGGTTGTGATCACATAAACATTTACCTTCTCCCTTGGCCTTTTCTAGTTGCATGTTATATTGAAGCTTTAGAAAATCATTAGAATAGTGTCCCATAACCTAAAATTATTGCATTGTACATTCATAGATTCATTATTCCCCTTCAAATCACCATCAATATGTCCTTTATGTCCACATTTGTAGAATACTCCCTTTCCTTTTAAACAGGAACAAGGATGTTTCCTTCCCCAATTATTATAGGGTGAAAATTAATGTCTTCCCTTCTTTCGTATTTCCTTAATTAAATTTCTAGAGCTTTTAGAATACGTCTTATTCTCTTGGTTTTCCTTTTATGTCAAAAAACATAGATAATTGTTTTTCTGTCTTGAGAGAAAATAAAAATAAATCCTCATATGATGAAAAACATTGGGAGACTAGTGCATGTCAGAAGAATTTCTTTAGGACATCAAATAATAGATCAATATTTATCCTCATATTTCGTATATAGTCCTCAACATACCATTCTATCCTTGTGAAGTAAGATTCATAATTTGAAACACTATCATATTTCTTTTGCTTCAAATTGAGAAACTGAATTTCTATATCTGCTCTTCGTTCACGAGGAAAGTATTTCTCTTTGAAGATTATCTTAAAGTCCCTTTATTAAATCACTTATATCTCTTCCACATCCTTTTTGTTTTGGATAAAAGATCATCACTGATCCATATCATTGATAGATGAAAATCTTCTCAGACAAACTTATCACTTTCACTACATCCCAAAGTGAGAAATATCTTCTCTAGGGAACTTAGCCACCACTCAGCTAAAAATTTGTTTTCTACCCATTGAATGATGGATTCTGTTGTCGCATAAATCGATCTGACAAAGCTCCTCCTCTTGGTGGAACTGTATGCTCGATATGGGTAAGGTTATTGTTCATTACTAGAGTATGTTATCCCAGTATAGTTATAAGTTTCTCCACACCAGTTGCAGCCCTAGAGAAATTATCATTATCTTTTATCAGAGGGAAATCCCTACATGGGATATTCATGTTCATTCAGTATCCATTTCTTCCCCTAGGACCATTTCTAGATAATTTCATAGAAAATATTAGTTTGTGAAACATAATTTATAATCTCAACATATCAAAATATATAGCATGAATTGAAACCCTACAAACGGATAATCCCTAAATCACCAAAATGTTTTCTTTGTGGAATATTTTACATATAAATCCTTCATAATTGATTGTAAATAAAAAATTAATTATCCTTTGAATTTCATCAAGGAATGTCAAACCAGTTGTGTGGTAAGGCCCGCTGTCGTGTTCCAGGATACCCCGGGTCAAGCCCGAAACTCAATGTCGATGTTTTCACTCCTAGGTACATCTATGCCAGAACAACATCCACATGTACTATATAAAAAGGGGTGTATTTTCTAGAAACATCTACATAATCTATTTCTTACCAAAATAATATATTATTATTGTATGTTTATACACAAATACTGTCTTAGGTATTCATTCCCAAATATGTGTTTTCTAAATCTAGTTTCCAGGTTTTTTACTGAACTTCCTCTAATACCAACTGCAAGGACCCGACGCCAATTTACCAGAGCAGGTGCCTTGTTTTATTACATTGGCATATAAATAATGAGAATGTATCCTAAAATAAAAATTAGTTTAGTAGATTTTGTAAACAAGATACATATATAATTTCAACATTAAATCTTGAAATTAAATACAACACTAATTTATTCAATTACAAACATCCATGCTTCCAAGATTATGAATGAATGTCACTCATAACAAACATCTTCATATACTGGGAAAATGAATCATAAGAAAGGTGTGAGCTAAAAATCATAGTAAGAGTATGTAATACAATGGGATATAACATAAACATAAACCTTAGGCAAGATGAATAATTTAAAACATAAGCATTTTCAATTAATAAACATGAACACGTTATGGAATGAATATGAGTTGAGTGAATAATTACATAATAAAACATAATCATGGTTATTATACTAGTCTAATAACTACATGATCATTCAATTAATAGCTCTACAATAAGGGAAGTGAATATTATAGATATTATGAAACATATTTTCAAGGCCTCAACCATGACTTCTAAAAATTATTAAGGTCTTAGCCAAAACCATATCACAAATTGGACAAGGCCTTGGCCATGTCCACATATATTTGTCTCATGATACCTACCAATTCATAGAGGGGATATAGCTAGCCTCACCCCTCAAATAATAAGTCCAATTCATTCCTCATATGAGGCAGATAAACACCAAAAACGTATACATTCATAGTTAAACTAACAATGAAATGTAACTAACTTTACACGGACATTAGGCTTAAATGCTAACCATTAAGAGTAAATTGGTGAATAGTTTTAAGATAGAACATACCCAATAAAACTAGTAATAAACCATAAAATTATATATGGTAGATTATATAAAAAATTGTTACTCCCAATAATACATAAGAGTCAACAGGAGTGCTGAAACAGATGACAATACTCATATAAAATCATTGAGTAATTCTTTAGATAAATACTCTTTTGTTTTCAGAAGAATGGTTCTTTTGGAAAAGTATTTGTATAAAACCAAAAGTTACTGAATATTGTTTCTTAAAAATAAAATTACTTATTTTAAAATTTTAATGGTTTTCAAAAATAGATTATACATTTCCTTTGAAAATTGTTATGAATTTGAGAAAGTGCCTTGAAATGGGCATGTATTTCCAAAATTATTTTGAATGTTACTTTAAAAATGTGTAACTCCCCATAAAATAAGGAAGGAATATGGATTGTAAAAAAATATATAAAATTCACACAAAATTTACGAGGAGTAAATAATAATAAATAAGAATTTCATTGAGGTCATTTAAACAATAAATGTAACCCGAATGAAAATGGATGTTCGGGTGGAAACAACCCTTACCACATTGTAATCAATCCATTCATCTGCCCAAAAATTAATAATATTAAAATGATTAATTAAGTACCATGAAAATAAATATATTCATGATATTTTATATAAATTTACAGTATATATACACCATACAAAAGTATTATTAGTGAATATGGAAAATCTCACAACGATTAAAGTGAGATGAAGAACCCCTTACCTTAAGTTTGAATGTGTTCCGTTCGTCAAATTAAGGTCCTAGAATATAAAATATGGCTTATTAATAACATAATTCAGAACCAATTATAAATTTAATTAATTTATCATGATTTTATAAACTCTATCATTTCCTTATTGATTAGTCATAATATTGAATTCTGTCATTCTGGAGTGTTCGTTTTCTTGATTTTCATAATCGGTTCAATTGTTTTTATGTAATGGAGTTTATGTTGAATAGATGTAAATATCCCCAATTGAAATTAAAAATAAATTATTAAAATCTATAAGTTTTAATGTTCCTTTTTATAATTTTGTAACATTGAAATATAATGAATCATTCGATGAAATATTAATGACAATCACTATGATTATTTTTGTGGTATTTTGGTTATTAGAAAATAGTTTGGTCATATGATTTAATAATGTGTATGTATACTAGTTCCTGAATATTAATGGTGTTGTAATAAAAATATTATAGTCGATTTTAACCATAAAAATGGTTTCATGACTAGTAATTCAGGATTAATTGAAGAATGATTCTTTTTCGTCCACGAAGGTTATATATTGGAACCTCATGGTCATTGATTTCGATTATAAAATATAAAGGAGAGGGTGAGCATATTGTTAATGGTTATTAAATTCACATGATATAATTCCATTATAGAGATGGTACTAGAGTTATCATTTCCACTCCGATAGAGGAGGTTTATAAAGAATAAAAAAATATTAATTTAATTGAAACTAAATGAAAAAGAAAGACGCTTTACCATTTTTAATGACATCCATTAGAACCTCCTTAATTTTAGGGGTTTTCCTTTTTTGAAAATACAAAGAGTGTCATGGACATAGGGAGTAACTAGGGAAGGGTATTTTGGATAAAATTTGGGGGTGATCAAGGCTTATAGGAGTGAAGATAAGAGGAAATGAAGGGGGTGGGTTAAAGTGGAGGAGATGAGTAAATTTTGAATATTTTATTCATTATTTTATTATTTCCCTCCATAAAACCATTATTTTTGTTTCATGTGACTGATAATAGTACTACATGCATGTTAGTTCGAACCAAGTGTCATTACATCACTTATGATGTCATAAATAGGGTATTTAACTGATAATTTGTATATACTATATTTTTCCGTATTTTATTATTCATAAAATATTCAAGAATTTCATAAAAATATCAAAACTTCACCCCAATCATTTTTCGACATGTAGAACTCAAGAATGAACTCCATTTTTCAAATATAATTTTCTATATATTATAAATTTATTTTTTAAATAAAATCATAGTTAATTTGAAAAATAACAAATTTAAAGGTATAATTAGATTTATATCACATTGAAAATTTAATTAAGATCTCATTATCTTATTATCTTAAGGAAATAAAATTAAATCATTAGTTACGATTCATATGGTTAAAATTACAATGCATGTTTATATTCATAAGGGTATGTTACTATTAACCAAAAAACATGTTTTTCCTATCTGACTCTAAATGACTTACTAATTAGAACTCTGGATGACAGTTTTTCAAATTTCAAAACATAGTAGAGGCAATGAATAATTTAACTTATATATTATAAAATGTGTTGTTTTTTAGGCACATAGTGATTCATGTATTTAATATTTATTTTCAAAACCATAGGGTGTTACACATGTGGCTATACTGGACAAGATGAGTTTTGTATTTTCCTATATGCAACCCTTTAGTTTAAACCATTTTAATAAATAAATTTTCATTTTATATAAAAATATGTAAAAAATGATTTAGGTGACTAATATTTGAATAATTATTTGGTTCACTAAATAAAATAAAATTATTTATTATTTATATTTATATTAATGTAATAAATGTTCTTGAAATATTAATAGAAAATACATGATGTTACAATTGGGGGATTAAATCCCCATTAAATTACAATGTGTTATATTCCATTTAAATTATAAAATTTTCAATACCCTGCTCTTATAGATCATATGTTTTATTCCAAGATGTGTTCCCCAAGCCTATATTTTTTAGAGAATTTATGTATTTGGGGACCCGAAAAGGATTATGTTACCATTTGTGAGTTTTAATTTAGGTCTCACATATCTAAGAGATGATAATAAAATTATGTTACTAAATACATACTTTTTATTAAATATAGATGAAAAATTATGATAATTATTTATGCAATAAACTTTCAAATATTAATATTTTAAATGATTCAAATGATTGTGTACCTAAAAATCAATGTTATGGGATAAATGTGAAAGGGACCCATATAATTTTAAAATATGGATCTTACCCCAATAATAGACATGATAAATTTAAAACCACACATCATTTCAATAGGATAAAATTTAATGAAACCCATTATTAAAGGAATTTAGAACATGATATTAATCTTACAAAATATTATTTTATAGATATAATAGAATATTCATCATCATTGAGATTAAATCTTTAATACACCATGGAGAAGGAGAAATTAAATGGAATTAATTTCCTATATTACAATAAAAAATTGAGAATACATCTCAAGAAATAAGTAAAATTTTATGTGTTAAAGAAATAAATTCCCAAGTAATCACCTTAAAAAAACATTTAAGAGGAAAGAAATGTTTATTATAAAAATTAATTAGATTATCTTGAGGTATCAATAGTAATTCTTGTTTCTATAGATCCTAAAATCTTGAAGTACCATAAAACCATACACACTTATGGATTTACAAATGACCTAAAATGGTTTTATATAGGGAATGTGAGACATGAATGTTAGAATGTTGCAAAAGAACTATTTTGATGTTTTATAGCAGACTTTTCATTTTTTTATGCTCATTTACTCAATACGATTGGGAATGTAAATGACTTATAGTGAATCTGGGTACACTTATGATAAATATATCAAAAATATGTATCTATATAATCACTATCTAAATTGTTTTTGATGGATTATTATGGACTACAAAATGAATGAGTTCAAAAAAAGTTTACATGATCTCCTCAATATATTAAAGATCAATCGAAATAACATGTCAAGTCTATGATTAGTTTCCATGATCCTGGTACATAAATGAAAAGATAAAAAAATTCATTATGGAATGAAACAACGTCATAGAGAGTGGAAACTAACTTTTACACCTGTGAAGAAATAATCAATGTATGGGATGAATTTTCATAATTAAAAATTAGTCATTGGTGGAAGAATGATCTTGAATACCATAAGGGGTGAAAAGATCCAGGGATAGTCTATGTCATGTATTATTGATATAGAATTATAATATTTTGTTTTTGTGGGAATATAATGCCAATTAAATATTATATAGGTGATATACATATTGGTGTTAATATTAGATGAAATTATTATACATAGATCTTGAAGTATTCATTCAAAAAAACTGATCATGGGGTTTCAACATCAAAGATTAGAATTTAGTGAACCACATAAAATTTTAAATGGATCGGAATAAAGAATTTGTGTTTTGTTTTTATATTCCTTTTATTTGATAATACATGATATTGTAAAAATGATTTTTTATGAATTAATATGTTATTTTTTTAATTTACATGTTCAAGAATGATTAAATTTTATAACATGATTGAAATGAAGATAAAGATAGAAGATGTTTTATATGGGACAAACTATTTATCCATGATTTTTATTAAATATGAAGAATATTATTTTACCACACATTAAGGGGGTTTTTTAGATTAGATAATTATTCTTTATGTATTTATTGATTTAAGGGAGTGTATTTAAATAAATATTTTAAAGAGTTATATTTTTCATGAAAATGACCTCAAATATTTATACAATTAGAATATGAATCTGAAGACTCACCATTATTCAAAATAAATTCTTCATAAATGAAACTCAAAAAAACAGTAAAATAGCAGGGTTGTATTAAATGGTCAAATTTATATGATGAAGGAATTAAATAAATATTTAAGGAGTATAAAAATCCCAAAATTGACAAAAACATAAGGCTAATCCGGATGTCTATCCAAGGTAATTTTTTTTAAATGATGTTATGTACAGTTTTGTTATATATTCTTAAAATATTTTGACAATATAAAATGTATAATGTTATAACATAATAAATACACAATATCAATAATTCATGTTGGATTCATATATATATATGTTGATGTGAAATGATAATAAGCCTCTCAATGTAAGACTTTGAGTAATCCCCAATAGATATTCATCATGGATAATTATATATTGTGATTAAGTGTTAAGGTTAGACAGGTTAGTATTCATGTGTCATGCTATATAATACTCTCATGTATAAAAAATAGGTTTTTTAAAATGATGGTCAACTATGTATATACGATAAGGACTATCATACACCATTCCTTCGGTATATAATGGGTGCATCATTAAACCTAAATACTCATACCTATGGTTTCTGATATACCGAGCATGTGAACCTTCATAATTTTCAATATTTCATATGAAATAATTAAGGCATAAACAATCATGGTTGATTGGGTATGTTGATGATCATGTCTTCATATGGAACTCAAATAAGATGATATTTTTCCTCTCATATGTCGAGTATGAAATTTGGTCCCTTGATTGAGATAAACAGAGGGAATGTATTACCATAATTATATATAACACATGACTTGATAGTGTACCTAGGTGATGGAATTGTAATTTCTTCATCCATTAAGATAAATAACATGGGATGTATTCACAGACATTATGACTTTATACAAAGGGAAATTATAATATACGAGGAAATATGGGACTTATATAATCCATTTCCTATAGTCTCTTGATGTCATGGATAATGATATGATATGATTATTTATTCTATCCTGTGATACATATGGTGAATATGTATAGAGATACATGTATCTGATATTGATCACAGAATATCACATTATAACTTGAGTATCACTGATGATTTTCCATAAGCCACTCTTTTCTTAAATTATGGATTTGGGAATTCATATATGTTTTCAACATTATGAAAATTTTGGGGTCAAAAATTATGTTATTGCAAATGTGTATTATGTTTATCAATATTTGAGAGCTTCCCCCAAAGTGATTTATTTGAGATCTGATATATTTTATGGATAGATATTCATAAGTTGTTACATCTGATGTAACTTACAATCAAAATGTTTGATTGTTTTGGTTATATCCAAAAAAGTGTTTTGGATATGATTTCAAAAATATTTTCATATGATCTGACATATAGTGAATGTCTGATAAAACTGTTAGAATTTATTTTAAGTGGTAGATTGATGGATATTTTTTACTACAGAAATGACAAAACAAACGAGTTCTGGACCATTTCATGGCCTCCTTTATGATATAATATTTTATGGTGTGTGTAATTTCAGCTTGTGTACTTTAATGGGATTATCATGACATTAAATTTTGCAATGGATTACATGTTTTCATCAACTAAATGATTTCATATTAATTATACTTCATGTGGTGATGGATCAGAGGAGTTTCAACACATTATAAATTAATTTAAGCATTAAATAAATTATTGGGGATCAATCACAATTCAACAAATCAAATTATATAAAAAATTTATGAATTTTCATAATTATATTTATATAAACTGAATGTTCGTAGTTCGTGGATTCCAATATATGCTGTTTCTATACACATTATATGTGTCATAATATATTATTTCAAAACACTTGAAAAAAATTCCTCAATAAAATTCTGTATTTATACTTATTCTCTCCAACATTTGAACAAGTTTTTAGATTACCACTGTTTTGAGTGAGATGTTTCCTGAGTGTCGTGTGATTCCCATGATTCATGGATACCATTAGAGGAAGGATTCATTTGGATAAATCTCAGATATCTCAATCTAAGTCTAGTGAATATTATATACGTGTTATATCAACTATAGAATGGTATATATTAGTTTTTATTTTTTATATTCATTACAAATGTAAACATAAATTTGGGGATTTATTGTGTTTTATAGTTGTTATAAATTTTTTTTATTATGTTAGTCGTCCCTTTCAAAACATAACTCATTCAACCTAGATTATATATTTTTTATAATGTTTCAAAATTTTATTACCACTTTATATCATCTCTTATATAATTAATATTTTTATAAACTTAAAAAGAAAATCAAAATTTAAAAAAATGATTCTATATAGAGAAACATTCAAAAATGTAAAACATAACCCTTAATAGATTTATATTTTTTTAATAATATTATTCTTAACATTTTGATTCATTGGTCTATTACTACTTCTCATTAGTTTCAAATTATTAATCAATTTATTGAAAAAAAGGGATTACATTCCTAATAAGTATACATCTCTCATACTTTTATTTTGAATTTAATATTATGGTGTAATAGAGTTCAATAAATTCATAATTAGTTTTTCAACATATTTTCCTTCATAATCTAGGTGATAATTATTGATAGGTAGTTATCTTTTTAAATCCTTGTATTTTAACCAAGATTCATTGAATACTTCTCCCTTATGTTGTTTGGTACTATTGGATTTCATTTTATGAAAAATGGTTTTTTAACAATTTCATGAAATAATAATTATAAAATTGTTCATGTGTATCAAAACTATTTTCATAAAGTTAGAAAAATAATTTTCTAGCATGAATACTTTAACAATAGTAAGTCCATTAAAATTAAATTACTATATTTTATTATATTAATCCCTAATGAATGTTTGTACAAATTCACTAGAAATTTTATTGATTGGAGTCAACAGTGATAAATATGATCCTATTATATCATAAATTCTTTTTTTTCAAAATAAATTAATACACAATCGAGTTCAAGAGATTTTAATAATATAAACTTTTATCATTATCGATCTCTCATTATTCATCAAATTTTGATCTCAATGCTTCAAAACTGGTTATTCATGGTTTTTAGTAATTTTTCAATGATTCCCTCTATAATTTATCTTTGACTGAATCTAAGATTAATAAAATTTTATTTTATTTTAGTTATAAGTTTACTATTATTGGTTTCATAATATATTTTACTATCTATTCAATGACTCATTTATAAATAAAAAATAAATAATAAAAAACCTAAATAAGAATAAGTAAAATCCAATAATCAAATAAATATCTCCCCAAAAATAATACCAAATTATTATGATTTTATATTATTAAGGAATGAAAAATTAAAAATTCTTAGACTAGTATAGTAAATTATTTAGTTAAATGAAAACGGGTTGAATCATAATGAAGAAGGGTATTCCTTATAAATTTATACACTTTAAATAAAAAAATTAAAATAGTGAAATAAATATTTAATAAATTTTTTAAATAATATTATACTCAAGAAATAGGGAAAAAATAGAATACAAATGATTTTAAGGATTCAAAACTCTAAGGTTGATATTAATGTGGTTCATGGATTTCTTAGGGTCAAAATAATTTTAGAAATATTAATCAATCTTTATTAGACAATGTGATCTTCTCTATTTAGTCAAACGTCTCTTATTCATTATGTTCCCTCTGTCGCTGAACCTGAAATACACAGTTCCTAAATTTGAATCCCCCAATTTATATCCTCATGTTTCTGTTCATACAAAATGACTTCTCTAAAATACTCTAGTTACCTTTCTTCCTTATATTGTATTATTATTTAAATTAACATTAGAATATTCTAAAATCTGTTCCATTGTTTTATATTACCTCATATGGAATGTAAAGTAAATTTTCGATTATATTGATTGATATTGGGTTTCATGATAATCATTATCATCATTATTGAATAAAACATGACATGTGTCATGATCTAGGAATTATCAGTCAAATTATATCAGTTATTATACCTTATCCTCTACCCAAGATGGTGACAAGTTCCATTATAATCATCCAAAAAATTCTTTTTGAAATACACTAAAAACTAAAATTTAATATATCAATAAACTAGTCATAGTTTTTTCCCATTATCTATAGTCATTTTAAATCATAGAACATAGTTAGATGAATTTCTAGCTCATGATAAGAGAAACTACAAACTCCTTTTTAGTTTAATTCCCTATGCACAAGCAATTAAACTCTCAACACAACATTGTTAAAAAGTCCAGATAAATTTCATTTGATCACAAAAATCATTTTCAACTAAAAAACATTGTCATAGTTTTTTGAAGTCATAGATAACTGTAAAAATATAACCCTACATATATCATTTACACCCAGACATAATAGGTTTATTAGGTCTAACTTCACTTTGTGACACCAGTTTCCCAAAGGAAAGGTGTTGTACCTTATTTTTGGCCCACCCATGTGACTGAATAGATAATCATAATAATGAATGTCCCCATAGTAATACACAAATTACTTTAGTTTTCATTTTACTAACTTAGTGTATCAATATGAAACTACATAGGGGTCATGCATCCTGACACTAATCTAGGATAATCCTCTATGAACTATAGAGATTTTTTTGGATTATAAAAATAAATAATCACTATATTGACATTGGTGGTAACATTATTCGTTTTAACACTTAATCTTTATGGGGTGGTACACCCCCCCCCCCCACAGAGCACCATGTCCCCTTTGTGGACCCTACATTTTATCCTAGTAAGTTCAACATCATGTCAAACTATTTCAAACATCTAAAAGAAATATAATAACTATGACTCTTTGACAACACATACAACCCACCTTAATATGGTTATCAGGTATTAGCCTATTAGGTGCCACAGGTTTCCCCATAGACATGTTGTTTCCCCTATAGATGGACCACCAATCTATTTAAATGGATTAACATACTAATGATTTTATCCAAAAGCTAACACATGTTCTTTCAGGGTGATTTTTCCTCACTCACACATGCCCTGAGAAACTTACATGAATTCCACTGACCCTAAAAAAATTTCAAAAAATGTCGCATATTTAAGAATTTATAATCATCTTCGATCTTGAATAAAAAGGTTAACCATTTCAAAATAGGAAATAAAATGTATTATTTTAACTCTTTATATTTCTGGTGTGGTTCACTAACTCCCATATAATGACCCTGGTCATTTTGAGTTGGTAACTATGAATAATTTACATTTTATGATTGTGGAGTACAGTGTGGCCACATAATTAACATTATTATTGAAGATCTAAGTGTTTGGGAATCCATAAGTTGTGTTTTTCAATGTGGTCAGCACTTCAGATGGTCGATAAGGTGATTATAGTATCATTAGTGAATATTCAAGTGTATTTTTTACTAATTATAAATATAATGGGGGATACCAGATTCTCAGACATGTGGGGGTGGGTACCCGATGGTCTGTATATGGGTGAATGTTCTTTTGTACCTCACCCATCCAAAAGAAAGAGTGTTTCTAGGTGTGTAGTATGATTTCAGTCACCTAATTTGGATGAACAAGGTATTTGATAGGCCTGGGGTGATTTTTTGAATAGGTTGTGGATGTTCATTTCATCATCAGCACCTCAAGAGTTTTTGGTAGTATAGAGCTCAAGGATATCCATTTATTTCCATTCTTCCCCCTTCATTCCCCACCCACCCTCATAGAAATCCACTTGGTGAGGGGTGATCCATTATCAGTTTCTAAAGGTATATTTAAAACATATAAAATATTATTATATTTAGTCCATGATTAAAGTATAATTAACTAATTGAATAATTTTTATGAGTTTTTAAATTATAAAATAACGTAAAATATAAATGATTATATATTTTAAAAATAATATTTTATAGTTGTGAATATAAAATTTTGTTATCAAAGACTTATTTTATTATTCAATTAAAGAATTCCAAAAAAATGTCTCATAAGATTAACAGTTTAATAAAATAATTTGAAAATTTTATTATTTGATAATAAATTTATTAATAAAATATTTCATAAATTATGGAATATAAAGGATTTCATATTAAAACCATGTAAATGATAATTTAAAATATTTATATTTTATAATAGTGAATAGTTTATGTTCATCCATACTAATTTATAATCTGCATATAATTTATTTATTTATTGTTCATAAATTATTTATTCCATGATTACATATATTATTTTTTTCATTAATTTATCAATTATAATCTTTATTTATAAATATAATGTTTTATATTATGAATTATGTAATTAATATAAGTTTAAATTCTTTAAATACAAATCAGTTTTCAAAAACACTTATAACAAATTTAATGCTCCGTATAATAATTGATTTAGTTTCTTGTTTACATTGACAGTGGCTTTTATTAGGTTATGAACCTAAACCAATACGTTTTTAATTGTTATAAAAATATTTTGTTTTAGAATAATGCTGGAATATAAGTCTCTCTTGGATAAAGTATCCCAATATAGAGGGATTTTATAACATGATTCTATCTAGACTAGAATCTTATGCTTTTCTAAGAAGAAAATGGGTTGTATTCCTAACACTTGAGGATCAATATTTTAGGGATTGTTAATTCCATGTTATTATTATACTTTAGCTGAAATGGTTTCATATACATTATGCAAGTGATCTATTTTGATTTGAATAAATATATATTGATTTTTTGGGTTATTAACACAACCCATGAATTTTTTAAAGTATTACACATCAATATGGGTTTAACATATTGATTTATTGTAAGGAATATGACTACATGATAAATTATTAGAGGCATTTATAAATAAAGGGAATAACATAATATAATATGTTGTTATTAAATCCACATTAAAAAACTATGTGTTAGATTACTCTTAAATCTAACAGTTTTCTAGGCATCCATCATCAAAAAAAATTATTTTGTTGCTAAATATTTCTTCCCCATGATTATATTGTGAATAGAATGAATGTAATGAGTGATTATAATTAGACTAGGTACCCAATTTTTTATTTTATTTAGGATAAAATTATTTTATGGAGACTATTAATTATAATTCTTGATAGTAATAACATTAATTGAATCCAAATTATGGGTTGGGATAAAGAGTTATCTTAATAACTATCTAATAGTCATATATTATATGAATCACATGATTGTATACTAAAACAACTAAGTGATGAGATAAATGTTAAACTAACTTGAAGCTTATTAAATCAAGGATCATGTCCCAATAATGTATATTATTAATTAAAAATTTCACATAATTTTAATTTGAGAAAACATAATAAAATTAATTATTAAATGAATTGAAAAGGATATTCTCATATAACAAAAGATTATGTATTAGGTTTATGGAAAAGTCGTCATCATTGCTCTTAAATATGAGATATATAATGGTGAAGGAAAAATCAAATATATTAAATTTCTTGGATTTTTAAAAAAACATTTGAATATTTCAAATGTGATAAGAAAAATTATATATTTTAGAGAAATAAATACCTACAGAAACACCATCCAAAGAATCGAGTTTAGAGGAAAAAAATTATTACTAAAATTAAATAGATTCTCTTAAAAAGAAAATACTGACATTAGTTTCTATAGATCCTAAACATAAGAAGTAAGAGAAAACAATGGATTATTATAGAATTGTAGATTACAAGAAATGTATATATAATGGTAATGTGGAATAATGAAGATAAAATGTTAATAATGACCTCTTTCAATATAATATGGTTGATGGTACTTTAATTTCCACTCATATACTCAATATTATTGGTTAAATAAATGACATAGAGAGACTAAGGTTACCACCTAGTCATGATCAATACACATACATCATTATATAATCACCATCATAATGATTTGATGGTTCATTATGGACTAAAATATTAATGAGTTCGATTGAATTTTACTTAATCTACTCAATATGATGAGGATCACTGAGAAACACATGTGAGGTATAACATCATGTTCCCAGATGATGGTATAAAATGGAAATTGTAATTTTTTTCACATTATGAAATGAAATGAGGTTTTGGAGATTCCACATCAAATTCCACGTTAAATAAGAACTATTCTATGGAAGGGAAATTATTCACTCTGAATATTTTGATACCGAAGAAGGAATTATCCAGAATACCTAAAGGTGTAACATGCTATGTAGAGATTCCATGTTATGTATTAATGTAACAGACCGAAATTCATTTATTTTAAAGTTTATATGATAACAATGGTATGTTATAAAAAAATTTAAGTATATAAAATATTTTAAAATTGTTGATATATTGGTACTTAGAGCATAATGAATGCATTCAAAAAAGTGGATCATGGGGTTGCTTAATCCTGGAGTCGAATATTGTGGACCACTTTAAATATTAAATGGATTTGAATAAATAAATTTTTTTTTCTTGTTTTCCTATTATGTCGAAATATGATATATTTTAAACAAAGATATTTTTATAATAAATTATATCATTATTCTGATATACATAGTTGTGATTGATCTAATTTTATAGGAAGTTAAAAAAGAAGGTAAGGATAAAATATATTTTATTATGGATAATTTTTTATCCATGATATTTGTTAAAAATTATGAATATTATCTCACCAAATATTAGAGGAATATTTGTGAGATAAAAATAATTTTTTAGATTAAATTCCTAAAAAAATAAAACTATATTTTAGATAAAGTTACTTTTTTTATTTTTTAAATATTCCCCCTAAACGAAATAATTTTTATATTCTAAACATAATGTAGTTTTGGATAACTAGAATGATGTATTAGAGATAATATATTGTCTAAAAATATTATGTGAGAATTATTATGTATATATATGATCAAAATATTATAAATTAAGGATTAATGATGTTAGATTTCATTGAGAATATCACTTTAAATCTTAAAATAGTTTAGGGTTTTATGGTAAATAGAAATGTCAATAGTTTCATTTAATTACCCTAAAATTTTAAAAAAAAATTACATAATGGATTTTAGGTTCTTTTGCTTATGATAAAATACAAGAAGTCAAATTGGATTCAAAAATAGATTCAAATATTTGAAAATTTGTAATATTATTCCTAATACTATCCATTATTCAAAATAGTTTTTTAATAGATGTTACTATCTAAAATTGATAACTGGGATTATTTTATTAAATTTTACCATTGAGATGATGTAGGAATTACATAGTGATGGAATGACTTTAACAATTCAAAAAATGTGCATCAAACATATCAATAATCAAGAAGTATATTATATGTGATAGGTTAGATGTATTATTATGCATGGATTTGATAACTATTATTAAAAGAGTTTAATAATATACAATGGGTCATGTAATACTAAAATCAATCTCCACTTCATAATTCATTCATGTTGGCTTCATATATATATATATATATATATCATGAATTAAAATAATAATTGACATCACAAATAATGACTTTGAGTTTTCCTGAACAAATTTTCATCATGGAGTATTATAGATTGTGATGAAGCATTGTGGTTTAAAGGGATATGATTCTTGTATAGATATATGAAATATGATCATGGGGCACAAAATTGGATTTATTTGTTTGATTAACCACTAATTATATAACAAAAATCATGTTATACACTATAACATGTATTTTGTATACAATGAGAAAATATATCGTACAAGAAAGCCACGTTTGATATTTTTTAGATACATATCATGAGAACCTATGTAATTTGAGTCTTTTATTACTTAATTTTCAAGGATAAACTAATCAAGGAGTGGTTGGGTATATTAATGATCATGTCTTTAGTTGGAGAATAAATAAAATGTGATTTTTAGTCATGAATAATTAGTAGAAAATATGGTCCATCTATTAAGATAACATGAATAAATTTATCGTGACAATTCGATAGGAAATATAATGTCATAGTATACGAGTTTGAGGGACATGTAATTTTCTAATTGAATAAGATGAATGAAATGTGATGTTTCATTGAATTGTTGAGTCGATATGTTGAAAATTTAGAAGGTACACCACTAAAAATCCATGGTTAAAGGGGGTTGTTTTTCTGTTTATATGGGATTATAACCGACTCTAAACACATTAGTGGAGGTTATAGGGAACCACCACTAATGTGGACTCCATATCATTTAAGGGGTTTTTTTTTAAAAAGCATTGGTAAAATGTATCCCAATTTAGATGTGGTAATTTTATATGGGGTTTAAAACCCCTCTAATTCAACATTAAAATTATATAAAATAGTTGGTTTAGGGGTAGTTTTGACAACACCGAAACTGAATGGATGTTTTTATTCGGTTATATTCAACCGCCTTTAAAAACTGTTTTTTTATTTTCACTAATTTTCAACACCCACCTACACCATGAACCCATCCCCTTACCCCCCCAGCAACCACCTCATATTGTCTTCAAATACAAAAAAGTACCCCCCCCCCATTACACAGACCCAAACACCTGTCCATAGGCACCCATATGTGAAGGGCCCTGATCCCCAAAATCTAGAAGTCGGTTTCATGAAACGATTTCATTGGAATAATATATAAGATAATCATGTCTTAAAGGACTAAATATTTAAGATTCATGGTAAAATTGATACATATATGATTATTTTATTATAAATGAATTAGAAAATTGAAAAATAATTGTTCTTATTCAAGGATTATAAATTTATTCTATCTTTTTTCACCTTTCATGTATTTCTTAGCTGACATCAGGGAATCCTTTGGAACGGAAAAATAAATAAATGTGAGCTCAAATTCATCGTAAGGGTAAGAATACTGGATGAAAAAATTATCGATGAGAATAATGAATATGGGAATGTAAATTACTGAGAACACATTCAATTTAATCTATAATTGAGAAGGAAGTTATTAAATAATATGGAAAGGTAAATAAATGAAAACACATGTCATTTAAATAGCTGGATAAGTCATAAACAATATGGAATCATAAAAAACTAAATCAAATGAAATTTAATCATTAAACTGAGAATAAAATGAATCCATAGACATTTTCATAGTGAAAATATCATTGATGATAAATAATGAATCAAAATGAAGGAAATGTTTAATATTGGATGTCTTTTCTCAGGCACATGGAAAAATATACTATCAATATCTTTCTTCTAAACAGTTTAAAACTATAGGTATAAACCTATTAAATTTGTGAAACTATTTTATCACAAGATAACCTGCCGGTGCATCTATGGTCTATAAAAATTTTGGGGCCCACCATTCATTGCATGTCCAAAGAATTCCTCATAACGGGTAATCAAATTAATGAAGAAAAAATATTCCTTATCAAATATTTTTATTGAATAATGAAAATTTATTTATCAATATTTAAATAAAAAATATATTAACATTAAAATTAATCATAGTATTTAAAAATGGAATATGGTTTAGGCAATAATAATATCAATGATAAATAATATAGAAAAATTATGGGAAATTAAATGTTCAATGATCATAGAAAATTTAATATTTCAAGGGTAATACAAAAATGAATCATGTATGTGAATGTCAATACTATTCTTTTCCAAATAAATAATAAAATTTAGAGATGAAGAATAATGGTGGTTTCAATAAAACATATCTCAAGTGGAGTAAAAATAAACATTTGTTTTCATTGATGAAATAAAATATTATAAAAAGATACTTTAAGAACATTCATAATAAAAATGACTTTTTTTATTTTCAAAAACATTTTGAAAATCCTTTTACATTAAAAAACACATTGGGAAAAAATTTCAAAAATATAATCTATTAAAACTTGTAATTTAATAATTCAATAAATCGTAGTAGATAAATTAGTACATGTCATGCAAGGTAAAAATAATAAGCCTTTTTCACCGAAAAATGGTTAGAAAAATAAATTTTTCCTAATGAGATAAGAATATTCCAATAAAAATATTAGTAAAAGTTAAAAGGAATAAAAATTTATTTAATAGATAATTTTTAAGAGGTTAAAAAAATTAAAAACAAGTTAATAAAATGTTGTTCTTAGAAGAGAAATGGTTATCCAACTAAAGAGAGAAATTGAGTCATATTTTCATAAAAAGATTTTATAAACATTTTTATTTCCAAAGTGTGAAAAAATTGAATTATTAATTGAAAAAATTCATTAATAACTATATTATAATAAAAGGAATGGATTTATTAATCAATTATCCAATAATTTCTTTAGATATAAATTTAAGTGTAGACAATTTCAAAGAAGATGAGATTGTGATGTAAACACTTGAAAAAGTCCATAATGTGGATGCAATAATAAATAAATTAATGGGTTATGGGTGTAAAATGTAAATCCACATAAAAAATTGAAATATAATAATAGATTGTAAAAATTTATCACACAAATAATTTTAAAATATTAATGACAATTAAGATGTAATATAACCTAATGAAGGAAATTTGGTTTTGAAATTCCTTTTCACTTTGTAATGATTAATTATAATTCCCTTATAAGAAATAATTTAATTTAAAACTCGAAATATCATAAATAATTAATTTATATTCATATTAAATATCAATGTGTCAGTATTTACACCATATATAGAAAATTAGGTACATAATAATAATGAATGTCTCAAAGGATGGGAATTGAGACGAATTCCTTTACTACTTAGTATCTTTTGAATATAATCCTCAAAAAATAAATACATTAAAATTAAAATCCAAATATCATGATAATAAATATATTAATGATTTAAAATATAGTAGGGTAACTATAATGACCAAACAAAATAAATAAGTTATGAAATTTGTGTATGCCTCACGGAAAGAAAAGTGAGCCAAGAATCTCTTTACTTGTGATTCCTTTTGGGTGACCAAATATGAAAATATTTTATAATGGTTTATAAAAATGTCAATAAATTATACCAGAACCAAAGTAATATTTATGATATCATATATTATCTTTTTATAATATCATATTACATGTTTTCTAACAATATTTCATTATTTTAACTATCTCAGATGTTAATTTCTTAGTTTTTCAAGAATGTTTTGAATTGTTACTTGTTTTCACTACTAATTAGATATTGGTCTCATCATATCTAAAATTTAAAGCATGATATTAATATCCTATATGTTATGTATATATTTATTTATAATAATCCATAATATTTGGAGATTGGAAATTAAATGCACCGTTCATGGAGATGATGGGTCATACATACACAAGAATTCTACTTCAATTTCATTGTTAGGTTAAAATAATGAAAATTAAATTATATATATATATATATGTAATTTGTAAATAATGTATCATTTTTATGTAATATATTTCACATATTTTATCAAAAACATCCTTTATGTGTCTCATATATAGTGTGAACAAATTACATTACTTTGTAGAGGTAGTTGTCCACACTTCCACAAATGGTGTTCTCGTATTCCCACAAAACGGATTTCATATAAGTAAGAATTATAAAAAAATTAAGGAAGAATAAATATTTTAAAAATATAATATATATAATTTATGAAATCTGGGTCCATAATAATTCCCACCCTGAGATGTGGTAAAGGAAGAATGTACAATCATCGTTTCGTGAGGCGGTAGTTCACCGTACATGAACGGTAAGTTCGTTCCCATCCGATGGATGTGTGTGTGTGTTTTGGTTGAAAAATTAGAATAAAAAACAAATCATTATAATGAGTATACTTATATTATTATATAATCATTGAATAAGAATATTTGATTGTGTGGATAAGGAAATAAAATTAAAGTGATTATGGATTAATCTTGCCTCATTTTCAGGTAACTCCATTTGGTTTATACCAAAGTACATCATTGGTTATATTTATTACAAAGAAAAAGATTCTAGGTTAATGGGATGGATTATGGGAGATTATTTTAGAATATACTGGGTGATCTAATAGACTTGATAGGCTTTAATAAGTGGGCGGTTTGAGTTCTATTTTATATTGGAGGAGGAGTGGCATTCTTGTAAATTTTGGAAAATGGACTTACACCCACAGTTTCTCATTTCATGTGGATCCAGTAATGATAAAAATTCAATTAATGAGATTATAGGGTGGAAATTTGAACAGACAATGTATTTTGGAATGGTTTATTTTTCATTTTGTATTTTTAATATTAAGGTTTAATCCCTTATTAAGCTAATTTTCCACTTAATCATTATAATTATTTTTAATTGATTTCACTGATAATTTTTTTCAAAACTAATCTAAAATTATAAGAAATTATATCTTATTATAATTAAAAATATGGAATAAATGTTTCCAAATTTAAATCACAGAATTGGCATAAAATAATTTAAATTTAGTTTCAATAATGGCACGACAATGAGGGTTTTTAAAAAAATGTTCAAAGTTTTGCTATGTTTTTATTTACAATTTCAATGTTAAATTTATTCCTATGATCTAAATTAGATTAATTAATAAAAATATATAAAATAAAAGATTGAATTAAATTTAAAATATTATTTATCTTTATAAATAAATTAAAAAAATAATTTTTGATTTATAATTCAATATTGTTTCAATATTCATCAAAAAATGAAGCTACAACGAAATATACCAAAAATTCACCCTAAGATAATTTTGATCATCCTATTTCAAAGCTGAATTTTAATTTTATATATATAATTAATCAATGTTCCAAAAAATTTATTTATAATTGGTTCACCATTAAAAGTTGGTATAAGTTCCTTTATTAAAATATATCTTTTATGTGTAATATTATTGTAACACCCCAAGCTTCCACATTACGTTTTCCTTTGAATAATTCAATAGCTTGCATTGTATGCAACTTTGAGATTCTAAAACACTAAGACTAATCAAACTAGCCGTTATGAATAGTAATACACAGTTTTTGAAATTTTCAAAATTTTAACTTTCTAAATGGACTTCATTTTTGGATTCTGAATATCAAAATTAGCTTAGGGTGAATTTTTGTTATTTTTCTGAAAACATTCAATTTTTGATTAATAGTGAAAAGCATTGCGTTATTGGTTTAACCCAACATTTAATTTAATTTTTTTTTATTTTTTTTTAATTTATTTTAGGTCAAAATTGAAACATAATACCTATATATTTTCAATGTAATTAATTAGTGTCATTTTATTATAAGTTTAGATATATAAAAATTTTATTAAAATTTTACCATCTTTATCCACCTCCTAGGAGCATTTTAAAATTTATATAAAACATAATTTTACAGCTTTTGTGATTTGAATTTCAAAAATACGAGAGACATGGTTAATATAAGTAAGTAAAATGTGGTTCAATAAGAGGAAAATAATTTTTTGTGAATAGTAACTTTTTAATTTTATTTAACGCGGTTAAAAATAAATTGGGTAATTAGGGGTACAAATGATATCATAATTATCATAACACATGTCCTAATTATACTGGATTAGTGTAATTTGACCATAAACAACCTTAGGAACAAAATATGATCATCTTTGGTCCACTTGGATAAGAATAGGACATTTATTATTATTTTATTTAAAAACGAGTTAGAATAGTTAAATTCAATGTTTGATAAATAAAATATTTTTAATATATGGTCACACAAAATATAAATTGGACTATAAATCTTCCATATAAATCTAAAACGTTTTCTTAAATAATGGTATTATATTTTTATTTTTTAGACATTATATAATTTATTTATTTTTTGATACAATGATGATGCATTAATTACCTTGTTAATGAATGATTAAAATAAGGGATATTATAAATACCCAAATAAAAATAATTTGAGACTTTTAATGAATTGCACTAATTTTATTGGTTAATATGACATGTTAGTGTCGATAAAAAGAATTTTTTTCAATGTAATTATGATGTTATAAATTTAACAAAAACACAAAACTAAATAGTGTCAAAATTGACATATAAGAGTTTCTAAAAACAAATATTTTATTATTAATAGATATTCTATTCCTAAAAGTAAAAGGGTCAACAAAGTGCTTAAATAATATTATATATGTCATTAATGTCCCACTTTAGGATCTCTTATAAGTTTATATTAAGCTTATTAAACATATAATATAAAAACACAAAGAGACATGGTAAATGTCAAAACATTTAACTGAGAGTTTAATATTAAAGATAAGGTTAATATAGGGACAAAAACCTATCTAAAACCTATTTATTGAGTGGTGTTTCTAACCATACTCACCTTAGTCTTTAAATAATTAATTTTTGAGCCATTATAAATAGAAAATGATTTTATAATAATAAAATATTTCAATCTTTTCCTAAGGTGCCCCTCCCCCTTCTTATAAAAGGGAACATCCCCTTCTCTCAAATTCACACCTTAAAAGCCATTTGACTCAGCCAAACCCTACCAAAATATCCTCTCAACTGTCTTAACTTCATCCCAGAGTCCTTACATTAGTCATTAACTCAACTTAAGGATCCCTTTTGATCAAATCAAAAGGAAGAACCCAAAGAAGAGGTTAATATTTCATCACATCTTTCAAGTTCTTTTCTTCTTCCACTTCCTCTTTCATTATTGTTTACATTCTAAAATAATAACTCTTTTATGTTATATATACTATGTTGTTGTTATAAAAATATTACAAACATATTAATTATTCTATCCATCCAATAAATGACAAAGTCACCATACACACGTACGTACGGATTACAGTCTCCATGTCGTTGTGTAGTTTGTTATTCAAACACTTCATCTCTTGGATGGGTATAATAATTAGTATAAATAATGTAAATAATAAATATAACATGATAATTCTTATGTATATATGATATAACATCCAATTATATATGATTTTAATAACAAAAGAGTGATATTTTCACTCGTCTATACGTACAGATTAAAGTCTGCACGAACACGATGAGATTCATTCCCCATCGTATCCATTCAAGACTAATTTTCATTTGATGATTAAAAATAATTTTATAGGACATAATAATATTATGAATATGAAAATGATACATCTTATTCATAAAAAACATTACTTTCATAACAAATCATATAATGAAAAATGAACTAGTTACACCCGAAACAATGATACTACTAAAATATTATTAACAATGCAATATTATAAGATCATATATGATATCATATTTATGTATATAGTTTTTTATAATTTAATATCAATTCTTTAACTATTATATAAGAGGTTAACATACCATCAACTAAGGAAAACTACAAGGTAAGGGAGAATTGTACAAACTCTTTATTATCCGAGGTTGTATCATATGTGAGTATCTACTAGGACCACTTTATCATCCACATCCTTATTTCTTAAAAACATATTTTAAATCATTTTCACTATTTAATATACAATGGGTTAAATTAATTTATACTCTTATTTGACCTTATATGTTTTTTAAATGAATCTTTCCGTCTTTTTCCAAAAAAGGTACTTTATGAACTTTTCGACAAAATTAATGGAATTTTTTTTTTCAACTTACAAGATGGGTGCAGATATTTTTCACCGTTATAACATCGTCAAAGCTTCACTTATAATCTTATAATAATATTTTCAAAATAAATTTTGTCTTTTATAATTATATGACTTTTAAATGAATTCTAAATTGAACGAGATATTTCTCTAAAAAATGTTTTGATTTCATCTATATCGACATCCTTTGATAGATTTTAAGCTTATTTGAAGTTGATTTATTATGATACAAGACATCCACATTGTATTGAAGGTTTTATGAAATGTTTGAATGTGGATGTATTATTTTTACACCATTCAATTTTTATGGAAAAATTAATGACATTTTGTATGCTAGTTTTAATGTGAATGTTTATGTTATGTTTAAACCTTTTCATCTGAGGAATGCATTGGACTTAGTAAGTGATGGGTGGAACCTGCTATATCTCCTCGATGCATCGATAGGTCTCATGAGACAAACTAGTGTCTTGGAACAAGTCCTTGAAAAATTTCTTATTTTTAGTCTTCGCACAAGGCCTTGACTATGTGGTTATAAAGTCTGGCATTATGCATTCCATCATTATGAAAGTGGATACTGATATTGCATGTGAAAATTCGACTAGTAGATTATCCATGTGAATAAGTAAATGGAATCATTTGATTTTATATTTTCCATATTATTATGAAGTTTAAGTTTACAATTATTTTTTTTAGTCTTATACATTGTCATAAATGTTTGGGCTTATTTATGAAAGTGTTGTCTATGTTTTTATCCTTGCTGAGCATCAGAGCTCACCCCTTCCTATGTTTTATTTTCCCCAGGAGGCATAGAAGTATATTATAATTGACCTGCAGGGATCGTCTAAGGGATATGAGTGTGTCCTGTCGAGAAAATTTTGTTTTAGTTTTTCATTTTATAATGTAATATAACCCTTATTAATGTTTCTAGTACTTCCAAGGCTACTAAACTAATCGGTCCTTCAAGACTTATCCTTTTGTGATCATGCCAATGTTATGTAATAATGCACCGAATCTGGGTAACCCGGGCCGGGGTGTTACAGTTGGTATTATAGGAAGTTTAATAAAAACATTTGAAACAGGATTTATATAAACTCTGATTAGAGAACATTACCCTAAGATAGAATTTGAGGATTAGTATATAAGGACTTCCACGAATTTTGGTAATGTAGGGATTTGGTGATTTTTCAATGAAATACATCCATGTCTAGATATGAGTAGGTAGTGGTGGCTTTGGAATAGATGTACCTAAGGGTAAAACATGAAAACCCCACTTTGAGCTAGACATGAATGGGAACTGGTGCACGATAATGGGCCTTGCAGGACTCTTGTTTACGAAACTCCTGGGGGATATACAATGGTTAATTATAATTTTATTTAAAAACCCTTATGAAGGGTTTTTGATTATATACTTCCTTAATGAAATTTTTTTATGATTATGGATTATATCCATAAACTGTTCTATTTATGTTAAGTGTTTTAAAAGTTTGGAATTGTGTATTTCAATTCATAAACTAATATAGTGTATGCCGTTGTTTATAAATTCCACCTAGTGGAACTAATGGAAACTGTATCAATGAATGTAATCCATTTAGGGATTTCCATCCTAATCAAGATAATTATAGTGGAGTTGGTGATGCAACTGGTGATAATCAGCTTATCACCATACTGGGACAACTCACTGAGGTTATGAATAATAAACTTACCCATATGGAGTACCCTGATTGACAAGATAGAGGATCAATGTTAGACCGATTCATGAAGAAACAACCACCAACATTCAATGGGAGTAAAAATACATTAGTCGCTAATCAATGGATAAATTCCTTAGAGAAAATATTTCATGCTTCGTAGAGTAGGGAAAGGGAAAAAGTTTCCATGGTAGTTTATCAAGTCACGGGAGATGCAGATCAATGGTGGTCACTAATCTAAAACACAAAGGAAGATGAAGAAGTATCGAACATGGAATAGAGGGAGTTTAGAGATATTTTCTTTGAAAAATACTTTCTTTATGACCATCGAGCATATTTGGAAAGACAATTTTTTAGTCTGAGGAAAAAGAAAGATGAGAATGTCGTAAAGTATTAGGCTAACATTACAAGGTTAGAAAGTCAGGCTTTAGATTATATACATATCCAAAGAAGTAACATTTATCATTGCTTTGATGGGTTAAAACCATTTATTTTTCAAGAATTAGTCTCATAATCCTTCTCGTTGTACGAAGATATTGTCTCATGTGCATTCAATAATGAAAAGGAATTCTGTAAGTCATATGACTTTAATGAAATGTAGGAGAAGAAGAGATCTATTGACCACTCTAGAAATGTAAATAATGGGAAGAAGGTAAAATTTTAATATCCATCATGTGGTAAATGTGGGAAGAAACACCCTGGTACTTGCCTGAAGGGAATGGGAGTCGGTTACAAGTGTGGTGAAAAAGGCCACCAAGCTCATGATTTCAAGGGGAAGAAAGAGGCTGTCAATGATGAATGCTACAACTATAGAGAAAAGGGTAATTATGAAAATGAATTTCCTAAGAGACATGGGAACTTACCTCATAAAATGTCAAGGGAGTAAGGCCAAGATTATGCAATCACTACTGCTAAGGTTGAATCTCTGAAAGATGTGGTGGAAGGTAATTTAATTGTTTCCCCATGTTTAGCCAATTCTTTAGTTGACTCTAGATCAACACATTGTTTTATATCTTCCCAGTTTTCTATGAAAATTAGATATTTTCAATTTTTATTAGTAAGGGAGTTGTTAGTCAAAAAACCTAAGGGAAGTATCATCGCAACATTGTTTTGTGAATCAGTTCCCATAAGGGAATATAACTGTTATTTATCATCTAATCTCATCATCATACCATTGATTTAATTTGATATAATCCTAGGTATTGATTGGATTTCAGATAATTATTTGAAAATTTATTGTACGAAGAAGGAGGTTAATCTTTTCGATGATGATAATGTGTACCTTATCTTTATAATAGAAACATCACCAACTAATTCTTTTCTAGATCCACCCCGAGTATCTCAACTAAATACAATTATTAGGGAATACAATAATGAAATAAATATGGGTGAGGAAAATAATGTTTGAATAGAGGATGTACCTATTATTCAATAATATATTGATGTGTTTCGAGAGGATTTACCTAGACATCCTCCAGAATGAGAAATTGAGTTTTCCATTGAATTAATTCCTAGTTCAAGGCCCATATCAATGAACCCTTATAGAATTTCCACTGTGGAATTAGTAGAACTAAATAGAAAAATGGATTTAAAAGGTATTTATTTACCCTATTGTTTCTCCATGGGGATCCCCGGTCATTTTGTTAAAAAGATATACAGATCTATGAGGTTGTGCATTGAATACAGGGAGATCAATGGTATAACATTAAAGAACAAGTATCCCCTACCACCAATTTATTATTTATTCAACCAATTTCATGGAGCTCAATATTTTTCAAATATTAACCTTCGATCAGTATATCAAAAGTTGTGTGTAAAGAAGGAAGGCATTTCAAAAACAGTATTTCAAACTAGGTATGATCATTAAGAGTTTATAGTAATGCATTTTCATTGACTAAAGCACCCTCTGTTTTCATGGATCTAATGAACAAAGTTTTCAAGGAATATCTTTATGAATTTTTAGTGTTATTTATTGATGATATCTTGGGATACTCAAAAATCTATGAAGATCACAAAAATCACTTGAACATTATCCTAAGGACTCTTAGAAGAAATGAATTATTTGTGAAATTTAGCAAGTGTGAATTATGACATCAAGATATTTCTTTTCTTGGTCATATTGTTTCTAAGGATGGAATCCTTGTTGATCCTTCTAAGACAAAGGCAATACAAGAATTTATAGCACCAATGAGTATAACTGAGGTACACAGTTTTATCGGTTTAGTAGGTTATTATCGGCGTTCTATCCCGAATTTTTCCCTATTGGAAAACCCAGTAACCAAGCTCACAGGCAAAGGGGTTAAATGATTTTGGAAAAAAGAGTGTGAAGAATGTTTTGAAGAATTGAAGAGATGATTATTCAATGATCATATCTTGAATCTACCATCAAGGAACGATGTGTTTTTTTATTTATAGTGATGCTTCAAAAAAAGGAATTATTTGTAACCTTATACAGAATGATAGAGTTATTGCCTATGCATCATGGCAGCAAAAAAATTCCTGAAAAAACCATCCCACTCATGATCTTGAGTTAGCAGATGTAATATTTGCTTTGAAGATATGGAGATATTATCTCTTTGGTGAAAAATGAGAGATATTTATTGTTCACAAGAGTTTGAAGTATATTTTCAAACAAAAAGAACTCAACATGAGGCAATGGGGAGGTCTTGAACTACTCAAGGATTATTATTGCACAATACACTACCACCTAGGGATGGAAAATAAGTTGGAAGATGCATTGAGAAGAACAGATCATGGAGTTTTGAATAATATGAGAGTTGAAATGGAAGTTATTTTCTTGGATCTAGTGAAAATGGATATGGTAATAATCATGGATGGTGAAACATCAAAACATTTTCAAATGGTTGCCAAACCATCTTTACTATAAAGGATAAATAGTTCTCAGACTGATGATGAGGAGTGTAAAAAGAAGATTAAAGCTGTGAATGATGGGATATTGAGTGAATTCATATATGAATATTGGATTTTGAAATTTGGGAAGGGTCTTTGTATTCCAGATATACTGGATCTAAAAAATAAATTGTTGGATGATGCTCATAGCTCCAAATTCTCTATACACCCTGGTTGCACTAAGATGTATAAGGATTTGAAGGAACATTTTTCTTGGGACAACATGAAGAGGGGGATTTTTGATTTTGTGTCTAGATATATGGTTTGTCAATAAGTGGACGCTGGAAGGTAACAACTTGGAGAATCCATGAAACCACTTCCCATACTTGAGTGTAAATGGGATAATATTACGATGGACATTGTCATGGGGCTACAAAAGACTACTAGAAGGAATGATGCAATATGGGTCATTGTTGATCATTTTACAAAGTCAGAACATTTTCATTTTATAAGAGAAGATTTACCACTTGAATGTTTAGTAAGACTATATATTAATGAATTTGTAAGACTTCATGAAGTACCCCTATATATTGTTTCGGATCGTGATCTCTGTTTTACATCAATATTCTGGAAAAGTCTTAATAAATCCCTGGATACTGATCTTAGTTTGAGCACTGCCTACCACCCTCAAACCAATGGAAAATAATAATGGACTAATCAAACCATATAAGACATGTTTAGATACTTCCCACTTGACTTTCATGGTACGTGGGATCAATATTAACCTCTGGTAAAATTTTCCTATAACAATATCTTTTATTCATATATTCAGATAGCATCAAATGAAGTGTTATATGGAAAGATATCTCACACGACAACTTGTTGGGATGTTGTTGGTGAAAGAAAACTCATAGGCCCTGAACTTTTTGAGGAAACAATGGAAAAGGTGAAGTTTATCCAAACCCACATCAAAGAATCTCAATGTATGAAAAAGAGGTATGGTGATAACTGAAAGAAGGATTTGGAATTTCAGGTAGGAGATCATGTTTTTTGAAGGTATCTTCATGGAAGGGTGTTATACATTTCCGTAAGAAATGTAAATTGAGTCTTAGGAACATCGGACCTTTCGAAATTCTACAACGAATTGGAGTTTTATCATATCGATTGGCAATGCATCCATGTCTCTCCAATGTTCACGATGTGTTCCACCTATCACTGTTGAGAAAATACATGCTTGATCCAATGCATGTACTCACCAATGAGGAAATTGAACTGGACCCAATCTGTCTTATTTTGAAGAGCCTATCAAAATTCTGGATTCAAGTGAACAAGTGTTGAGAAACAGAAAACTTGTCTGGTAAAAGTTCTATGGAAAACCCATAAGATGGAAGAGGCAACATGGGAACCAGAGGAACTTATGATGAAGAACCACCCAACTATTTTTGTGCAGCAGTATTCTAGAAATTTTAGGACAAAATTATTCTAATGAGGTAATAATGTAACACCCCAAGCCTCCATGGTATGTTTCCATTTGAATAATGAAATAGCTTGAATTGTACCCAACCTCGAGATTCTAACACACTACGACCAATCAAACTAGCAGTAATAAATAGTAATACCCAATTTTTTAAATTTTATAAATTTTTTCATTCAAAATGGACTTCATTTTTGTATTCGGAATATTGAAATTAACTTAGGGTGAATTTTTTTAATTTTCTGAAAACTTATATTTTTTTATTAATAGTGAAAATCACTGCGTTATTTGTTAAAACCGACTTTTTATTTAAATAATAATTTATTTTATTTAAATTTATTTTTGGTAAAAATAGATACATAATACCTATATAAGTTTAATTTTATTCATTAGAGTCATTTAAAAAAAATTTAGATATATAAAAATATTATTGAACGTTTACCGTCTTTTACCCACCTTTTAGGAGCATTTGCAAATTTTTATAAAACATAATTTTACCGTTTAAATATGTTTAATATCAAAACTCTAAGATACATGGTTTATATAATTATTTAAAATTTTTTTCAATAAGATGAAAATAATTTTTGGTGAATACTAACATTTGACTTTTATTTACCGCGATTAAAAGTAAATAGGGTAATTAAGGGTAAAATGATATCATAATTACCATAACACATTTCCTAATTCTATTGGATAAGTTTAATTCGACCAAAAACAAACATAGGAATAAAATATGATCATCTTTGGTCCACATGGATAAGATTTGGACATTTATTATTATTATTTTTGAAGAAGAGTTAAAAGAGTTAAATTCAATGTTTAATAACTAAACAATTTATAATATAGGGATACACAAAATATAAATTCGACAATAAATATTATTTAGAAATATAAAAGTATTTCCTACCTAATTTTATTTTATTTATAATTTTAGACATTATATAATTTATTTTATTTTTGACACAATGATTATGCAGTAATCTTTTTATTAATGAAAGATTAAAATAATTGATATTATAAATATACAAATAAATATAATTTGAGACTTTTAATTAATTACACTAATTTTATAGGTTAATATGACATGTTAGGGTTTATTAAATGAATTCATTTAGAATTAATAATGTTGTTATGAATTTAACAACAACACAATACCAAATAGTGTCAAAATTGGCATAAAAGAATTTTTTAAACAAATATTATATTATTAATTGATATTATATTCCTAAAAAACAAAGTTTCAGACAAATGGCTTAAATAATATTATATAAGTCATTAATTAATCACTTTATGTTTTCATGGATGTTTATATTAAGATTATTAAACATATAATATTACAATACAAAGAGACGTGGTAAATGCAAAAACTATTTAACTTAGAGTTAAATCTAAACGATAAGGTTAATATAGTGACCCAAATCTATCTAAAACATATTGGTTGGATTATTGTTTACCAATAACCAAATTATTCTTTAGATAATTATTTTGGGAGATACTAGAAACCAAATATTATTTTATTACAATATAATATTTCAATCTTTTCCTAAGGTGCCTCTCACCCCTCTTATAAAACGGAACTTCCCCTTCTCCAAAATTCACACCATCAAGGTCATTCGGATTGGCGAACCCCTAACGAAGTATCTTCTAAACTATCCTCCCTTCATCCTAGAGTCCTTCCTTTAGTCAGAAAGGTATCCTATGGATCCCTCTTGATCAAATCAAAAGGAAAACCCCTATGAAAAGGTAAATATTTAAACACTCTTTCAAATTCTTTTCTTCTTCCACATCCACTTTCATTGTTGTTTCCCTTGTAAAATAATAATTCCAATATATTATATATTCTTTTATGTTATTATAAAAATGGTACAACCATATTAATTATTCAATCCATACTATAAATGATAAAGTCTCAATACGTGCGTATGTACTGATTACCGTGTCCACGTCGTGGTGTACTTTGTTATTCAAACACATCATCATTTGGATGGCTATAATAATGAGTATAACAGATGTAAATAATAAATATAACATAATAAGGATTCTGTATATATGATATTCCATCCAATTATATAATATTTTAATATAAAAAGTATGATGTCGTCGCTTATACGTATGTACAGATTACCATCACCACGGACGCGATGAGATTCGTTCCCCATAGTATACATTCAAGACTAATTTTCATTTGATGATTAAAATTAATTTTTATGGAATTAATATAATATTGAATATGAATATGATACATCCTATCTATAACAAACACTACTTACGTCATAAATAATATATTGGAAAACGAATCAGTTAACACTCGAAACGATGATACTACTAAAATATTATTAACAATGAAATATTATAAGATCATATATGATATCATATTTATGTATATAGTTCTTGTATAATATAATAACAATGTTTTAACAATTATTTATGAGGTTAAAATACCATCTACTAAGGAAAAGTATGAGGTAAGGGTTAATTTCCCAATATCCTTATTATCTGAGGTTGATTCATACGTGAGTATCTACTAGGACCTATTTATCATCCAAATAATTTTTTCTTAAAAATGTATTTCAAAACATATTTACTATTTTATAGAAAATGGTTTAATGTAATTTATTACATTATTTGACCTTATATGTTTTTGAATGGAATATTTCTCTGATTTTCCAAACAATGAACTTCATGACCTTTTTGAAAAAATAAAGGGAAGAATGTTTTTTTAACTTGTACAATGGGTGCGGCTATTTTTCGTTGTTATAACATCATAGAAGAGTCCCTTACAATATTATGAGAATATTTTCAAAATAAATGTTTTCTTTCATAATGATATGTCTTTTAAATTATTTCAATATAGAAATAGAAAATTCTTTAAAAAAATTGATTTCTTCTATGTCAAGATCCTTTGATGTAATTTAATCTTATTTGAAGTGGATTTATTATGATACAAAAAATCCGCATTGTATTGAAGGTTTTGTGATATGTTTGACTGTGGATGTGTTATTTTTACACCATCCATCTTTTATGGATAATTTATTGTCATTTATTATGATACTTTTAATATAAATGTTCATGTTATGTTAAAACCAATTAATATGAGGAATGCATTGGACATAGTAAGTGATGGGTGGAGCCCGCTATAGCTCCTCATTGCATCAGTATGTCTCAGGAGACAAACAAGTGTCTCGGCACAAGGTCTTGAAAAAATATAATTTTTATTATTGTCACAAGGCCTTGAATATGTAGTTATGATGTCTAGAATTATGCATTCCATCATTATGAAAGTGGAAATTGATATTTCATGTGATTTTTCAACTAGTAGAATATCGATTTGAATAATTAAATGGAATTATTTGATTTTATCGTTGCCATATTATTCTAAATTTCAAGTTTAAAAGATTTTGTTTTTGACTTATACATTTTCGTAAATGTTTATGATTATTTACGGACGTTTCGACTATATTTTTATCCTTACTGAGTATATGAGATAACCCCTTTCTATGTTTTATTTTTCCCATGATGTGAAGAAGTATATTAAGATGGACCTGTAGGGATGGTCTAAGGGATATGAGTGCGGCCTATAGTGAGTAATGTTTTTTAGTTTTTCATTTTATAATGTAATTTCAAACTAATGAATGTATCTAGTACTTCCAAGGTTACTAAACTAATAGGTCTTTTGTGACTTGATCTTTTGTGATCATGCCAATGTTATGTAATAGTGCACCGACTCTGTGTAACTAGGGTCAGGGCATTGAAACTATGTTTTTTATCTAATTCCTATCAATTATATTTGAGGAATATTGAAGATATTTTATTGAATATATGTCCTGTATATTTCATTAATATCATTCAATAATTGTATTTAATTTAATTTATTAGGATAAGACACCTTTGTGAGCACAATAAAAATATCATATATACACAATTGTATTATATTTTCATATCTAGATAATTTGTAACAAATGAATCTATCCAATATTTTTATAAAGCTTATATTTTAATAAGTTTTTTACTATTCATATCCTCTAATTCAATGTCATGGTTATATTATATTAAATGATAATATTATAATAATATATTATTTATCAGTAAAACTTAGTCATGCGTGTAACAAAAGATATCGAAGAAATTTTTTATTGTCTATAAAAAAAGATAAATCAGTATTGTGTTCACTGAAATCTCTCTCATTTATTTAATTTATTTCAAATAGTAATTATATTTTAAAATCTCAGGATATTATTTTCCCTTACGTGCTGGGTGTTTCATGTCATACATACTATCAAATACAATGTTCTTATATTAGAATTTTGGGACCTTAAACTCTATCCATGGATAGCACCCCCTTGGCCCCATGATGTGACACTTTCCCACAAACACCCCCATCCCACAGCCCTTGTTCGCAGATAGCTAGAGGCACCCCCTTGTTTGTGGACAACCCGCCAAAACCACCCCTTACCCGCAGACCCCCAGTGGACCCCCTCCCCAATGTTAATGGAAACAAAAACCCAAGCATCCATGACGCACCCCCCCCCACACCCCTCACACCCAAGCACACACACATTCCAAACACCTCATTCTGAAATAGAAATAACCCATGGGGGATTCCAAACTAGGTCAATTTGGTAAACCATCCACGCCTATACCACATAGCTAACATGGGTTTGTTCAACATATAGACTATAATTAATTTATTTAAATACATAAATGGATGATAATATATATATATATATTAAAATATATTAGTGTATATATATAAATATATTTCGATGTATATATAATATATATAAATAATTATATTTATATATACAAATATATATTTATACATATATTTATAAATACATTTATATTTCTTTTTCTGTGTGCATATGTATTTTTTTATATTTATATAATATTTATAGATATAATGAAATTATAATATAGATATATTTCTATATTTATTTTTATATACTTGTGTTTGTGTGTATCAATAATATTATTAATTATTATTAATATTACTGATATTTTTTAAACTATAAATGTAATATGTTGATTTTATAAATAATATAAAGTTATTTTATGATTTATATAATACATATATTATATTTAATACACATATATTTTATATTTATATATGCAATTACATAAATCTATAATATATCTTGTATACACATATACATAAAAACACAAAATTAAATATTTTTATATAATTGGATGGTTATAATATAATTAGATAATATATATATATACTAAACTAATTTATAATTATTATGGTATACTATAATATATATATATTATAATTATATAATAGATAAAAACATAAATATAACAAAATATTTATACTATAATATATATTTATTATTTATTTATTTATTTCAATTATATATATATATATATATTTGTATATTTATACATAATATAATATAAAAGTATTTCTTCATAATATACAATAAAAATGTATTTAATATATTATATTTATAATATAAATCATAATATAATTGTATTATATAAATGTGTTGTATTTTTAAAACGGAATATGAATTTTACATATTTGAATAAATATATTTATAATTACATTTATACTTTGTATACCAATATTTATATATGTAATTTTTTGTTTATATGTATAGGTATTTATATAATGTATTTAGATAATATAATTAAAATTTTTTATATAATGTATTTATGTAATACAGACACACACACACACATGCATCTTCATACATATATATTATAATTTTTGAATTTATATTGAATTTGTTTTTAAAAAATATAGGGTTTAAACCCCCCTCTAATCTGAGGTATTAGTGGGAGTTCCTTAAACCCTTCTAATTCCATACATTAGAGGGTGTTCAAAATTACCTCTAATCTATTGGATTATTGGTGGTTCCTGAACCCCTTATAATTTCTTAAATTAAGATGTTTTCAAACTCCCCTCTAATTCCATAAAGTAAAGGGGGTTCAAAACCTCCTCTAATGTCATAAATTAGAGGGGCATTAAAACGCCCTCTAATATAAAGGGTTAGTGGATATTCATAAACACCATCATATTTATTCTATTAATGAGGGCTGTGAACCACCTCTAATATAAAAGATTATACGGGGTTGAGAACCCCCTCTAATTTAATAGATTTCTGACTTCCTAGCTGTGGTTCCACATAAAGGATCCCTGAGATGGTGTGCCACATAGTCACAAGCCTCCCTCTCCATGTGCAAGAGGGAGTAAACTTGAAACAAGTTCCTAGGGTGTTTTCATGGGGAGAATATTCCCTCATGTTAGAGTAGAGAACAATATATATAATAAGATATAAAATAATGAAATAAAGATATCAATTAATAAGTAGTGGAAATTGGAATAAGAATCTATCAATAATTATCAACACATTAATAGAAGAGTAAAATTTATACAAGATGAAAATTTCATGTCATATATATATAAAGTAGGAAAACATAGAAACAAAGAAACCGGATGAACTGTTATAATTACTATAAAAAATAATCGAAAGGCCAAAAATATCCAAGCATTCTAAGCACTGGCTCGATCATCTTCTACCCATATCCATCCTATGAATGTAATCAAGTGATTTGTCTAATGCGATATGCTTCCCCTAATCAACACCAGCATGAATATAATACTATTGGGTACAAATGGTGGCTTATATGGGGATTGAGATAAATATTAGTATGCCATAACCAATGAAATATATAAATACAATTTGTAAATATAAACTGAATCATTTTGAAGGTATATGTATGGAAAAAAAGATCGTATAGTAATGAAAATATCACAATACCTACTTCATCCTCAGCTGCTGTCGGTACATGTACTCTATTATTTACTTATGTTCTAATTCATAATAATTTATAAGTACAATATATATAATAGAGATAATTAAAGAGGATCTGTGGAGTAACCAATGCATCAAGTAATGATGATAATAGTAAAGGGGTACCAAGTTCATACCCAATGAATCCTATGATAATTATAATAGTAATAGTGGATCCAAGGTAATTACCAAGGCATATATAACCTCAGGGTTCAAGCCAATAGAGTAATTACATACAACCTGGAAATAAGGTGTATGAGTGTAATCCAAGGGGAATCTACCAAGTCATTCCACTATAATAAATTATAACTATGACCAAGGATCCCATCCAAGGTAATCACGAGCTATGCTTGATTAGGCCCAAACGAGTGAATCCATGGTGCCACATTTTTGAAGACATCACGCTTGAAGCAAGTATATTCTCCAAGGAATCCTAATATCCAAAATATAGTGAACGGATCCTGTGTATTCATGTTAGGAATCCTTTTGTATTCAAGGAACATGATCCCAGGTCGATATCTCACTTGGAAATTACCTCATTGAATTGTAATGGAGTCCTATGAGCTCTCATGTAATTCCCTCAGGAATCTAATGCTAGATCACGTCTAGACACTCCTACAATGATTAAAGGGTCCATATGAAATAATAACCATATACATAATTCATTATTTCATAAGGCAATGTATTAATCATTCCATTTACTAATTCATAATGTTCATCCCATTTACATTCATACTAGGTTACAATTCTAAATGGATATGAAAAAATTTATTAATATCACTCCATATTCAATTATTAGGTTCATTCCATTACCATTAATAATCATGAAAGGGATGGATAAGGACATAAAAAAATTCTATTCAATTATAATTAACTTTGGAATGTGATATCTAATAGTATACTTTCCAATTAATATTTAAAATATTAATTTATTAATTTCAAAAACTATCATTATAATGGTCAAGTGATATTATATATTTACTAGCCATTAATTTTTCATTTTTTAATTAAAACACATTCCTTTAATAAGACCAAGTCTTGAAACCAAAATGTTTTTTCATATAATCATAAAAAACAACAAAATTCATAAAATAGTAAAAACCAAACATAGGGTAGTCAGTCTTGAGGTTATATCCTCCAATGATGTAATGAACATTTTTAGAAGGGGATATATAATACGAGAAGAATATTACTAGCATGGAATATGAATTTAAAAATAAACACATGGTCATAACACAGTACACAAAACGACAATGGTTTATAGAATTGTGAAACTTGAAGGATGAGTCATAGACCAAATACCGTATACTTGTAGCACTCTCCACTTCCAGAAACTCCCTTTAGATTGTCCTAGGCTACAAGATAATGGATGAATAGATCAATACCATGAACATAGGGATTGTAACCCTCCATCAAAATAACACCATTAGTAGGATGATAAATGATTAATGGATCAAAATTAATAGAGAATATATTGATGTGCATCCAATTATATTAATTTGAATCTAATCATACATCAGAAATTAAAAATATCTAATAGTGTATCTTAATTACAAAGAGGAGATCTCATAGTAGGGAAGGTGGATGTTCTATCATTATAATAGTAAAATTAGATAAGGGGTAATATTAAAGGAATTTTAAGGTAGTAATGGTAAATTCAAACAAACTTATAGGGTTTCATGGTTTGGCCGCACGATTGGCCAAATTTGTTTCCAGCCATTTACACCCCACTTCCTCAAGAGAGAACCCATATAGTTAAGATACACGATTTGAGAAACCATGTGTCAACAATGAAAATTGGATCTGTTGAAAAATAAAAAAAATCATTCATTGTTTTGTGGTCCTAGGAACATAATTATGGAAATATATGCACCCTAATTTTCACTCCAAGACACCTCACATGGTTTGTGGAAACCATGCAGACTGGCTCATAAGACTTCTGATAACAATGCAACACAATTATTTTCTCTATAATCTAGGGTTTTGATATCCAAAAAATCCACAGACATCCCTAAAACATTAATACAATCATTATCTATCCATATTCGGTCCATGATAATGAATTATACAAAAAGTTAAATGATTTATACCATTTATAAAAATCAGGTTCTTATATCCTCCCCCTTAAAGAAACTCTTTACCAAGATCACCGTCCAAGGGCGGTGAAACAATGTGAGAGAATATGTCTGACCGTTGAGCATGTATGTCAGCCTCTCTCTACCAAGTATCTCAATATACATGGCAGTGGGGTCATATCCCTCATTCTAAATGGAAGTATTGATATTGGATACCCTTCCTTCTCTAATCAACAACAAATATTGGATACTCTTTAAAAGAAGCGTCATTATCTAGCTCAACCTTGTCAGAATCAAAAGAATGATATAGGTCATCATGATAATGGTAAATCCATGAAACTTGGAAGACATCATTCAAGGAAAAATGCCTCTTATTTACTATAAATTGATAGGCTACCAGATCGACTCTATCCAATATCTCAAAAGTACTAAAAATGAGATGCAACATTAAATATTTTATTCTTATTTTTCTATTCCCTTGTTTTGGTTATACCTGGAGGAAAACATGATCCACATCCTTAAAATCTAGAGGTCATCGATAGTGATCAATATATGGTTTCCTTCTACATTAACATGTATAAATTCACTTTTTAATCACATGAATCTACTACAATGTCTCTTACATAAGATGAGGACACAATAACACTACCTCTCCTACCTCTAACTAGCAAAGGAGTTGATGGCATGTCCTGTCGTTTAGGGCCTCATTGGGATCAATATGAATCTTCTGAAAAAAAAATTATTATTTTAGTTGAACATAATGGGAAGTATATTATTATCCTGGGAACTGAAGAAATCACGGACACATGCTCAGAGATTTTCCACTAACACCTATATTGTTCATTCTGACTGGCCTTCAGTCTGAGGGTGGAAGGATTTTTTTTAGAAGAAGTTGTCTACCCATAGGTCTTTGTAACCCCTGTCAGAACCTCAATGTAAAATGAGAAAACCTTTTTGAAATTATAAAATGGGGGACCCCATGAAGCTTTACAATCTCTTGGACATACAGTCATCCAAGATCATCAATTGACAGTGTCATAAATATAGGATGCCATAGGGTTAATTTATATCGTCAATCTACGACTACCCAAACCATGTATATAGCTCAAGGTGAATGATGTAAGCCGACAATGAAATCCATAATTAAATATTACCATTTCCATTTAGGTACTAGTATGGATTTAATAATATAGAAATTTTTTGATGTTCTACCTTTAGTTTCTAACTAGTGGAGATCCAAGTTATACAAACTTATTTGTGATGTCTCATCCCAGGCCACTAATATGAGAATCATATATCTTGATGAATCTTAGAGATGCTTGGATGAAATACCCAGTAATAAGTGTAGGTATCTTTCATCAATTCATCTCTCAAATCAATAGAAACCCAAATATATCCAAGAATATATAGGATATTGTCTCCATCAATAGATGAATCTGAAGGAGTGTCCTCACCAGAAATAATTTCCTAGAAAACGAACACGTCAGGATCTAAAAACGGCCTCCTCTTAAACCTATTAAATAGTGTGTAGGTAAATATCAAGGGTGATAGATAATAATTCTCATGAATCTCATGAATTTATAGATTCCACTCAAAAAATAGGTTCATCAACTCCCATTCATCACTGGCTTCTTATATGGAATGGGAATGTGTTTTCATACTTATAACATCAGCAACTATATCTCCCTTTCTAGGTATATAGGTAAGCTCAAATTCAATCTACTAAGGTATTTCACCCATCTTCACTATTTGATATTGAAATCATGTTTTTAGAAATATACTATAGTCTCCTTTGCTCTGTATACACCACAAAACGCTCACCCATCGGATAGTGTCTCCATAGAAATAATACATGAAATACAACTACTACCTAGAGGTCATGCATCATGTAGTTACCCTCATTAGGGGTCAAATAGAAATACCTGTATTAAATGACTATATCCTCCTACATCAGTACTACACCTAGGGTGATACCTTCTGAATCACCTAAGACTCTATAGCCTCTTTCATTCTCTAGAAGAATCAGAATAGGCACTAAGGTAAGCCTACCATTCATCTCATAAAATGATTTCTCACACGCTTTCGACCGCTGGAACATCACACCATTCTTTTGAATAATATTAAGTGTCATATAAAGGCATGATAAGTCTTGTATGATATTCTTTTAACATCTATCTATCACCAAGTAAATCTGTATCTCAAAATGATAATTGGGATACTGCCAGGAAACCCCAAAACTCTCTTACTCTATGTCAAAAAATACTCATGCATCTGATATAATATGACCCATGAAGTGAAATTTTTCGATATAATATTTTAACATAGAAATATTATCTTATATTTTTTGTTCTCTTAGAATATTCAAAATGATCTCAACATGTTTACCATGGAAATTGTAAGTAAAAAAATGCACCAATATTGCGTCAACAAAGACCATGAAAAAATATTCCAGATAGGGGTGAAAAACCATATTTATCAAATAACATAATATAGTGGGATCATTCATAAGACTGAATGGCACAAAAAGATACTGATACAAAATTTACTGACTATTGAAATTCATATGTGGTATCTCAGAATTCATGACTGCCACATAATGATTGCCTGATCTCTGGTCGAAAATTGATAATACCCTAGATCCTCAAAGGTGGTCAGATATATCATCTATTCAAGGATTTGGATACCATTTTTTATCCATAATATGGTTACACCATCAGTAATTCATGTAAAAATGAAGGTTCACGTCCTCTTTTATAGTGAAAAGAATGGGTGAATGCCAAGAATTAGTGTTGGGTTGGTGAAACCCTTTATAATACATATCCTCCAACAGTCTCATGATCTTCTAGATATCAGTAGGTCCCATCCTATATGGAGGAATAGACACTGGATCATCTCAGGGAATGATATCGATCAAAAATCTCTACCTCTCTCTTGATAGGTAATCCAGAAAAATAATCATGAAAGACATCCAAGAAATTATTTACTATTGGATGAAAATCTATAAGATGTATTCACTGCTCCCCTTTGAAGAGACTATAAATCTGTGAAATCACTCCACCAATTACTTGTTTCTTTTGAGAATATCTACCATCCTAAAAATCCTAATCACTCTTGAATTATTAGTACTATCCTCTGGTGATGTAAACAACACCCTTAGACCATATATGCAGAAATATAAATGATAGGGAACCAACAATTCCATCCATAGAATGAAAACTAATCTTCTCATATCATGGAAAATGAGGTCCTACAATAATTCATATCTATATACCTCAAGGGGAAAGTCCATGCATTGTCATATTCCCTATGACTGCAATCTCAATGGTGTGTACTCAATGTTGTGTATAAGGTAACCATACCAGAGTAGTACTGAATTTCCATACCATGATCTTCCAAGAATAATAGAGTGATCAAGGATTTTGAATCACATGTATTAAATAAATCATATACAATATTTGAGGCTACTAGAATAGTACCTCATACTATTGAAATTATTACGCTCTGATCCTTCAGAATCAGTTGTAAAATGTTTAACTCAAATGTTGTATGGCCATTTTATATAGATGGACTGCCCTGTGAAAGTTTTCTCTAAGGGCACTGATAATCCGAAATCTTGATACAATGGCCATGATCTCCTCTAATTAAAGTCTTTATGGTGCTACTCCAAATCCTCACTTGACATGGTGCAATAAACCCATCTCTTGAAGGTGTAGCTAGATTAGATCCTCTTCCACAAGAATAATATGGAACATTAAAACATAATCACTAATAATGCCCCATATTGAAGTAAACATGACACTCATGAGGGTATCAATCACATTGAGGATTTATGTGTCCCTTACATCCATAATGATGTAATATAACATACATTTTAGTTTCGATGATCTAGGTGCCACTACATTGATGAGAAACCTCAAGGCTACACTTCTAGTAGTTGGAGGAACTATTTCCATTCCTATGAACTTAACCTACATTCCCAGGACTATCTTCTACCCTCATTTTATGTTCATTTACATGATCCTAGTTCACTATCATAGAAAATGTAGTCTGGAATAATACACTCACCTTTGAGAAGATGGTAAAATTGAGACAATCCTCCTATGTAATGTCATCCCCTAAGAAGAGGGGAGGACACTGCTACTAGAAATTGTGAGTTAGATAATCCATAATAGGTGTTAGTCATGGATCAGTCTTGATGGACTAAACCAATGGAGAAAAATCTCTCAAATTTGAGTGTTAGTTCATAAATTAGGTATAATGGGTTGTGCCTCATGTGACACTCTTTGTGGTAAGACTGGTGGCATAGAGCCTACTATATATAGAGTGTGGTCATTTTCACCCTCATATCCCATTAGTTGATAATGTAATAGAAAAAATTATCTATAAATTCCAAGTACATACCTCCGAATAATATTTGTGAAAATAGAATAATTAGCAGAAGAACAAGATTGAGATAGGCTCACTACCCAAGGTATATTATTCCATATAATCACATAAAAGGAAAAGGTATTTGTAATTGTTCAATTTTAATTTAATGGGGTTCCATTAGGTTAATGGACATTCAATATTTTCCACTTCATTTACTGGATAAAATTTAAATTTTATATGTCAATAATTACATTTTATGATTTCATTTTCATATATACATATAATGGTTTTATTAATGTGGGTTGTTATTCACATTGAATAATATCCCATACACCTTATCCCTAAAATTGAAACCCATTTAATTTCTAATTAACATTGAATACATTTAGTCTCGAAAATTAATTGGTAATATATTAAGCATCAACTAAATAAATAACACCTTTTAATATACGAGGGCTTATACACCACACCAATTGAAACTAGTAGTCAACCAATCACATCCAAAGAGTCGCAAATGTAACTAGATGTATAATGCTGACATGGGTAGAAAATAGCTATTAAAGATGCCACAATCATCCGATGTAGGAAATCACTATTTAGATTAATGTTAAAATTTTAAATAACCTATTCCTTTAACCTATAGAAGATTTCATCTACACATTCATATATAAAAACAATGTCTTACTCAACAAAAATAATAAATAAAATCCATGAAAGTAGTGACATGCACCTATATTTCATGATATATGCATGGAATGTGATTTCTTGCTTCATATAAGGATACATGATTGATACTTAATTTCCCTCTTCTCATCTGTACATGGATAAAATGAAATACTCAATAATAATAGTAATATCCACCAAATAGATTGTGATTTACACAACTGTGGATGTATAAAAACTATAGTATGTGAAATACAGATAACACGATTCTCATTTCAAGAAACTTAGTATATACAATGAACATGGGTTAGCTACACACAAGAACAAATTATAAATAATATCAAAAGTGTTACTAATCTCATGTCTATTGGATAAAAATAATAAAGAAAAAATAATATTGGATTTCACTCTGTGATATCGTGACCTAGGTCCCACTCAAAGGTTCACCGAGATGATTAGCCACATGCTATCAAGTGATCCAATCCATACAACAGAGGCTACAAACTATGAGTGATGGCATTGGATATGTCTAAGGGGATACTATACCCTGATGTCATAGTGGAGCACAAGAAATATATAATAAAAAATACTATATCATTTGCATGATATCGATGAATAAGCCGCAAAAAATAGGAATAAGTATCTATGATTAATAGTTAATTAATAAAGTGAACAATATAGTATATAAATTTTGATAATGTAATTTTATATCTCTATAAAGTAGGAAAACATAGATAAAAAGAAGGAGGAATTGGTATTATAAATTCTATACAAAACAAATAAAAAAATCCCAAACTATTGAAACATCCTGATCTCTGACTCGGACATCTCCTACATATCTCGATCCTAAGAAAGAATTCAATTCATGTGTCTAAATAAAGACACTTACCATTATCAAAACGTAAATAAATATAATCTAAAGAGGTACTGGTGGTGGCCCAAATAGTATTTGAGATAAATCTCATTATTCCACCAACAAGGATGTCTATAAAATCAATTATTTGAATATAAAAATAAATATTTTGTTATACTTAGAGGTAAGAAAACTATACTTATTTTAATATCCAAATTACTTATCTAGCCTCATCTTGTGTCTGAAAATTTAATATTTTATTCATTTTTGTCCAATTTATAATAAGTGAAAACCACACTATATATGATAAAGATAATGTAAGAGGATCCAATGTGTAACCGAGGCATCCTATTATTATAATAATATTAAATGGGACCCAAAGTAATAATAAATTAATCCTATAATGATTGTAATAGTAAAAAAGTATCCAAGTTATTAACCAAGGCATCATTGACCTCGGGAGTTTATCCAACTCACTGATAACATGAATCTTGGCTATAAGGTGTGTTAGTGAAATCCAAGGGGCATAAAAAAAGGCCTTCCAATATAATAGATTTTAACTGAGTCCAAGGACCTCATCCAAGGTAATCATGGGGTAATCTTAACGGGGACCAATGGGGTGTATCCATAGTGTGATGTGTTCTAATACATCATTATGGATCCAAGGAGTATACCTAAGGAAATCTAATATCCATAATATAATGAATGGACCTACATAGTGATGACAGAAATCTTCTAGTTGAAAAAGACCATATTCCTTGCTGGGTATCTCCCTTAGAAACTATATCCTCTAATCAGAATGATATCCTCTGAGAACTCAAGTCAATCCCTCAAAAATCCGTAGGTGGATCAAGTCTAACAACTATTTTAAAGATAAAATAGTCCATATACAATAGTCACATTATACATAATTCATTATATAATTATCCCATGTATTACATATGCCATTTACTAATTCCTAAGGTTCATCCCATTTCCATTAATGCTAGCTAGAAAGTCTAAATGGACATGAAACCATTTATTTCATTCATTATTTATTAAATCGTAAGGTTCATTCCTTTTCAATTCATAATCATGAAATGGCGAGATTAGGAAATGGATCAAATTTCCATTTAATTATAATTAAGAAACTTGATTAATATCTAATATAATACTTTCCAATTACAAATTAAAATATTTTCTTATAAATTTGATACACTTACCTTAGAAGGGTCAACAGATACTATACATGACCAAGACATTAACAATTCATTTATTTTGTTAAAACACCTACCATTAATGAGGCCATGTCTAGATCACCTGAATGGTTGCACAAAAAGTAATTAAAATCCAAAAAAATGCATTAAATAGGAAACACCATATAGTGGGTGGTCAACATTAAGGTTGTATCCTGTATCCTTGTAATAAATATTTATAAAAGTGTCTCTAGAATATGAGCATGGTGAATATAATCTTAGAATATGAATTTAATAATCAATGCTGGAGATATTGGAGTGCGCACAACAATGAATGCTTATAAAATTACATAACATGATGGATAAGTCCTAGACTACCTACCATATTCCCATTGAACTCTCCACATCCAATATAGGCCCATAGATTGTCCTGGATGAGAAGAAAATGGAAGAACGGATTGACACACAAAAATTAGGGCATATGATCCTTCATGAAAATACAAACATCAATAGGAATAAAAAAGATGAACAATGCAAGATGAATAGATGACATACAGATTCAAATAAATCAATTTGAATGAACATCAAATTGTAATTAGGATGATGAAGATATCTAATAACCTATATCACTTCCAAATAGGAGTTATCAAATAAATAGAAGAGGATATTCTCTCACTGGAATATGAAAATAGGATGGGGTAAGCTTATAATAATTTTAAGTGTGAAATTGTAAATTCAGACAAAATTATATCGTCTTGCAGTTGGGCTGAATGGTTGTCCAACCCATGTGCCAACTGTGTGAACCTCACAATCTCAAGAGAGAATATGTATATTTAGGCTTCATGGTTTGAGAAACCATGAACCAATCATGAAATTTGGATCTTTTCAAAAATATAAACATTGCACACAAGTGTGAGGCCCATGGAACAGTGTTACAGAATGTCTTACACCGATCTTGGCCCTCTAAAATGCCCTAAAATATTTTTGGGAAACCATGTGGATGCTCTCGCATGATTTATACTAATCTTTTGGTCCAGTTATTTCCTATAATGGTTGGGGAAATGGGCTCAGAACAATCCTAGGACACCCCAAAAAATTATTAATGTCATTAGAAATCCATATAAGGTACAAGAGAAAGAATGTGACCAAAAATTAATGAATTCCTACCTTATAAAAAATAAGGTTCTTACAATATTATTTGTGGTTCTGAACCCCCTCTTATTTAATAGATTATAGGTGGATGAAAATTCCAACTATTTCTGTAAGAAAAAAAATTCATATATATATAATCTCAAATCCAATTGAATTATATATATATAGAACCTCAATAATCCAAATGAATAATATATATAGAGACTCTAAAATTCAACCAAATATATAGCACCACTAGTTAATAAATTATCTGTTGTTTTGACATAAACACCTCAAAAATTCTACCACATATTAAAAAAACAATGATAAAAAATCTAGATAGGGTTCTTAGCCCACAAAAAATTTTATAACTCATGGGGTTTGTGAATAACCCTCAATAATTAATACAGAAAATTAATTTAGTTGGGGTTGTACATAACCCACTCTAAAAAACATCGCTAATATACTATTTTTTGTAGTGGTTTGAGGTGGATTTATGGGAATTATATACCCCATATCCCATTTCCACTCGACATATTGGAAAAATGTATTATATGATTTTTCAAACATTTAAGAAATGTATCTGGTGTAAAAATATGTATAGATACATTTTCTTGATTGAAATGACATCAGATCCCATTATGGAAAGAGTTTCATTGATAATCTATTAGAGATGAATCATTTTTTAGATTTTTGGATTTATGATTCCATAATTGTTTTCAACATTATAAATGCTACTAGGGTCTCATATTATCATTTTAATAATTTGGATCATGTTTATAAAACATTGAGAGATTCCCCAATATTTTTTTGGAGGACAAATGGAAGATGTTTCATATGTATTATCATAAGATATTATATATGATGTAACAAATAGTGAGTTTTGTTTCTGTTCCAAAAAATGGAAATATCACAATATTTTTTTAGATATGGTTTCCAAAATCCTTACATATCATATAACATTAGGATAAATTATGATATTTCTAAGAGGTTTATGTGTAAGTGATATATTTATAAAATGTTTCACTAATGGTACTATCATGGCAGGGTGGTTTAGACCACATCATTATCTACCTTAGGATACACCATGTTAGGGTTAGTGTCACTACATCATCATTTTGATTTCACAGAATAATTGGTATATGAAATATTTTTTTATATTCCTCATTATATTGGAAAAAATGATATCATGTTCATTTATACATCAAGTGATGATAGACCAGAGCTATATGAAAATTTTTAAAATTTAATTATTCATTAAAAAAATTTTGGGATCAAACCAGAATGTTTTAATAAGATAATATGAATGAAAAATTTATTAAATATTCATATTTTTTAATATTTACTTAATATTTTGATTATTTATATTCATATATAACATTGTCCAATCCTCCTAAGATTTTATTATTATTTAATTTTGTAGAAAGTCCTTACTAAAACTCAATAAGTTTATTATGCCCTTACCCATGTTCTCTCAAACCATTACAAGTATTCTAGAAGTTCATGGTTTTAATTTAGATCAAAACCAATTGTTTGGTAATAGCCATGATTTGTGGGTACTACTGGAATATAGAGTCTTTTTCAGATCCTTAGTGATCTCAATCAAATTATTTTTAAAAGCTATTAAATGTCAGATAGACTGGTGTATGTTTTAAGATCCAAATTATTCATAGAGGTACATACCTGTTTAAATTTTATTTAATCTCCCTTTTTTTAGTAAATTACAAACGTTATTGGGTGTATGGAATGTTTTGGTGGTTTGTTGGGGTTTTCTGGCGTGGTAAATAATGAAAATATACCATTCTATGCTGATATCATAACTGAAACATGGTTAGAAGAAATTGTGATATGTAACCATGCATCATGAAGAAGGGGGTTCACGGATAAGGAAACTAAATAGGATGAATCGAGGAGACTGTGAATTCAATATTTCTTCAGATAGTAGTGAACACATAAACTCTACATAGTTCCTCAAACTACGTGGGTGGCTAGCCTGACATTGTAACCTGGTTGCCTCTTAGATTGAGGGATATCCAGAGTTCGAACATAGTTTGGCTTACCATGGGGCCAAACTCTGTGATTATTAAAATGTGGGAATTTCCCATTTTCCCTCTAGGTATTACATGATCCCCCCCCCCCCCGAATTTATCCCTCATTTGACCCTTCCATATTAGGTGAAATTCATGTAGCCCCCTCCTCCTCTATAGTTGACTCTCATTCAATTCTTGTGAAATTGTAGCGTTTTTTACTATGAATGAAATATCTAGGTAGTAATTCATCTTGGATTCACTTTTTTTAGATATCGACCATTGTGTGGTTTCCTCTCCTGTTGATTCACTTAACCATTTTGTCCATGGGTTTTCTCTACGGGGTTTTTGTGATCATTTTAGTTTGAAACAACGGTCTCTTTTGGATGAGAGATTATCTATGAACATGAGGTAGGTGGTATTAAATATTTTTCCCATATTCTTGATCATTTATATGTGTATGTGTTTTTAAAAATTTACATCCTTTCTGTGCTTTGGTTTTTTTGTACACGTAATGTAATTTCTCCCTTAGTGTGAGCTGTGAAACTATTTATAGACCCCTTTGGGTCTATTGAAAATTTTAGATTGTACTTCATGCGACCCATTAGTTATACCAAACCCTTGGAAATTTTGAGGTCAATGATTAAACATTGATATTGTGAAATTATACTAATGAATAAGTTTTATTGATTCATTTGGTTTATTGGTATGGTAAATATGAGAAACTGAAATGTGGGTAAAATAGTCTAGTTTAATGCCTTAGAGGATTTTGAAATGGTTTTAATTATCTATTTTGGATTTTTCTTGATGAATGGTTTTAAATGAATAATACAATTTTTTGAATGTTGGAAATTATTTTAAAGGATGTTGTGTCTAAAAAGTTATTTAGAAATTTATTTTCCTTATAGATTTCAAATGATGATTTAAAATGAGGGTGTGTTGAAATGGATGGAAATGGAAATGACATCCTTAGGGAATGTTCTGGTTTTTCAAAGTGGAAGACACTTATTTTTAAGGGATTGATTTAAGTTGATTTAAAATGAGTATTTACTATTTATTTTTTATCATTGGTTGTGAAATAAAATTATTGTTAATTTTTATCTATTTGTTAATATGAAATGAGGTGTATTTTTATAATGTGGTTGTCTTTAATGAGTTGTGGTGTGTGAATGATATATGTGTTAAATTGTCGAACACATATAAATGATAAATGTTTCAAATAGTTAATGAAGAATGTTCACATGAAATAGTGGTAAGTTGTATAAATGGGGTATTGGACTAAGAATCTACTCCCATGGGTTGGGCTAGAATTATGCTCTAGGACCTACCTATGCATTTGGTAGTTATGATATTAGACTGAGGATCAATGCAACTAAATTAGGGATCAAGACTCCCTAGATTCATGTTGGGATAGACTGTGGCACTATTCTCAACAATGATTCCATGGTTAGGTGTCATATTAAGGTTCTCTGCATGTATGGTTGTCATGTTTTGGAATGTCATACGTGGGATCTTTTCTTCCCAAATGCATTGACATGGATTGATTATCAAACCAAGGATCCATGTTGGGTTGATGAATTTTGTTAGTAGTGAAATCCCCTTATGATTAAATGTATGTTACTGATTTTTTAATTTCATAGGCTAGTGGCGTGACCAAATCTATTTTAGGTAGTTGGTTAACCCTAGATAACATTATAGATAAAATCGTTCATTGATAAATTCATAAATGTGAGACAAACTTCTTTGTTTCCTTGTTTATGTATTCATATTTCTTATCCACATACATTTTTTCGTGGATTGGTTTTTCTTTATACACAATTGATGGTCGCTTTAAAAATTTTACCAAACCCAGCATGGGCCATCATAAAGATGGAGTACCTAAGAAGAGGCTTATTTTTTCTAGTACTTATTCAAGATAGGGACCTGGTGTTTGGTTTGTGCATGGGATAATGGGTAGGAGTATGGTAGGTCAGAACATGGTTGGGTCTTGATTACATGTTTGAGATCATTTTTATTTATATTTTTGGGGTTTTTTGACTTCTTAACATGTATTATATTCATTTTATTGGTATATAATGTGCAAATTGGTTATTTGCAGGAGTTTATTATATGATGTCCATTTATGGTTCAGATTGTTTATTTTATATGTTGATTTTATTTCTGCCACTGTATTAATCTAATAAGTGGGTATATTCATCCCAACATATCTCTATAGACACACTCTTCTCTTTGGAAACATATGATGTATGGGGAGGCTTTCTTTAGTTCATGTGTAGAACCATCTCAGGGCACCTGATATAGTGTCTACCAGGTTGGGGAAATTATGAAGATGTGTCAAAACATTATATTTAGTATTACTATTTTTCTTAATTTTATATATGAATCTAGGATCTTATTGGTACATGGTTATGAGATCTTTCATGGTTTCATGAATCCCCATGTATGAGAGAAAAACCAGGTTTCTAGGGTTGGTAATTGATGTTCTTTTTTCTGCTTTTACAATTGGTTGATATTTCCACCTTTAGTGGTGCTCTTGCATGTGATTTTATTTATTTATGTGGTTTTATAAATTTTCATGGTATGGAAGGATAGGGTTTATGATTCCATACATCATTTTATACTCATATGATTTATAAGTTATCTGAATGTTTCCTATGATCGATAGTTCTGTGGGATTCATATACTGGTAGTGTACTTTTCTGCCATTGGATTTTCCTTTTTGATCTTTTTATAAAATTTTTGTGATTGAAAATGTTTATAAATAGGAATTATAGTACATTTAGGATATTTAAAAATATTATAAACTAAAATGGCTTCGTAAAGTGTAAATTTTTTGGGTTTTCAAATGAATTTTTTAAAATTTTAATTATCAAGTCATTAAAATTGTAAAGATGATAAAATAAGAATGTGAAATGATGGAAATTTATGGGAAATAAGTGGTTAGTATCTATAGTGTTGATATCAGACACTTTGTATATGCAGTTTGGGAAGTGAGATTTCCCATGATAATCACCCTTGATATGGGTCACAAGGCCTTGATAAGTCTAGTTGGTGGTTAAAGAGATGTTCTTTTTTTCATAGGGTCTAGATATGACCATTGGTTTATGAGATATTTGTTTGTTCATTTCAGGGTTCTTCCCCATGTGCTTCTTAATTCTCTAGGTTTTATGCTGGACCCTAAGATCTATACTAGGGTTTTGGTGACAATTTTGGGTCATGATCATGGGAGTTCTGTTTTAGACCATAGAGTGGGAATTTTCCTCCTAGATTTAATTTCTCTGTATGGGTACCCTTGATTTGAATCCAAGAGAGAAAAAAAATTGGGGTGTTTTAGATGAATTTTTTCTTGAATTGGGGGAATTATTTTTACCTGTGAGCATCGAGTTATTTGAGATTTGATGTGAATGAATGAGGGAGAGAAATACATTATCCTTTTATTGGTGTGACTATAGTTTAGTGAGTTGGTATTTTTGACCTATGAGGTGACCTGTGATAGTGTTCAATTGGGTGTTTTGTATTTTTTTGGTGCATAAGTCCTAGGTAGATATTTTAGACCATGACAATGGTATGAAATGAGTGTTACCCAATGCAGGTTTAGTCTAGATAACTATATTGGTAAGTTAGTGTTTTTGGATATGCAACTCGAATTGTGGTTATGATATGATCATTTTCAAAATATAAATGGTAGACTCATGGGAGGCTGACCCAATGTTACAATTTCCTTAGAATGAGGATAATATTTGGTTTATTCATAGGTTGAATAAATGGATGGAGAGTGTTATCTAGCTATTGGAAAAATTTCATTATTACTCAATGGTTTATTTTTCAGTGAGTCTCCACAGTTCTCGTGGTTGGTTGTAAGGTTAGTTTCGGTGGTTCAGATCATTATGAATCATGACCTAATGGAATTGATGACATTTAATGATGGAATAAGAATAAGTTGATAAAACGATAAAATATTCACTAGATCATGAATGGGTTCCTCTAGAATATAAGTGACACATAGAGTGTGGGTTTGACATGTTTTTGGGAATTATTTAGTGAATGGTTGGGTTTTTTGAATGGAATATTTAGAATTCCTTGAGTCCAATGAGAATGACGGGCCATGAGGTATGATCATTTTTTTAAGATTGTTTTGGGCCTAGCCCTGGTGGTGTGTGGTTTATATAATCTACATTCAGATCAGTGCGTACTAGCAAGAATATTCAAGTCCTCAAGGTCCATGAGGATGTTTAGATGTCTGTAGGTGTGGGGGAGGAATGAATACTTATGGAATATGTAAGTAGGGTTCTCCTGAGTAAAAATCTTTATTATTCCATGAAACTAGTGTGAAGCACTGGTTATGTAGGGGACTAATTTTTTCGGTATTAGTGTGTTGGATCATTGTGTTTTTTTGAATCATTAGGGTCTTTTTAGAATAACTCGTTAGTAGTAGTGTCTGTAGTTATATAAGTAGATATGGCTGAAGGATATATGGTAAAGATTCATGAGGGGTGGTGAGTTTTGTTGGAAATCCCACCTTAGAAGTGGTGGCCATATACTGATTAGATATTGGTATGTTGGAAATATTGATAATTTCGATAAGTTAAGGTGTTATTGTTTTGGGAGGTATCAACATTGATGGATGATTTGTGGTGGGGTTCATTGACGAATTATTTGCATACTTCTACCTGGTGAAGATCATTCCCAATATCTTGAAATCGTCCCAGGTACATTGAGGGAGCTCTAGATTTATTCCTAGATACCTTAATTTGTTTGGGTTCTGTAGGGGGCCTCTTGGTGGTTAATCGCATGGAGTTGTATATGTGGATATAGAGGGTTGGAATTACACCCTTAGATGTTTATGGGTGACCTCCTTATGTTGGATATCTAGTTTATAAATTTCCTGGGTTTTGTTCTCAGAATCCAAGAATGGGTATCGGAAGAGTTTTTTCAATTATTCTAGGGAAATATTTTCATTAATGTTCATGTTTTTCGGTTGAACATATGATTGGAGTGTGTTCCATGGTGGTTTTAATTTCGTGAGGAAAGAGGTTATAACAACACTCATGAGGTGTGGAGTGGTTCATAATCCAATGATGTGTGGGGACAATTGTTGGGTGGATGGGGTGTCAGTGGGAAGACAATGAGAAATTTAGGATTGACCTTGTTTGGATTCCATAGTGAAGGCCAAATTCTATTTTTATGTGGTGGTTGTACAATCGAATAATTAGTTTTAGAATCATGGTATTTCTCAACGAATTCATATATGCCTATGTTAGAGTCATTGATCTGAATGATAAGAAATGGCATGGTTGATGGAGATGGATTTTGGGGGTTGTAACGTCATCTTGAGATGGGAAAACCCCAGAAATGTTTTCTTTTGTTTCATGGAAATGTATTTAAATGAGAAGACATATTGTTCATGTGAATTAGGGACATCCAAATTGTGAATATGGGAATTTCAAGGATGATTCAGCAAGTGATAGCTCAACTAGGGAAGGAAAAAATTACAAATGTAGTGAGCGGTAAACAACCTTCGGTGGATGTTTTGGTGTGTTTTGTGAGTTTTGAAAATATAAATTTGTTTTTAGAAAATAAAGAGATTCATTTAGGATATGTAAGGATGAATAAATTTATTATGTTAGGAATGTGGATGGGTGTGGCAGAGCATTATGATGGCTTGGAGAGTAGTGGATGCCTTGATGGATGAGTTTCACCAAAAGTTGGAGAATTAAATAGATAGGTGCATAAAATTATGATGATTCACCTTATGTATTATGACTCCATGGGTTGTTAGAAAGGGAATCATTTTTGAAGTGGATGATTGGTGTTTTGGTAAAATCTAGTCAGGCATGGTCTAACATGGTGTGGTAAGAGGAATTGATGTGGTAAGTTATGATCCACCTTGAGTATAATGTTCTTAATTTGAAATACTATTTTAGAAATGAATGGGAACATCATATAGATAATGTTTTCCATTTTCTAAAAATGGATGGTTCATGCACATCAATTGTAGGTGGTTATGACGACAAGGTTGGCTGATAGTGTTGGGTGGAGTGGTTATGGATCATTAGGCATTGTGAGTTGGGAAATGTATCGGATATGCTGCGATAGTTTGGTTTGGTTCTAATAGAATTTTTTGAGGATGGAGAGGCCAACAACCAAAAGATGGTAGTGGTAAGATAAATCATATGGTGGGGCGCACAATAGTGGGAAAGTGTTTGATTGATGATGTGATCGGTGTTATGGGTCGGAGGGGCTCAGGTAGGATCCATATTGCTATTTTATTTTTGTTAATGGTAATTGTCTTGGGTTCTAACTAGTTGAGTACCTTGAGATGATGGTTATTCATAGGTTTTCCATTAGATGTTTGGATATGAAATGATGACATGTGCCTTGATTTGTGGACTCACACAGGTTGAGGATAGAAGGCTGGAAAACTATGTATTCCTTGGGTGAGGGTGAGCTTCGCACATGTTGGAATTTTGAAAAGGGTGTAAAATGGTTCAAGATAATTGAACCATGATTTTTGGAGACGATTAGACTAATGGGGTTCTGATTTTCCATCCCAAGTGAGAGTAGTGTATTGTCAGTGCCCCTTTCTATGGTGGTTAGTTATTTAGATGAGACTTTTTTATTGTGTTTTTTGTTGGTAATGTTGAGTTTGAGGTGGATGAATCCAAGAGGACCATCAATATTATTATTTTGGATCATGGTTGAGGAAAAAATTGAAACAAATTTGATTAGTGGGCCCAGTGGTTTAACCTTTTTTTCTTTAAGGATTAGTGATGAAAGGGGTGCACTGCTTAAGGATGAGCCATTATAATATGGGGAGGTTGTAAGATCCTGAAATTTCATAGAGGTATGTACTTCATTAAATAATTTTAAAACAACCATATTTGGTAAATAAAATGGTATTTGGGTGTAATGGATGGTTTGGGGGTTTTTTATGGTTCATGGAATGGTAAAGGAGGAAAAGAGGAAAATCTGTGATGAAATCACAGTTGCCTCATGATTAGTAGAAATTTCTTATCATAATAGTAAATCCTACAGAAGGGGGTGAATGGTTAAGGAAACCATGCGAGATGGCTCTATGAGACCCTTTGGGCTAAGATACCTTCATATAGTTGTGAATTCAAGGCCTAACAATAGTTAGTCACACCCTACAGGTGGCCAACTTTGTTGTGTGGCCTTGTTACCTCTAGGACAGAGGGACATGCATGGGTAGCACACTTTTTCTCCATCCATGCAGCTTAATCATGCCTCTCATAAAAAGTGTGAATTTCCCATTTTTTACCAAAAAGGATTAAATGATTCTACATCCCCATTTTTCCTCAATTAGACCCCATCTAGCTTGAATAATGAAATAGAATCCCTATACTCTTATTTTAGAGATTCTCATGTGATTCTAGGTGTTTGGAGTGTCTTTTAGTGCGAATCGAATCATCGGGTAATCCATCGACTCTATTTACATAATTTTTTAAAAAAAGGTTTTGTTTGAAATTTCCAATCATTATAATGCTCTAACACCATTTTTTCTAGTGTGTTACACTCCAGATTATTTTGGTCCATTTTAGTTTTGATCAAGGTTTCATTTTGGAAGAGCAATTATCTACGATGATGAGGTAGGTGGTATAAAATATTTTATAGATAGTCTCGATATGTTATATTTGTATGTCAATTTTCAAATGTGATACCATGATAAAAAATCATTATCCAATGAAATTAATTTGGGCCACAGTGTGAGATGTGAAACCATATATGGACCCCTTAGAGTCCATTGATGATTTGAGATGGGACTTCCATGTGGTATGCCAATCCATTGGACATGGTGAGTCAAATGGGTACACATTGAGAAAAGGAAATTATAAAAATGAATAATTTTTAATTGTTAATTGTATTCTAGTTGTTAATAAATCCATATCGGTGTTTTGATTAATGTGGATGCATCTAATAAGTTATGGTGTGTAAATGGTATATGTGCTAAATGGGTTAAGACATGTTAATGGTGACTGTGTTGAATGGTTATAGATGCATGTGAACAATATTTAGTGTTAAGGTGTATAATTGGTGTATGGGACTAAGACATTACTCCCACGTGTGGGGTTATAATAATTGTTTATTCCCCAATAATGAATTTATTGGGTTGGAATATTGGGATAAGGCTCAATGCTCCTAACATAGGGACTGAAGCTCTCCAGTTGTAGGTTAGGATAGAATAAGGCTCTAGTACCACATGGGATGTCATAGTTTGGATGATGGACTAAGGATGTATACTCCTATGGTTTTCATAGCTTGGGATGTCGGACTGAGGCTCTATGCTTCCCAAATGTATGAACATGTCTTGATTATAAGACCATGTTTCTATGGTAAGTTGATAAATTGTCGGATTAGTGAATTACCCTTGTGATTTAATTTATTTATCCCTTTATTTTATTTCTTATTATCCCGACATGACATGTGCTAGATTAGTTAGTCGGTGAACCATAGAGAAAATTATGGATAAAATGGTAAATTGATAAATTCAACAACGTGAGACTACCTCTTTTATTCCCATGTTTATGTATTTAATTTTTTTGCCTATATACACTATTGTAAAGACGAGTTATTACTTTATACATCATTTTTATTATCCAATAGAGTTGTTATCACACATTACTTGGGCCATCATGGTACTTGGTTACCCAAGAAAATACTACTCGTTTTCTAGTATTGGTTTAGGATATGGATATGACATTTGGATTGTGGATGGTTTGTAGTGTTAGAGCATGGTAGACTAGGACTGGATTGAGGCTTGGGCCCGTGTTTGGGTTAATTTGGTAGTTTTAGTTTTGGACGTTATTTGTATAAATGCCTGACAGGTATTCAATTAATCATATTTTTATTGCATGTTCTACATTTTTATTGTTGTATTTTTATGTATGTTTCCCATTTATAGTTCATATTGGTTTTTTATCTATTCATTTTTATACTGTCTTATTAATCAAATAATAGGGTGTTGTCTCACCAACATATCCCTATAGAACAACAATCCTAGTCGTTAGCATTTTGTGTATGTGGAGGCTGGCTTGAGGTCGTGTTGAGACCTTTCTCGGGGCACCAGATATAGTGGCTACGAGGTCAGGGATGTTAAATAAGTTATTTCATAACTTTCTATTTTTAAAATTCATTCCAATCATAAATTTGGATTATAATATTTATGTGTTTTTTAGATTTTTTCTTCCATTATGTTTAAAATGTTATTAATTCCGATGAATCCTAACAAATTGGACATGGATTATATTTTTAAAAGAATGAATCAAAATTTCATCAATAATTTCCATTATTTCCTATAAAATTGAATTTTTCTATATAATACAAGGGAATAAAAAAATTATTAAAAAATAAGCATGCCAAAAAATTCCATACTGTAACACCTCTACCTAATAGATTAAACATTGTTTCAATAATATTTTACATTATATTTTGATTAATTGGATTATAAAATTTATTATGAGTACTTTTAAATTAATAATTAATGTATTTACATATGGTATTTCATTCCAAATAACTAATTTTCTTCTCCTATAATTTTCTATGAATTTAATGTAAGGGTATTATTTATTTTCTTATTTTCTTTATTAGTTTCATCAGCATAGATTCTTTCATTGAGTAAGAGAAAAAAATATTTATATAGATATTCTCTTGGTATTTTCATAAGGTTTTCAAAAGTTTCATGAAAAATGCTTCATATTCTTCTCTGTGTCTAATGGCTTCATTTTGAAGTTATTGGTCATCATTTTTTATTAAAATTTCAGGAAAAAATCATTATCGATTTGGTCCCATGTATCAAAAAAAAATTCATTAAGTTATATAAGTAAGATTCTAGCATTCTCAAATTATCCTTAGTAATTAAATGAATAGGAAATTATTTTATATTGTTATATAAATCCATGATGAAGGTTAGTTCATCGTCACTAGGCATTCCATTGACTATATGAAGCCTTGATAAATATGTTTGTTTTATATAATTAATTAATTAATTTTGAAATAACCTAATGCATGATGTATTCCCTATGATTATATTATGTTTTAGTTATCTAATTCTATAACTCTCAAAACTCCTTAAATCGTGTTCACTAGGATTCAAAATTGGTTATTCATGGTTGTCTAATAATTTGTCTCAAATTTCCTCTATAGGTACTCTTTATATAACTATAAGAGAACAACAATGTCAATTAATTTACAGAATTATAGGATTAATATTAGTTTTAAAATATCATTTAGTATAACTTAAATTATTCATGATTGAATACATATTTTAAATAATAAAGAACTAAAAAATAATATGTAAAATCTAATAAACATACAAATTTCATCCCCTTCAACCATTATGAATTTGGATAAGTGTTCATCGTTAAGGAACATCAGAATAAAAATTTATAATCAAGTGTTTTATGCTAAGAATTATAATTGATATGGGTAAAATCATTGGAAATGTGGGTATTCTCTTTAAATTCACACACTCTAAATAAAAAAAATAAAAAATATTAAATGAAATATTTGATTATGGATTAAATAAGATTATGTTTAGGGAATAATGGAAAAAAGTGAATAGAGATGATTTTAGATATTAAAAACTAATGAATTGATCATATTATTTGTTAATATATTTTTTGGTGTCAAAATTTATATTATAAATACATCACATTGGTAATTCAACAATATAATATACTCTATTTATTTAACCTTATATCTTTTTTGATATTCCCTCTGTCTCTAAATCTTGAATTCATGATCTCTCCAATCAATTACCCTGAATTATATCCTCAAATTTCTCTTTATATAACATTAGTTTTCTAGAATACACTCATTACATAGATTAATGTTTCTTGATCTGCCTCTATATGGAATTTAGAATATTCAAGAAACATTTACATTGTTTCATATTAAACCACATGGAATGTGAGGCACCATTATATTGTAATGAATATATATTTTTATACATGATCACATATCTCACAAAACATAAAATAGTAGTTTCATGTGTCTCCAGATCAAAGAATTCCTAAATAATGGATAATAGTTATTAGACCTGAACCTCCACCTTATATGGGGAAATGTTCCATCATAATCTTATGGGAAAAAAATTCATCCAAATGACTCTCAAAATTCAATTATAATGGATATATAAAATATTCATGGTTATATTAAGATATGGCACATTATTAATTGGACCCTTAGAATATTGATAACTTAATTAATAACTCGTTACCTCTTTTACACCAATCTCATGGTCATTTTATTACCATATTCATGGTTAGTAAATATCTCAATAAATTGATCGATGAAATCCTTTCTTAATTATTTTTGAACCCCAATATCAGGATTGGTATGATTCCCAAATCATGTATTGTTAAATTATTTTATCATTTTCAATTTATATATCAATTTATTATTAGTTGAACTACCATATAGTTACCCATAATGTTAAGACATGGTACTTTTGAGGATTTTGAATTTTCAGATTTGGGGAAGTGGGTGATTAGAGAATTCAGATTATGATTAGAGATATAAAAATCTCGACGTCCCTAAAATGTTTTCAGGGCGTGGTTAGAGGCTCATAATGTGTGTTGAATGATTTAGTAGAATGAGAGTAGGGTTACAGTGGCCTTCTTAATAATTTTATGTAGTAGGGGTCCATAAGATTCCTAGATATGGGTACCTGATGACCTATCTAGGGGTGATAGTTCCCATAAACCTTAAATGACAACATTTCAGAAGTTTAATATGTGGACAATAGTATTTTTGGTTATTGATATGGTATAACCATGTTTCATGTAGTCATATGAGTGGTTTTTTAAAAGGGTATCAATTTTAATTTCATCATAAATACCCAATCAGTTTTTATCAGGAGGGGGTTCATAAATAGGTATTTTGGTCTTCCATTCGACCCATATACCCCTCCTTGAAGATCAGCTTAGTGAGTGGTGATCTGCGTGGTGTTTCTAAGGAATTTTCAGCATCTCTCCTCTTATCCATTCTTTTATATCTCTCCTTATTTATAATTTCTTAATTTTTGGTTTTCTAGAATTGGGTTTCTACTGGATTTCACTAGATCATACATATTTAAATCCCAAATAATGTGGATTTTTCTATTTTGGATAGAGGGTGGCCAGATATGGTGAATTCATGTCATTATTGTTTGTTTTTTAGATAATTGATTCTTAATTAATTCTCATATATTTTTTTTCTTATTCCTTTTAAATGGAGATATGACTTTATGCTAATTGATGTGAATATTTTTTCATATATGTGTCATGATTATTCCATGGACCTTATGTGGGTGTTTGGTCACTATTTATGGAAAATGGTGTGTGTGAGTGCGTTTTTTATGATTATTCATCGTTCTTTAATTTTTTTAAAGTAATTATATTTGATATAATTAATTGGTAAATTAATTATAAATGTTTTTTAATTAATTTATAGGGGTGTTTGTTCTTGAGATAGAGGAAAAATTGATGGCATGGCATGATATGAGCTTAAAAGATTATTATTAGAGGTTGGGAAGGGTGTAACTCCATGTTTGAGGTAGGTGGTCCCTTTAATGAAATAATATATGCATGTTGATGTGTTATTGATAGTTTTTATGGTGTTTCAGTTAAGGAAAAATATATAGGGATTGAATGTGTCCTATATAATGGAAGATAGTTACATTGAACCTCATGGAACATGATTGAAATTCCTATTGTTTGTTGGGTATTTTGGAATATTTTAGAGACTAATTCAGCAAGGGTTGAGGAAGTTTGATGATTTTGTAAGAGGAAAGGGGTTTTTCCTATTGGTAAGTTATGTTACGGGTAGTCTATGTTAGAACTCCTTGGGATAGTATTACATGTGCAATGGTCTTATTCATAGAAATGATTGGTGGGATATCCATACACCTCAAACAATGTTGGGAATAACCATTAAAGGGTTGAATAAACTTGGATGTGTGCTATGAGTGAGATAAGTCTTCATGGTATGGATTCATTATATCAATGAGCGTATCTAATAGAGAGAAGTCTTGAGAGATCTCCTTTAATTGGATTTATAGTTGAACCCTAGTTTGGGTAATGATATTGTTATAGAATCATGGAATCATGTTTCCAAAAATCCTTAAGGAACCTTATCATGATTAATAGGGTAGTGTTAATGACTTAGTATGATATTGGTATGATTCAGTATGAACCCTATCACGAGTCAGAGGCTAGTGGCCAGGACATGCTATGAAAACCTACCCTTCGTTATAGGGTATCAATAAGTGTTCTATCACATTGTGTCTCCATTTTTTATATATTTCCAAGCCATGTATGGTTTAGAATCATTTTATCCTATATATCACATGATTACCCTACATGGAATATTATTTACAATTTAATTTAGGATATTTACTTCATTCATTCATATTTATGTATATTATGGTGTATATTATGGGAACTTAGTGAGAATCTACGAATATATATTTATCATTTAATATACAGGAACCCTAGCGCATGTATAGAGAATATGATTGACTTTTAGATCTGGTATTACAGTGCTTCAGACAATACTAGCTTGATTGTTTTTTATGATTTGGAAGAGGTGAGGCCCAATGTTATAGTGGACCCCCTTGTTTATTTTATTAATTTTTTTTATTTGTGTGTGGGATCATTCTGGTGGGTGATCGGTTAAGATGAATAAATATATGACGGGATATTCATCTATTAAAACATGAGTTTATATTATTTTGTATATTCATTTCATTGGATATAATTCCATACAATATAATTCAATTAAATATGTTAGTTGATGTTTGGTAATTAGTTTAAAATTTTTGGTTATCATATCAAGTGAATTGTCTGCTTAATGTTTATTCCTGATACTCACTATTAGTCAGTGTCCTCTTGTATATGTAATATTTTTCTCAAGGTCTTGTGAAATTTTTGTGAGGGTGTTGATCGGGTGATTTTATCCGTGGAATTACATTCTACCTCAAGGTCAATTAAAGATGTATATTATAGCTAGTTAAACTCCCAAATAATGGTCAGTTCAATTTCTAACTCATCATAAATCACATTCCCATATCACATTCAATTCCATTCCAATATCATAGTTAGTTTAACTCTCATTTCTTAGTAAATTCATGTTTTAGAAATGAATTCCATTATATATTGTTCCACGCAAAACATACCTCGAAAACTAAATAATCTAACTTCAACTACTAGAATGGAAAAACGTGTACTGTAAATAATCAATTATGAAAACTATTAACCAATTCATTGATATATAAAAATATACTCTGAATTCCACGGATATACATCAATATATTTTTTAAGAGACTTGACACCCAAAAAACAGAAAAAACACATTTAAACTATTATTGAATCAATGTATAATGTTTGGACATTCAGAGGAAAAAAAATCTATAGAAATAATTTTTTTCTCATATAAAATCTAAATAATCATCATTAAATACCATATTGGGTATTATATATCCAATAGAAGGAACTATAAGGAATTTTTTATTTTACCCAATTTTAATTTTTTATAAATGGATCATTTTTTCAAAATTATAAAAAAAACATATTAATTTCCAATTATATATGCTATAATGGGTTTCCTTCATAGTTTTTATCTAATGGGAATTAAATTTTTAAGATTGTTACTATTATAAAATTTTGTAAGGGTATTATATTAAAAATATATAAACATTTGTCATTAATGTCATGTGATCCTTATATAAATGCAGCTAAATCTCATATGGTAGTAAATAATAAACCTCGTATTTTTAATTTATGGAATGAATGATTAGATCATTCTATTTTATTAATAATGTGGAGTGTTATTAAAAATTTGTATTCATATTTAATAATGGGTTAAAAAACATTCCAATGTGTAAAATTACATGTCTTTATTCCTCTTTTTGAAACCTATATCTGAGACATGAATTAATTAATATTGAGGTAAAAATGTATAATTTTTTAAAATTAATTAAACGGTAAACATGAGGACTAATTCATCCATAATGCATAGTATTTAGGTGTTTTATTTTACTAATATATTTCTATACTATAATTTTTCATATCAAAATATAGATCATTTCCAGACTAATAATAAATGAAATAATGAAATTGAACCATGTATATGGTTGTAGAGACCTGGTTTTTTGCCTAATATGTCTGTGAAATATTTCTAAGAATATTTCCAAAGCGGGGCGCTGAGACGGCCTACAATTCCAAGGCCCGGTGTGCCTGGATTAATTTTATAAAAATGTTATGTTTTTTATATTACTCAATCTTGGTTGACCAAAGAATATGAGATATCTCTTAAACGGTTGATCAGATCAGAAATCTGATACCACAGTTGGGTCCAGAATGCAGTGTTTCCCCTAGGAGCGACATAAAATAAGTTGACGCGGGATGTTAGTACCCCTCCCTTGTTGGTGGTGTATTAAATGGATAAATTAAATAACTATTTTATTCATTTAATAGCTCAAACCTGAATATCTCTAGAATAGGGACTCAGATGAAAAATCTAAGCCCACCGATGAGCTCGGAACGTAGGTTTTACCCTATGAAAGGTATAACCTTTGTCCGAATCGGGTGTTTGGCATATGCGCCATCACGAGAGAATAATTAAATAATTAAATAATTGTTTATTTAGTTATTTAATTTATTTCTTTTAACCTAGCGAGAGGTTATAAATTCTTTGTCTAGAGGGGGTGGCCTCATAATTCATTTTGGGGAATGACCATAAACCCTCTCTTCCTCTCCTCTCCTCCTCTCCTCGTTGATGAATGAAGGATGAAGAACAATGAAGCCTCAGATCCAAGTGAGGCAAAGAGCGACGAACGCAACATCTTCTTCTCATCGTTGTGCATGTTCGATCCTCATCAACACCGAGTAGATCTTGATGAACGTGATCTTTACCAATGATCGATCCAAACTTAAAGTAGGATTTATCTTTGTGGATTCCTTACCTCGATTTAATTTCTCATGATGAACGCGAATTAAATAAATTAATTTGCGTATCGATAAACAATTGATTGAATTAATTTTCTTATTGTTTTTCTTAGATTTGAGATTATTGAAACATGATAAATATTTAATTTCCAATCCCCCATGTTCTTGATTCTCAAAAATGATGGCAAAACTGACACGGCTATTGATATACACTTTGACCATGATCTTTCCTTATTCATTGTCCGCACATTCTTCACGTGTTCTGCATCCCCAAATAATTAAGCGTGCTGGAAACTCAGTGTTTCATTGAGTGCGACATATGGATTGGAAGGACTTGACCTGAGGATCACAGAACCACATTCATTTTTTTCGATTTAAATAGAATTCGGTATGACGTGCGGAAGGATCCCATGGTGAGGGCCCGACGGCGGTTCAAGGCGGCAACGTGAGAAGACCGGGATGGATGAATTCTGGAGGTGGCATATACGGCAGAGGAGGCAACCCCCGGGTTTGGAGGAGATAAATAGTGATGGTGAAATTTGTGGGATAAGAGATATATTGGAGAGAGAATATAAAATAATAGAAATAAATTAAAATAAATATAAAAAGATAAAATCAATCAAGAGGAAGGGGCGTGATTGGCATGGAGTCAAGGAGCCTCCAATATAGGTTGTGCATGGATTTTTGGTTTGATAAGTTAAGGAATTTAATTAAATTAAAAAAATAATAATAATATAATAATGTTTTTATTATTTTCGTCGGAAAAACCTTATTTTGACAGTATCTTCTTCGTGTGACCTTAGTTTCAAGAACCGTTGGTGGTAGTGTGACCCTGACTTGATATGGAATTTATGAGTCCAATATTGGATATTTTTTTCGGACGATTAGTTTGGGTACCCAAAATGCTTGGGAAATAATTGATTTTATATTATTGTTAAATCTTCGACCTTCCATAACTCATGAATGTGATTCCCAATTGGCTTGCCTTCAGTGGTGATGTTATCCAGTCATTAATATGGTCGATTCAAGTCTAATGTTGGATACTAAATTATTGTTTGTGGCTCAAGTCCAAGATACACCCAATGATAATAATAATATTATTATTATGGGATCTTGTATCTGATATATCTCTCTCATGCAGTGTCAGAATGACCAATTGTCTGTGAAGTTGCGACCCTGAAATTTGGAAGAATATTTCAAGACCAGTTTTAGAGATTTTAGTTGAAGCCGAGGGGCGGGCCCCATGATGCCTGATTCACGCGTGGTGCCGTGAAATGCAAATTTTTCACCAGCTATCCATTTTGAAAAAATGGGTATTCTATCTCATGTGTTTCTTTTTATGGATCGCAACAGTGTGACCAGTTTGGTTAACCATTGTCATTTGGAGTACGACTGGGTTGGATCAAACACGAATCCAACCGGGCCCTCGACACTAAGATGCCTATAACTAACAGAATTTGTGTCTGATTGACGCACCATCAGTTGTGTTGGAACCATTATGACATGGGGGTCCTTCAGGTTTCTTCATTGTGTAACTTCGTGGTGGTGGAGGTATGACCGATTTCCTGAGGAGTAGAACTATGGTGTTTCATTTAGTGAATGCTAGGATGACTTTTCCCTTGATGACTCAAGGCTCAAGTATTCCTTACTCCTCTGATCCAGTAGAGATGGGACCCCCCACCTCATGAGTGCAGGTTTGTTTTCCTCTGAGTTTTCTTTCCTATCTTTGGAGTCGGTAATCCACCACATGGCCATGTGAGGCCAGTAATGCGGGTCACCCTGTGTACCGATTTTCATGGGTTGACATACATGGGATGAGGTTGTGTACGGGCATATGGCCAACGTACATGAGACGGCCCCCGATACATTGACATGACGGGTGATCCTTTCTATATGCTGTGTAGTTGCGTTTTACATGACCATCCTGGTCACATTGGTTGTTGTACACGGGTAGTACTCAAGGTCAGAGGACACGACATGTAACCTTTCTGAACGTCGTGTACTTTTCACCACATGGCTTGATTTTCATGCCCACCGTATCTTGGACATCGTTCATTTGGGTTATTGCCCCCTCTTCTCGTTCCCCTGAAGTTCAGGCATCGATTCCTTCTACAGGAGTATGATCCATTCACCAGGAATATCTGTGATAGAGTCGGCATCACTCCGAGAGGCCCGGAGCGAGATCCTCTATCCATTCCTGCCCCTAGGTAGAGTCAGGAATCGACGTGACCACCTCTACTGGGCATTGATCTTCTACCTAGCTAGTGAATCTCCTAGATGGTGAATCCAAATGAGTCACGGTATCCGCCATGGCCCGGGAAGTGATCATCATCTGCGTATCGTGAACTTTCCCACTCAGGAGTGTCTCTCCCGTAATGAGTTCTTCTATCTATCGCGATATTCCCACTTAGGAGTGTGTCTCCCATAACGAGTGTAACTACCTCTCGTGGAGTTTCCCAACAAACAGTACTTCTAGAACAAACATCATCAGAGCTACCAGACTCGTAGAGTGTGTTCTCCCAGAATGAGTACTTCATGGAAATCATAGAACTAGATCCCTAGCATGGGTATGTGGTTGTGTAACTTGTCTCTAGACTACAGGTCTGATTTATGAGTATATCTTATTGCCCTGGGTATTTTTATGGGCATATACCAGGTGTGAACTGTGAGATGAATATCCCCTTACCCTATCATTTGGGTTTCTTTGAGCGATCATATCTATTATTGGGTGGAACAATACTCTTCTTGTTCACTCTTTTTGTACCTTGTTCTCTATTACTACTCTCCTCTTTAGTAAATCTCTTGTTTCTCCCTCGAGCCTTCGGGGAATCCTACTGAGTATACATATACTCACCCCTGCTAGGTCTTTGCCTGCATTTTGCGTTCCCTTATAGACAACAAAATGATTTATCGTGACATCATAGGAGCTTCGGGATACGAGATGCTTAGACTGCGGGCGGTGGTCATGGCTTGGGATTCATGAGTGGGACTCTTCGAACCGTTTTACTTTTTCACCTATTACCAGGTTGTGGAATTTTTCTAGTGGGGTGTGTATTTTTTCCCCTATCCCTTTTAGCATTAATTTTCTTGTAGTGGTACTGTTAGAGGTCGATGCATTTTTGTTTGGTTCCCTTTTTATAGTAGTGTGGAACCATTCTTTCTTATTTTTCTCTTCACTTTTGACTTGAGTTAGATGCGTGTGTGTGTACAGGTTCTTAGTAAAAGGCCTCCCTTGGTTTTTTGTGCCTTTTGTTCTAGTCGTCAGCCCCTGGCCTATGGAGGCGGGCTTGGGGTAGTTTTGGTTCAAGCCCTAGTATGGGCCGGGTCGTGATAGAGTCGTATCAGAGGTGGTTCGACCCTTGGGACGTTGTTTGGACGTTTCCCTAAAATAGTCTTGGTTGGGTTTAGGGAAACAGTGTCAATGTGTCTCGAGATCGGCTCTCAGGCCAGGGAGTCCGGTGATAGTGTGGGTGGCCGAGGTATCCATTCACCACGACCTTGATTACCCGCTTGTCGACTCGGCACCCTGAGACACCTATTGCAGGGAACAATGGGACATGCATCATATAGGATTGAGTCTTTGACTGTCCTTCTCGAGTCACCTCCCCATTGTTGTTGATATATATAGATATTCTCATCCGACCGCGGTACTCCTTGATAACATTCGGGATGAATCCGCGATGACAGCCATCTAGGATACTAGCTACGGTTTGTGACAATGATTTTGTGGGCGATGACAGTTCAGTTTAGGACCCATCATGTGATCCCCTTTCTCTAGGTGGGCAGGTAACAGTACCCCTACCTATTAAGAAGAAGACAACCCCAGCTGATCAGACTGAGGATGTGTACAGGCTTGGCACACTTCATGAGTTCCAGCATCGGAGACAGCTGAGGTTCTGCAATAATCCATGCCCTTATACTATAGTGGATTGGCTAGAGACAGTGGATCGCTAGTCTATAATGATTGTTTCCAATAACAGAAGTTCGAGCAGGGACTCTGTATAGATATTTATGCTATCATAGTGCTCTTGTTCATCCCCACTTATGTTGAGGTGCGATAGTAGGCATTGGTGGTAGAAATCATCCTTCCAACCCATACAACTGGTTGTGACAGTGAGCGCAATAGAGCTGAGACATCTACTTCAGCTAGAAGACACCAGACGAAGAGATATCAATATAGGATATCTTATCATGATCAGTCATAGGCACGTGGTCATATGGGACCCAGGCAGCATAGCGAAAGCACAGTGGAAGAATCTTGCGGACTTGTGCAATCAAGGTTCGGTTATGTAGCAGATTCTTTTAGCGAGAAGTGCGGTAAGACCCAGAGTAACCTAGTGTACGAAGTTTCAGACCAGTTTACTTCCCTGCAGCTAACCCAAGTAGAACATGAGGTTATAACATTACTTCAGTCGATGGTGTTGACACCTTCGTTTCTCGAGCGTGTCAGAGAGTCTTGGTTACGATTCATCGACTGTGAAATCCCGTGTGATCAGATATCCTTATGTGTTTCACCATATGGATATTCTGAAGGAGGGAATCACAATACTTTGTCCTATTGAGAAACAATGATTCCAGTTGTGACATGTGATGTAGAGGTTCAGTCGGGGAGGCAATCTTTCCCCCGAGTTCTATCAAGTCGTTTGAGACTGTGGAAGGAGATGGCAAGGTTGCATATCGCCTTGCCTTATCCCAAATAGTTGGAGTGGGTATAGGACGCCTTACACGTGTCGCAATTAAAAATATATGTGTGTGTTCCTACACACGTCATCAGTTGAATAAAGCCTTTTGAGGGTGGAACACCCCTTTGGTCCACATTCATTTGAAGAACAGACACATAGAGCTTTCCATAGAAGCGGGAGAGCTATGTGTGGGCTCGGTATCCCAAGTGGTTTCCCAGGTTTTTCTTTTCGAGGACGAAAAGAGTGAATGAGTGAATAATGTAGAGACTCGTTTATTGGCCTAATAAGACTGTGAAATATTTCCAAGAATATTTCCAAAGTGGGGCGCTAAGACGACGTGCAATTTTGAGTACCGATGCACCCAGATTTAATTTTATAAAAATGTTATGTGTTTTTATATTACGCACGTGCAGTTAACTAAAGAAAACGAGATATCTCTTAAATGGTTGATCGGATCAGAAATCTGACACCACGGTTGGGTCCGGAATGCAGTTTTTCCCCTAGTAGCAACATAAAATAAGTCTACATGGGATGTTGGGACCCCTCGCTCATTGGCGGTGTATTAAATTGATAAATTAAATATTTAATTTATTCATTTAATAGCTCAAACCTGAATATCTCTAGAACAGGGACTCAGATGAAACATATGTGGCCACCGATGAGCTCTAAATGTTGGTTTTAACCTAAGAAAGGTATAACCTTTGTCCGCATTGGTTGTTTGTCATATTCTCCATCACGAGAGAATAATTAAATAATTAAATATGTTTTTATTTAGTGAATTTATTTATTTCTTTTAACCTAGAAGGAGGTTATATATTATTTTTTTAGAGGGGGTTGGCCTCATAATTCATTTTGGCCAACGATGGTAAACCCTCCCTTCCTCTCCTCTCCTCCTCTCATCGTTGATGAACGACGGACGAAGAACAACGAAGCCTCGGATCCAAGCGATTCAAAGTGTGATGAATGCAACATCTTCTTCTCATCGTTGTGCAAGTGCGATCCTCATCAACAACGAGCGGATCTTGATGAATGCGATCGTCACCAACGATTGATCCAAACATGAGGTAGGATTTTTATTTGTCGATTCCTTACCTAGATTTAATTTCTCATCATGAATATGAATTAAATAAATTAATTCGTGAATTTATAAACAATTGATTGAATTAATTTTCTTATTATTTAACTTGGATTTGAGATTCTTGAATCATGATAAATATTTAATTTCCAATCCCCCATGTTATTGATTCTCAAAAATGATGGCCAAACTAACACGGCTATTGATCCGCACTTTAACCGTGATCTTTCCATATTCATTGTCCGTGCATTCTTCGCGTGTTCTGTATCCCCAAATAATTAAGTGCATTGGAAACTCATTGTTTCATTGAGCGCGGCATACGGATGTGAAGGTCTTGACCCAAGGATCACGGAATGCCATTCGTTTTTTTTTTCAATTTAAATCGAAGTCAGTATGACATGCAAAAGGATCCCATGGTGCGTGTTCGACGGAGATTCAAGGTGGCAGTGAATGTAGGCCGGGATGGCTAAATTCTTAAGGCGTCATATCTGGCGGAGGAGGCATCCCGCTGGTTTGGAGGAGAGAAATCGTGAAGGTGAAATTTCTGGTATAAGAGATATATTGGAAAGAGAATAGAAAATAAGAGGAATAAATTAAAAGAAAAATAAAAATACAAAATCAAGCAATAGGAAGGGGCGTGATTGGAATGGAGTCATGGAGCCACCAATATAGGTGTTGCGTGGATTTTGGGTGTGATAAGTTAAGGAATTTAATTAAATTAAAAACAATAATGTTATTATTATTTTCGTTGGAAAAACCATATTTTGACGGTATCTTCTTCGTACGACCTCGGTTTCAAGAACCGTCAGTAGTAGTACGACCCTAACTTCAAGACGGAATTTATGAATCCAATATTGGATATCTTTTTCAGGTTTTTGGATTGGGTACCCGAAACGCTCGGGAAATAATAGATTTAATATTATTGTTAAATCATCGACATTCCATAACTCATGTGCGTGACGCCTGATTGGCTTGCCATTAGTGGTGATTTAAAACTATCATTAATATGGTGGATTCAAGTCTAATGTTGGATACTAAATTCTAGTCTGTGGCTCGGGTCCCCGAAACACCCAATGATAATAATAATATTATTATTACGGGATCTTGGATCTGACATATCTCTGTCATATGGTGTCGGAATGATGAACCGTCTATGACGTTGAGACCTTGAAATTAAGACGAATGTTTCAATCCCAGTTTTGGTGATTTATGTTTAGGTCGAGTCATGGGCCCCATGAGGCCTGATTCGTGTGTGTTGCGGTGAAATGAAACTTTTTCACCGGTTATCCATTTTAGACAAATGGGTAGTCTATCACTTGTATTTCTTCGTATGGACCGCAATAGTGTGACCAGTTTGGTTAACCAATGTCATTTGATGTACAGCTGGGGTAGATCGAACACGAATCCAACCGGGCCCTCGACACTAAAATGCCTATAAATTACAGACTATGCGTCCAATTGATGCACCGTCTGTCGTGTTGGAACCCCTATGACATGGCGGTCCTTTGGGTTTCTCCCTTGTGGAACTCCATGGCGGTTGAGGTATGACCGATAACATGGGGAGTAGATCCATGGTGTTTCTTTTAGTCAAAGATAGGATGACTTTTCCCTTGAAGACTCAAGGATCGAGTATTCCTTACTCCTCTACTGCAATAGAGACGGGACCCCCCCCCCCTCATGAGTGTGGGTTCGTTTTCCTCTAAGATGTTTTTCCTGTCTTTGGAGTCAGTACTCCACCACACGGCCACACGAGGACATTAATGCGGGTCACCCCATGTACCGATTTTCACGGGTTGACATACATGGGTTGAGGTCGTGTACGAGCACATGGACAACGTACATGAGGCGGACCCCCGATACTTTGAAATGATGGGTGATCCTTTCTATATTATGTGTCGTTGCGTTTTACATGACCATCCTTGTGACACGGGCCGTTGTACACAGGTAGTACATTGGGCCAGATGACACGATATGTAACCTTTCTACACGTCATTTTCTTTTTAGAAAATGGATTTATCTTTATTCCCAATGTATCTTGAACATCTTTTGTTTGTGTTTGTTCCCCTTATTCTCATTCCCATGAAGGTCTGGCATCGATTCCTTCTACAGGAGTATGATCCCTTCAGTAGGACATTCTGTGATAGAGTCGACATCACTCCGAGAGGCCCGGAGTGAGATCCTATACCCATTCCTAACCCTAGGTTGAGTCAGGCATCGGCTTGACCAACTCTATCGGGCCTTGATCCTCTACCAAGCTGGTGAGTCACCTTGCTGGTGAATCCAGATGAGTCGCTGTATCCGCCATGGCCCTGGAAGTGATCCTCATCCGTGTATCGTGATCTTTCCCACTCAGGAGTGTGTCTCCCATAATGAGTGCTTCTATCTATCGTGATCTTCCCACTCAAGAGTGTGTCTCCCGTAATGAGTGTAATTACCTCTCATGATGTTTCCCAACGAACAGTACTTCTCGGACGGACGTCATCAGAACTACCAGACTCGTGGAGTGTGTTCTCCCAGAACGAGTACTTTGTGGAAATCTTTGAACTAGATAACTAGTGTGGGTATGTGGTTGTGTAACTTGTCTCTAGAATACAGGTCTGAGATATGAGTATATCTGGTTGCATTTGGAATTTGTATGGGCCTATACCTGGTGTGAGCTGTGAGATGAAGATCCCCTTAGTCTATCGTTTGGGTTTTTGAGTGGTCATATATATTATTTGGTGGAACTGTACTCTTCTTATTCACTCTTGTTGTACCTTGTTCTCTCTTACTGCTCTCCTCTTCAGTAAATCTCTTGTTGCTCCCTCGAGCCTTCGGGGCATTCTACTGAGTATTCTTATACTCACCCCTGCTTGGGCTTTGCCCGCATTTGGTGTTCCCTTGCAGACGACGAACAGGTTGATCATGACATCAGAGGATCTTAGAGATACGGGGTTCTTAGACCATGTGTGGTGGTTGTGGCAAGGGATTAAGGAGTGGGAATCTTCCATCTATTTTACTTTTTCACATGTTTCCGGGTTGTGGCATTTTTCTAGTTGGGTGTGTATTTTTTCCCCATTCGCATTCAGCTTTACTTTTCATGTAGTTGTACTATTAGAGGTCGTTGCATTTTTGTTTGGTTACCTTTTTATTGTAGTGTGGAACCTTGATTTCTTCTTTTTATGTGTACTTTTTCATTAGGTTAGTTGTTTGTGTGTGTACAGGTTCTTAGGAAAAGGCCTTCCTGAGTTTGTTGTGCCTTCAATGCTAGTCGCCAGCCCCTGGCCTATGGAGGCCGGCTTGGGGTAGTTGCAGATCGAGCCCTGGTATGGGTCGGGTCGTGACAATGGTCATCAAATCATACATGCCTTGTTGTTAGATTGAATCATACCATTTTCTTATCAAAAGTAGTCACTACTTAAACTAACATTTAGTCAGAATGTGTATATTTACCATTAAATATTTTTTTGTTTTTGTAGAATATATATCTATTTCTATACTATAACATATAATAAATAGAATTTAATTAAGGATAATAATATATTTCGGATAATAATATCAATTCATCATCATATGTTTTTTACCAAAAACTATTGATTTTTCTATTATATGTTTTATTGACAATCACTTAATTAAATAATTGTATTAGTATTAAGGATAAAACAAATATAGAATATTTCCATGAATATAAATTCATTATAATTTCCTAATCCTCTCAACTAAAAATGTTATATGGAGGTATAAAAAAAATATTTTCTAAATTGAGAAATCAATTATTTGGTGGATTCATTGATATAAGAGAGTAAAAAAATCACTTATAAATGTAATAAATGCACTATTTAGACGTGATTTATCGAAGACTCAATCAAATAATAACATTATGTATATATAACCATGTCTAAAGTGTAGTGTAATTGTTGGAACTAAGGATATAAATATTTCTAAAATAAAATGATTTTGTAGAGGCTTGAATTTTCTATGCATTTCAAATTTTTTGTTGAGTAAATTGAAGAGGATTGGGAAATATAATGAATTGCTTTTGGGGTGAAATTTTTCATGATTTTAAAATCATGACATAATGGGTCTCCTTACACAATGATTTTCCTAATCCATGGTTTTTTTATTCACAATATTGGAGGTGGATATTTCTGTCCCCAACGATTATTACAAATTATGAGTTATTTCATGATTTTATTTTATTCATTTTAAAAAATTGTGTTATGATGAAATGACTATAATGAAATATTTTTGGTACATGATTGGTTATTTAAAGATGATAATTAAATAGATATTTTATATAATTATTTTCATGATATTAGGAAATTATTCAATAATATTATTAGGTGTGTCATCAGGTATTTTTTGAGTAAAATTTCTAAAAGTAAATAATTTCTATTTTCGTGATAGATGTGATTGTCACATGAACCAATGATTGACCCTTTTGGGGATTGTAGAATGGTTATTTAAATTTTATCTTAATGAGCTGTAATAAAATATTATGTGAAAGATGATTTGTTTTTTTATTGGGGTTGCAGCCTAATGGTAAAAACAACTCCATAATCCAATATCTAATTCATGGTTCATGTCACATTAGAAAAAAAATTATTAGGGTGGATGTCCCTCAACTATAGCCATGTTGTTGGTGGTGGGTGCACAATAGCTCTCAGTGGAGTCGGGACGGTTCAATGGACATTACATTGGAGACCTTAGTGAAGTGGTATTCTGGTGTCTATCAGTCGATCATGACGGGATGACTTCGATGTTTCCCTCATCGATGATAATGAGTTTTGGAGGTATGGATTGAGTATCTATCCGGGATGTTGATGGGAGGGTTTGGTAGCGGCCCACAATGGCATCAAATATGGTTTTTTGGAATGACTCACTCGGGATAACTAGAGATGTACTACCTCACCGAATTTACCATGAATACTTTGAAAAAATATAATGGATGTGATAGTTTTAGGATCTAACCCAAATGAGGATTCATAGTAGTATCCCCCACCTTGTTAGACTAAAGTATTAGAATAATGAGGGGTTATAAAATCATCCAACGATACCAATCACTGTGTATATCTGCATGGGGAAATGATTTTCCTGTATACATGGATGTTTTGGATTTATCCAATGTAATAAATGATGGGAAGGGACTATTATAATAGTATTGGTTTATTGGGGGAATTAGGGTCATGAAAATATTTTGTGTACCTACTAGGCCTATAGGACATGTAAGGATTCCCCCTTGACCTAGTTAAAAATATTATTGGACTAAAATAAATGAAAAATAATATATCATTCAGTATTATGGAAAGGTTAAGATATTATTTGATTTAATGTATAGAATAAGGGGTTTTCTCAATTATTTTTAGATATCCTGTTGACTAATCATAAAATTTTCAAAATAAAAATAAAGAAAATCAAATTTCTTATTCTCCATTGGTATTAGTAAATTCAGTTAATTTCTCTCTTTCAATTAAGTTTCTTCTTTTCATATAAAACCCTTGATCAATTTGGGAGTTTTCTAGAAATCATATAATTATTGTTTTATGACTATTGATTTTATTCATCTAATATATTAGATATAATTGAATCATAAATATGGGTGAAATTAAAATATTACCCTCATCATGGGATCCCTATTTGGCTATTTCATTTTTGAATATATTAGAAACAGTTGTGGAACCAAAACCACCCACTATAAATGGGTAAATATACTCTATATCTCACTCCATGAACAATTCCCAAAATTTAACATCATTTTTTAATACTAATTTTAACCCTTTTTTCCAGGAATCATGGTTTTCCTTAAAGCCTTCTCACATAAATGTATTCTTTATGATTCTACATTCTCCATTGGTGTTCACATATCCCTTGAACCAACTCAACCCAACCCAGACAGATTGTTTCATTCATCGTTGTGCTTTAGTTTACTATTTTGATATATTTTTATTTTAACCGTTTGTATTATAGGAATACACAATCATCAGTCTATTGAAAACTCTTTATATAATGATTTTTCTAAACTAAGGATGACTTGATTTTAGCATTTTCCAGGGCTCCATAAAGCATCAAAAAATATCATTTATCAATTTTTATATGGTATAATGGACATATTATTAAGAAATACCTCTTAACCATTACCTTATAAAAATGTTTCATGGGTTTTTCCTGACATAATAAATACCATAGAATTATTAGAATGTTGGGGAATAACATGGGCCACTACATTATTTGTATAGTAGGACCAGTTTGATCTACCATCCCATCACGTAATACATATTTTTTAAGTATATATTTCATAACAGATTGTGGAATTATTATGGATTGATATTGGTGAAAAGATTCACTGTATGTATTCAATTTTCTTTGATTCATGGGTTGACATATTCTCCTCATGTAAGTGAATATCCCACTCTAAACTAATTATCATATCATGGTCCTAATATAGAGAATATTTCTTGTTATGTTATTAGTTTTTATGTTCATGATTTGTTTTTATATGAACACTATACAAACACATTCATTGGAAGAAAATAGAAACACATGAATATATATCATCAATAATGAACAGATAAATAAATCTTTAAAATTAGAGTACATGGAAATTAACGATAGCAGCAATATTCAACTTCCATGGACAAGAAAAATGCTCTATACAGATCATAAAGTTTTCAATAAAAACACCCTACCTCTAAGGGGGGAAATTGAATAATGGATCAGAGATCATGTCATAAGGATACTCAGATGTTGAAGGAGTTCTAGCTCATTTTTAAATAATGATGAACAACATTTTCATAAGAAGAGTGAATTTTATACACCCAATAGATGAGTAAACCTCTGTATTATAATGAAATTAATCATTCTCAATGTTTTGTATCTAACAATAAAACCACTGAAGATAAATAAATATTATATAAATATTTATTATCACATCGCATGCAATAATTTAATATAAACATATATATAATATAATATATTTATATTTATATATGTTAGTGGACATCCAAAAATTCATCCACATATACTAAAATACCAAATGTAATTTTTATAAATCAACATTACTCTTTCTGAATTAATAAAATCTATTTTGGATATATTTTATCATTAAAATATTTTAATTTTGGAGAAACACTTTATCCAAAATTTTATCCTTATGCATGGAACTAACTGTGTGTCCCTACAAGAATTAGCTGCATTCAAAAAGACTATAAAATATCTATTTCATAAATTTAAGAAAAGATAGGCCTCTAGATAAACTTCAGTTCTACTCAAGCTACTAAGAGGTCTGTTCTCCATCAAACATTCTCATATCTATTTATAAACATGTACACCACAATATATTTCATATAAATGATATTTAACTTATATAAACCCTTTTTTTGAGGACATTTAGTAACCACTAAGCATTGAACATGTCAATATAGTATTATCCTCTGATTGTATTCCTTATTTTTCAAGAAAAGACTAACATAGTGGATGAATAAAATACAAGTCATTCATCAATCTCATAAGCACATCACATGTCACGTTTCATTGTAGTGGAAAGTGTCATATTTGAAATGTCTATGAATGGAAATGCCTTTACTTTTTATAATTCAATAGAGGTATAGATGTATTTTCTTATCATTAAATTGAAAAAAAATCTCATCTTGGTGTCACTCCAACTGATGAAATGACTAATCATAGAAATGCATTTACTTGTTATAATTCAATAGAGGTATAGATGTATTTTTTTCTCATTCAGCTGACAAAATCTCATCTTAGTGTACTCCAACTGATGAAATGAATAGAAAATTTCTATTCATCCCTTGATTAAATAAGTTTATATGGTGACTTGCGTATGTAGGGAATCAAATTATAATGTTCATCATGAAAGTAATCAATTTAATATCAGGTTGAAATGACTTAGGATAATTATACACACCTAATTGCATCCATTACAGTATAAAAATCCATAAGATACACAAGAGTAGATGTATTGCATGATAAGTCTCCAGTTATAGATTCAAGAATATATTCTTAAATTATCTTTAAAAAACATTGTTGACCCCACCTGTTTTGATAATCTCAATTATGTTTTAATATGTGTTTATAATCCTATATATATGTTAAATTATGTTGACATAAATATCAAAATAATAATGTGAATATGTTAATCAATGTTTATCTATGTCTATACATGCTTTGAAATAATTCTAACTCAATCTGGATATGTTTTTCATTGAACAACTACTGATAGAATAAGTCTACGGGTATGCTCAACAGCTACTGATAAGGCAAAGTACACCGGTACAAAAGTCTACCGATATAGATAAGGTCACCGATATGTAGATAGTCACTGTTACACATGAGATACCGAAAGAATAATTCTACCAGTATCCACAAGTCGACTGATACCAACCGACCGATAGAGTAACTCCAGTGGTATATACATAGTTACCGATACAAGATACCGATAAAAACAGACAAAAAGACAGCTACCGATATGAAGTCCACAGAAACAGACAGACACTAACATACAGCTACCGATACAAGTCTGCTGATAAAAATAAATGGAAGCCACTACAAAGTCTACTGATACAAGAATTCCACCAGTACAAAAGATCTACCAATAACAAGAGCTACTGATGGAAAGAGTTACCGATACATAGAGCTACTATTATAAATAGTAATAGCTACTGATACAAACCTACTAACTCAAGTCCACAATTACAAGCTCACTGATACTAAGAGCTACCGATGGAAACCAGTCACTATATATCTAAACTCTATTTCTATTTGTTTATTTAGAAATGGTCATATTTTGTGTTTTTAATTCTTCTTCCATTAAGTAATAATAGTTGTTGGCATGTCAAGAACCATTCCTCGTACCTATAAAAAGGTAATGATTCCCATTGTTGGAGCTGAAGATATATATAGGGAACCTCAAACTACTAAATAAAGAGACAAGGATTCGATCAGTTTTTCCAAGCACAAAAAAGAAAATATTCTGGAGATACTCAAGGACTTACATGAACAGAAGAAAAAGGAAGGATACATTCAGAATCTATAGAACTTGGTCACTCACGGTGCAAAGAGCTTCAACATGTTCACCTACATTCAACCTAATCAAGCTGATCAACCTGCACCTGAAAGTATAATACAAAAACGACACTCTTTTTCTCTTCAAAAAAAACTAATAAGGACTCAGAGCTTCATCTGCATCAATCAAATGAGTACATAGCTTCACCCATATCACATTATAAACTCATCTCTATTTGTTTAGCTCTATTGTGTTTCATTTAATTACATTTTGAGCAGTGTGTGTGCTCTGTATTTTTAGGCACACACTTTCTCCTGTGATGAACTGGAGGATTTATAAATCCTCACTCAATCATTATTTTACTATCTTGTATCCCACTATGGATAGTGGTAGAGTTCAAGTGTCTCCTGGATAGCCTATGTTCTATTGTATTGTTTTTCCCATGAAGAACTGTGGTAGAGGTCTTAGTACCTGGACAGTATTTGTACCGTTGTAAACCCCGATCCATGGTGTGGATCAAAGTTTATATAAAATTTTTGAGAGGACTAAGTCTTGGCATGAGACTTAACCTCTTGGTTAAAACTATTGTGCTTGTTTATTTTATTTTATAACTATATTGAATATTCCACTGCTATGTACTTTAAATTCAAATATATTTTAAATGAACTCTAATAGTTAAACTAGAAAGTTTATGTATTTCTTGTAAATAATTATGTTAGTTGCAAAAGGTAATATAGTCTTTATATTATATTAATTGAGAGCTAATCAATCTCTTGAGAACCTAACTGACCATTTAATGTATCATAAATTCACTACAGTTTAGCTTGTAATTTATTTTGGGGGATTTTAATAGAAATTTTTTTAACAGAAATTTTTAATTGGAACTCAATTCACACCCCTCTTAAGTGTCCACTCAGACCAAAATTTGGTATGAGAGATTGTTCTTAATAAAGGATTTACAAACACTCTATTTTTCAACTGTGATTTTAGTTGTATCATAAAGATCATAAATTTCTATTAGTTATAAATTTTATCTCTTTAAATATATTTTCTAAAATTTAATTATGGATAATAGATTGGAAGTTGCTGCTATTAACATGCCACTCTTTATGTTAATTATTCCCAATGGAAACTGAAAATGAAAATTCATTTGGAAAGTATGGGATTTGATATCTGGACCGCTATAGAGACTCAGTATAAGATTCCAGAAACTGAAAGAACAACTTGGGATGAACCTACAAAACTACTTACAATAATAATTATAAATCCATGAATGCTATGCACTGTGTTTTAGGAGAGGATGAATTTAATCGAATATCTACTTGTAAAACTACTTATGAAATTTGGGATACATTGGCTATTTCTTATGAGGGAAAACCAATTTTAAGGAAATGAGAATGAATATCTACACTTTTAAGTATGATAATTTTAAAATGAAGCATGATGAACATATTTCTAACATGTATCTCAGGTTCAGTGAAACTTTAAATACAATGAGCTCACTTGGAAAATTCGTTCCTACAAAAGAGAAAATCATGAGGATACTTAGATGTCTACAAAAATGATGGAGAGGCACATCAGTCACTATAATAGAATCGTGTGACAATATTTCACTACCTGTAAAAGAGTTAATTGGTAAGTTAATGATGTATGAACAAGATATAAAGGTAAACAAAGAGGAAGATGATGAACTAAAAAGAAAGTCAGTGGAATTTAAGTCAACTTCCTCAATGAGAAAGGACAATGAGAAAGCTCACATACCTACTAAAAGCACAACAAGTGGAGGATCATATTCTGATAGTGATGAAGAGATGGCTCAAATATCCAGGAGATTCAAAAAATTATATAGGAAGAATAAATGTTTCAGAAAACCAAACTATAAAGGTATATATAACCACTGAGGTAATTTGAAGAATGATTGGGAGAAAGATGATAAGGATCATGAGATAGTGTGTTATGAAGGCAAAACAAACGGACATATTAGGGATGATTTTGAAAAAATTATGTTCAAGAATAAATATGATTATAAGGGAAAAAATATAAGAAATATATTAAGGAAACATGGAGTGATTCAGAAGATAGAACAAGCGAGTCTGAGGTTTCTGATTCTGAAAATAATCTTGCCAACTTGTGTTTCATGACTAATACTTCTGAGGTACCGTTTCCCCTATGCTGAATGATTATTATTCTGGGAATGAATGTGATTCAAATAGTGATGGTAATATTTCTAAAGAAGAATTATTTGAATACTGTAATATGTTAGAAGATACATGAACTAAGATGAAAGGAAAGTATAAAGCTTTAATGAAACTGTATTCTTTAACTAGCACTGTCAAATCTGCATTAGAAGTAGAAAAGAAAAAGAATGATCAACTATTAAAGGTGAATACTCAACATAAATTATCCAATGAGAAACTTAGGAAAAAAATTGAGAAGTTCACTAATGGAAATAACACTGTTACACAAATTCTAGGCCAACACGTAGCACCAAATTATACTACTGGTTTAGGCTATCAACCTGGATAGAGACATCTTGTTAAAAATAAATTTATTCCAAAATATGGACAGTATGCTGCTAGTTATAACTCTGGAAATTCCTATTCCTCAACTAACTATCCTCATAGTTATAGACCAAACAATGTTTATCTTTCAAAATCTTTTAAATCTATTTATTATATGAGATCCATTAGAAAAATATGGGTACCAAATATTTTGATTTCTAACCTGTCTGTACCCAAGAAAATTTGGGTACCAAAATCATTTTCTGTTTAAACATGTTTTGTAGGAGACTTTCTTGAAGGGTTCCTATAGGAAGATATGGTACATGGATAGTGGATGTTCAAAGAATATGACTGGAGATTAATCATGTTTCAAAAGTTTAATCAAATATGATGGAGGACATGTCACCTTTGGTGATAATTCAAAAGGAAAAATCATAGGCTGAGGCCATATTGGTAAAACTGATTCAGTTTTAATTTCTAAATTATTATTTGTTGATGGATTAAATAACAACATGTTAAGCATTTCTCAGTTGTGTGATGATGGTTTCAATATTAAATATAATAATGATGCTTGTGAATTTTTTAATTCTAAATTTTTTTTAGTATTTTTGGCCTTATGAAATGAAAATTTTTATGCTATATATTTAAATTCATTAGCCAAACAAAAGGTTACTTGTTTAAATTCTTTTAATTGAGAGTCTTGGATATAGAGCAGAAGATTAGGACACTGCAATGTTCATTCAATTAAGATACTGAATATGAAAAATTTAGTTAGATGCCTACCTAAACTAAAATTTCCAATAGAAAAAGTTTGTACTCCTGGTTAAAAGGGAAAGCAACATAATGTTTCTTTTAAATCAAAGAAATAAGTTTCAACTTCTCAACCTCTCGAGTTGGTTCACATGGACTGGTTTGGACCTTCCAGAGTTTCTAGTTTGAATGGGAATCACTATTTCTATGTCTTTGTGGATGACTTTTCTAAATATACTTGTGTATACTTTCATGCTCACAAAAGTGAAGCTTGTTCCTATTGCTTAAAATACTCCTAGACTGTAGAAAACCATAGTGGGCATAAGATTAAGACCTTAAGAAGTGATCTTGGTCATGAGTTTGAAAATCATGATTTTGAAACCTATTACTCACATAATGGCTACAATCATAATTTCTCTGCCTTTAGGACACCTCAACAAAATGGTGTAGTAGAAAGAAGGAATAGAACCCTTAAAGAAAATTCAAGAACAATGATCAATGAGTATGACCTACCTATTTATTTCTAGGCTAAAGCTATCAATACATCTTGTTATATTATAAATACAGTCTTTATTAGACCTGTTCTCAAGAAGACCCCTTATGAACAGTGGAATAATAGGAATCTTAAAGCGAGTTACTTCAATGTTTTTGGTTGGAAAGTCTTTATTATTAATACTATGGATAATCTTGAAAATATTTCTTCTAAAAGTGATGACAGAATATTTATAGGTTACTCTATAACTAGTCAGTCTTATAGAGTCTTTAATAAAAGAACCAAATCTGTGGAGGAGTCAGTACATATCAAATTTTATGAAACTGATCCGCATGAACCTATGTCTTCTCTAGAAAGTCTTGAAGAAGATCTATCTATTCTGGACCTTAATGATAAAAATAGTCAACCTGCTGTAAAGCCAAGCAATTCTGGAAATGTTCTACATTCTGCTTCTGGTGAAACCGAGCATAGAAAGGTACCTAAAATTTCTAGTCCTACCTTTACCAGATCAACTAGGATACTAATAAACCATATGTTAGATGTTGTTGTAGGTAATCTTGATAGAATAAAATAGACTAGAGATTCTCTATGAATCCAAGTTGAACATCAAGACATTCTTTGATAGTTAGAACCTAAAAATATCAATGATTAATTTTGGGTAATGGCTCTGCAAGAAGAATTAAATAAATTTGAACGAAACAAAGTCTAGGAATTAGTTGAATGACCTAAGGACACTTTGACCATATGCACCATATGTGTTTTTACGAATAAAGATGATGAATCGAGAAACATAGTTAGACACAAGGCAATGATAGTTTCACAAGGGTATAGTCAAAAGGAAGAAATAGACTATGAAGAAACATTTGAACCTGTAGCTAGATTAGTAGCTATTATATTTCTACTTGCCTATGCTACTCATCTGAATTTAAAGTTATATCAAATGGATGTTAAAAGTTATTTTTTAAATGGTTTTATAATTGAATATGTTTATGTTGAACAAACACCTAGATTTATTAATCCTAATTTTCCAAATCGAGTTTTTATAATTTTCTAAAGCTTTATATGGTTTAAAACAAGCTCCATGAGCTTGGTATGATAGACTAAGTAAGTTTCTTATTTCAAAAGGTTTTTCAAAAGGGATTGTTGTTCCAAATCTATTTATTAAAATAATTTCAAAAGATTTTTTGATAGTGCCATTCTATGTTGATGATATTATTTTTGGATCTTCTAAAAATACTTTTTGTATTGATTTTTCAAAGAGTATGCAAAATGAAATTGAAATGAGTTTTATGGGAGAACTCAAATATTTTCTTGGATTTCAAGTTTTTCAAAATGAAAATGGTATTATTTTAAATCCAAATAAATATAAAAAGGATATTTTAAAGCGTTTTGGTTTGGATAGTATTAAGTAATGTGATACACCTATGAGTACATGTTGTAAGTTGGATGTTGATGAAATTGGAAAACCAATGGATCAAACCAACTATAGAGGTATGATTGGATGTTTAATTTATATTACTTCTAGTAGACCTGATATTACGTTTAGTATGTGAATGTATGCAAGATTTAATGCTAGTCCAAAAGTTTCACACTTTATTGATGTTAAAATAATTTTCAAATATCATAAACATACTACTAACATTGGATTATTTTATCCAAAAGGACAATCATTCAATTTAATAAGTTATTAAGATTCTGAAATTGATGGATAAAAGTTATATAGAAAGAGAACTTCTAGAACATGTCACATTCTAGGTAAGTCCCTAGTATCTTGGTGTTTTAAAAAGTAGAAATCTTTTGCATTGTCTACTTCTGAAGAAGAATACTTTGCTACTGGTTGTTTCATTACACATATTCTATAGATGAAACATACATTATTGGATTATGGATATAAGTTTAGACATTTATCTATAAAATTTGATAACACTAGTGCGATTAATATCTCAAAGAACCATTTATCTCACTCTAAGACCCTTTATCTCACTCTAGGACCAAACACATTAATGTAAGACACCATTTTTTGAGAGCCCATTACCAAAAGGGTGATATTACTCTTGAATTTATAAGTACTTAACATCAATTGGATGACATATTCACCGAACCTTTAGGTTCATATAGGTTAAATTACAATAGGCATGTGTTAGGAATGACAAAATTTGTAGAAGAAAAACCTCACTATTAGCCAAACCTCATTGTTAGCCAAACCTCACCGTTAGAATCCTCAACGCTAGAAACCCCACTACTAGAAACCTCACTTCTAAAAACCTCACCGCTAGAAAACTCACCATTAGAAACCTCACTGCTAGAAACATCACCGCTTGAAACATCACCGCTAGAAACCTCACAACTAGAAACCTCACTGTTAGAATCCTCACCATTAGAAACCTCACCGCTTGAAACCTCACCGCTAGAAACCTCATCATTAGAAACCTCACCACTATAATCCTCACCGATATACCTAACTGTTAGTGAACCTCACCGATATACCTCACTATTAGTCAACCTCACCGATATACCTCACTGGTATGAATCCTCACCGGTATATCTTACAGTTACATTGCGCTGTTTTTGAACATCAAATATTTAGTCATCAAAATCTGTATTGTTTGTATTATATTTATTATGTTTTATTTATTTTGTGATTCCTAAATGATAAAACCTAAATCTTGACCTCTGTCAATCCACCTCACCCCTTTACCTTCAAGCCTTATCTTCCAAACCTTTGTTTCTCTCGAACCCTAATCCTCATGATTTGCAGAATGGAAAGAGTGAAGAGATCTTTAGTTAGATAAAATGATGATGAGTCGAATTCCAAAAGACTCAAATGAGAGTCTAGTAGCGTCAGTGATGTGAAGAAACCTACAAATCCGCACCTCGTCCAAATGGAAATAGTAGTTGATAAAGAGCATTACGCAGAATGGTTGATGACTAGTAAGGCTTTTATTCTGGAAGTACTGGAAGATCAAAAATGGGTAGAATTCTTCTCGAATAACAATGATCCTTATTATCTAAATCTGGTGAAAAAATTCTATGAGTTAGTTCATTCTTAAAAATCAGAATTTGAGAACAGGATGATATCAGTAGTGAATGGAAAGATGATATCTTTTTCTTTTATTGAGTGGGATGAGTGCATGAGATTTCCACATGAAGGAATGTTTGGGTATTTCTTGAAATTAGTACCTCCTACAAGTAACATCTTTGAATATGAAGCTTCCTTGGACAAATTAATAGGAGATGGCACTACTATAAAACTAGTTGCTACAGAAATGGATGGAGAGAACCAGTTACAGTTCAACTTCATCCAACATGTGCTAAGTCCAAGAAGATGGGACATTTAAAATCTAAAATACCAAGATATTTATTTGTTTCATTTGCTGAGTCATGGTGTCAAGGTAAATTTAGTTTGGATTCTGATGATTCAAATTGAAGATATGACTAGGACAAAGTCAAAAACTAATGCTCTATTCTTTGCAAAGCTAATTTCAGTTATGATCAAAGTGAAGGGAGTAGCTGAGTCTCAGGATGAGACAGTGGTGGTAAGGAACTATTTTTGAATCACAAGAACTGTTTGTTAATACATGAAGATTAATTGGAATACATGTTGATGAGAATGTGTCATTGACGAATGGAAGCTGTATGATAAGTTTAATCTTGTGGATCATCCTTCTGGGCCTAAGGATGTGAGGGATCTTGGTATAGGACCTGATGAATACGAACCTCAGTATAATGATGATATTGATGAGGAGGATACCTCTATAGCAAATGGAAGGGATCTGGACATGCCTTTATGTCCTGTTGCTGAAGTTGTATCATCTGGAAAGGAAACAGTGTTGGGAGTAAGCAATGAAGAATCCCTTATTGATGAGGAAGACCATCCTGATCCAGCGAATGAGGAAGTAGAATAATATGAAAATGAAGCATATGTTTCTGCCTTCTTGAGTCTCATTACACTGATTGGGAACTCCTCAATGCCTACTGAGGAAATTGATGAAGTAGATAGACCAACACCTATTCTTCAGGAGCATACTACTATTGAATTGGAAATAGTTGTGGAGAATTATTCTGAGGAAGAATGAGCTGTTGAGGATGCTATTTCTGTACAGGATAATGCATAGATTAAGTGGGAACATCCTACTAGAAATGGTACTGTTTAAATTGCTCATTAAATTTAATACTGGGCTGATGACCCAGGTTTTTTAGATTGTGGGTTGGACTTTCCTGATTCAGAAGATGAGACACACATCAATAGACCTTTTTTCTCTTATAATCTCCTATCTGAAACATTACCTATGGACATTGTATGAAAATATGATTTAAACCAGTTGAAGTCTGATCTCCATGTCAGTTTTGTGGAAGAAATGAAAATAATGGAAACCTCTTTAATATCTCCTATTCAGTCTGTGATGACTAAACCTGTATCAAGTGTTTTGAATGAAGTCAAGAGCGGCCAGAATCAAATTTCAAGCTTGGCAGAGGATATTGAATCTCTAAAGAAATTAATTGTCTTTATGGAGTCTTATATGAGCTATAAATATCAAGTAGACCAAGGCATAGATTTTGTGAAGAGTGTAGTTGGCCAGATGGTATCTGTTTTTAAGGAATTTAAGACTTCCATAGAACATCATTTCAGCACCCAGGACTCTCTTGTGAAAAATCCCATAAGTGGGCTGACTAAATCCTTTAAGGAAATAGTTGCCTTTGCTATTGAACCTATGAGTACTACCAGGACTTCTTTGGATATTGATCATATTCGAGCTATGATGCGAGTGGAGATTGGATAGTCATCTACCAGTGGCTCTGTAGACTCTGCTGCATTGACCCAAGTGGTGACTACCACTAGGGATATAAAAAAAATTGTTCATAATTGTATAAGAGAGGCCACTGCATCCCAAAAAGAGGTCAAGGACAAAGTTGATTTCTATTTCCAAAGTATCTACACTAAGAATCAGTTGAAAAATCATTTCAAGCATCTGTTAGAGAACATGAAACTACCCTCAGTCACTCATGATTTCAAAGAACAAGTCTGAAATCTCCAGGAATTCACTCCTGCTCTAGACAAGTTTATGGAGAACAAGGATGACATTATGTCTGCTATGGAGAGAGGAGGAGGAATCATTATGGACATCAGGAATATGTTACTTCCATTTTTTCATGTAGAAAGTACTCTTATCATTGCACCTCCAGCCCCACCTGCCTCTACTCAGTCTACCTCCATTCATCAAATGACTCCAGTCCAAGCAATCTGGAGCCTCACTCATATGATCACACAGAGAGATACCCACTATAAGCCAGGAACATCCTCCATTTCTCAACCTCTAGTAGTGCTTTCTGGAATTTCCAAGCCTTCTACTGAATCTACCCAGCCTGAGTCTACCTCTGAACCCAAAGCTAAATCAAAAGTGGAAATTCCGGAGGTGGATTGATTAGTAGCCTTGACCTTTGATAGGAATCACTTGTATTCTTTTTTGGTTAAATTCTGTATTTTTTTGTATTTTTTCCCTCAATTAATATATAAATTCTTTCATTCTCTCTTACCTTCGGTTCCTTCTCTCATCCATTATTTCCTACGTTTTTATAATCACAAAGGGGTGATAAATAATATATACGGGGGAGAAATAATATATATAGGGGAGAAAGAAATGAGAATAATATAGTTTAATTTATATAAGGGAGAGAAATATGAGAAATATGAGAATAATATAATTTTACCATAATACTGTTATAACTCTATTACATTTGTTTTATACAATATTTTCATACCTTTGATACATTTTCATGTAATAATCTATTATCGGATACATTTGAAAATGTCAGAATCAATTTATTTTAACCTAATATATTAATGATTATTTTGGATTATAATACCATAATTTGTGATTATAAAAAGGTGGGAGATTTTTGACCTCACCTATTTTGATAATGTCAATTATGTTTTAATATGTTTTTATAATCCTATACATATGTTAAATTATGTTGACAAAAATATCAAAATAATCATTGGAATATGTTAATCAATGTTTATCTATGCCTATACATGCTTTGAAATAATTATAACTCAATCTGGATATATTTTGCATGGAACAACTACTGATAGAATAAGTCTACTGGTATTCACAACAGCTATCAATAAGGCTAAGTACACCATTACCAAATTTACCGATATGTATAAGGTCACCGGTATTAAAATAGTCACTGTTACACCTAAGCAACCGATAGAATAAGTCTACTTGTATGGACAAGTCGACTGATACAGACCTACCGATAGAGTAAGTCCACTGGTATATACATAGTTACCAATAAAAGCAACTGATACAAACAGATAGAAAAACATCTACCGATATGAAGTCCACCAATACAAACAGACAAAGTCCACTGATACAGATAGACACTGATAGATAGCTGTTGATACCAGTTTGCTGATACAAATAGTTGGCTACCACTACAAAGTCTACCGATACAAGAATGCCACCAGTACAAAAAAGCTACAGATAACTGGAGCTACCGATGGAAATAGCTACTGATACATAGTGCTACTGTTATAAATAGTAACATCTACTGATATAGACCTACTGACTCAATTCCACCGTTACAAGCTCACTGATACTAAGAGATACCGATGAAAACCAGTCACTATATCTCTAAACTATATTTATATTTGTTTATTTAGAAACGATCATATTTTTTCTTTTTAATGCTTCTTCCATTAGTTAATGATAGTTTTTGGAATGTTAGGAACCATACCTCATACCTGTAAAAAGGTATTCATTCCCATTATCAGAGTTATAGGGAACCTCGAACTAGTAAAGAAAGTGACAATGATTCGATCAGTTCTTCCATGCACATACAAGACAATCTTATGTAGATACTCAAGGACATACATGCATAGAAGAAAAAGGAAGTATACATTTAGAATTTTTAGAACCTGATCACCCATTGTACAAAGAGCTTCAACAAGTTCACCTACACTCATCCTAATCAAGTTGATCAATCTGGACCTAAAAGTCTAATACTAAAATGACACTCTCTTTCACTTGACAAAAACCATAGAAGGACTCAGAGCTTCATCTGCATTAATAAAAGGAGTCCAGAGCTTCACTCACAACACATAGAGAATTATAAAATCATCTCTATTTTTTTAGATCTATTGTGTTTCATTTATTTACATTTTGAGCACTCTGTGTGCTCTATATTTTTAGGCACACATTGTCTCATGTGCTGAACTGGAGGATTTATAAATCCTCACTCAGTATTTTATATACTATCTTATATCACTCTGTGGATAGTGGTAGAGGTCATGTGTGACCTGGATAGCATGTGTGTTATTGTCTTGTTTTTCCCACGAAGAACTATGGTAGAGGTATTAGTACCGGGACATTATTTTTACTATTGTAAACCCTGATCCAGGGTCTGAATCAATGTTTATATAAATTTTGTTAGAGGACTTAGTCTCGGCTTGAGACTAAACCACTTGGTTAAAACTATTGTGATTTACTATATTATTGTAAAACTATATTGAATATTCCACTGCAAAGTACTTTAAATTCAAATCTATTTTAAAGTAACTATGATTGTTAAACTAGAAAGTGTTTGTGTTTATTGTAAAGAATTAGTTTAGTTTCAAAAGTTAATCTAATATTTAGATTATATTAACTGAGAACTAATAAATATCTTTAAAACCTAACTGACCCTTTATTGTATTAAAAATTCACTATAGTGTAGCCTGTCATTTGTTTTTGGAGATTTTAATAGAAATCTTTTTAATAGAAATTTTTAATTGGAACTCAATTCACCCCTATTGAGTATCCACTCAGACCAACAAACCTTTAAAAAATTTATAAGAATTAATTCAAGATAAAATTTAAATGTGATCACAACATAATATACTCTATAATGATCATCGGCTAAGAAAAACATAATGTTTTTACATTAAGGGGATATTTATGATTCAATTGATCTTGTAAACTAAATTGTAGCACACATGATTGTATTATAAATGATATTTTAAATTATTATAATAAAATGGTAAATTTAAACCACTAGAACTAATCTTCCATGTTTTTAACACCAATAGATTTTATATTACCCTCATGTTTTTTCATTAGTAAGGGTTTTGGTTAAAAGATCTACTACATCATCTTATGTAGACTCCCAAATTATAAATATACCAATCATCTCAAGGAGATATTCTATGAGATGGTATTTTCAAATGATTTACTTAGTAATTTGATGAAAATGGAGTTCCTAATCCTAATAAATTGAAAAATAATTTTCATAATATAGAAAAATTTCTACCTTTATTCTAGGAAACACTTCACGTTCATAAACGGGCCTCCTACTCTGAACATCCTCTTTCTAGGTATCTAATACAATGTTGTTTTCTTTCTATATTATTGAGTCCACTGTAGTGGATTTTTAGGATATATTTTAAAAAAATTACTCCACCATTTAAGAAAAACAAAAAACATGATAGAGATTTCCTAACATATTTTTCGGATTGGAAACTATCATTTGTGTAACCATTTACATATATATTATCTTATCCTCTAAATACAAAGAACATATCCTTAGTCATTCTTAGTTGTTCTAGAATTTTATTCCGTGTAATTTGACTCTTAGAATGATTACATTCATATATACTCATTACTCTATTAGAATATGATACATCAGGTTGAGTAAATAACATGGATAACAAGATAGATCTTATGGTTGATTAATAAAGAATAACATACATCCAAACAAACTCTTTATAAGGATATAGGATATTCATATGATTTCTTCCATTCAATAGTGATAAATACCTAATTTTAGAGTTATCCATGTTAAACCAATTTATCACTTAACTAATATATATGTTTTGAATCAGTCTGAGAACATTTTAGAGTAATCTCTATAGATACTCATATTGAGTATGTATGCAGTTTCACCCATTTATTTTATTTGTTAACATTTTTGTATCCACGTTTTTATATATTGAAGTTTGGGGAAATAATTTCAAATAATAATAATGTTATCAACATATGGAATTTGAAATTCAATTATTTTCCCAATAATATAATTTTATATATTGAAATCATCCATGTTATTGATGAAACTAAACTCTTGATTACATTAACAAACCAAATATTCTAACTCATAGATTCTTTCTTTTGTATATAAATAGACTGTAAAAAAATAAAAAAATATCATTATCATTTTGATGTTAAAAAACCTTAGGTTGTAACATATAAACTTATTTATCTAAATTACTATCATGGAATGATATTTCTACATCCATTTGTAACATCTTATAATTATAATGAGTTGTTATGGATAGAAAAATCTGAATGGAACTTCTCAATGTATTTGTTAAAAATCTATATTCATAGTAATTACCATGATTTTTTAACCATTTCCCCCAAGTGATATTTATAGGTATACACTATACAATAGATGTATGTTTTTATACAAAAATAAACTCAAATCATTTGCTTATGACCCCTTTAGATTCATATTCCATGTTCCTAACCATGGTAGTGTATATGGTTTCCATATTGGATTCAATGGATTTTTAACATTTCTGGGAATCTAAACCATCAATGGTCTCTCGGTAGATGTAGGTTCAAATCCTTTAAACATTATTTCATCATAATTTTCCATGAAAATTTTCTATCTCATGGGTATATAATGCATTATACCAAACCTTTTAGGTTCTTGTGAATAGTTAGTTCTTCTTCCTGAATTATTTATCGAACATTCTAAACTCCCATCTCTAGGTCACTTCTTATTTTTTGGTCTTGAACTTCCCTAAGAAAAAAATTCCTCTAGATGAATCCAAAAATAAAATTTTGTTCATTAATGAAAATAGTATATCAGGACACAATAACTTTATGTTCAGAAGATTTATAAAAGTAATATCCCTAAGTTCATTTGGATAAATAAAAAATAAGAATTTTTCAGACTTATAATCTTGTTTTATTAATATATTCATCAAATGAATGATATACAACCCCAAATAAACACAAAATTTATTATGGTACATTTCTTACTCTGTATCTCATATTTCATTTTTATGTATAATTTAGATGGAATTTTTTAAGTAAATTTTTTTGTATTTTCCATATCATAAGACCAAAAATAGATAAGAAGGACACATGATCTCATCATTAACCAGACAATGTCTACAATTTATGATTACTCCTTTCAAAAACACTATTTTATTATAGTATTTTGAGGGGAGTGGGTTGTGAATAATTCCAAAAATATCGGATGATATATAAATTCCTTGCTCAAGTATTCACAACCTTGATATGATTGGAAAACCTTATTACATTTTTCCATTTGGTTCTGTACTTTGTTCTATAAATCATTGATATTTTCAAAATTATCATACTTTAGTTTCATTAAAAATTATTCTCCTACTAATTAACTTCATAGATAATGTTTCTTAAGTACTTTTAACCACAATATTAATTTCTCTCATTAGTCCACATACAACACAATGTGTAAGATCCAATTTCACAATAACCCTCTCACCTTTTCTCAAAAAAGATTAATTTTTTTTCAATAAGAATGATTTACATGTATCAATAAAATACTAATTGAATGATTCCATCAATCTATCCCTATGGATTCTTTGATTGTGTTTCTCATCTATAAGTCCATAGAGAAAATTCCAAATGTTGGTTATATTTGAATCAACCTTAAAATTATTATTCTGAATGTTATAAATAGGATTATCCAAAAAAAATCATAAAAATTATTTACATTACTCAAAATTTCATAAAACAATTCACTTTTATATATATGAAAACTTATGTTTGTAATAATAAATGAATATCTCTTCAGGTACAAAAAAGTTATAAAAATAAAATTCATGTTTATAAATGGGATATAATAAATGTTTTTTAATTCTAGGACTAATCCACTTGGTTAAATATGATTATATGTACTGACCTCTAATGTCGAAACTTTTTCTCCATTATTGAGATGAAGATATACCTAACCCTTCATTAATTCACTCGTATCACTATTTATATTATTTTTAGCACAAATATTTCATAAACATGCAATATATAATAACCATGACTTGGATTTGAAGAAAATTATTTGAATGCCATTAAAATTTGGATACTCTAAATGTTTCACCTTGAGAAAACTTATCAATCCAAGATGCCAATCCTTAACTATTTTATAGTTCATAAATATTATTGTTCTCAATGTGATTCGTCTAAAGTATTTCATTATCATTAATAAAGCCATATCGGTATGTGAGTATTATATATTATATATTTTTATTAATAGAATAAAATTAATTTTCTTCCATTAAAGATAATAACCAAATACATCTTATCCATTTAGTAAGCATTGATCTGTATTTCGCAAATCAATGAATCATCTTAGTAATTAATCTCACTATTTGTTTATTTATGTATAGAATCATCCGAATAAAAATAGTTGTAACTTTTCGAGTGTTGACTAGATAACTATTTGTCCAAATCCATCATATGGAAATACTCAACTCTATTCCCCAGGTTTCCTAGCCATTAGGATTTCTAACATAGTGTAACCCGAAGAAAATTATAAAATCATGTTATGAAAGGAAATAACATTGGATAATATTATAGGAATGAAAATAGAAAATAAGAAAATATATAGTCACTAATTGCATACTTTTCAAACATAACATAATTTAGGTGCACGTGATATAGCCATGAAACTACCCTACAGGATGATCGAGATCTTGACACGTGTGTCCTTAAAAGGAATCCTATACTAAATATTTGTTGGGTTTTAGTATAATAAATTTAATATACATCATATCCATATTAAATTCATATCTATTAAATTATATTTAATCATTATTTTTTCATGTATTATTACTTTTTTTATGCATGATACTAACTATTTAGTTTTAAAGTCAATTTTCCATCCACCAAATTAATGTCTACACACCATATCAATGTTTAAAAAACTACATAACTGACTAGTCTCTGATAATCATCTAGAAATTGTAGTCATATATAACCATTCTTATCCAACTATGTCATATTCATAAGGGATATTAATGATACATTTAAAGGCATAATGTTATTTGGTATTTGCAAAATCCGCATGAGTAAGCCCAGAGTAATAGATTGCCAACCCTATAAATTTTATTTTAAAATCAAATCCCCCATTAATGTAGGTTTTCTGACCGCAAGTCACTGTACTTTGGGATACATTACTCAAGAGATATTTCAATTCATAAAAAATGTACATATAATATGTACAAACTATGCCCAAGTGAATTTCTACATTTAATATAACATTTTGTCTATGTTATCTGATCTTCAGCACCTACTCCTCATTTGATAAATAATTCTCAAAAGGTACCACCTATGGATTCAGAACATGGAAAGGGTATTGTATTTACTTCCTTATGAGGGAAACATTGAACATATTATTTACTTAATATCAATTAGGTGGGAGTTATAGTTGATAGACCATATCTCTGATGTGATCAATGATATTAAAGGGGATAATGTGTCTAGGATTGATATTTTCCTTCTTCCCAAACCTCATGAATTTCTTCCATAGTGATATATGAAGGAACACACTATATTATACCTAAAACTCTATGTCTCATTGATGATTTTCTATAATGATTTTCTACTAAATTCTCATTGATTTCATGTGATGATAAATCGTTTGAACCTTTTCTATAATATATTAGATGGGAAAAAGTTTTCTGGTATTCTAATCTCCAACTTTGTCCCGTCATATTGGAGTTCGTCACCTCGTCCCCTAAATATCCTTATAAGGTTCCATTTGAATTAAACAATGGAAACTATTGTTATATAAGAACTCTACTATGGGAAGGTTCTAATACCAACATACCTATAAATCCAGGGAACAATATATCTACATATCCTCAATTATTTTAATTTTTCTCTCTGACTGAACATCCATATGACGATAGTAAAATGTATTGAAACTCATATCTATATCCAATACTTGTTGAAATCTTCTCTAAAACCTCATGGAAACCCTTTGATCTTGGTAAGATATAACAGAGAGTGTTAATTTATAGAATCGTACCAATTATCTTATGTATATCATGGTGAGTTAGTCAAGAGAGAAATATTCCTTGATTGTAATGAAATGTGATGGAATAGTTTTGGGATTTACTGACACACAAATACTATTTTCTCCATTATATGTCATGGGTAATAATATAATGAAATCCATGGTTTTGTTTTCTCACATCAATTATGGTATGGGAGATGGTTATATCATTCCCTTGGACTTCAATAATTTGGCCTTGAATTTTGGGAATACCAAACATTGAGATTCATGTTATGAAACCACCTTCTTCGTGTTATACCACAAAAATTTTTCATTCATATCTCAAGGCATAAAAATGCTTCCTTAATAAATAAAGAAGGAATATCTAGGTAAATAATCGCTATGTTCCCTCTTCAGTTATTGTTTTTATGGAACACATATTCAGGTTCCAAGGTTTATAACTCAAAATCATGAAAATTTTAACTCTATAATATTCCCTACTATTCACTATAGCTCATAATAATCATTTTGAGCCTCATTAATCCTCTAAAGAAGGGATTGTTGATAATTTATATCATCAAGGTAAGATGAAATTCATTTTAAGATTTTTATGTCTATCATTTTCATGTCCAATAATATTGGATCCCTTTCAACCATCATCATGGATATGGTTGTGAGATCCTTTTTTACTTATATAATCTTCCACATTGGTCACCTTGAAAGGATGGTAATGAATCTAATATTCATTATCTTTGATCATCTGTAACCACTATCATTGGAACATATTTCCCTCCTTTTACGATAATATATACTTGAGGATTCTATGACCCCTATATTTGTCAAAAATTTCCATATAATGATAATGTCACCCAATAGATAAGGATTATATCACTATATCCACTTCCAAATCAGGGGTCAGATAGTTCTACTCATTGATAATTAATTGGTGGGAGACATAGGTTACCACTTTTTCATTCTGAATGAAGACATAACCTAATGATTTTTTGGATGAATCTCTATATATCCCAAAAATTTCCAAAATTGTGGGAATTGTTATAACATGTTTAGTGATTATCCTATTATTAAACTCCTTAAATATCTCCTCACATTTATCATTCGATAAAAACATCACTCACATCCAATTTAACTGATTTAGTGGATTTTTCATTCATGATATGTTTATCATAAATCAAATTCTGTACCAAATAAATCCAATGAAACTGTGGATATCTATCCTAGATATTGTTCTAGGTTATCATTCAATTGAATATTCATTTTATGGATCCATAGATTTCAGATTTTTTGTGAAAACACGCACTCAGATTTTTTCATTCTCTAAATAAAACAAGAATTTGAGTAACTTTCTTTAAAAAACATACTTTCTCATGGACATTAGTATATCATTGAAATTCTATCAATGTTCCTTCAGAATTTTAGAGTGGGTAAGAATATCATCTATGAAAACAATAAATTTATAAATCTTACATTTAAACTATAATGACCCAATATTTTCATATATTTATATTACATATTTTTAGAGTGGGTAAGAATATCTCCCAATTTGTTCTAAGTAACTAGAACCCCTCATAGATATATCACACGAAATACTTATCATCATAACCTCGGGAAAAGAAACATAAAGACGGGTGAGGTCAGATTCATAGTAAGGGTAAAAAGGGATATCTATAAACATAATGTGACCATAAGGGTATGATAACAAGAGAATAACATATGAAAACCATACCCTGCATATCATAGATAAAAATTGAATCTTTTCCTAATGATTGGATGATCATAAGACATTAATTATACAAAAAACAAATATTTTGATCCATTAGAGCATAAAAATGAAATAAGATATAAAATTGTGGAATGGATATAAGAATAGAAAGTAATTTCCATATAAGTAAAGATTAAATGTAATGTATATAATTTGGTAATGGTTTCACTCCCTAAACCATTGCAATAATCAAGGTTCACTCCCAAGGCTATCATAGTGGGAAAACACACTTAATGAATTAAGTTTACTTCCCATTCTAATATTTTTTATCTCAACTGATTTAAATATTTTCCCAATTAATTGAATAATAATATAGGTTTCTCCCATCACATAATTAAAATCATACATATGAGTGATAAATGATCATAAAACATTCATCATTTCAGAACCCATGAAAAGAAATGGACATCATTAAACATTAATCATATCATAATGCATTAACATAATTGGGTTTCATAATCATTACATCATATCTAAAACTATGGAAATGAAATAGGTTCCATAATAATACCATCATTACATAATATCCAAACTCACAAAAAAAGAAAAAAGTTTCATAATCATTTTATCATGGTATAATATGTTGATGAGAAAAACGTTCTATAAACATATTATCATCATAAAAATAAACCATTCATTGGAAGAATATGAATTCTGTCATTAGATCATATCCCCCTCAAATCATAAGATACATCGAAGGATGACATATTTTATAGAAAATTAGTTTTAAATATTACATGGAACATTTCTTGAAAAAAACTAATTTCCATATTGAAAAATAATTTTCAAAAAATTAATATTCATAAAAATTTTGGAAATAATTTTCATTGAAAATAAACATTACTACTTATAAATAAAACATTAAAAATCATTTAAAACATTTTTTGAGGAAATTTACCTTTCCAATATGAAAAATAATATAAAATAAAATAAATTTAAAATGAAGTTCTTTGAAAATAACCATTTATATTTATAAATGAATATATAAAACGATGGAAGGTTATGACAATGGAAAATACCGTACATGTTAAAATATTTTTTGACATTTTCGGTAAAATATAAACAATCCTATTTTTATAAAATTATATAAAGATTCGTTTTATATTAGTTTTAAAAAAATTAAAACATGGCTATGAATCTACTTAAAAAATTCTTTAGATATTGTAAAAACATTTTTGAGATTTTTTTTTGAAAACATGGATATTGAAAAATAAAAAGTGTTTTTGATTGAAGTGATAAATAAATATGATTTATCATAAAAATATTATATTGAAATATTGAGTACATAATGATACTAAAATAAAGGGAATAAATGAATTCACATGGAATAAATAGAGGAGACTAAATTTCATGATTTTCATTATTGACGGATCATAATATTTCATTATCATTGGAATAAACATAAACAATCCTGATAAAGGATGAGATTGTATCATAAAATTGTTACCATTTTGGTAACATTGAATCATAATCCCCATGAAATAATAAAATAAAAGAAACAAAAACTATTAAGAGAATAAATAAATTCCCAATATTACATTTCAATAGGTTATTATATACACTTTTTAAAAGAATATAGGTGTGTAACATAAGATATATCTCAATGAAAGAAAAATTTTGTCAAAAATCCTTTTATACTTTGTTAACTTTTGATCCCCAAACCGTATGAAAGTTAGATGATATAATAAGTCTATACATTTCAATAATTTTCAGAATAATAATTATAATATAAATTCATGGGATCCATATACACCATAAAAAATAAATTGGTGGTGAATATAGAATGGGTTTCAAAAAAGTGAAAGGGAGAAGGAAATCCCTTACCATAAGTGTCGGCATCCTTTTTAATCAAAAAATAACCTATTTTATAAATTTAATTTTTTTATAAATATATCAAATAACCATAATTTCATGCATAATATTATATATGATTTACTTATGCCCTTTTATTACCTTTTTGATAAAATTTACTTTTTAGTATCACTTTTTAGGTAATAACTTCTTTGTTTTCATGTATGTTTTGATTTGGTATTTTTGGACCTATTAATTTGATCACGGTTAAATAATATATATAAATTTGACCATGATATTATGTCACTACCCACATTCACCAAGATGAGAGAAGGGAAACCAGATTTTCAGACCCTTCCTTCTTCAAGTTGAAGGAGAGATAATGACCCCCGAGACCCACCTTTAATAGGTCCAAGAGAGGTGACTAGCACAAAGGGTATAGAATCACACATATGATGGAAGGAATTAACGTTTTTATTTAGTATTATTTGGAGATAAGATAGTAAATCCCAATAACACCAAAACTAGAGGTAAAATTAAATCCAAAATCAATCATTCCCATTTGCATGTCCAAAAGGAAATGCTACAAAAGTACAAGGGAACCCCAAAGAAAAGTATGAAGAAAAGAAAAACAGCAACAACTATCCCCACGACTGAGCTAGTTCTGTCCCGCATGAACCCTAATGTCCTCCTAGAAAACTGACTGTAGTTTATATACATAGGGTGAGTATACAAGTATACTGAGTAGGGAAAACCAACAGTTCTCAAGCAAAAGCGGGGAGGCATTCTAATACCCCGTGAGAAAAGGAGAAAACTGAAGCACCTAGTAATGATTCTATCCACCCAAACCTCACCAAGTCATACTCCCCAAATAACACAAGTCATGTAATGTAATGGTAATAGCACATTGATATTTGGGTACCCTACTCCACTTGCCCACCGGTTTTTGAATACATCTTATGCTTCAAACCTCTCCGGACATTCTCACCACATTTCCACTGCCATAACCCACCCGGACACACCTGGGCCCCAACCAAACATCCCGACTGCTAACACCTAGGCCACAACCACACATCCCGCCGCAAACACCTAGGACACAACAACCATACGTACCTATGCTCGCAAAAACCTAGGCTAAAACAACTACCACCACACCTGAAGACACCAGGGCCTCATCCTGAAGACACTTGGGAAACATCTTTCCCTCACACACCTAGGCCAACCACCACAACTACCCTTCTCGAAGAGTCTTGGGATATGATGGACCATAGGCTATCATAGCCTGCCCTGTGGATCATAGGATACTCAGAGAAGGGAGTAGAAATGGAGCTAATAACCAGCCACTCATAGGAGTGTTTGGGAAAAAACCCTCCTCCAAGAAATGGTGGTGTTCATTACAAAGTACTCAACTTGGTTGGGGTGAGAATAAGAAACATAATAACTAAAATTATATATATTGGTAACAAGCACTCATCCCAACCTAGGGGTTCCAAACCATCCAAACACAAACACCATTGTTAATATTCATTTATAAGAAACAACACATCCACAACCATGTCACAACTCATTCCTATAAACCGATTTCCCATCGAATGTGTTCCTGTTTTCATATTCATGTGATTCCATTTAAGTAATTCTTCACTACTGGGCAAACAATAGGCATAGCCTCAAGGAAAAAAAAGGAAAATAGCCAAACAAAAATTTAAACATTCCCACCTGGTTCACTTGTAATTTCACAACAAAAAAAGGGATTTTTAAGATCCCTCAAAGTACTGGAACCAAACCAAGCCTCATGATATACCCCCACACAGCCACAAATACACTAATCAATAACTGCACAATAACGGAGGATCCCATCCCCATCCACGTCCCTTGTAAAGCGTCAATTGTAAACACCACCCGAACAGAGCAAGGAGGATTCTCTGATTTGAAAATTCCATTCATTCAGTTGATTCATTCCATTTGGTTACCCGGGGTGATCACAGAAGGATTATTATTCATTGGGCATCCATTTTAATAAACTAAGTTAATGAAATATACCAGTTTCCATGATACAACCATTCAATAAAATAAATATCCAGAAAACTAGAGGTTTTTTAGTATGCAAGAAAGGGAAACCAACATCCATGATTTTAAATGGGAATAAGCCCGTACAATTCACAACATAAGAATCATGGATAAAGAGTACATCAGAAACATCGATCACATCCCCCTTTATTCTTTAAAAGTTAATTTATTATATTCATTAGGGATTGGTTTCATGCATCCCCACAAAAACAATAGCATACCCACCTTGTATGATACACAATAAAGAGATACTGAGGAAAAACCCTACCTGACTGATCAAAAATTTAGGTTTCTCTAACGCGCTAAGAATTGGGTTTTCGCGACTTGAAGGGGAGGATATTCGGGACCTCCAAGGGTGAGTAGAAAATCTCTATCACAGGTGAACCACATTCCTTGGGAAGGGGGGCTCTAAATTCACAATGAAATAAAAGGATACCATCAATGAAGAAGAAGAAGTATTAAAATTCCCATGCAATAAAAAGGTGAGATCCTAGAGTTACGGGATAATGAATATTGAAAGGCTTAAAGGCGGAACGTGGTTTCACAATGTGGTGGGTGGTTACACACGATGGAATTAATTGTCATTTAATAATTTCCATCGAAGAGGTGGCCATAATAGTTGACTGTTAAATGATTTACTTTAAATATAGGAAAACACGTGTGACAGGGGCGGAACTGGAAATTACAAGGAAAATGGGTTTGACACCGAGGAAAAACCACATGATTTGGTAAGTTATGGGTTTCCCGACTCTTATAAAATTCCATTTATCATTTATGGGCTTTAAATGGATTTAAAAGGGGTATTAAATCATTTTTATATAAAAAGATACATTACGGTAGAGAAACTGGAAAAACTTGGGAGACTGGAAAAAGAAAAAGGGATGAGATACGATTTAGGGAGACACCGTGAGCGGTGTCACCATCACAGTGCTATCGTGACGGTGCCACCATCACAGTGCCACTAGTTTGATAAGACTCCATATGTTTTGTCACTGTTTTAGTGTGCCAACGTCACAGTGCCACTATTACTGTTCCACCATCACGGTGTCACTGGATCGGTGAGACACCGTTAGCGGTGTCACCATTTTGTTGTACCACCTTCATTGTGCCACCGGTTTGGTGAGACACTATAAGTGGGGTCACTGTTTTGGTGTGTCACCGTCACAGTTCCACCGGTTTGGTGAGACACCATAAGCGGTGCCACCGTTTTGGTGTGCCACCATTTTGTTGAGACACCGTAAGTAGTGCCACCATCACGGTGAGACACCATAAGTGGTGCTACCATGACCAGCGCTGCTGGGAGAACGTTTTTGGAATAGTACTATACCAGGATGGTCTAGGACATTACATCAGATATATCTCAAACTATTCTCACCATCAAGCATCAACTAGACCCGATGGAAAAAGATGGGGTCCAGAAAACCACCTCGGAAGATACCTCCCAAGAGTAAACCTCCCTAAAATTTGGGAATAACTATTTATAATTTATCTTTTGAATGACTACGGATACACTACCCCTCATATCCCCCAAGTTACCACATAAATATTCAATGGTCATATTGTCTAGTCGTATTGGTTTGGGAGTTCCTTCATTCATGTTAAAATATTATCCGCTTTGGGAGGCACTAAATCGCACGCATTATTTTTCCGCATCGACATTAATGCGTCTTGATTAGGGATAATTATTTCCCCACCCCATAGTGAGGACACTTAACGCACATTCAAAGAAAAACGAATAGCCCATCTCATATATAACGGGGTTATGTACTACATCAAAAATATGAATGAAACAGAACAGAACATTACTCAAAACAGCTCTGGAAATTGGGTGCGTATCCGTGCCTCCCATTCTCAGGTACTCTCCTCGAGGCCTCCATGCCTCCATAACACACAAACCAAGGGAATGGATCTTCCATGAAGCAACTTATCCTTCTGATCTTTGATCCTCAGTGGTCTCTCCACAAATGTATCATCATCCCCTATATCCAATTATCCCTAGTAAATGCCATGGGAGTCATTGTGTAGATAACAGTGAATATTGGAGACATGGGAAATGTCATGGATACTTTCTATATGAGGTGGTAATGCTAGCAGATATGCCACCTCACAGACTCGCCGCAACACTTCGAAGGGTCCGATGAACCTGGGAGGAAGCTTACTCCCCCTGCTGAACCTCTGTTTTCAATGCTGAGGGGAGACCTTCAAGAACACGTGGTCTCCAACCTCGAACTCTAAGGGTCTCCTCAAACTATCATCATACGACTTCTATTGGTCCTATGCAGCCTTCATCCATTCTATTATAAGTTGAATCCTCTCCGTCGATCTCTACACCACTTCCTGGCCAAGAACACATACTTCCCCAAACTCTTTCTATCACATGGATGACTGACATGGCCTCCCAAACAAGGCTTTGGACAGAGCCATGCCAACGGTATAGTGATAGCTATTGTTGTATGAAAACTTCACAAGAGGCAATTGACATACCCAAGATCACCCAAAGTCTAAAACATATGCTTGGATCATATCCTACATTGTCTGGATGGTGCTCTCTATTTTCCTACCCATCTAGGGGTGGAAAGTAGTGCTGATGCATACCGAGGTGCCAAAAGCATGTTCCAATCCTTTCAAGACCCTTAAGGTAAAACATGGTATCCCAATCAGAGACTATGGACCTCATAACTCCATGAAAATGCAGTACCTCATCCATGTATCTCTGTGCTAAGTCATCAACCATACTCTACTCCTTGATTGCGATGAAGCAAGCATATTTTGTCAACGGGTCTACCACTACCCAGGTAGCATCCAAGCCTCCTTGATCCCTGGGTAGTCCTGTGAACAAATCGATAAATATTTCATCCAACTTCCACTCGGGGACATCTAAAGGTTTCAAAAAACCTCATAGTACACGGTGTTCAACCATCACCTATCGACATACCTAGCACCTTTCCATTAACTCTTCCACTGCCCGTTTCACCCCGAGCCCCCAAATCTGACCCCTCAAGCCCTGGTACATCTTGGAAACTCATGGGTGCACCACCAAGGGTGTGTTTTGGAACTCACCATGAACTCTCTTGTTCATTTCCACCGGGACGAACAACATCCCATGAAACATCATCTGATTTCACTCGTCTTCTGACTATCCTTCTGGGGCATTGACCTGGCTAACACGATCGCACATCACTTTAGAATCTGAGTCTCACCAATGAGACACCTCCACATGCTAAAACAGAGAGGACTGAACTTTCATATAAAATAGACAACCTCTACCATTATCCACCCATGCATTCAGGTGTAGGGCATCCAACTCCTCTATCTCCTTCTAAGCATTTGCTGACTCTTGAACTGCATCCTTCTGTGACTTCCTACTCAATGCATTAGCCACAATGTTCCCCTATTTTGAGGTGTAGGAAATTTTGATGTTGTAGTCCTGAATAAATTCCACCCACCTTCATTGTCACAAGTTCAGGTCCCATTGGGAAAATATATGCTTCAAACTCTTGTGATATGTGAAGTCCACAAATTTCACTCCAATGAGTTAATATCACCAAAAAATAAATGTGAACACAACTACGACAAGCTCTAGTTCATGGGTGGAATAGTTACACTCGTGTGGACGTAACTACCTAGACCCATAAGATATCACTCCCCACTGCTGAATCAGAACACACCCCAAGCCATGTCTAGAAGCATCAGAAAATACTCCACACAACACCCCTTCCTCTGGAAACCTGAGCACTAGAGTGCTGACCAACCATTCATTCAGATAACTGAAGGCTTCCTGGCACAGCTCACTCCACACGAAGGCCTGATCCTTTCTGGTCAAAGATATCAAGGGAGATGCCACTAGAGAGAAGTTGGGTACAAACCTTAGATAATATCCTGCCAGACCCAGAAAAATGTGAACCTCTGTTGCATTTTTGGGTGCTTCCTATGAAACAACCGCTTCAACCTTTGATGGGTCAACCGCTACCCCTTGTTAAGACACCACGTGTCCCAGGAAATTCACTTCTCGTTTCATGAACATACACATGGACAATATCCCATATATTTGGTGGGGTCGAAGGATTTCCAAGACCGTCCTGAGGTGATTACCATGTTCGACATCTGATATGGAGTACATCAAAATGTCATCTATGAACACAATGACGAACTGATACTGAAACTAACTGAAAATGAGTTCATGAGCCCCATGAACACAGCAGGTTTGTTTGTAACGCCGAACAGAATGACTAAAAACACAAAGTTCCCATACCTGCACCTGAAAGAAGTATTTGGAATATCTCTTTCCTTCACCCATAAATGGTTATAATTAGATTGTAGATCGATCTAAGAGAGCCAACATGCTCCCCTAAGCTGGTCAAAGAGATCATCTATCCTCAGGAGAGGGTAACAGTTCATGGTAGTTACCTGATTTAGTTTCTGGTAGTCTATGCACAGCCTGAGACCACTATCTTCCTTCTTCGTGAACAATACTGGAGCACCCCATGGCAACACACTGGGTCAGACAGAACCCTTCTTTATCAGATTGACAATCTGAATCCGCAACTCCCGCAACTCAGAAGGAAAAATCCGATAAGGAGCCTTGGAAATCAGATGGGCACCGGGTTGTATGTCTATCCCGAAATCAACATCATGTCGAGGGGGTAGAGTCACAACCACCTTGGGAAAACCTCCATGAACTATCTGATAACTCTCGTGACAACCATCATATCAAAATCCACTGATTTTGATAAATGCTCGGCCAACATAGAAAGAAGAGGCTCCACACGCCATGTCCCAACCTGACAACTTTGTTTTCCAATAAAATCCACACATTGGACATCCTCATCAGAGAACCTGACTCTTCTCCAAAAATAGCTGATAATATTGTGCACATAAAAGAGCCAATCAATGCCTAGGATGACATCATATGGTTGTATCTGCAATAGTAGAAGATCCATTCTAGACTGGTGTGGTACTATAATCTGTCTAAACCCTTAGAAAACATAAAACAAGTCAGTCTAGCCTCCAATTGGCGTACTAAGCACCAGCGGCACTAGAAGTCTCTCATCATATAAACCCAGAGCATCGGACATACTGGGGGAAACAAAGGAGTGTGAAGCTCCTATATCAAACAAGGCAAAGGAAAGAGTACTAAACAAGATTATCATACATCTAATCACTTCCATCCTTCCTAGAAATGCAGCCACTATGGAACACAACTTCCCACACCCATCTCCTCTGACTCTCAGATTTCGACCGCCTCCCTGACCAAGCCCTATTTGAGGTCCCTGAGGAGCTCCCTATGGCCGGCCTCCTCCCATAACATCTTCCCTCGGAGGAGTGGGAGTTCTCTATCCCTGGTGCTGAAACTACTGAAAGGACATAGATGGAAGCTACTACTTCTGAGGTGGGCGCTGGACCTTCCCACCTCCACTATACAGTGATCGGTCCGGGCACTGATTCTAAAGGTTCCAACAGCTCTAACAGATTAAGTATCTCGGTCCTGGGCCTACAAGGAAGGGACGTGGAATATGAGATTTGAACAAGAATTGTTGGGGCCTACTCCCTGCTGGTGGAAACCTAGAAGGCCTTGATATTGTTTTCCTACTATTGGCATCCATCCATTTTGAAGAACCCCACTGGATCCCTTCTCGCAGTATACCTCCCAGCATGTGTATCCATTATACAACTTCATCCTTCTTCTATACATCCATGTTCATTGGTAGGGTGAAGTGAGTAACAGCATACTGAAGAGAAGGTCGGAGTGCCTCCTCAAAACGTCTCTCATGAGACTCCTCATATGGAAAAAGGTCCAGAGAAAAATGAATGAGATCTTTGTCCTTGGTCCCGAAATCCCTCACTAACATGCTCCCCAGCTAAAGGGGGGGTAGCTCCTACCTCTTATCAGCCGTCATCATGGAAGAGAGGAATTCTGCCTGGAACTCCTTCTCAAATTCAGTCCATGCAACCTCAGCCAACCTATTCTCTACAAGGTAGAGTTTCCACCACTAACATGATTCTCACCGCATCTAGCTTACAGCCAAGGGAACCTAGTACTTTTTTCAAAGCCCGGATCAAGAAAGAATATATCACTAGCTCCTCAAGTCATCTCTCTGTCTCTATGTCTGAGCCGCTTACCTCGTACTTTCTGAGGGTCTGTCGCTGAAAGGCACAAAGCATTATCTTCCACTGGTCATCCTTCTCCTCTTGATCATCCCTCTACTGATCAACCAAAACATCCTCCTTGGCCTCGATAGCCAACACTACTTGTGGTCGTCGTTCAGGTGCGATAACTTCAAGGTAAACAAGGAATGCCTAATCCCGAATAGTTTGGAAGATTTCGTTTAAATTTTCTCAGACCATATATTAATTTTAAATCCCTAAAATAACTTATAAACACAAGAACACAACTCATTATGATGCATTTACCTTCCCTAGGGTCTCTACTCTATAATTAGTGTAACTTCACAAGGTCGTTCGGTAGGCCCATATTCCTTGCATCAAATCACGGGGGGCCCTAAAATCTCATGTTCTAGCCAGTCTTCCCTAGCATTTTTCCTGAACCAAGATTTCCAAACACTGTTTTCCAACCATCCCATGAAATCCTCACTATGACTAACTCCGGACTCCATCCTATCTCTCAACCTCTACCTCTGATACAATATTTTCATGACCCGCCTTCACCAAGAAGAGAGAAAGGACAAAAGATTGTCAGAAACTTCCTTCTTCAAGTTGAAGGAGAGATAATGACCCCCGAGATCTACCTTCAATAGGTCCTGGAGTGGAGACTAGCACCAAGGGTATAGAATCACACATATGACGGAAGGCATTAGCCATTTTAATTAGAAGGATCGGGAGATAAGATAGTATATCACAACAACATCCAAACCAGAGGTAAAAGTAAAGCCAAAATCAACCATTCCCATATGCATGTCCCAAAGAAAATGCTACAAAAGTACAAGGGAAACCCAAAGGAAATTACCAAGAAAAGAAAAATAGCAACAACAATTCTCCCCACGTCTGAGCTTGTACGGTCCCGCACGATCGTTGATGCCTTCATGGAAACATGAAATCAGTTTATATACATAGGGTGAGTATACAAGTATACTAAGTAGGGAAAACCAAAATCACTCATGCAAAAGTGGGGAGACATTCTAATTCCCCGTGATAAAAGGAGAAAATTGAATCACCTAACAAGGATTATATCCACCCAAACCAAACCAAGTCACACTCCCCAAATAATGCAAGTCAAGTAAAGTAATAGTAATAATACATCGATATTTGGGTACCCTATTCCACATTTATAATGGTTATTGAAGACATCCTATGAGTCAAACCTCTCCCACTATTCTCAATGCAGTCCCACTACCATACCATGCCCGCACACACATGGGATATAACCACACATCCTGCCCGCAAACACCGGGGCCACAATGCAAAGACCCAAAATTTCCATGTAAATTTTTTAAATAAATGGGAATTTTACGAGTCTGTGAATATTGATGGCGCATGATTCCAAGGCTTGGAGTGCCCGGATTTTTTTTGAAATTTCCATAGGGTACGTTCAGTAAATTTATTAGTGGGTTTTTATAACTTTTAAACCTGTTCTTGGAATTGAAAATCGATGGCACCATTGAACTCATAGTGCTGATATTCTCTTAAGACGACTCTAACATCGACGGAAGTTTTTCGATGATGAATGTTAGTTTTTGGGTTCTTTGTGTAATAATAAAATAAAAATAAAATTGTGTAAACATTTTATTTTTATTTGCAACACCCATGTGGGTGTGGGGAGGTGGGGTCCACCAGAACTAAACCTCCATGAGGAAGTTTGTAGTGGGGACCAACAAACCATAACCTTCCATGTGAGGTTATGGTGGTTGGGACCACCCAAGCCTAACCTCCCATGAAAGGTTATGGTGGTGGGGTCCACCCGGATTTCAACCCCACTTTAATTGGGAGAAAATCCTCAACTCCCTCATTAATGTGGAAGAGCCTCTTGATCTTCCACCACATTAATTATGCCAATACGCATACCATTAATTATTCCAACTATTTTAATTGGATTTACCCCTTTTTAAAGTATTTAACTGTGTCGTTGGAATTTAGGAATGTTCCTAATAAATGAACCATCATGAATTCCAAAATCATTACCTACTTTCCTCCCTCTGCAATATATATGGGGCATGGGAGGATGATTTAGGACACTTCACCAAGCAACAAAGTGTTGGTAAAGTTACACGATGCCCAACTCATAGAGGATTACACTCTCCACGAAGAACACCTCGTCCATGAAGAACACCAACAAGGAACATCTTCGACTGTACCGAATGGATGCACGTGCCCGAGATTGGTGTTGTGTGGCGGAAAAGATTAATGTTGAAAACTTCTCCTTCTTCCTCAGGCCAACACCAACAATGAACAAGGTAGGGGTTTATTTTTTCTTTTATGTTTATATACCCAAGTTCTTCATTTATTTAAATCAAAGAACGTAGATGTTTTATTTTGCAAGTGGGAAACAATCATTACAAGAGGGTTTGGTGTTCTTCACTGTTGTTTATGATGAGCCACTTGCTACCACACTAATTCAAAGAGTGCGGGACAAACTAACATGGAACATCATCTATGTAATCCTTGTGTTGAATTTAGGTTTACTTGAAAATTGAGGAATGTGACAAAGACAACGATGCTCCGCCACCCACAACCTCTACTGCTCCCTGCCATCGTCGAACTGATGTCATTTCTAGCCACCGAGTCAAGTAGACGCCCTGATCCGAGCCACTTTTGCCTCCCCATGGCACCCCTGCTGAACCGGCCCGTTCCCCTCGTGGAATCCCGGACATACTGGCTCACGCCCCTCGAGGCCTTCTTCCCAAAGCGGGTCGCGCCCCTCGCAGTACCCCGACCAAACCGGCCAGCACCCCTCGCTGCGCCGCTACCGAACCATCCCACCCCCCTCACAGTGACCCAATAGAACCGGCCCGCTCCCCACGCGGCACCCCAGCTGAACCGGCCCCATGCCCCATGCGGGGCCCCGTCTGAACTGCCCCGCACCCTTCGCGGGGCCCCGGCCGAACCAGCCTTGTGCCCTCCATGGTGCCCCATCCGAACCAGTCAATGCCCCCGCGGTTCTCCAGCCAAACCAGCCACATTCCCTCGCGGCACCCTCTATGGACGAACCACCATTGCGACTCTCCGCAGCCCCTCACGGCCCCCACGGACTTCCAGACCTTTATGTGGATCGGGCCGCATCACGGGATGGGCCGAACCTAGTGGGTTGGGCTCAGTCAACCTGAACTAGGTCGACCCATGCCAGGTCAGACCGGACACGGGCCCACTACGACCCGTTTACGTTTCTTTGGCCATATCTTTGGCACCAGATGTACATTTGATGAACCGTCATCCGTGATGGAAATATAGGAGCGAGAAAACACCTTTGAGTATACTACACTGCAGTTTTGGTTTGAGAAGGGAAACCATCAGGTTGGATCGAGCACGAATCCAATCGGTCCCCCGGGACTAAATGGCTAATAACTCATAGACCAGGCATCTGATTGACATGTCATCTGTTACGTTGAGATCCCTATTACATGGAATACATTTCAGATACTTATTCGTGGTAATTCGTGACAGTTGGAGTATTTTCGAGTAGCTCGTGGTGCAGATCCTGCTAGAGAAAACCAAGCAGATTGCGAAGACCAAGTATCTGGCTGTGACCTGACGACTGCTGACTGTTTGGACTCAGAGTGACTCTACTAGCCCAGTGGGGAGCACCTTGGTGTTGCGGCAGACCCACGGTACATGACAGAAGATTTTCCTTAGTAGGCTACGAGGGGGAGCATTCTTGGTGATGCAGCAGATCCACTGTACTCGAAAGGAGGAGTACCTCAGCAGTCCAAGGTTAGTGGGAAGTGCGCTTGGTGTCGCGGTAGGCCCACTATACTCAATAGAGGAGGAGTTATCTAGTAGCCTAGGATTTTACAATGTGACTGGGGTTGTTACTTGATACTACCCCTATAATAAAATCTTGGTTGAGCCGGCTCAGTTTTTTCTGTGTTTTCCTCCTGATTGAGATGGATCACTTGATAACTTAGCTATATGAATGAGCATATACCTAGGTAAGGTTATCTATTGATTTTATTAATTTTTCTTTATCCATGGTGGATTTTGTGATACCTTTAGGGTCTTGGGGTCCCTACTGAGTATTGTTATACTCAACCCTGCACGGGCTATGCCCACACTATGTTGTGTTGGATGCAGAAGACAGACAGTGCTGATTGGGGATGAGAGTACCAGGAATGACTAGTACCTGGAGGTGGACTATATCACTTGTCAAAACGTGGATGAGACAGACCCTTTTTTACTAAACGTTATACTCGCCCCTACACGGGCTATGCTCACACCTTGTTGTACCTGTACTCTCTAGTTGGGCTTGTATTCTGGCCCCTTTTTACTTTCAGAACTCTTTTGTTTTACAGTTTAATTGGTGTTTCGTATCCAGCTTTGTGTTTTTGTGTGTTTGTTTTTACATGTTATAAAGGAAATAACCTTCCCATTTTTAGGGAGTTACACCTTTGGTTCTAGTCTTCAGCCCCTGGACTATGGAAGGCAGGCTTGGGGTAGTCACGGTATGGGCCCCGGGGGATGGTTCGTGAGAAATTTATAACAAAGGGTTCGGTTATACAGCATAACTCAGGACTCTAATATTTTCTTTGAAGCAATAGTGTTACGTGTAATGAGTGTGGTTTTTAGTTCATGGAGTAAAGTGTTTGTATGGAGGCTGAATTATCCATACACAAAGACCCTAACATCTGATTTCCGACTCAGTGCATGAAAACACTGATTTGGTTTGTGTTTTCAACAGTTTTATTTAAGTCAACTCACCAGGTCAGCTCACCAGGTATATCCTTTTTAACCGTAGCACATCTATTTTATTTCAGCGTTCCTCCACACAAACAACTGCCTAGAGTTCGAGAGTTGTACACCCTAATATCCCACCGAGCAACGATGCCTCGGTGCAGGGCCCTTTTCCAGCAGAGGCACCAGCGATACCACTCCAGGTTGAGCCACGGATTCCACTAGCCCGAGCAGCAGATGTTGCATGCCGCATGAGTGGATTGCACATGTTCCAGCGCCAGAGGACACCCAAGATCAGGGGAGATACGGACCCAAAGGTGACTGAGTATTTGTTGGAGGTCGTGGTGAGAGCTTTCTAACTGGTAGGGACACGATCCGACCTCAGGGTGATTCTTGCTATGAGACTTCTCTAGGACGTAGTGGGAAGATACTGGTGGTTGTCGATCCAGGTTCATGATGAGGTGATTCTTCTCCTGGCAGACTTTGAGAGCATATTTCGGGTAGATTTTATTCCAACAACTCTTCACGAAGTGCACATTCAGGAGATACTTCACCTGCCGTAGGGCAACATGACTATGGAACATTACATAGGGAGGTTCACTGACCTCTCACGTTACTCCACCGATATGGTGTGGGAACCATTATTTTGGCCCCTTACCTTTGATCAGGGGCTCAGGCAGGAGATCTGGGCTTCGGTGATCTCACTCAGCATCCCGATGCAGGAGGGGGTGTTAAAGAGAGCCCTCATAGTGTAGTGTTTCCTGGCCAAACAGTCTCCAGCAGTGAGATCCACCACCAGTCGACACGTAGTAGAGTCTTCTACATATGGAAGTAGACAAATTTCGTAGAGGTCCAAGAGTACCACACCAACAGGTGGACAATCGCATGACTCAGGATCGGTTGTGCAGGGCACCCAAAGCGGAAACAGACATTTCAGGAGCGGGTAGTGATTCACATGCAGCGGGTAGTGTCACATGGCTCCGGACTGCCTGACCCGTCGTTCTAATGTTCACCTGACAGTCGAATGACCGCCTAGGAAGAGAGAAAGATTTGATCGAGGTAGTCTGCAGGGATCGGGTGAACATGGAAGAGGAGCTTCTCGTGTAGTTGGTGGTGCGCGATGTTACAAGATTTTACCACTACCACCACCAGGAGGTCCACCTCGACCACAACGAGTAGCTGGATAGGGGAGAGCCCAGCTCCAGGAAGTTGAGTCCTACGATCATGGTGCTCCGGAGATGATACGAGGTACGATCTATGTCTACTCCACCTTAGTTGAAGTACTTATAGATATAGGTGTCAGTCATTATTTCATTTTCACTGCCCTCATTTGAATCTTGGAGATTTTCATGGAGCCATTGGCTCGATACTTACATCTAAAGACTCCTACGAGAACATATTATACGATTACGCATAGGTGTTGGCAGTGCGAGCATAATCTAAAAGGTGTGATATTCAGCTTGAATCTCCTTGTAGCGGCATCGAGGCCTTATGACATCATCATGGGTATGGTATGGTAATCTACAGTCCATGCTCAGATAGACTGTATAAGGCACAAAGTGAGGTGTGTCTGCATGGATGGGACTAGGTTTACCTTCACTGGTGAGAAGGGAGCCATTGTAATGAAGGATGAAATTTCCCAGTGGAGGGTGTAGCTGATTACTCATCAGTAGGCTAGCCTTACCCTCGGAGGAGTTGATGAGGAGAGTCTGAGCTATCCGGTTGTTGTGGACTAGTACATGGAAGTTTTCCCTATTGATGTCCCAAGTCTACCTCTTTATAGAGATGTGAACTTTTACTTTGACCTGTAACCCGGATGACACCGATAACTACAACAGCATATTAGAGGGATCCTGTGGGGCTTTGTGAGATGCAGGTACAGCTAGATGACTTGCAGGGGAAGGGATTCATCTGGCCCAGTGTTTCACCTTGGGAAGCCCCGATTTTTTTCTCCAAGAAGGCCGATGGGAACTTCAGACTATGTGTTTACTACCGACACCTGAACAAGGTGACCATGAAGAACTAGTACCCCCTCCCGAGGATTGACGACCTCTTTGATCAGCTGAAGGGAGAACGATAGTTTTTCGAAGAAATACCTCATATCAGGCTATCACCAACTCAGAGTTCTAGACGAGGATGTGCATAAGACGACATTTAGATGTTGGTAGAACCATTATGAGTTCTTGGTTTTTCCATTTGGAATAACCATCACTCCCTCAGTGTTCATTGGACTCATGGATAGGATCTTTCAGACATACCTTGATATCTTTGTATTAGTCTTCATATCCGACATTCTAATCTACTTGACTGGTGAGGGGGGGCATGCCTACCATTTGAAGGTAGTACTAGACACACTTTGAGAGCATCATATTTATGGAAATCTTTCAAAGTGCCAATTTTGGACCCGAGAGGTTCGCTTCCATGGACATGTCATATTAGAGGCTAGAGTTGCAGTGGATCCAGCGATGATCGATGAGGCACTTTCTTGGGTGCAACCCAAGAGTGTGATAGAGGTACAGAGTTTCCTAGGTTTGGTTGGGTACTACTGGAGGTTTCTGCCAGAATTCTCTATATTGTAGCACCTCTATCAGCGTTGACGAAGAAGATTCAACCCTTCATGTGGTTAGAGAGATGCTAGCAGAGCTTTCAGGAGCTGAGGCAGATGCTGGATAGTACCCCCATCTTGAGGCTTTTAGAGGAGGGTGTATGGTATTTAGTTTACTGCGACGCATCAGGGACCAAGCTCAGATTTGTCCTGATATAGAAGAAAGCAGTGATTGGTTACGGTTTTATATAGCTTAGACAACCCACGAAGAACTATCTTATGGGAAAATGTTTTACCATGTAATGTGATCACTATAGTCTCATGTATATCTTCTCTAAGAAGGTCCTAAACCTGAGATAGTGACATAGGATTGAGTTCCTCTAGGACAATGACTTCGAGATAGTCCATACTCATGGGAAGGGGAATGTGGTTGCAGATGCACTCACCTGGAGGTCTGGTATATAGCTGCTAGGCGAGGCGATGGAGAAACTTTCCTCTTTGAAGATATCCTTTGTGGATTGGGATGGTGAATCTTTTCTTCAGTCTCTTACAGTCACTCTCCCACTACTTCAGCGAGTGAGGTGGGTGCATTGTGGGGATGCTGACTGCTAGGCACGATGTGCTCTGATATCCACAGGACAAGCACCTGATTGATTTTATGAAGGTGGGGAGTACTTCTTCCTATTTAGAGGATGTACCATGGTACCGGTGATAGTTCATGAAGAATTGTTGAGGGTTTTTTGCACTTCCCCTCTAGCAGAACATCCATGAGTGGGGAAGATGTACCAGGATCTCTGACGACAGCACTGGTGGCCAGGAATGAAGAAAATAGTAGAATAGTGTGGCTCTCAGTTCCTCATTTTCCTGTAAGTGAAGGTGTAACATTAGGTACCAGCAGGCTTGGTTTGGCCTTTAGAGATCCCAGAGTGGAAGTGGGATGGAATATCTATGGACTTCGTGGTAGGAATTCTATGTACATCCAGAGACCATGACTCTATTTGGGTGAGCATCGACCGACTCACTAGGTCGGCCCACATTCTACTTATCAGAGATAAGGGTTCAGTAGAGATCATCATTAGCCTCTATGTGCAAGATATATTATGGTTACATGGATTACCCTCAACGATTGTCTCCGATTGTGATGCACGTTTTACTTCCCAGTTAAGGAAGGGGTTGCAGGAGGATTTTGGGATGCATCTTTGTTTGAGCACTGCCTTCCATCCTCAGACAGATGGAAAGACTGATCGGACCATTTATAACCTCGAGGACATGCTATGCACTTGTGTCCTCATCTTCGGTGGCAGCTGGGAGGATCAATTTCCTTTGGTGTAGTTTGTGTAAAACAATATATATCACTCAACCATTGGGATGGAACCTTTCGAGGAGTTGTATGGGCGACCTTGCTGATCACCATTGTGTTGGACTGGCCCCGGGGAGTTAACACTGGTGGGACTAGAGATGGTATGGGCTACCACAGAGAAGGTGCAGATAATCCAGGAGTGGATTAAGACAACACATAGGAGGCAGATTTCATATACTGATAGGAGACAGAAACCTCTGGAGTTTGAGGATGGCGACCACGTCTTTCTACAGGTCTCACCTCGACGATGTCTATGGATAATTGGATGTGGTGGAAAGTTATCTCTGAGATTCATCAGACCTTTTCAGGTCCTAAACAGAGTTGGTGAGGTGGCATACCACTTATCTCTTCCACCTCAGTTGCACTGGGTGGATGACGTCTTCCACGTATCCCAACTGAGGAGATACATTCATGACCCTTCTCACATCATCGACCCTGGAGAGCTGGACATAGATGATGGGGTGAATTTTACGGATGTTCTAGTAGTGATTGAGGATCGACATGAGAGGGTCCTTCGTGGACGGTTAATACTTCTGTTTCATGTTTTCTAGTAGCACGTGAACCTCCATGAGATCACATGGGAGTGAGAGGCTCCGATGCATCTCCGCACCCCCACTTTTTTATCTAGTTGGAGTTCTGGCTTATAGGGACATAGAGACATATGGTGGATAGAATTTAATGACCTGAAATTTCCATGTAATTGTTTTTAAATAAATTGGAATTTTACAAGTCCGCGAAAATTGACAGTGCGTGATTCTGAGGCCTGGACTGCTCGGAATGAATTTTTTAACTTTTTTTTCGAGTATGTTTAGTAAATGTATGATTGGGTTTTTATAACTTTTAAACTGGTTCTCGTAATTGAAATCTGAGGGCACCATTGAACTCACATTGCCGGTATTCGCTTAGGAAGACATTCACCTCGATAGTAGTTGGTCGAGGTTAAAAGCTAGTTTTTGGGTTTTTTGTGTAAGAATAAAATAAAAATATAATTGTGGAATCATTTTTTTTGCTACACCCATGTGGGTGTGGGGAGGTGGGACCCACCAAAACTAAACCTCCATGTGGATGTTTGTAGTGGGGACCACCAAAACTTAACCTCCCATGAGAGGTTATGGTGGTGGGGACCACCCGAGCCTAAAATCCCATGAGAGGTTATGGTTGTGGGGACCACCCAGGATTATACCTCCCTTTAATTGGGAGAAAAACCTCAACACCCTCATTAATATGGAGGACCCTCTTGATCCTCCTGTACATTAACTGTGCCAATGCACATACCTTTAATTGTGCCAACTTAGTTAATTGGCTTTCCCACTTTTTAAATTATGTAACAGTGTCATTGGAATTTAGGAAGGTTCATAATAAATGAACCGTCATAAATTCCATGATGGTTACCTACCTACCCCCATATCCTATATATATGGGGATTTGGAGTAGGATTTGGGACGACTTTACCAAGTGACAAAGTGCTGGTAAAGTGACGAGATGCCCAACAGTTGGAGGATTACGTTCTCCATAAAGAACTCTTCATCCACAAAGCACGCCGATAAGGAACATCTTCGACTACGACAAATCGAAGCACGATCCCGGGATTGGTGGTGTTTAGTGGATGAGATGAACGTCAATAAATTCCATTTTTTCCTCGCACCAAAACCATCAAAGAACAAGGTAGAGGTTTATTTTTTGTTTTTGATTTTATTCCCAAGTTTTTCCTTTTTTTGAAACGGAGAACATGAATGTCTTCTTTTGTGGGTGGGAAACAATCATTGTGGTAGGGTTTTGTGTTCATCACTCTTGTTTATGATGAGCCACTGGCTGCCACCCAATTGCGGAGAGCATGGGCCAAACTGTCAAGACCCATCCTCGGAGCCCGTGCCGTGACTACACCAAGCCCGCCTTCCATAGGCCAGGAGCTAGCGACTAGCACCATGGGGTAAATCCCGGTAAAAGGGAAGGAATTTCCATTGTAAAGTAAACAAGAACCTCAGAGTAAGAAAGCGGAAAAAAGTAAACACTAAGTAAAAACAGAGTACAACTGTAAGTGCGGAATGTATGTGGGCCAGAATACAAACCCAAAATGAAAGTAAAATACAACTCTAAAGGGAAAAAACAACTGAAAAGTAAAAGCCGCTACGCCGAGCTATCCACTAAAAATCCCACATGAAGGGTGGGTACAGATAGCTCCACTGCTCCTCGGGTCCCGTCGTCTGCTTCGAGTACGTCCCACCCAGTGGTCCTCCTCCAGGTACTGTCCTACTCTGCAAGCCTCAAGCACGATCAACGATGTCCGTCATCTCCAACCAACACAACATTTTGCGGGCATAGACCGTGCATGGGTGAGTATAAGCTACTCAGTATGGACCCCGAGACCCCCGTGGGTCTCCCAAAATCCACAAAGGATAAACCAAAATGAAAAGATACAATCACGAAGTAATATCTGACACTGATTAGGTATATTCCCATAAATATATCTAAGTCAACAATTCCAATATGCTCCACCCTCCGAGCCCAAGTACAACTCAGTCCACACAGGAAAATATACGTATTCAACACAGGAAAACAAAACGTAATCCACACAGGATAGAACAAAACAATCTACACAGGAAAGCAAATAGGATTCAGCTCACACAGGTATACTTCTTCAAAAGATGATAGAGATGATCAGATGTAGCCACTGATTCATCTAAGTCGTCGGACCCACAAAGGATCGGTAGGTACTAACCCCCGCAATGACCTACACCGGATCGATCAGGAAGTTGAACCCAAAGAAATTGGGAAACTACTTTTCCATCAAGTACAGTGGTTATGCCGCTACAACCAAGTGCTTCACCTATCGGGTACTAAGGGCCTGCTGCTACAACCAAGCGCTCCTCCATCGTGGGTCTACCGCTACAACCAAGCGCTTCCCTGTGCCGCTACAACCAAGCCCACCTCTGTCGTGGGTCTGCCACTACAACCAAGCGCTCCCCTATGCCGCTACAACCAAGCGCACCTCTGTCGTGGGTCTGCCGCTACAACCAAGATCTCCCCTATGCCATTATCTGTAACACACCGAGTCGTTAAATCAGCAGTCGTGAAGTCTCAACCGGCTCTAGGGTTTCCGTACACAGAATGCTCGTTCCGGGAGGGTCCACTCCATGAGCTAAGAGGTCGATGCATCAATTGACATGTAGTCCGGAGTTGATGTATCCCTAGATGTACCAAAGTTGTCACTGCTGAAAGCACGGAGGACTCCCGTACTGTTTTCATCATCGTCGCAGTCGAATCCACTGAGGATCTCTATACAGTCGTCGTCATCACAGCAGTATTTGCAGCCAGCTCTAGGGTTGCCGCACACAGCAAGCTCGTCCGGGAGGGTCCGCTCCACAAGCCGAGAGGCTGATACATCAACTGACACGTGGTCTAGATTTTATGTATCCAAAAGTTCCATATTGTCAATAGGAACTCAACGCAACAGACGGCGCGTCAATCGGATGCTCGGTCTGAGAGTTATTGGTTTTTTCGTACAAGGGGCCCGGTTGGTTTTTAAGGCAAAACAAACCCGACCGTACTCCTCCTGCATCCAAACCTTAGGCGGAGAATGAAAAAATATCCGGCTCACTGAGAGGAATCCAACCAAGTCGACGGCACGTCAATCGGACGTCCGTAGCTCAAGATATGAGTGTTTCCGCTCCGAGGGCCCGGTTGGTTTCGTGTACGAACCAACCCGTCCGAACTCAAAGTATTCTGAAACCTTGAGTGCGATATACCGAAACGACCGCCTCGTTCCAAGGATCGCATCACCGCTGACGGCGTGTCTTTTGGAGGTTCGTATCCCGATTTATGGGCATTTGAACCCAAACAGTCCGAAAACGGGGGTTTCAGGCCCAGCCCGAGACCCCCCGGGTCGGCCGGACCCGGGTCTAGGGAGAACCGGCCCGGCCCAGCGGCCCACGCGCTGGGCGCGCTGTCCGGCTGCTCGGCCAAAATGGCTGAGCCGTTTTTCCGGCTCGTGCATGGGGGGGGGGGGGCTGCCCCTCGGTTCTTTCAAAACCGCGGCCCCTTAATGGGGCCACTTGCTAATGCCGGCCGGGGGAATCTAATTCCCATGGTTCCCCATGTCCGCCCGGCCCGCCATGGTCGGCCGGTTCCTGCACCACGGGACCGGCGAAGGCCGTTCCCCTTCCAGCACTAACGCCAGCGGCCCGATGTCGGCTGCCGGTCACACTGCTCGGCCGCGGCCCGGAACCGGTCGCGGCTCGGTTCGTCCGGCATGGTGCGATGGCACCGCGCCCTTCCACCGCGACCCCGCTCCGGCCGTGCTGTCTTCTGTTCTCTTTGATGCGGCGCGACGGCGTCGCGTCCTCGTTCAACTCCACGCTGTGGCGCGACGACATCGCGTAAAACTTGTTGTGTGATTCCCGCATGGTGTGACGGCACCACGCCATTCCGTTCCATCCACAAAGAATCAAAAAATAATTAAGGAGGGGGTTCGACCGTGTTTGTGCGGTCCAGACCCCTCTCGTTAATCGTTATCATTTAGTCTTTTTAACCACGTAAAACGACTATCTAGATTTCAAGAATGGAAAAAATAAATAAAAAGATAACCCCATACCTCGGTTTCAAGAGCGGAGCACGTCAACGAGCTGTGGAAGACAAGCGTCACAGAGGTCAGGCATCGTGGAAAACAAACGTCGATTCCGTTGATGTCGAGGTGCGTTCGAAGAGGAAATGTTGCTGGAGAAGCTTCGTAAGCTGAAGGAGGAAGCGGTGTCTTCTTTTTGTTGACACGGGAAGAAGATCGAAAGAAGCGGCGTCATCGATCTTCAGAAACACACCGGCTGCGAAGAAGAGTAGAGATGACACGTCTTTCTCTTCTTATGGTGACAGCGTTCTTCCTCGAAGCCTAGGTGTTCTTCACCTTCTTCCTTGTAGATGATGAAGATCTTCTCGTTTCCCAAACCTCTCATGGTGGAAAAAGAAAATAACCAAAATAAAATAAGTCCAAGACTTATTTTATTTACACAACCTATCCTCTTTGAATTTCAAGAGTTTGAAATTAAGCAACTCATCTTAATTAATAACACAAGTTGTCAAAAATTAATGAAAGAGAGTTAATGGGGAGTTAGGAATGTGAGGGGTTTAAAGGGGTTAGGGAGTTAAGGAAAATTGAAAAGGTGGGGGGTTCGTGTGGGCCCCACCCTTTTAATTATCCACACATGGGATGTTGGGTGGATGTTGGCTCCACCACCTCTTCCCATGGGAGAAACTAACCACTTGAAAAAGAAATAAAATTGATTTAACAATTTTATTTACTTTTTTTAATTAAACCCCATTAATTAACTTCTTCTCCCGCACAAACGCAACTACGGTAAAGGTTCCCTTAAGCGATTACAGGCGGTGCGAGTTCAACGGTGCCATCAGATTTCAATTCCGAGCACCGGTTCAAAAGATAGGAAATCCCTCTTGTTCGTTCACTGAACGTACCCGAGCCAAACTTCGGAAATTGATTCTGAACACACCGGGCCTCAGATTCAGGTGCCATCAGAAACCGCATTCTTTTAAAATTCCAAAGAAAATTAAGAACAAATTTCCCTTGAATTTTACGGGTCATTACATTACTCCAACCTCAGGGCTTTACGTCCCCATAAAGATACATCAAAACTAGGGAAACAAATGAGGGTACTGAGCATGCATCTGAGCCTCCCACTCCAAAGTTCTCTCCTGGAGGTTCTCGTGCTGCCATCTGATTCGCACTAGAGGAATCGACAGTCCACGTAGGACCCACTCCTATCGATCCTCAATCTCCACCGGAACCTCCATTAAAGTCGCCCCATCATCAACGTCCAGCTCCCCATGGTCAATGATGTGTGTCGGGTCGTGCACGTGTCTCCTCAGCTGAGATACGTGGAAGACGTCGTGCACCTGGTGCAACTGAGGTGGTAAATCCAGGCGATAAGCCACCTCGCCAATCCTGCTGAGGACCTGGAAGGGTCCGATGAAGCACGGAGATAACTTGCTGCCTTGGCCAAATCTCTGTAATCCACGTCGAGGTGAGACATGAAAAAAGACGTTGTCTCCATCCTCGAACTCTTGCGGCCTCCGCCTCCTGTGAGCGTATGACTTCTGCCGGCTCTGAGCTGTCCTCACCCGCTCCTGGATGACCGGGACCTTCTCTATCGTGGCCTGAACCACCTCTGGTCCCACAAGAGTTGCTATGATTTCTTCTTTGCTGATAAGATAAATCTAGTATCCTCCCTTGGATGAACCATGATCATTGCCTAATACAGTCAATCCCGACATGGATGATACTAATCCATACCAAGGATGATGTCGTAAGGCCTCAACGCTACTACCAAGAGATCCAACTTTTACTCTCGCCTGCAAGGGTTGATTCACACTGTCGACATCAGTGTGTGGTAACTGGGTCTCCTCCAGTAGATGTCTCACAAGTGAGGGTCAAGTCAATAGTCAAAACTGGAACCTCTTAGTAACAACACAAAAGAGGACAGGAATGAAATCATCACAAAGGTATGCGTCTTTTATTATTACATCTCATAATACAAAGACTCTACACAATAGCAACAAGGAACTAGAAGTACAAAAAACGTATCCACTAGTTCCGATCCTGTCCATTTGCTCCCAGAGCTACATGATCGAAGGCCTCAGCTGCCTGAAGCTGAGCACTCCCATGTGCACCAACTTCTTGCGGTCAGGGCGGACCTCCTGGTGGTGGTGGTGGCAACACCCCGAAGTGTCGTCCACCTCCAGCTGCACGGCCAGCTCCCCTGCCATTGCCGCCTGCTCCTTGCGGCATGCCCTGATCGAACCTCTGCCTCTGCCTGCGGGGTTCTTCGTTCATCTGCTGGTCATCTGTATGGCGGGTCGGACAGTCATGAGCCATGTGACCAATCCCGCCGCAGGAGTAACACTGCCCTCTCATGGAAAGTCGTTGTCCACCCCGAGTGCCTCGCACAATCGATCCTGTGTCGCGCAGTCGACCATCGGTAGGTCTAGTCTTCTTGGACCCATGCGTCATCTGTATACGAGCCGCTGTAGAAGACTCTATTGCATGCCGGATAGTGGTGGGTCCTGCTGCTAGAGACTTCTCAGCATGGAAACTCTCCACCAAGAGGGCTCGCTCCAACACTCCTGTCTGTGTCGGAATGCTGTGAGAAACAAATGAAGCTCTGATCTCTCACCTGATCCCCTGCTCGATGGTTCGGGTCCTGAATAATGGGTCCCATACCATGTCCGTGGAATAGCGCGAGATATCGGTAAACCTCGTCGTGTACTGGGCTACTGTCATACTGCCCGGCCGTAGCTGTAGTAGCTCCTATATGTGCACCGCTCGGAGGGTGACTGGGATGAACTCGAAGCGGAAGATGGTCTCAAAGTACTTCCATAGAAGAGATGTCTCATCGTGAACCTGGAGCATCAAGCTCCACCATCGGCCCACTGCTGCGTGCAGTAGGCTCGCTGCGAGGATCACCATGAGGTCTGCTGGTGACCTCACTATCATGAAAACTCATACGACTGCCTCCAGCCAGTCCTCGGCTGCCTGGGGGTCCGTCTCCCCACGGAACCTGGGTGGTCGCTGGCACTGGAACTCGTGTAGCGCGCTAAGGCGACGTGCATCATCAGCGGCTGGGGCTGGTAGCATCGGTGGCTCGGCGGTTAAAGGTACCGCCAGTGCCTCTGCTCACAAGGAGCTCTCCACCGAAGCCTCATCACTCGGTGGGTTGTCGTCACGCTCGACTCTCGGAACCCTAGATGACTGCCATCGTAGGGCCATCCTAAAAAGGAAAAAGGTGCGCCATGGTCAAACAGTATACCTGATGAGCTGACACAAGCAATCACCAAGAAAACTTGAAACACACACACAATAAATGTTTTCATGTATTATGTCAGAAATCAGAAGTCAGGGTCCTGGTGTACGGATACGTCGGCCGCCGTACCAACACTGGACTCCCTTGACTGATAACCACACCCAATATGCTAAACACTATTGCTTCACATTGATAAAGATCAGAGTTCGTGGTAGAACCGAACTCCTCTGATACCAATTTGTCACGACCCGTCCTCGGGGCCCGTGCCATGACTACCCCAAGCCCGCCTTCCATAGGCCAGGGCTGGCGACTTGCACCATGGCGTAAATCCCTGTAAAAGGGAAGGAATTTCCATTATAAAGTAAACAAGCACCTCAGAGTAAGAAAGAGGAAAAAAGTAAACACTAAGTAAAAACAGAGTACAACTGTAAGTGCGGAAAGTAAGTGGGCCAGAATACAAACCCAAACTGAAAGTAAAGTACAACTCGAAAGGGAAAACAACAACTGAAAAGTAAAAGCCGCTACGCCGAGCTATCCACTGGAAATCCCACCTGAAGGGTGGGTACAGATAGCTCCACTGCTCCTCGGGTCCCGTCATCCGCTCCGAGTACGTCCCGCCCAGTGGTCCTCCTCCAGGCACTGTCCTGCTCTGCAAGCCTCAACCACGATCAACGCTGTCCGTCATCTGCAACCAACACAACGTAATGCGGGCATAACCCATGCAGGGGTGAGTATAAGCTACTCAGTAGGGACCCCAAGACCCCCGAGGGTCTCCCAAAATCCACAAAGGATAAACCACAAAGGAAAGATACAATCACGAAGTAATATCCGACACTGATTAGGTATATTCTCATACATATTCCTAAGTCAACAATTCCAATACGCTCCAACCTCCGAGCCCAAGTACAACTTAGTCCACACAGGAAAGTATATGTATTCCAAACAGGAAAACAAAATGTAATCCACACAGGATAGCACAACACAATCCACACAAGAAAGCAAACAGGATTCAGCTCACACAGTTATACTTTTTCAAAGGATGATAGAGATGATCATATGTAGTCACTGATTCATCTAAGCCGTCAGACCCACAAAGGATTGGTAGGTACTAACCCCCGCAATGACCTACACAGGATCGATCAGGATTCTTAACCCAAAGATATTGGGAAACTCCTTTTCCATCAAGTACAGTGGTTATGCCGCTACAACCAAGCGCTTCACCTATCGGGTACTGTGCGCCTGCTGCTACAACCAAGCGCTCCTCCGTCGTGGGTCTGCCTCTACAACCAAGTGCTCCCCTTTCCCACTACAACCAAGCACACCTCTATCGTGGGTCTGCCGCTACAACCAAGCGCTCCCCTGTGCCGCTACAACCAAGCGCACCTTTGTCGTAGGTCTGCCGCTACAACCAAGCGCTCCCCTGTGCCGCTACAACCAAGCGCACCTCTGTCGTGGGTCTGCCGCTACAACCAAGCACTCCCTGGTGTCGTTATCTGTAACACACCGAGTTTTTCGATCAGCAGTCATCAAGTCTCTACCGGCTCTTGGGTTTCCGTACACAACATGCTCGTTCCGGGAGGGTCCACTCCACGAGCTAAGAGTTCGATGCATCAACTGACATGTAGTCCGGAGTTGATGTATCCCTAGATGTACCGTAGTGTTCACTGCTGAAAACACAGAGGATTCCCGTACTATTTTCATCATCTTCGCAGCCGTATCCACTGAGGATCTCTGTACAGTCGTCGTCGTCACAACAGTAGTTGCAGCTAGCTCTAGGGTTCCCGCACACAGCAAGCTCGTCCGGGAGGGTCTGCTCCACGAGCCGAGAGGCTGATACATCAACTGACACATGGTCCATAGTTGATGTATCCAAAAGTTTCGTATTGTCAATAGGAACTCAACGCAACAGACGACGCGTCAATCGGACGCCCGGTCTGAGAGTTATTGGTTTTTTCGTCCTAGGGGCCTGGTTGGTTTTTAAGGAAAAACCAACCCGACCGTACTCCACCTGTGTCCAAACCACAAGAGGAGTATTCCAAATGATCCTTCTCACTAAGAGGAATCCAACCAAGTCAACGGAATGTCAATCGGACGTCCATAGCTCAAGATATGAGTGTTTCCGCTCCGAGGGCCCGGTTGGTTTCGTGTATGAACCAACCCGGCCAAACTCAAAGTATTTCGAAACCTTAAGTGTGATATACCTAAACGACTGTCTCGATACAAGGATCGCATCTCCGCTGACGGCACGTCGTTTGGAGGTCTGTAGCCCGAGTTATAGGCATTTGAACCCAAACACTCCGAAAAAGGGGGTTTCGGGCCCGGATCGTCCCGGCCCGAGACCCCCTGGGTCGGCCCGAACCGGGTCGACCCGCCCCGCGTGGCCCGGCCCGACGGCCCACGCGCTGGGCGCGCCGACCGGCTGATCGGCCAAAACGGCTGAGCCGTTTTGGCGGCTCGCGCAGGGGGGGGGTGGGGGGCACTGTCCCCTTGGTTTGCTCGAAACCGCGGCCCCTTAATGGGGCCGCTTGCTACTGCCGGCTGGGGGAATTTAATTCCCTCAGTTCTCCATGTCCGACCGGCCCGTCATGGCCGGCCGGTTCCTGCACCACGGGACCAGCGATGGCCGGTCCCCTTCCAGCACCGACGCCGGCGGCCCGATGCCGGCCGCCGGTCACCCTGCTCCGCCGCGGCCCGGAACCGTCCGCATCTCAGTTCGTCTGGCGCGGTGCGACAACACCGCGCCCTTCCACTGCGGCCCCGCTCCGGCCGTGGTGTCTTCGGTTCTCTTTGATGCGGCGTGACGACGTCGCGTCCTCGTTCAACTCCACGGTGTGGCGCGACGGCATCGCGTAAAACTTGTCGTGTGATTCCCACGTGGTGCGACGACACCACCCCATTCCGTTCCATCTACAAAGAATCAAACAATAATTAAGGAGGGGGTTCGGCCGTGTTTTTTGGGGTCTGGACCCCTCTCGTTAATCGTTATCATTTAGTCATTTTAACCACGAAGAATGAATATCTAGATTTCAAGAACGGAAAAAATAAATAAAAAGATAAACCCCTACCTCTGTTTCAAGAGCGAAGCACATCAACGAGCCGCAGAAGAGAAGCGTCGCGGAGGTCGGGCGTCGTGGAAAACGAACATCGATTCCGTTGATGTCGAGGTGCGTCCGAAGAGGAAACGTTGCTGGAGAAGCTTCGTAAGCTGACGGAGAAAGCCCATGGAGGAAGCGGCGTCTCCTTTTCGTTGACACGGGAAGAAGATCGAAAGAAGCGGCATCGTCGATCTTCGGAAACACACCGGCTACGAAGAAGAGAAGAGATGGCACGTCTTTCTCTTCTTATGTTGACGGCGTTCTTCATCGAATCCTAGGTGTTCTTCGCGTTCTTCCTTGTAGACAAAGAATATCTTCTCGTTTCCAAAACCTCTCAAGGTGGCAAAAGAAACTAACCAAAATAAAATAAGTCCAAGCCTTATTTTATTTTCACAACCTAACCTCTTTTAATTTCAAGAGTTTGAAATTAAGAAACTCGTCTTAATTAATAACACAAGTTGTCAAAAATTAATGAAAGAGAGTTAATGGGTAGTTAGGAATGCGAGGGGTTGAGAGGGGTTAGGGAGTTAGGGAAAATTGAATAGGTGGGGGGTTCGTGTGGGCCCCACCCTTTAAATTATCCACACATGGGAAGTTGGGTGGATGTGGGCTCCACCACCAACTTCCCATGGGAGAAACTAACCACTTGAAAAAGAAATAAAATTGATTTAACAATTTTATTTACTTTTTTTTAATTAAACCCCATTAATTAACTTCTTCTCCCGTACAAACACAACTACGGTAAAGGTTCCCTTAAGCGATTACCGGCGTTGCGAGTTCATCGGTGCCATCAGATTTAAATTCCGAGCACCGGTTCAAAAGATAGGAAATCCCGCTCGTTCGTTCACTGAACGTACCCGAGCCAAACATCATAATTTTTTTCCGGGCACACCGGGCCTCGGAATCAGGTGCCGTCAGAAACCGCGATCCTGTAAAATTCCAAAGAAAATTAAGAAAAAATTTCCCTTGATTTTTACGGGTCAATACACAATCTAACATGGATCATCCTCTCTATAATCCTTGTGTTAAATTTTGGTGTTCTTCGAAATAGAGGAAGGAGACAAAGACAATGACGCTCTGCCACCCACGTCCTCCGCCTCTCCGTGCCACCACTGAACCACTGTCGTGCTGAGCCACTGAGTCAAGCTTCTTCCCAGAGCTGAGATGCCTTCACCTCCCCATGATGCCCAGACCGAACCGACATGTGCCCCTCGCGGCACCCCGGCCGAACCGGCCCGCGCCCCTCCCGGCGCCCCAGCCAAATTGGCTCGTTCCCATCGTGATACCTCGACCGAACCTGCCCCACGCCCATCACTGCCCCTGGCCATACCAACCCACACCCCTTGTGGTGCCCCAGCTGAACCGGCCCCATGCCCCTCACGAATCCCCACCCAAACCCTCCCCGCACCCCTTGCGGCGCCCCGGCCGAACCAGCCTCATGCCCTCGCGGCACACTCTGCAGCCGGGCTGCCCTCGTAGCTCTCTGCGGCCCCTCTTGGACCTTGCCGCCTACTAGACCATCTAGCGGACTGCGCTGTACCACAGGCTAGCCCTGACCCATCGGGTCGGGATGGGTCGACCTGAACCGGGGAAACCATGGCCAGTTTGGGCGGGGTCGGTCCGACCGGGTCAGACCGGACCTGGGCCCACTACGACCCCTTTATGCTCCTTCATCCATATCTTTGGCACCAGACGTCTGTTTGATGAACCACCAGCAGCTCTTTTAATCTTGGAGCAAGATGGTCCCTTTGAGTATACTCCACAAGAGTTTTCATTTGAGATGGGATATTGTTAGGTTGGATCGAGCACGAATCCAACCAGGCCCTTGTGACTAAATGGAAAATAATTGACAGACCGAGCATCTGATTGATGCGTCGTCTGTTACGTTGATATTCCTATGACATGGCGAACCATTGAGATACTTCTTCGTGGGACTTCATGATAGTTGGAGTATCATCTACTATCCCATGGAGAGGATCCTCCTAAAGATGAGTGATCAGAGTACGGTGACCTAGTAGCTGGATGAGACCAGATGACTGCTGACCTTTTGGACTCAGAGTGACTCTACTAGCCTAGTGGGGAGCGCCATGGTGTCGTGGAAGACCCACAATGGGGAGCGTCATGGTGTCGTGGTAGACCCATGGTACTTGAGAGGAAGAGTACGTCAGTAGGTTATGAGGGGGATCATGCTTGGTGACACGGCAGACCCACGGTGGGGAGAATGCTTTGTGATGCCGCAGATCCATCGTACTCAACAAGTGGAGCACCTCAGTAGTCCATGGTTAGTGGGAAGCGTTCTTGGTGTCATGGTAGTCCCACTGTACATGATTGAGGAGGAGTTATCCAATAGTTGAGGTTTCGATAATGTGACTGGGGATGTTACTTGATACTACACCTAGAATAAAATCCGGGTTGAGCTGGTTCAATTTTTTTCTATGTTTTCCTCATGATTGATATGGTTCACTTGATAAATTAGGTATATGTATGGGTGTATAATTATGTAAGTTAATCTATTGATTTCATTCTTTTTGGTCTATCCTAGTTGGATTTCGTGATACCATGAGGGTCTCAGGGTTTTTAGTAAATATTGTTATACTCAACCATGTACAATCTATGCATGTACCTTGTTGTGTTGGATGCAGATAAAAAACATCGCTTACTGAGGCAGAGAGTTCCCAGACAGGACCGTACCTAGAGGTGGACCATATAGAGTGTCGAAACATGGAGGAGACTGACAAAAATGGAGTGTTTAGGAGGTGATCTGTACGTACACTTCATGTAGGAACCCCAGAGGATGATCCAGTAGTCGTCTTCCCTTTTCTTTCAGTTGTATTGTTTCACTGTTATACTTATACTTTCCAGTTGTTCTTGTATTCTGGAACCATTTTACTTTCATCAGACTTTTGTTTTACAGTTTACTTGGTGTTTCGTATCCATATGTGTGATTGGTTGTGTGTGTGTTAACAATTTTTAAAGGCAACTCCTTCCCAGTTTTAGGGAGTTACGCCTTTGATGATAGTCGCCGGCACCTGGCCTATAGAAGGTAGGCTTGGGGTAGTCACGACATGAGCCCTGGGGGATGGTTCGTAACGCACAACCACATATCCCTCCCTTAAACCCCTAGGCCAAAACAACCATATGTAACTATTCTTGATAACAACAAGGCCACAACAGCTACCGCCACACCCGAAGACACCTGGGCCTAATCTTGAAGACAGTTGGGAAACAATTTTCCCGCACCCACATGGGCCAACCACCACAACTACCCTTCACGAATATTATTGGGCTATAATGAACTTTAGGCCATTATAGCCTGCCCGATGGATCTTGGGCTACTCAGGAAAGGGGGAAGAAAAGGAGCTAATAACCTGAAACTCATATGAGTGTTGGGAAAAACAACCTCCACCATGAAATTGGGGTGTTCGGTACAAAGTAATCAACATGGGTGGGGTGCGAATAAGAAACATAAGAACTAAAGTTATATATATATATATATAGGTAATAGGTACTCATCCCAAACTATGGGTTCCAAACCAACCCAACAAAAAAACCTCATTACTATTCATTTATAATAAATGCCACAACCACAACCATGTCACAAATCAATCCCAAAAATCAATTTCACATCGAACCTGTTCCTATTTTCATATTCAAGTGATTCCATTTAAGTAATTCTGCACTACTAGGCAACTAACATGGACACCACAAGCCAAAGAAAGGAAAACTGTCACACATAAATTTAATCATTCACACCCGGTTCACTTGTAAAGTCACTACAAAAAAGGGACTCTTGAGATCCCTCAATGTACTGGAACCAAACCAAGACTCAAGATACAGCCCCACACGTCCTCATATCAACAATCCAACAACTACACAACAATAGAGGTGCCCATCCCCATCCACTTCACTTACCAATAATCAATCATAAACACCACCAGAACAGAGCAAGGGAGCTTTTCAAATTTGAATATTCCATTCATTCAGTTCAGTCTTTCTGTTTGGTTATATAGGGTGATCACAAAATAATTCTTATTCATTGGGAATCCATTTTAATCATCCGAGATTACGTGATATACCAATTTCCATGTTACATCCATTCAATCACATAAATATCCACAACAAATAGAGGATCATTAGTGCACAATAATGGAGCACCAATGACCATGATTTCTAGTGGGAATAAGTTCATACAATTCACAACACAAGAATCAAGGATAAAGAGTAATGTAGAAACATAAATCACAACCCCTTCATTCTTTAAAACTTTATTTATTATCTTCATTAAGGCTTGGTTTCGTCCATCCCCACAAAAACAATAGCATACTCATCCCTCATGATACACATTAAAGAGAGACTATGGAAAAACCCTACCTGGATAAACAGAAAAAATCTACGTTTCTCTCCACGTGCCGAGAACTAGGGACGCACGACTTACATGGGAGGAACATCGGGGATTCCAAGGGTGGGTAGAAAAGCTCCAGCACAGGAGCACCACTTTCCATGGGAAGGGGGGCTCCGAATGCACAAGGAATGGAAAGGAGACCATCCACGAAGAAAAAAAGGAGAAAAATTCCCATGCAATTAAAAGGTGAGATCCTGGAGTTACAGGATATTTAATTTTGAACAGATTAAAGGCAGTTCGTGGTTTCACCATACTGGTGGGTGGTTACACATGATGGAATTAATTTTCATTTAATAATTTCTATTGGAGAGGTGGATAAAATGGATGAGGGTTAAAGTATTATCTTTAAACAGAGGAAAATCAGTGGGATGGGGGCTGAACTGGAAAGTACGGGGAAAAGGGGTGTGACACCGAGGAAAGACGACATGTTTTGGTAGTTTAAGGGTTTCCAAACTCATGGGAAATTCCATATATCATTTATGGTATTTAAAGGGATTTTAAAGGGGTTATTATATCATTTTTATGTTAGATGGTATGTTGATGGAGTGAAACTGGAAAAACTCAAGAGATTTGAAAAAGAAAAAGAAGTTACATACATTTTGGTGAGACACCGTGAGTGGTGTCACTGTCACTGTGCTACCAAGAAGGTGATACCATCACGGTGCCACCTGTTCGGTTAGAAAATTTAAGTGGTGTCACTGTTTCGATGTGCCATCATCATGGTTCCACCGTTATGGTGTCACCGTCATGGGGACACTGGTTTAGTGAGACACTGTAAGCAGTGTAATCGTTTTGTTGTGCCACTGTCACGGTGCTACCGGTTTGGTGAGACATCGTAAGTGGTGTTTCCATTTTAGGGTTCCACCTTCACGGTGCCACTATTTTGGTGTTCCACCGTCATGGTGCCACCAGTTCGGTGAGGCACCGTAAGCAGTGCCACTATCACGGTGAGACACTATAAGAGGATCTACCGTGACTAGCGTCGGTGGGACCCGGCTTTTTGCAATGTACTGGACTAGGATAGTCCAGAAAAATACATATAAATATCCTATATAGTCAGCTTATATTTATTTTTCTTATTATATAAATGATAGAGATAGTGAAATAAATACATTGTTCATGAAGGTGGTAGATCGTATGTATGCCAAAATGTTGTATCCATTTTATCAAAAGATGAAACAAAAGAATGTTAAATATAATATTATCTTAACATTATAATTTTTAGTTCATATATTTTACATATATTCATTACGTTTACCCTTATTACCTTCCTTTCAATTTATTAGTGAAAAACGAATCACAACGCTTCGTGTGGCGGTAGTTGGTCGTACAAAACAACAATGTTATTATAAACCCAATGGAATGATTACTAATAAGGTATATGTGATATAATTATTTAATAGGTATATTGATGTTAAAAATATCCTATATATTCATTTAATTTATCTTTCATACCATGAAAGTTAAATAGAAATGGAAGAACACATCACAATGGTTGGTAGGGTCGTAATCCACCGTTCACACGAGAGATTGTATTATCGTCCAATGAGTTGGGAGGTAAAATTTTATATAATATATTATAATTAAAATGGTAAAATAAAATAATAAATATAATTTATAAACAATAAATACATCATTATATCCATTTTTAATTGGTGGTGATGGAAAAAATAACGTCTCTTTATGAGGCGATAGACCTTTGTACACACGAATGATGATTCTGTATCCCATTTGATAAAAGTGGATACGTATAGAGGTTATAAAATTAACATAATAAAATCTTTTTATATGGTATAATTTAGTTTTATTAAATAAAAATTATTTAATAATATTTTAATGAGTTATAAGAAGAAGTAAAATAAAAATTAAAAGCTTAAAACATTACCTCTTCTTTGGAAAAACTCTCTTGGATTAACCCAAAACCTTCCTTTGTTGGATTTATGATATAAAAAAGGGAAATAAGATGTGGGGATGGAATTAATTCATAAATATGGGAGAGTTATTTATAAACGAAACTATTTTGTTAATGTGAAGTCTAGAGGAGAGTTGGTATCCTTTTATAAGTGAGGTTAGTAGAACACTTATAATTTCTGAAAAAAAAAACGTTTACCCTTGTTTTTCACATGGAAAAGAACCAAAAATTTTAATTATCAATAATATAGGATATGTGGTTTAAATATTTTTATAAAATATATTTTATTCAACTTTTTGTGTCATTTGACTCTTATCCTCTTAGGTTAAACTCTGGTAAACCCATTTACACCTGAACCACATTAATTAATTTTTAATGTTTTCACTATTCCTTATTGTCAAAAATTAAGTTGAAAATTTTAGATAATATGAATTATAATTATTAAAAAATTTAAATCAATGTAAAAAATTCAATTGATATAATTGGCCCTTTTTAATTTTGAATTAAACAAACAGACATGACAAGAAAGTGGATTACCAAAGAGAAAATGTTCAAAAGTTTAAACGTTTTTACTTCAAAATTTATTATAAAATTGATTCCAATAACATAAATTTTATTAATATATATAATATTTTACTTATTTTACTCTGAAAACTATATTAATAAAAAAAATTATTAATTATTTAAAATAAATGAATATTCCTAAAAAAACTAATATTGTTCACTATTCATTGAAAAAATTATGATATAAAAAATTATAAGAAATTAAATCCAAGATAATTTTGTCATGGATTTTTAAAAAATATTATTTTTTTGAAAAAAAATTCTCATATTGAAAAAAATAATATAAAAAAAAGTTTCCAAAGGCAACTGAAATGTTTTTTAGATAAATATTGTTTTTAACGTAAAATTTGATTTATTCTTATCTCTTATCTAGACGATTCATGGTATGAATTTGAAAATTTTAATTTAATATATAATATATATTTCATTAAAATAATTGAGTGAAGTTATTTCATTAATTTCATGAGATAAAACACATTTGTGTCCGTAAAAATAGTTTTTCAGAAAAATATTTTCTTTTTTTTATCGAATTGATTTTATTTTAAATTATAATTAATTGGTCATAAAATATTAAATTATGTATACAATTTTAGAATATATATTTTCACAATTTTATTAATCTTACTCATACTTATCATTTCAATGGCATGGTGATAACTGTTATATTAAATAATAATATTTTAAAAGTATGTCATGTTTTGTTTAAACTTAGTGTTTCATGTAATGAAATCTATACTAATTATTGTATATAATAAATGTTAGAATCATTTGGGCATGTAATTAAATATAAAATTGGTGTTGTTTTTATTCTAGCTAAATTTTTTGTTTCATGTAATTAAAAAAAAAAAAAATAAAAAAAATATTTTAAAAAAACATTTCAAAAAATATCAATGTGTTACATAAACACTCTATACATAAATTCATGAAGACTTCAGGGAAATTAGTGATTCAAAATGGAATCACTATGAACTCATATATCTCCGAGATTTTATGATAATAAGTCTTAGGTATATCATACTTATTCATTTTAATTTATAACATTCAAACTGAAGATCTACATTAGGGAAGTCTTAGGATCCACGTTGGAAAAAAACAAGTCAAAAATCCATGGAAGAGGATAATCATTCTTTATCATGATCATATTGAGCTTAAGATAATCAATAAAGGTGTTCACTGACCCATCATTATTCGTGATAAAAAATATTTTAATACCCCATGATATAGAATATGGGCATATAAACTATTTTTCTAGATTCAGTTATATTTACATATTCTGCTCTTCATGTTCAGCAACTTTGGTTTTTCATAGAGTCATTGATATTTGTAGAGGTCTGGGTATAAGTTTGATTGATATCTGAACCTTTTGGTTTAAAGGAAGACCATATAATTTATCAAGAAACACATTATCATATTCCCATAAAATGTACATTTCATCAATGATTGTTTTATCTTTACTCTTAATCATTTCAGTTTGATATAATTATTCGTATGGAATTGATACCTATGCTTGTGATGATGATTCCAAAAGAGATCCATCAACCTGTTTACACATTTATTGAATCATATTGAATGTCATGATATAGAGGGTGATTTTCATTACCCAATATTTAAAATATTATCCATATAAAGAAAGATAATCCACACCTAGGATAACATCAAATTACACTAAAATGATATAGATAAATTATTCAGGAAGAACAATCCCACATACATAAATATTTGATATAATAATCATAGTATATACACTAAGGACATCAAATCATTATGTGTGGAAAATTTTTCTTCGTAGAATACATACTAGTTATTCTAGTGTGGCATGAAATAAAATACAACAACGCCAACACAATTATCGTGTAGATGTTAAGTGTACTTCAATCATCATGATCCAGGTATGTTATTTTCATAATATAATACCTCCTTAATTCTCTTTTTCATTGATATTATATATTAAAATAATCCTTATTATCCTTTAAGATATAAAATTATCTTAGAAAATTCTCAAGTTCCCAACATTTTTTGACATAAAAATATTAATGGTTCATTTGAATGAACATTATTTCCCTCCATCATGTTAAAAAAACATTTGAAATTTTTACATGGAAATTATGTACATTACAACTTATTTTATAATATTAAAACATATTCTAGTTCCTTAAGGATGTTTCCCTAGGCGGATCATTTTTTATACCTAGAATAGGTTGAGATAACACACAACAATCCCTTTCGGGGTGATTCTCCCTATGTAAATATGTATTAAAGACACATCTAATTTTATTATTATTTTTTGGGATTGTTTTTCATAGGAACTACTCACTATATTAATTACATAAAATTATGGTTTTTTCCAATGATTATCCTTACACCTATAGTCCTCTCTATGTTTTTCTAATCATAATCCCACAAAATGACTAAACATTTACTAATACCACGTACAATGACATATCTATTTTATTCACTTTATTTAGTGGTTTATTATATAAAGATACATATAATACTATCCCAAAATATCAATACTAATAGTCTATTTGAGTAATAATACTTAAATGATAATAAGTTGAAACTGTTATATAATGATAATACTGAAAAGCCCTATAACATTCCTTTAGAATTCCATTTATATCGTAATAATATAAGGGACCACCTGGGGTTGTACATAAGAAATGACATATCTATAAATCTTATTAAGGGAATAATTAAATCATAGAATGATGTAAAGAATAATTTGGGAGTCAAGGGGTATAAAATGGTGGCATTAAAATAAGAGAATATTTATCCTGAACATTAAAGAGTGATATAAAATAATAATATCCTGGAATCTTATGAATGTTGAAACAATAAAAAACATGAAATCAAAACCATAATTCAAGGCTAGCCAATAATATTTCATAACCAGTTGTCCCAAGGATAACATCTCATGCACCATAAATGGAATCTCATGATTTAAAAACATTACCCAATGTTTGAGAATTCTTTATAATTTTGTTCCCACCCATTACATTAATATCATTTACATGCATTTTTGTGCCACATAGATCATATACCATAATTATGACATTAATAACTTTTAATCCCATGATTAATGAGTGTGGGTCGTAGACATGGATTTCCAAAATCAATGAAGGATGTGTACAACTAGGTGAATACCTTAAGTGGAAAATGAGGATGGGTAATCAATATAAAATTTTATAATAGAAAATAATATGTTATTTTTGACAACATAATAGGTGTAAATAAAGGTTTATAGAATATATTAATGAGAGAGAAATATGGTATATCATTAAATGAAAATAATAATTATAATGAATGGATTTTTAAAAACACATTAAAACACAAATAACTGGAAATAAAAATTATTAATATATTGAATGCACATGAAAAAAAGACGAATATTGTCCCTTATTTGAGAGGTTACTTATAAAATCTTGGGAGATGATTAATAAGAAATTATTGAAACTGATGGAGTCTTTTTATAATTTTAGTGTGATAAAATTTATTCTAAATTGGTTTCTCGCGAATATTAATGTGTGGTTCATAGGGTAATTATAAACAAATTGAGTGGATTTATTTATTATTTTATAAACATAGTTTTTTAATCTATGTGATCAAATAATAATAACCACAAACCTTACCATGGGGTTTTTAAAATTTCTTCTAAAAAGGATAAGTGGTTTTAAATTTTTTAATAGGATATGAACTGAAAGAATTAATATAACACAATACATGATGTGAAATCCATTTATATTCATAAAATTTTTTTTAACCCAAAAAATATAATAAAGGTTTTTGGTGAATCATTAATGGTTTGAGAAATTAATCAAATAACTTCAAACAAAATTATAAAATTCTAGAAACCATAATATATTACTATTTATATATAATTAATATTATTTAAATATTTTATTTTATGAAATTATAATTTATTTTAAAATTATACAATTTATCAAACATAGTGTTTTAGTTAGAAATGTATATTTCACAAAAAACCAAATTAGGGTTTCATCTAATCAAAATATATTTCTATAAAAATAATATATGAGAATGTGAATAAAGTATAATGAAATGAAAAAAATATAATTAGTATATTTTATACAATAAAATGTATAAATTCAAAATACTTATTACACTAGAATACACTCTAAGGGTAAGGTGTGTGATTGTAGTAATTTCCTGGGGTCGTTTAGTAAACATAGATTAGATGGTGTTTATATAATCTTGAAATTATCTCATAGATAGTTTTACTCACGTTTTAGTTGTTTTATGTCATCTTAGTATTGGTTAATGGAAAATATCAGTGCTTTCATCTCCCGTAAAGGCTTTTATAAATGGGATTTATAGGTTATGGTCTTAATAGCTGAGGACATCACTTATTTTTTCTATGTAAATTATATATTATTATTTTCCTTAATATGTAAAAATATTATTGGTAACTATAGTATAGATATGTTAACAATGGTTATGATTATTAATTGAATTTTATGTTCTATAAAAAAATTGTGGCTACAATTTATAATGGTCCAAAATAAAAAAGGTAGTGCATGTGTTTCCTGTAACTAAATAATTTAAAAATAAATTTATTCATTCAAAATGGAATTTCAATTATAAAATTCTGGTTCATTACATTATAGGTATAAAATCTATCATATATTTAATTTTTCATATATAAAACAAACTACCACCTTATGGTCATCACCCCTTGATATAAATCCACTAAGTTCGAAACATGGTTAGGGTACATGGGGTTTATTTTAAATTCATTGGATTTTATCAATTCATTAGAATTAAAACTCTCTATAACCTCACAATGTGTAGTAGGATTACCTCCTATGAAAATTACAACATCACCATTCACTATGTGGAACCCATATCTATCAAAATCTTGATGAATCCTTCCAAACATTCAATGTTATTTTGTAACATGAATCAATTCTATTCCAAACCCCTTTATAGAATCTTCTTAACATACATATCCAGAAAAATTCCTCTTTTTTAGTCATTAACTTATATAATTTATTCATTTCTCTCATTGACTACTTTATACTTGTGTTGTATCTCATAGAAAACACTAAATCAATAAATAAGAACACTGTGTTCTGTGTGATGAAATAAATAATATCAGAATGTTTTTTAGTATAAATGATGAAAAATATTTCTTCTCACAAAGGGTACAATTTTTTAGAATACAATCATCTTACTAGTTCTTCTTACTTGTACTGGGGCACATAGATAAAATCGGGTGGGCTAGGAATTTAAATATTTTCTCTCATTGGAGTGTGGTAATTTTTTCCTCTCTATCAATCCTACCCCAATATGGTATAGGGATCTCACTTTTTTTAATCATAGAAAAATAAATAAAAAAATGATTACATCATTCTGATTTGATGCACCTCCAGCCATCGTATGTTTTTTGTGTTCATTTGATGAGGTATCTGATGTCTAACCCCTCTAGATAGTCCAAATATGCTTCTTAAATTTTCATGTATGCCCTTGTTCGGACTCTAGATGCTAGCATGGGGCTCTAAATATCACTTAGATACAGTGATGATCACCACAATCCATTGTCTTTTATGCATGAAGACTATCTTGGATAATATGCTTGGATTGATGAACTCTCTCTCTAAAAATCAAAAAGAGATTGAGGAAATCATTTCTAATAAAGGTGAATGATTACAAGGGATAAGCCTCTCTCCACTTATATAGTGGTTATTAATAATACATGGTTATGGTTTATATCCCCTGTGTATTGAACATCCACTAAATAAGTGATATAAATAAATAATTATGATGAAATAGCCACGCCATAATATTATTTATATATTTATTACATTCCATTAATATATATTTAATAAATTACATGACAATCGTAAGATGTAAACTTTACTTGAAACTCCTGATAATATTAAATGAACCATGAATATTAAAATAATATTTTATCATATAATATTAATCCTTGTATTTAATTAATCACTTGTAAATACATGTAATAAATAAATTCTTTCCAATTACTATTTTCATGAATAATAATGAATTTATTTATTTATTAGTTATCTATATAACATAGAAAATGGTCAAACCCAATGTGGGGACCACAATGTTTTATATTACTATTCAACTAAATAGGGAATATTATTGAATGTGATATTGTGTGACCCTATATACCATTATCGGAATAGTAGGGAATCATATTTTCATACCAAGAGTAGAGTTTCGCAACCCATCAAGGCCCTTATGGAAATAATGAAAAGTCACAGGAATGTAAACCAATATACGAACACACATTGTGTAATATAATCACTTTGACATATGACATATCATAAATATGACATATCATAAATAATGTTTCACACTTGTGTCATCATCCTTTTATTTGGTTTTTATTTTTTATCTAACTTGATGGACATACCTTTGATTACCATGGCTATATATTTATAAATTTACTACCATCCCGATCAATTATCCCTAAGATGTACCTTCCTCATCTCATAGGGGAAAAATATTATCTTGATCATTCATCCAATGTCATGGAAACAATGATGCACCCAACACAAACTACATCACCATTACTTCGTTGTCATGGTTTCCACCTTTCATCAATGTACATGATTAAATGAAACACATTGATAATAATTTCTTTTCCGGATACCAATACACATTTCTATAGACAAGAACTAACAATAACACTCAAAACATGTGGTGTTCCCCTTGGAGAGCCTATCCTCATGATCTTACTACTAGAGATCACCAAGTGTGAACATCATTATAATAATTATCAATGATTATAATCCCCTAGCACCTAATAGTCAAAGATATGTTGTGTCCAATCAATACAATGTATCTAGACCATAGGACATATATTTATGATTAATTTCATAGTGTATCTATCTTCTCATTATATTCGGGGATCGAATATAACTATTTGATAAGACATGTAATTTTTGGAAATTACCATTAAATAATGAATGCATAAATATATACACTATAATGGTAATTATACATCATGTATATCTGTCTTTATACCCAATATGGTAATCAAAAGTGTTGTTCAAGTTAGGTCTTGGGAACCCACTATTAAAACACATTTCAACTATATATACTCATAAAAGTTATAATATGACATTTCCAAATACATATTTCATATGTTATCATTACAAATAGTTTATAATGAATATGATTATACAGGAAGGAATCAATATCCAATGAATAACTCCAAAATGAAATAGGAAGTTCACCCTGACACTGTATCAATCAAACCATATCCAATATTTTATGAATCATACTCTCAGACACACTATTCCACTACAGTGTTCTATGAGGAGTGAGTTTGAGAATATATCTAAAATTAATTTCCTTAGTGAATTCATAGCTCAAGTATTCAAAAACCTAATCTGACCAGATAACTCTAATACCTTTCTATGTTGACATAATACTTTGTTTGTAAACTATATAAACATTTAATATTTTTTATACTTGTTTCCAATAAGGAACATGTATGTACACTAACATTATCTATTGGTATAATAGAAGAAGTTCCCAAAACATCCAATTTCTTGAGTACTAATTGGCCAACATACATCACTATGCATGAGATATAATATTCCACTATCCCCTTCACCTCTTAAACTAAAAATTGATTTGATAAATTTTCCTAATAAACTATATTCATAATTTTTAGAAGATTTTTATTCATGTATATTCAATAATCAAACTCTATAGAGTCTTTAGAATCATTTCTCATTTATATGTCCAATGTGAACGTTCTAATGGTTGGTTGTATTAGAGTCAATGAAAGCCTTCTTATTTGGAATTTTTTTAAAAACATTAACCATATTTTTAATGTATAAACAATTTTTTATTTTACTGAAAACATAAAAAATCTCATTCATATATAAAAATAACACTTGTTATTTATAAAAAATAATAGTCCCTTATTTTCTTAATAAGATACATAAATCAAATTTATTTTTATGATAAGAACACAATAATTATTCTCTAATTCTAGTAAAAATACACTTGGTAAACTCATTTCAGTATTTTCGATATCTAATTCGACAATTTTAATCCATTACAAAAATCTAATTCACCCATTTTAAACTCCCTCATATCAATTATCATGTTCTTGTCAAAAACAATGTGTGATACACACCAAATATTCAATACCCATGATTCATAGTTGGTGATGTTGACCTCTATAAAATTCATATTCATCTGCTCAAAAATCCTCTATTTGAGAACAATTCTCAACCATATATACAAAATTTTGAAATATTTTATAGGACATTTCTATAATGGATCAAAAATATTATTTAAACGATGTAATCAATAATCAATAAAAAAGGCACATCTACAACTGAGTACCATGTTTTATTAGTTTCCATCATGAAATATTAATAAAATTCCATCCATGAACATAATGAACTCAAATATCATATCCATTTAGTATTCCAAGATCCAAATTTCACTATGTTTTGAGTCAACATTAGTGTTCATCTCATCATAGTTTAATTCATTTAGGGTATCATCCCAATCATAATAGCTATGATTCTTGAATAGTTGAGTTTATAATTTTTTTTTCAAATTTATCATATGTATTCATTAAAATCTATTCCTATGGTATCATAGAATTTATAGTTTCCATGATAAGTGTCTCCCAAAACCCAAATAAGGGTGTGGTTACCTAAAAATTAGGAATATTCATTTCCAAAATGCCTTATATGAGGTAATCCAGGGGTATAGATATTTCTGAAAACATACCATGTTGAATGATTGAGTTCTTTAAATATGCTTATTTATAGGGAATCTCACACCTAGTTTTTTAAAGGTATTTTTAAAAGTGTCATGAGTTTCATTATTGGATCACATAGTTCAAATCACTTCACTCTCATTCTTTTTCACACATAAATCTCATATAAATAACCAATGCAGTAATAAGAATGACACAAATAGTATATTAAAACATTTCACCTCCTTTCAGATGAGTAAATCCCAAGTGACTAGTGGTTATTATCCCATATGGAATGGCACATTATATTTATCAATAAGAACTCAAGAAAAGTTATGAACTTAAACTCATAAAATTTATAGAAATAAAAAACTACAATATTTCACTAATGGGAAAAATCAATCCAAAAAAATCTCATTGATGAGTATTTCAGCCTCCACCCATACACCAGGTGATCATTTTATTCCTCTTCAATTAACAAAAATATTTGTATCTATTATTAGTATTTCTAATTCTTCTTCAATAAAGTATATTTTCAGTTCCTCTTTCTCAATATTGTTGACCATTACCTGTCATCAATTATAGTTATTTATAATCATCAATTTTTTTTTATGATTTCTGTTTCAATAATAATTATGAAAATATCATTTTATTTTTGTGGTATTTTAATCATTTAGACACATATAATTTAAGGAAATGATTCATTAAAATTTTATATACATCCTTCGAAAATCGCATTCCTATATAATTCTACATGATAGTTAAACTCTCACATTTTACATTAGATGCATCGAGGAAATATTCATACTTCCATTTAAAATTTTGGAATATAATGTATTTAAATTAGGAACATTATTTCAAATTTAACTACATAATTATTTCCACTAAACTCACAGAATTTATTGTCTTTAATACTTCCATGATCAAGTTAGCATAGAATATCATGTATATTTTCATAAAGTTTTTTCTAAATAAATTGTTCAATCGATCATAATATTTATGAAATAAATTTTTTTAAGATTTTTTTAAGATCACATTCAAACTACAATACTTAACTTTATAAAGCCCGTAGATATATTAGTTAACTTAATAGATAGTATAGGAGACCCTTGCATAGTTAGAATAATTTTATGATGACCTTTTCATATCCTCTAAGATTCAATATCTTCCTTATACATCTTGGAAGAAATAAACATGGCCTTTATATAGAGAATTATTACCATTATAAATCACTATGAAATTCGTCATTACCTTTATGAAATTAGAATAAATATGTAAATACATTTAATAAAAACGTTAATTACTATTACATGGTAACTGATTTGATATGATCCTTTATATAGCTATTGGAATTATTTTCTTACCTTCCTATATGATGTACTAACACTCTCATAGCATGCATGTTTTTTCATTCACCTTCAAGAAACTAATTCGGAAAAAATTAGTAATATCATAATTAATTAACTAAAATGATTCCTTCCAATTGAAAATTCCTTATGAAAATGACCATCCCCTTAAGAAACCAAATGTGAGTCAAATGTTCCCATATAACCCATGTGGTTATTAGATCAATTTCATAAATAAATTAGACAGAAATTATGTGAAAATTACTCAATTGAGACATGTTTATTGATAATATGTAATATTTAACATAAGGTGAATTATAGTTTAATATGGTCAGGGCCACTTCATCTCAACTTCTACAACCATTAATCTAAGTCCCTTGGATATCAGGTATAAATAGTTCTATCTCTTTAACCTCTTCCAAATTGTTGTAGACCACAGGAGAAAAATTTTATTTGTAGTTTTCATGTTCTTAAATGATGTTAATTACATAAAATAATCATACATAATAGGTAATTAAAATAAATACAAAACCATATTTAGGAGATTTCAAATATCTACTCTTTTTAATTTGTTATCATTACCTCATACTTATCTACCCGTTCTGGATAAATCATAGATAGTAATTCATATAAACCAACTAAATCTTTTGTATGAAAAGAAATCATTAATCAATATTCTCTTATTCGATGACATCTATCTATTTTTAGAAAAAAGGGTGATTAAAATAATCAGTAATATTTTTCATAAGACCAATGATCTCAACACTATCTTATTATCTTATACATGAAAAAATAAAATGTATAAAAATATTTCTGATATTATTTTCAACATATCTCAACACACACATTATGAAAAATCATAACCAGGTAAATTACTTCCCACTATAAACAAAAATATTCTCAAGAATGTGAAGAATAATTAATAGAGTAGGAAATCAAAACTATGAAATACATCGATGTGAGGGGACAACCTATACTCCATTTTTTGCCTTATCCTGTCAAAATATTCAGTTTTGAGAGGTTTAGTAAGAATATCTGCAATATACTCTTTAGATGGAACAAATTATAGCATCAGAATACCCTCATGAACCTTTTACATCAAAAATAAAACTTTATTTTGATTTTCACTGACCAGTTTTTTTTACTATTTTTTTAATTGGTTTATGGAACTCTGATTATAATATCCTATAATCCTTGGATAAGTCTCCTTAGCACTGAAACATTCAATTGTGTCATTATCCCGGTCATATATGTATATTCATATGATGAAGCCACATATTTATCCATAATAGAGCACTGTCCCACTGATGTTTTCCTTTTTGAATGATAAGGAACACAACTTCTTCTACTAAATTTTAATCCCCCAGAAGTCAATATTCTATCATCAACTTCACCTTCAAATTCAACATCAATAAATCCCTTTAATTTTAACTCATATGTATTCATTCTAGTTTTCACATCTTGATTATAGAAATGAATTATGTTCTCAAACTCAGCATACAATATTTATCTTGAAAATTCAACTATTGTCAATTGACCCTAATTTTTATCACCAAAACTTATTTTTAATTTTAAGTCTCTTCATCATCATTGGTTATATTAGATTCTACTTGTGGTTATATGATTTCAACTAATTTACCTAATGACATGGATATATTAGTATCATCATCACCATATGAATATATAGTTCATCTAAATCCTCCATCATCATCACGAACTACAACGTCATCACTCTAAACAATTCCTTCTGATTTATTTTTATAACAAATATATGAAATTCCACTTTGTGTGTAACCTAAATATTTTTACTTCAATGTTATCATCACATTTTCATCAAATTATACCATTTTTCAAGATAAGAAATGGACTCTGAAATACCATAATATTCTTAAAATTTGATTTATTTCTAATATAAATATCATCAGACTTGATGCTAGATTTTAGTCTCAAAATTCATTTATTTTTAATACTTATATAATTTTTTATAGCTTATATCCTATAAAATATTAATGTTTCATATTCTATAAAAATATTTATAGCCTTGTATACCATACTAGTATTCTTTCCTTTCGATACATCATTGTTATTGAGTGTGTAAAGATCACAAAATTCAAGTCTAATTCCATGTTTGTTATGTTATTCAGTAAAAGTTTTATTGGTATACTCAATACCATTATCTTATCTTAAAATCTTCAAAGATAATTCTATTTTATTTTCTACTAATATTCGAAACAAAATTAATTTTTTTTAATTCATGGATTTTAAATCATCTAAATATGATAAATGTCATCCTTATAAATTCATTAATGAATGGAGTAAAATACCTTTCCCAACTAGTTGATTCTTTCATTATGGGGCCCTAAAAATAAGAATGGATCGGCTCTATATGATTGGATGCTTGAACATAACCTCTATTTTGATATTTTTTTACCATATTCCCTTTCATGAAATAATAAAATAATAAACTCATATACTATTTTAAAATGGAAATATTTTTCCGTAATATTTCTTTAATGATTCTATTCATAATCATTTTGTTATAGTGGATAATTATTTTATTCCATAAATCACTTTCTACTTGCTGACCTATATAAAATTTAGTATTTCCATATATATCTTGAAATATGCTCTATGGGGTTCTCAACCCCCTTTTCACAATATCTCCATATTTATATATTTCTATAATGAAAAAATTTCAGCTAAAAATAACCTCATTTCCAGTATTACATAGCTATAAACACATAATACCTTATTCATTAATATATAAAAACCAAAAAAAATTCAAGGATAATTTGATTCATGCTAATAAATTATTATCCAATTCCATTGACATTAAGGGATATTATATTTTCGAATTTCATTGATCATATACCATATTTCGAAAAAAAAATTGTTTCTTAGATCACCTATAACATTAGATGAATATAAACTATACATTATCCAAGGTTTTCCAATTTTCAAATCACTAAATTCTACTTTAGTTACATTTGAATGTTTCCTTTATTTTGATTTGATTATGATTATTCAAAACCCTATTATAGATACTTAGATATGTAGCAGTGAATGAAACACATGCATCCAAATCATGTCTTTCTTAATCACACCTTCCACACACCTCGTATATGTATTGTAAATTGTTTCTCCCCTTATCCTTATTTCTAAACAATTTATACCTTTACTGAGTTCTCACTTGTGATTATGGTCTCCCATTTTTCATTCTATCTTATTAATCTAAGAATAGATATATTTTACCTTAATTTATAATCCTTATGAAAAATTATTCCATAACACCTTAATATATTCTAAAATATTCTATTTTCATAAAAAATAGGTTACTGTATTGAATGTTTTCTTTTCTTATTTTTATCCATTTAATGAGTGGATGTCACTGGGACTTTTTTTGATTTTTTCATTGAGTATATTTGATAGATGATGATCCTTTTCAATATTTCTTTCATTTATGATTTCAGAAAATTGGGTCATTCTTTAAAATATTAAATTGTAGAATATTTTAATCCATAATATGTTTCATAAGTACATAAAATTTCCATTTTCACTAAAACTATTGTAGAATTTTCCTCTTCCTATATTACATAATTCTAATAGTAGGTATTTTTATAGTTTTCATATAACATATTACTTATTCAATGATAGTATTTTTATTTTTTACACTTAATTCTTCACTCCTTCTTTGTTTCCTCATTATACCTTCAGATATTGTCAATTTATTTATCTCCTAAATAATTTTTTAAGTAATAAATTTAAATATTTTACTCTACATTGAAATATAAAGCATTAGTATCTCAATATATTTGATAATATTTTTTTCTCAGCCTAATGATAAATTTATTTGTTTAATCCTCTTTCCATCTTGGAATTATCTTCTCTCAATCTTAAAATTTATTTCAAACACATCTTGATCTCATTTATCATGGTATATTCCATAGATGTATCTATTTACTCTACAAAAAACTACATATTGTATTAAGATTCATCTTTTAATGGGATTTCATCTTATTCCTATTATATCCTTGGAACCATTTGAGAGGAATCACAAGGATATTCTTTAGAAAAACATTAATTTTTGTCATACCAACCATCATTAATGGAAATAAATTCCCTTCTTACGGAACTAGGTGAAACCTTATTCATTAATTATTATTGATCATTGGAGATAGAAAAAGTAGTGGTTTTCCTATAAATTTCCTCCTTATTATTTTCTCTTCCATGTTTCATATAAAAGATTATAGATAATTTTAAATACATTCTATAATTAGAAAATTTCAACGTAAATTTATCTTTGTAGTTACCACCTCCACCTATTTTGAATTTTATTCACATGAGAGAATTCTTTTTCTCATAATATTCCATGTCATATCATTTATTCGATTAGTCTTTACTCTCCTCTATATTCATATAAATGAGGGATTTAAAATAAATTTCATTTTAATATATTCATTTTCTCATAAGATATAGTCCTTTTTCTTATCTCATAGTTGATGATAGTAATATGGATTTAATCAATGTTCAATTAATCAAGATATATATATTAATGTGATGAGATACTTGAATCGAATTTATTAGGTATGATATTCATTATATTCTACTCCACTATTGAGTCTTAAAAAGTTTCTCTAAACCTCTAATTTTGATAATAATGATATTTAATTTGTTCTAAAACTCATAAACAGTCGCATCCTCATGAATTCGGATGCCTTCAAATTGTTTTCAATTGATTCTTTGTATTTCATATTTTTAAATTTTATTTACCTCATAAATTTTGGAAATCTTCTTCAAGATGGAATTAAAATATTTTTTACCCATTATGTTTTTCATATAGTTTTTAGATAAATATGAAAACAAGGTATTCTTATCCTTCACATTATTTTCAATATTTATCTATTCAATTAGGTACTGTGTTGCAGTATCATTAGGAATAATGAATACATATTACACAATATAAATAAATAAAATCCTTATAAAGAGAATAAATGGAACCATTAGTTCATTCCATGAGTGAAAAAAATTAATAATATTTTGGGATTCTCATTCTATTTACATAATTGGGATGATACATTTTTTTATTGGAGGGAGAGACACGAGAGAGTAAAAATTTAACGTGATACCAATTATAGGATAATATAAAGTGTGATTCATACTATTAGTGGGGTAAATTAGTGTGTAAATTAAATTTAAACCCCTCCATTATCATTATTTTTTAAACACATCTCTTTCAAGTTACATAATGATATATAAATAAGAAATAAGAAAATTTGTTAATTATTTTACCCTTTTTATAGATGACTATGTCCCTAATGACATGTGGTTATTATCCCATGTGAAAATTAATTTTCTTATTATAAAACTGAACTCAAGAAAAAAACATGAACTTGTAAAATTGGTGGCACTATATAGTTACAATTTTTTGCCAAATGAATATATAACTCATAATTAAATATCATTGATAAGTGTATGATCCTCCACATGGACTCTAGGATATGGAATTCTTCATCTTTGATAAATATAAATATTATTTGTCTTATCTCTTTATTTTTTATTCTTATTAAATTATACACCAATGTATTACTTTCTCTTCTGCATTATTCTCAACACTTTTATTTCATTATTTCATGTTATTTTTATTCAGAGAAGATTTTCTTAATATTGTTTCCATAAACATTGTGGAAGTAAACTTGGATTTTGGAAGGCATGGACTCATTCAACAGACATTTATTCATGTATTAATTCAAATATTTGATCAAGACCTCTGGAATCTGTGGGAAATTTTTCTTCCACTTTATAATTTTACTATCAATTTCCAAACTCATTGCATATAAGAAAATCCATATATTCCTATTTAAAACATCTGAGTTCTCAGGATTTAAACTCCACAGAAAATATAATTTTTATTACATAATTATTTTGTAAAAAAATGTATATAATTGTTTATCTTGAATACATCCATGATTATGTTAGAATAAATAATCAGAAATTGATTCATAATTTTTATTTTTAATATAGTATCAATTTAGCTCATAATATTCATATACTATTATTATGTAATACTCATTTAATACCACCTTCACATATCACTGGTGATCTTGACATATATCATTGATCTCTTAGTTAACTTAATTAAAATTCAAAATAACCATTATACAGGTATGAAAAATCTTATCCTCACCTTGATGTATCCTTTGCGTTTTGATGGTAAACTTTTACAAGTCAGAGAAAAGAAACCTTACCTTTACGCAGTGTTTTATTACCCATACATAGCCTTTAAAAAATAATCATTTCCCTTCTATGGAATGAATAAATATTTAAATACCTTAATAGAATACATCAATTAGCCTTACATAATAAATGATTTTCTTTGAACAATTATAAAGATGATGGAACTATTTTCATACCTTCAAAAAAGTTCTATTAAATCCTAAAAAACATGTGTAACATTAATTTCACCTTTACGTGCCTATTTGGGATACGATTATATAGATATCAATGAACTAACCTCAAGGATTACATTTGGTTGACTGTGACTCAAGAAATTGACCAATCCCCCAAGAAACCAACCATGAGTCCTAAGTAGTTGCGTGGACCATATGGTTTGTATATCAACTGCATGAACAAATTGGAAAAACATATGTGAAACTAAATCGTTATATCATCCAGATAAACTAAATGAAAAAATTCGGTTGAACATATAGACAACTATAAGGCAGATTGACATAAAAAATGATCAGGACCATTTCATCACAACGTCTGTAGCCATTATTAAAATTTCCTTGGAGATGGGTTCATTAAACATCTAGCACCTTTCCATCTTGAAATTATTTTATATAGAAAAAGAACAAATTAGTAATTATTATTACTATTCTAAAATTATGATAATCACATAAAATCATCACACTTAATTTTATCAGACTATATTAATGTGTGTATCTTTACAAAACCCACAAGTTTGTGTAACTCACCTGAACTTTTATGTCAATCAAATTCATACATATCAAAATGTATATCATGAATAATTTTTGAGGAATATTCATGAAAATAGGAATAATTTTAGAATATTTATCTACTATATGTTTTCTTGTTAGGGGTAATATTTTGGTGCGCTGGTGATGATATTGTTATGAGATAATATAGAGGAGGTTTATTTGGATATAGACTCTAGGTTAATATTATGATATTTTATATAATTATATGAATCATAATTTCATATAAACCACCACATGAGTTAGGTAACCCAACTGATTCTCATATGATGTTTTAGGTACAAGGTGAATTCCCAACATCTCGGATGTGGTGTGAATAAATGTCTTACTACTCCCCCTCTCCATCTCTTGTTTATAGTAATGGTTATGATTGTGGTTATAGTATGTGGAAGTCATGAATGTGGTATGCTGTTTTCGCATGTGAATATTGTTTTAGTTTATAGAATGTACCTATTGTTTTTCTGTAATAAATATTGTGAACATGGGAGGGGATGGGAGCACTAATGCAGATGTCATTGGGTTGTGAGAGAGACTAGATAACTGGGGAAGTGAGATTGTATAATACTTTATAACTACAACAACCCATTATGGATATAAAAAATTAATATATACCTGTTAATCCATTTTATATTCAAGAAACCCCTTAAGGATGTTTTCTTTTTCTCATATCAAACGTTGAGTTTAAAATAATCGCATATTAACGATTAAAATGAAATTTTTATCAAATTTTTTTTCATAAAATATATCATAATAAGGTATAAAATAAAAATACATAAGTCATGGTGGTTTCTTAAAAAAAGATATATTTATTTGAAAAAAAAAATTAAACACATGAGACCATAAACAATATTATCAAACATTGTTCATTTTCTTGTGTTAGGAAAATAAAATATTACCATAAAAAACCAACATCTACTAGAAAGAAAATATATTAAAGGATAAAAATACAAAAAATTACATGGATATAAATTAATGATTTCATAGTGATGGAATGAATAATACCACACATCATAAAAATACCATCATGTCTTTATACTAAGAAATCATCGACATAACTTTGAGGCCATGTTCCATGATATCATAAATAATTGGGTATGCATATACCAAATACCTAATCTTGTTTGTCTCGTGAGACCTACCAATGCATGTAGGGGATAAAACATGCCCTTTTCATTATTTAATAAGTGAAATTAATTAATCATATGAATTAAATGAACAAAAATATAGTATATAATCAATATAAACATTAATACTTAAAACTATGATATATTATGTGAATATTTTCCCTACTATATAAATAAAATATCACGATCAAAAGCCATATAAATAAAAATATGGGTGTCATACTTATTGTATATCCTCAATAATAAATAATCATCATCAGTGGTCATTGAAATGGATAAAATGTCTTTTCAAACAATTTTTTTCACTTTATTTGAAAACATGAGAGAACAATCATATTATTTTCTTAAACTTTTAAATATTGATATCCAAAATAAGAAGAAATTTCATTTCTTTGAAAATAAAAATAGAAACAAATAAAGTAATATTCAATTAAAATAATGTTTAAGAATCATAGAAACTCTTTTATGCCATGTACTTAAAAAAATATTATTATTTTAATACATTTCTAAATATTCAAAAGTGGGTCAGAAGGAAAATATTTTGAAAAAGATCATTTTAGAAACTTGTACATATAGTCAAAATTAGTATAAAATAACAACTAAATGTTCTGAAACATTAATAATAATATTCTTAAAACATTGTATGAAAAAAAACATGGAAGATAAACATATTGAATGGAAAACCTTGAAATAGGCTTTAGAAGAAAATTCATTATATTCTGGCCAAAATCATTTTGATTATTCCCTAAATATTGAATAATAAAATTATATAATTTTTATAGTTTCTTCATATAAATTTTCATGTTTATTCCATTTTTATCCATTTTTTTCATTTAAATCAATGACTTTTTTGTTACTAAACCTATCATGTTTATACTATACATTTTTTATGATGTCTGATTTGTAATCCTAAAACAATATTGAAAGGATCACCAAGGAATAAATGGTAGTGGTTAAATCATCTAAATAATATTGACCAAAAAATATTTTTGATATTTATACATATATTACAATTTTATCATCATCCATGAATGTAGGACAAGAAAACATTAATCACACCGCTTTTTGGAGGTGGCAGTCTATACATTTGAATGGGTGATGTAGTCGTTTTTTAACAAGTGGAAGGGTAAAAAGCTAAAGTTATATTTAATATATATATAATTTTAATTATTTCATGAAGACAAAAATTAATAATTACATAAATCAAAATAAGTAGCCTTGGTAGATGGTCTTGAAAAATAATCAATATCGCTTTGTGGGGGTGGTAGTCCACACATATACAAGATTCATATTTTTCTGTCCCATATGATGAAAAATGAGATGAGTAAGAATTTTACCCTTATCATAATAACATTTTATTAATCTTAATATAACTAATTGTTTCTATATGTATGGTTGGGACATGGTTATGGTATTTATAAGGAGAAATAAAATGATTGAACTTTCTTATGAGTTATACCTCTTCTTTTGAAATTCTCAATTGGATTACACATTAAGCATAATTATGGTTGTTTTTAGGGATGAATAAAAGTTCTAGAATGACTATAAGGATTATATTGAGGTATTTTGTTTATATAATTGTTAAAATAAATGGTTCATGGGGTGTGAGTAGAACAGGAAAGTTGGTCCCCTTTTATAAGTGAGGTGGTTGGAAATCTTGTAAATACATGAAATATTACTTTATAATAAGTTTCTAACTCATGTAAAATATATCAAAAGTGGAATATAATTGAAACATATTTGGTTTAGGTTGAAATAAATTCAATAAATAAAATATTTAGTTGTTTATGTTTCATTTTAATAATTTTCTTAACCTTCTAATTGACCTTGTATGTCATTGAATGTTAAAACACATTTTTAAATCATTAATGTCAATGAAAGTTATTTAAAAATTTATAAAGGTAACATAGATAAAAAATTCATGATTTTTTTTATAATTTCCCATCAACTAGATTTAATATAGTATTTTTATGATTTTATAATTATTTAAATTTTTTATAACATTAAATTCCATTTAAAGTAATTTTCTGTATAATTCAAAATCATTGACTTAAAATATATCCACAAAACAATGGATGTTTCACCTATAAATTCTAAAACTATAAAATTTCATTTTATATCATATGTTACAGGAAACACTGAGCTTAAACAACCTGTGAAATACATTTATTTAATCTTAATATCTTCAAAAAGATAGAGAATATGAAACCCTCAGTCTAGATGGACCATAACATAATATTCCATCAAATTAGACTTTATTAATACTAATAAAATTTTTTTGATAATTATATTTATATATTTTTAGGAATAAAATAATAAACATTCAAAATAAAAAAATAATTTTTTTTTGAAAAACTATATCTTTTTGAAAAGATGGTTGAATCATTCTTTATACACATATTTTGAAATTAATTTTTACAAATATTAAAAATTTTATTTTAAAAAATAAAATATATTTTTGAAATAATAATATCATAATTATATTAGTATAAATATTTGGTATTTTTGTAAAATATCTCAATTTCCATTGAATATTGGAAATAATGAATTTTAATTGAAAAATTCATTTTTGTTTATATTATTTAAAAATATAAACTATATTTTAAATTATTTTTAAAGTAAAATTAGTTAACTTTTATATCTATTAATATAATTTAGGACATTTTCTTCATTTGTATAATGAATATTTTAATACAAACGTTTTAAACTTTTGATCATTTTCTCTTTGAAAACTCGTTTTTTCTTCGCGTCTATGGGACTAATTTTCCATTAAAATTTTCCAGTTATGTGAATAGAATTCATAAAAATGGATTTAATATTTTAAATAAGTATAATTTATATTATATAATATATTTAAATTAAATTTTACCAAAATAATTTGTAAAAATAATAAAAATTATTTACTATAGTAAAGGTACAAATGTTTTTACCGTGTGGTTAAAATAAAGGTATATGGGTTCAAATTAAAGAAATAAATTTCAAAACCATAATTTTATGGCCACATTTACACCTTATCCATATAAAGTGTGAATATAGTATCATTTGGAATATTATTTTAATATAAATAACTTTAATATTTTGGATTCTTGTGGAAAATTTCGACCTAATTTCAATGGAGGGCCCCTTTCCCCAATTATAAAATAGAACTCCCTCCCCTAATTTCTTCAAATATCCCCGGATATTTGTATCAATAAAATCATTCCATATTTTATCCCATCATCCTTATTCAAATTATATAGATTTTGGTCCTCCTAAAATACCATCCCTACGGTCTTCAAAAAGAGATCAGAATGAGGTTTCTCATTTGGAAGGTACGTATCTTAACAAAGATATTTCATTTTATTTCTTTGCTTTAAAATTTAAATTATGTTTTAACACTTCCAAAAATATAAAAAAATTATCTACAATATAATTATATTTTATCATGCTTATAGAATAATATTTATCCATCTCCACTTCTATAAAATATGAAAAAAACCAATCATGGGTATGACTGACTACTGCATCGTGAACTGATGTAATTTGTTTTCGATCACATCCTTTAAAATCAAGATATAATGACGTATTTGATCCACTTATATGATATTTATGATATTATTATAATTATATAATTTTAATATCACTTATAAATTTATACATTCCATTCTGTTTCATATATGATACTGATACTCATTTATATGATAGACTAATGCCTTGTAAAGTGATATGATTTCCTTCAATTACTCTTCATATGGAATGTAATTAGGATAAAATTTATAGATATATTTAATATATATGAGATGATGTTTATTCTATAAAATTAATATATCATCCACTTATTTTCCATTTCATCTTTTAAGGGAATGATATCGTCGCTCGTGCATATGTATAGCCTACTATCTGAACAAAGAGATGCAATTCATTTTCCATCACCAAATTATAATAATTTTTAAAATAATATAATTATAATATTTTAAAAAATATTATTATTGTAGATATGAATTAATTATATCCTCTTTAAAATAAATAGGACTTTTATTATAAAACACTCAGTAGAAAACAAGGTAATTAACAGCTTAAAAATTGGAATAATGAAATATTATTATCAAATGGTTGGTAAAATGTTATAATTGGATATTATATGATATTAATAAAATATTAGGTTTATATAATAAATCTATTAAAACATTATAAACATTATAAATATGGTTGAAGTATGTTCAACCAGTGGGAAGCGAGATGTTAGGGATTTTTTAACTCAATTTTCAATCATTATTTTAAACTTATACTTCATTGATTATGTCATGCTAATATTTTTGTCATGATATTTTATTATATTATTTTGTATTTCAACTTTTTATGTGGATATAAATTCGTTATATATAATAAATTCATTTATTAATCCCCCACTTAAATGATATGATCTTTGTAAGGGACTTCGTCTCTATATCCTTTCATTGAAGCATATTTTAATATCATGAACATAGTTTCTTTTATATGTTGTATATAATGCCCCTTTAACATATAATATAATGATTAAATCATATTTCATGTAATTTTATGTCTAAATTATATTTATTTCCTCAAAGTGGATTTGAATTCAAAATTATAATGTTTTATATAATTTTAAAATTAACTTCTCCCCATTCAGTTATATTTTTTCTTTATTTTCAATGATATTCTATGATTATGTGAGTATTTACAATTATATATATTATGTATTATATCCTATTATTTTATTGTGATTTAAAATTTTAACATATCATTCATTCATTGGTCAATTCCCACATCAATTTTATGATCATTCCAAGGGTTTATTTCAAAATCTCATTTTTATTGGGATTATCTATACATGAATTTCCATTGAATGAGATTATTTAATAATTGTTTAATAAAATCTTTCATTAAGTATAATCTGGTTATTGATGAAAAGTTTCATGAAATACAACCATTCCTTCATTCATTGGAACCTAAAATAATTGTGTTTTTGTTTTTTTTATAAAATCTGAATTTATTTATCTATTCACTCGGAAATATGTTCTCATCCAAAACCATTTTTTCTAAAAATATTTTCAAAAACGTTATTAAAATTTTTGAAATTATTTACAAAAGATATTTTTACACATTTTTACGTTTTGACAAAAAAAACATTGAAAAGAATCATCATGTCCTTCGCATAACAAGGCTCATTTGGTGTTTATAGAAAAAGCGAAAAGAATATTTATTTTAACATGTAGGGAATGTATATAATTTATAGTCTTTAGAACCACTCAATTTTAATATTCTTAATGTCTAATTTTAAAAAATTATTTTCAAAAAAAATTACTCTTATGATTATTTATGAGATTTTAGTTTCATAAAGTTATTTTCAAAATGAAAAAGATATTTTCCCCAAAAATAATTTAAGGATTTTTTTATGGTATTGATATTATTGAAAAAACACCCCTTAATTCATAATTTAATGGGTTTTTGTGGGAATGATAATAATAATATTATTTGTATGGATGTTTGATGATGATTTTTACCATGGAAATTATTTATATTACATTTCATTATTCAGTTATGTTATCATAAAATTCCCTTGAAATATTCCCTTACTAGTAATCATTAGAAATTTAATTTCCCCTAAATATACATATTATTTATCATGGATATGTTTATTTTTTAATACATATATCATTTCTATATAATTTTTTATACATTTAAATTAATTTTTTTATCTAAGAAACTATTGATTAATATATATTCTCTACTGAATTGGGATATTTGATGATAAGACAAAACGTTTTTGAATTAAATCAATTATTTGATATATGGGGAGTTATTTACACATGATGATATATGTAGATCCCAGTTATAAATCGCCCAATGATGCCTCAGTGGTCTCATGAGAAGATTCAATTGTCTATCCTTTATTAAATGGGTTTATTGTGTATACATACAATTGATTTTTGAAATATCTTGAGGAAAAAACATGAAGGTGGAGGTATCATGATTCATGAGATCATGACATCTGATAATTACGATTTTCCATCATTTAGAATACAGTTATTTTTTAGATGATATTTTCACAATGATATTATCCCTGGATGCATTTTATTCTTAGTTTATGGATTAAATGTAATGTGTATTCAATTATTTACCCTTCCATATAGATTATTGCTTGTTCATTAATAATATTCAAGTTATTTATTAAATCCAATGTTTGTTCATTTATTTACCTTTCCATATTCATTACTCCTTATCTAATCATGATAGTAAAATTATTTAAATTTCATGTTTGTTTTGTTATTTACCTTTCCAATTAGTTTATTCTTATTGATTCATGATAATTTCTATTATACATAACCTTAATGATTATTTGAGTTCATCATCATTTTTTCCCATTCCCGATGATTTAATAATATGTAATATGATTGATATATAGGTATATAGTGGATGGATTAATGTTATTATTGGAAAAAAATGTTTGTAATATTTTAAAATATAATATAGTATTCATATATGTATCTAGTTTACTGAGCTTCAAAACTACTCAATCATTCTTGATGGGATTCCATACATCTTATGCTAATTTAATAAAGTAGACACCAGCTCTAGGATACTGCGATCAAGTTCTTTATAGTTTGTATCAGATGAAGTTTATTAGGAACCATAGGAAATATATTATGTAAAACACTTATTCAGGAATATATGTATCGAATAATATCAAAAAGTTTTGGTAAGCATGATATTATATGGTTTATCTTTGAAATACATCTTTGTCTTGATATTACAAGTGGATGTGGATCTGGAGTAGATGAACGTAGGGGTAATAAATCATAAAAGGGAGCACTGGGCTTGGCATGATCATCACCTAGTGTACAATAATAGTTATTACTATAAACCTTATTTTAATCTTATGGGGTTTTGTATGGGATAATTAAAATTTTATTTATAAACCATTATGACATATTTCAATTAATGTAGAAAATAAATGGCCTTGGGTATAACAAATGTGCATTAGATTAAAAAATGGAGTCATGATTTAAAAATATTATAAATAATATATGGTTTTCCTATTATGATTATCATTGATCACACTATAATTTTTTTTAATGGATGGAACCCAAATTAATAATGATAACATTAAATATGAAGAAAAATGTGGGGACTAGGGGCAACCAAATAAGAAGATGATAGAGGGGAAAGATATTGTTATGATACCTTATCATTTTCCTAAAATATTATTAACAACTTTTACCTTAACCCACTCATAGAATCACCGAAAAATATAAGTATGGATCTCTCTAAGTGCATGGGTGATGGAGACCACTGAGGAAATATGGATTGATTACCATAATAAGAGAACTGTGGAAATAAACCCCAAAAAATATATCTCAATCGAATAGGAAAAAATATTATATATGTAAAATAAGGGCATAGATCAATGAATTGTTGTGGAAATTTTTTGACTATAATGTAATAATATTATTATCATCAATGGAATATATTTATAGTTTATTATCTTAAATGTGGAGATCATATGCATTATCTTAGTCAGTTCCCTCTACTCAAGGTTACACCCTAGACAAAGGAATCACCTATGTTGAAATTAAATGGTAGAATGACTTATATATCATGAATCATGAATTAAATTTTGGATTTATTTTAACCAATAGTATGTTAGTTGTCGAAACATGAATCATTTATGGATTGTGTTATACTTTTGAAGAATATGTCTGTTAATTAACTTAAGATTCATGGATACTATCATGAGATTATGAGTTTATGATTGATCATAAGTTCATAGTCAAACACCCCTTTTTATGTTTTATGTAATGATAGACTAACAATATTAAGGATATTTTGGGATTATTTTATTTAAATTATATATTTAGTGGAAATTTTATTTGAGAAATAATGTATATATATTTTATAGACATAAAAAAAATGGTATTGATTTCCTTTAGGATTTATATGATCATTAATAACATTTTAATAATATTAAAATAATATTTTTATATAGTGTGAAAAAAAATTTAAATAAAATTATATTGAAAACCTTAGAAAAAAGGTTATTTATTGATTAATTTAATTTCAAGGATATCCATCATATTTTTTGGTATCTTAAAGGAATTATATTAATATATTTTTAGTAAATAAATAGAAACCACATGTTGGGTGACAACCTGTCGTGTTCAGAAGGTCGTCATGCGTAAACCCATGACCAAATGATGATAGGGGATTAGGGCATATAACTGGACTACATTATTTCCTGATTAATATGTCATTGTTTTAAGTTAGACAGTTTGAAAATTAAATATTAATAATGAACCAGTGGTGTTGATATTGACCTTTACCAAGTAATGTATTATTTTGATAACATGTACAAAGCATATTGGTCATAGAAAATGGTTTGTGATAGAAATAATGGCTAGTCCCTATTCTATGGATCTTACAATCTATTGGAAATGAATTCTAGTGCTTCGTAAATAAAAAATTTAATTTTTAGATATTTATTTCTTGAAGCAAGCAATGAATTAGAAATTGATCGAAGTGAATCAAAAGGATGAAATTATTATTACAATGTATATACATATTAATTAATTATATTTAAATATATTTGTTTATAGTAAACCAATTTTTTAACTAAAGGAAATGATCTTGAAACCCAAAATTTATCCTTTTACATTCATATTTGATAAACCATAATGTCTTTTAAACAATCAAAGATTTACGGTTTTCAGGTCCTTAACATTCTATTGAACAATAAAATTATTGTGATTTATGAAATATGTCATTAATTATAATTATTTATTATTTTATTCAAAGTACATTTCTTTAATTTGCACCACTTTTCTCTGACATAGAAACATCATTATGTGTCATTTTATATCCCTTCATCCAATATTAATATGATTTTTTATTAACTTTTTTTATGATGTGGGTTTTCAAAAAAATAATTTTCAAATATCAAACCCTAGAATACCAAAATAAATTTTAAATTATGAGGATTAATTTTATTTAAGTTTGTGAGAATATGAAATACAAAAATTGAAAAATAATAACACCGTAATTTATAGTGTATGTGACACAAAACACTAAGCATAAACAAATCATGAAATACATTTCTATAAATTTTTTCTATTTGATGGCTTGCAGAACACGGAACAGTGAGACTAAATGAACCAATATATATTATAGTGTTAAATTGGAAGATATGAATAGTACAAAATAAATCATAAAAAAATTATCTATTTTTTACGAATAAAATGAGAATAATTTTAAAAAACAAATGTATTCTAGAAAATGTATTTTTTTTTCTAAAAAACGATTTACTTATGCATTTCACACAAGATTTAAAATTAATCATTACCAATTTAATCAAAATAAATTAGTAAAATAGACTTATTGTTTAAAATAATAAATTAAAAATTATATTATACTGATTTTTTTAATTTTTATAAGTATTTCATTTTTCAATGAATATTGGAAAATACATATTTTTAATTGAAAAATTAATTTTTGAATAAATTATTTATAAATTTAACTAAAATTTTAAATTTATTATATTGTAAAATTAGTACATTTATATATCTATTAATCCGATTTATGACATTTTAATCATTTTTATAGTAAATTTTTATATAATAATATTGTAATCTTTTGAACATTTTCTCTTTGAAAAACTGGTTTCTTGTCATCTCCTTTAGAATAATTTGAAATTAATTTTTTACACATATGTTAATTGAATTTGGAAAATGGATTCAATATTTTGAATAATAATTATTTATATTTTCAAATGATTTCTATAAAAAAATACCAAAATTAATTGTCAAAATAGTAAAAATTATTTACCGTAATAAATGTAAAAATGGGTCTACCATGGGGTTAAAATAAAAGAATATGGGTTAAAATAACCTCAGGAATTTTCAAAATATTATTTTATGGCCATATTTCTATTTTATAGTTACCATGATAGAATATAGGGTCATTTTGAAGGTTTTTCATGGTAATGAATTGATAAATTTATATTCTTTTGGGAAATTTCCAGGTACTTTCCTAAAAGGTCCCCTTTATGCACTTATAAAAGGGAACTCCCTCCTTTAAATTATTAAAACCATATAGTAATTTTGATTTGAAAAAACCCAAAAAAATTTCCCAAAAATCTTTAGACACATTTTATATCTAATGGTCCTCCTAAAAGACCATCTCTAAGGACCTTAAGGGGAGATCTAATGGAGTTTTCTGTTAGAGAAGGTAATTATCTTAACAAATCTATTTCATTTTCTTTCTTATTTTCCATATTAAATTCTTTATGAAAACATACAATATATTATCACCCATATACTTATAAGATATTATGTTTATGTCATAATATTTATCTATCTCTACTTCTATCAAATGCGAAATGAAATCGTCAATCATCTGTACGGTGGACTACTAACTCACAAACGATATGGATCACTTTCCATCACCACATTTAAATGTGGATATAAATATGGATTTAACACATTTATATGATATTTTAGTTATTTTTATATTTCTATAATTTAAATATCACATATACATTTTTAAATTCCATTCCATTTCCAAAACAATGACAATGCTCATGTATGTGACATATTACCACCCCCAAAGTAATATGATTCATTTTTCACTTTCACATTACATGGAATGTAATATGGATAAAATAATTAATATTTGATAAGTATATATATAATATTAAATTTATTCTATAAAATTAGTATATGACCAATTTCCTAACCCTTTTACCCACTAAAGGAATGAGATGGTCACTCATACAAACGTATGACCTACCTTCTCTACTCAACGATGTGATTAATTTTCAATTCCAAAAATTTAATATATGTTATAATAAAGTATATAATAACTAAATATTATAATTACACCATTATTACCGTTCTAGAGACGATTTAATTATATCCTCTATACAAGAACCAGAACATTCATTAAAAAATATGCATGGGAAAACATGTAAATTAACGGCCAGAAATAAAAATAAAAGAATACTATTAAAAAATGGGATGAAAAATGTTATAAGAGGTTCATATATGATTTTATAAGTATTATTATTTTTATTATATAAATTAATAACTTTATTAAAACCATTATACATGTGGTTAAATCATGTTCAACAAAAATTAAGTTCGAGTAAGAGATTTCCGAACTGAATTTACATTCAATGGGTTTAACTTATACATAATTGACTCAATAATATTAAGATAATACGTAATGATCTTTTATTATTTTATGTTTTATTTCCAAATTTTTTATTACTATTTTCAGTAGATAAAAATAATCAATTCATTAATTAATCCTCACTTCAATGATATGATCTTTGAAGGGTAATTCATCTCAATATCTTTTCATTCAGGTATATTATAATGTTATGAACCTAATTTATTTTAGATGGTGTATATACAAACTATTTCACATGTAATATCAAAATTCATTTATAATTAATTATTTTTAAGTTTCAACTTTATTTATTTAATCCAATGGTATTTGACTTGAAAACTACCAGGTGGTAAATACTCTCATAAATCAATTTATTTTCATTTGATTATAATAAATATTTTTTATCATTTATATCATGTGATTAAGTGTGTGTGTAATTTTAACTATAGTATGTTTCATATCCAATAATTTTATTTTTATTTAAATTTTAAACACACAATAGATTCATTGGTTAATTATCACTTCAACATCTTGATCTTTGCAATAGTTCATTTCACAATCTCATTTTAATCTAGATTATTTATGCTTGATTTTAAATTAAAGGAAATTATTTAGTAATTTTAAAATAAACCCATTAATTTTATTCTAATATGGCAATTCAAGATCAATTTCAAGTTATATTACCATTTTTAACTCTTTGATTCTTAAAATAACTCAGAAAGTGTTTTTAAGATAATCCAATAAAAATTCTATAATCACTCAGAAATCTGTTTTCATCCAAAACAATGTTATAAAATAATGTTTTAAAACCATTTGGATCTTTGATACAAGTAAAAAAATACTTTTTTGAGTTTGGATCCCATGAAAAAAGGGATGTTATAATAAAAATCCCAAAATCATGGTGTGGAGTGTTAGTGGAGTTTACTAAGAGATTTATGTTTCCTCTAACCACAATAAATGACATGTTTTCAAAACAATTCTATTTAGATGTTGTTTTTATATTTCATAATTTTGTCACGGAAAACATTAAAACCTACATTCCTTGAAGATTGTGGATTTAATGAAAATATAAGGAACCCAATCCACCATACTCTTGGGTTTTTAGTATTCCATTCATTGGGACAACACATAAGTTGGAGTACCCAAAATTTGGAAATTTGAAAAAGTTTGTAAAATATATTATCTAGAATCTCCATGATGAGGGACTCAAAGAAGTTCATATCAAGTGTATGTTCCTTCATGTACCTATAGTATAATTTCATCAATTCATGCTCTAAAGATTATTGTGGTTATGTCTGTTGTTGGAAAATTATTTTATGTACTTTTTTAACAAGTTTTTATTTCATTTCAATCTATTTTTGAATAAATATGATCATAATTGAGATGTTGTTGGTTTTGAAGTTCTCTAAAATTCATGCATGGAAGTCCATATGTGGAGGTGTAGAGTTTCACATTTCAAGAGTGTTTTACATAATCATGAATACAGAAAAATTTCTAAGACTAACCAAATAAAAACTCTTATTCTATTTATTGACAATGATGCATAGGTGTGGAATTATTTAAAAAAATTTGGAAGCAGGTGAGATGAACTGGATGAAAAAAAATGCATGAAAATGGTTGTGTATAATTGAAGAGTTGGAATTAGGTGTGAATAACATGGTGTGTGGGTGGTGGGAATGAAAATTGGAACATGAATATGGGCGCATGTCGGTTGGTTGTGTTCATGGTATTCAGTTTTCAAAAAGACTCACATATAAGAAATTTATCATTTTCATATTAAAAATTACACATTTTCATTCATTAAATTCCTCTTTTTTGCATAAAATTCCACATTTGTGTGCAAAAAAGTCCACCTGTTTTATTTTTTCCCTTGAAAAATATTCAATATATGTTTTTATGATCAAATGAACTTAAATTTTGTTTTTATTGTCCATTTTTTATCTAAAAACATTCAAATAAAGTCTTACAAAATGAATTACCCCTTTTTATTGTTAATACACATAACCAAAGTATTATATAAAAAAATTTGTCAATAAGACCATTAAAATGCATTCACATGTTTCATCATCCTATCCTTAAATAATGGAGAGATCCTATAACCAACTCTAATTAAGTGATTATCACCAAAAACCAACTACATTGGGTAAAATTTTTAAATGATCTATACAATTTAGTGAAATTTGAAATAATTTATCACATGGATACCCTATTTTTTCATCATCATTGATGGAGTTACTCCTAAAAATGGTTGTTATCCATATTATGGTCGTATTATGGCTATCATAGAAAGGTGTAGATTAATTTTTATGTGCCTATAATAGATATGAATTTAGTCAAAGAACTATTATCCTAGTAAAGTGGTCAAATATATCCACTTTTTTTATTTAGAATGGATAAACCATATCTTGATCATTCAATCAGTTTCATATACCTAATGAAGAATATGTTTTATCGTACCTTTCCCCTGAAATATAATATCATGGTATCTATCTTGAATCAATGTATATAATTAAATGATATAAATTAATAATGATTTGAATTCCAGAGACCAATAGTCATACTCAAATATATGAACATCCAATGTATAAGGCCCCAGCCTTAAACCTTACTTAATCTTGAGTTATTACAAGATTACACATTGAGGATCTTTTCAGGTTTAGAGTTTTAGAGAATTAGATCATGAAACTTTCATTACATTCCACATTTAAACAAAGTGGTTACATAAAAGACAGTATTCATTCTTCCCATCAATGGAAACATATTTAAAATATAACACGGATTCATTCTTGACACATCCTTGACACTATCATCACATCATGTACCTTTCCCTTGACCTGTGAAAAACATTTCAAAAACTTGGGATGAGCATAAAAAGCTCAGTAAGGGTTATAAAAATATGGAAAGGAAACCTGAGCTCATATATACATAAGAATGAAATCATACTTTACCCATAAAACATAGGCATATCAAATCATGAATAAATAATAGAAAACATAAGAAATAAAGGTAACTCGAGGCATTCATAACATTCTTACGTCGGGAGTAACCCTCTTGGTTACATTTGGAATACCCATCACAGTATATTCCCTAAATCTCTTCGGAGAAACCTTAATGTTTCACTCATTCACGTTACCCAATGCATTGGAGAGATATATCGGGTTCACCCGCCCTTAGTTTATCACGGAACCACCCGTTTTCAGAACAATGCCCAAGAACCATAACATAAACGTATCACATAAAACATGCATAAAGGAAACATAAAATTTCCACATGTCAATCACAATATAACATTTTAGTATATTGAAATAATGAATTCGTTCAAAAAAAACCATTTCCAAAACCATTTAAAACATTTAGTAAAGAGATTTTTGAATCAAAGTGTCCCATACCACCTTGAAGCATAAAATTTTTAACCATTAATATCCATATAAATAAATACATAAAACCATTTTGAAAACATGGATATTAATAATAACAAATAATTATAACATTTAAAACGATATTTTGGTTAAAGGGGTTTTACCAAAATTAGAGACAATTGAATACAATAATTAAGGAATAACATTTAGTCAGAACTTTATAATATCATGAGAATAAATGTATTAATGATATAATACTCCAAAGGATAGTATATACACCATATAAGAGTGAATTGGTGCATAACAACAATGAACCCTCAATAGAAATGTCAAATGTGATGAAATCCCTTATAAAGAAGGTATCCTTAAATTAAGGAAAAATCAATCTCAAAAATATGTTTGAAAAATATAAATACACCCATTATAAGTGGATATTAAGTGTAAAACAATAAAATGTCATTCACACATATTCAATGGATGACATATTCAATAACTACATGTTGACCCAAAGAAATTGAAATTGGGTTAAAAAGTTCCTTTGACAGCCTAACGGCATCACATCAAAATGAGTTGATGAGAGATAAAAAGTGTATCTTATCACTTGGACATAAAATTTACATCAATAAGGATATATTAGAACATATCCCAACATAACAATATGTAAATTAAAAGACCCGACAAAAGAAGTCTTTTAAAAAATAGGAGGGTGAAAGGTTCCCTTACCGGCTAGGGTATCTTTCAAAACATACACCCCATGAAGGAAGGACAATAGATCATTGATGTAAATAATCATAAACGAAAGTATATTACACAAAGAGTAGAATAATGTGTAGTACATACACCACTCAATGGAATTTGTGGCAAATGTAGCATAAATCTCACGGGAATAAAAGTGAGATGGAAAGTCCCTTACGAAAACACGGTAGCCTAACGGCGCCACATAAAACTTCCGAATATGGATTGATGAGATCAAATAGGGTATCTCATAACATTACAATAAAATGTTCATCAAGAGGAATATAAAATAACATCCCCCAGCATTACAAATATGAACTTAAAAGAAGTGACATAAAGGAGAGTACTTAAAATGAAAGAGAGAGGTTAGATCTCTTACGAAAGTTCGGCAGCCTAACAACGCCACTCAAAACTTACAAAATGGATTGATGAGAGAGAATAGGGTCTCTCATCACATGAACATAAAAATTACAGTAAGTGTAATATAAATGATCATTCCAATAAAAAGAAAGATGAGCTTTAAAAGGAATGACATAAAAGTGTGTACTTAAAAAGAATGAGAGGAGTAGGATCCCTTACCTCGGGTCCGACTTGACTCGATCGTTCTTTAATCTCCTAAATATTAAACTTTAATTAATTTATACTTCCTTAAGAACCTTTTTCAAGTTAATTATTCCTTTTATATCACTTATTACCATGTCATAAACATTATGTAATCGTTTAAGTTAATAATATTTGTTTTGCCGATATTTGGTTCTTAAGTCGAAAGTGGACTTCTTACAATTACATGTTGTTCGTGTGGAAAAATGTTTATTATATCCAGAATTGTATTCATGATTTAGATATCATATATGTCATATATATCCAGTAAATTCATGCATTTATAACATTACATAATCATTTAGAGGTAAGAAATGAAATGCACCGTTCATGGAGACGTTAAGCCGTACGAACGCATGAACGCTACTTTCATTTCTATTTCATATTTTATATAACGGAATAATAATGATATAAAGTTATATTATAATTCCATTATAATATCATATATAATATCATAGTTCCATCCTTTATACATCCCACATATGGTATTTAACGAATCAAATCACTTTGAGGGGGCGGTAGTCCGCACTTCCTTAAATGAAGATATTGTGTTTACCCATAATGGAAACCATAAAGGTATGCCCAAAATGAAAAAAACCGAAGCTTATGTAAAACATAAAAATATTATATATCATATATAAAAATAGTGACATCATAATGGCAACCTTTGAAGTTGTTAAATGAGTATTTAACAATCATCGTTTCCGGAGGCAGAATTTCGCCATCCACGGAAACCGTATGTTCTTTAACCATTTGATGTAGTTGTGTGAGAGTGTTGCTTGAATAAATCTTATAAAAACATCCTAGTATATTTAAGATACTGGTGTTGTTACAAAATTAGTAAATAAAAAGAGCGTAGGGGGTTGGAGAAGCAAAATTAAACAAATGAACATGAGAGAATGAATTACCTTTAAAAGTGTAACTTCTTTTGATTTGAGCCTAAAGGTTTCCTTGAAAGTATTATGCCCAAAGGGAATCCTCTAGGATTAGAATAGGGATGTGGAGATAGTAAATGGGAAGGGTATGGCCGAGCCAAAGGCTTGAGGAGTGTGTGAAATGAGGTTGAGGTGGGGGCCTTTTATAAGAGGAGAGGAGGGGCACTTTTGGAAAGTAAGAAATATTACTTTATTTGAAAATGTGTTTCGGTTTAAAAAGGTCCCACATTGAAATAATTCGTGGATAAGGTGTTAAGGGTTCGAAATCCACCCATACAATAAGTTTTGGACATGTTTAGTTCATAGATTTTACATTATCTTTCCATTTTATTTAAATCGTTAAATAATGAGGTCATCGCTGCATCATCATGATGTCATAAATAATATAATTTATTTAGTGTCTAAAAATTATAAAAAAACTACTATGATTTAGGAAATATTTTTAGCTCTCCAATGACTATTTATAATTAAAAATCGGATCAATATAACCCCATGTAAAAATTGTTTTCGTAAAACATATGATGTTTGTGTCATTTTTACTTTTACATTAAATAAAAAGTTATTTATGTCATTTCCCAACCAAAGTGGCTCCATGGGGTCCCCAAGTTTACCCATGGCTTGTATTGGTCGGCTATGACACAACCAATGAGGTTAGGACATGAGTAAAGCTCATCTTATTTTATTAAAGCATTATTTTTACCTTAAACTACACTAATTACCACTAATCGCGATTAAAAACTTAATAAGTTACTATTCACCAAAAAATTATTTTTATCCCATTGAACCACATTTTACTTCTTAATGACAACCATTTATGTCAGATTTTCGAAATTGAAAACACAAAGATGGAAAAAATTCATTTAAACGGAAAAATCAGTTTTTATAAGTACTACTTAGTGGTTTCACTATTCATCAAAAATTGATGTTTTTCAGAAAAATCCCAAAAATTCACCATAAGATATATTTGATATTCCGAATTCAAAAATGAAGTCTATTTTTCAATATTAAAAACATATAAGTCAGATTAATTAATTTAATAATTAATTCCCGTTGTCAAAGCAAATAGCGTGTTTTTATGAAACAATAAGTATCAAAAGATTGACACTAGTTTAAGTCTAATTTCAATGTGAAATTAATTTCAAAGACCACTATTGGATTTAATGGTAAAAATATATTCCAATTTCACTTTAAAACCAATTAAAAAGATAATCTAATAATATAAATAAAATGGATTAAAAGGAGGTTTTGAATTAAATTACAACATTTTACACTATTCATTGAAAAAAATGAACTTTATCGGAAAGATACCAAAAATTTACACAAATTAAATTTTGATGTCCCGATTCTTAAGAAGAGTTTTATTTGGTCTAATAGAATGTATAAGAGTGAACAAAACTATATTTAATGACGGTTCTCCATCAAAAGGCGATAAGTGAACCTTTAGTGAAAACTAGGGCATATACGCCTAAAATTGAATTCTTTCCATATTTTAAGCCTTTATCTTTTATTGGATAAATATAAAAACATTTAAAAACATGTATAATCATATTTTAGTTATTTCTATCCATTCCCGCCAACACAATGGCTATATGTTAACTGCCATTTAATATAATATTATCTTATTATTAGAGTACAACGTAAGATTCCCAAGAAACTCGTTGTTGCGTGTTGGGTACGCCATCGAGCATAGCGTCACCTTTAAAGTCATATTAATACATTATTCACAACTATGTATAAATATGAAAATTTCATATTCTATATTTACCTGGGGTGTTACATCCTTCCCCCCTTTTGGAAATTGTGTCCTCGCAATTCTAAAATTGCGCTTGGAAACATCCTTGAAAGTCCCACATCGGAACAAGAGTCAGTAAAACAATCACTTTAAAATAAAGAAAGATAAGTACAAAGGTCACCCGAGTTAACCCATACTAGGAATCCATGTAGAAAAATATGGACATGGAGGATAAAACATAGGGTCATGTTCTGATGGAGAGTGATAGAAAACATGTTTAGGAGAAAGTTAACAATAAGAAAATCACAAAATTGTGATGGGTTAAACGGTGTTGGGTTCCCCTATAGGAAAACTTTATAGACAACATTTTTTTCTTCAAGTTACTTTTTATTGAGGAATTTATTTTTGAGATTAAATAAAACATAAGGAAACATACATACTTGTCATGTTGACTTCCAACTTTTACTAGATTCCTTATTCAAACTCATATTTTTTCCAAAAGACGAGTATTTAGGGAGACTTGTTCGCATTAAGAGTACTATAATAAACTTCTAGAGAATCACCTAATGCACAATAGAGAACTATATACTTCCCATGTCTTTATACTTTAACCAAAACCAAAACCAAAAAGGCTAGTACAAGATCAGATAATCCAGAAAAGGATAACCCTTTATAAGAAGAAAATCTATTCTTAACCTCCAAAATTTCCCCAACAAAACCCGAAGTTCAACTAGGACCATTAGATAAACAATTTGTCCATAAAATTCTTCAAAGTAAACCAATCTAAGATTGAAAGCCAAATATTTGAAGGATTTAGTCACATAGTCTTCCAAGTTAAATCGTAACATTTATCTCCAAACAACATCAGTTGCTCCTAAAGTCTCATATTAAAAAGTAATTAACCTAATCACATATCCTCCATGATAGGTTAATCGTTTTCATAAATAACCCAAAATCAACTTACTCTTAATTCATAAAATCATATAACTAGAAAGAATCAATCAAACTAACCAGGGACTTCACGTAGTCCAGTGGTAGGCGATAAATACCAGTTGCACTTTGATTGTGGGTTCGATTCCCGCAGCTTTGTCCGACGCGACGCGTAGTCACACGGTCTACGTGTTGTCCTTTTTCCAAAACTATATAATTCTCAAATCATTCCCCAAAAAGGGATAAAATCATCAAAAATAACCATAACAAAATTTAACCTCAATTTTATCTCATGCCTTTCACATCAATCATAAAATATAGTAACCCATAATTACCTCAAAAGTAAGGATCATATAAACCCAAATGGTTCTTTATAACTATGTCCATAAAAGAAAAGATAACTATTACTTGAATAAAATTTGCCTATATAAACATCAGGGTTACACATAATATAAAAAGTCTTCTAATGTAACCCCATCATCAAAAGAGACTTAATACTCTTAATAATTTCACCATAACTCTTGAAGCCCTTATATGTTGACATCTTACTCATTCAACATTCTTCATGATCCATTATCCATTCCTTTCCAACTTATTCCGAAATACCTCTTTCCTACAAAAAAATCATGAATCATATCCTAAGATTCCAAAATTGGAAAACAATAGTCATGAAATAGTGCATACCTTTGATTGGTCATTATCAGTTTCTTCATCCTCAATCGGAATGGCATTAGGTATTGGTAAATGAATATTGGTATGCTCTTGGTGACCCCATTCATGAAACTTCTTAATAGGACATGTGTTTTCATAATGACCATGCACCCCACATTTAAAACATTCAATTGATCCCTCAGAAAGAACTTATTTCCCTTTCCTCGAGTCAACTGGATGCTTCCTTTTTCCATGGCAGGTTCTTGCTTTATGACCTTCATTTCCACATCTATATCATATTTCTGTCCCTTTGAAACATTTTCCTAGGTGTTTCTTTCCACATCTTTGACACATAGGTTTTTGAACACACTTACCTTTATGATTATTACACGTACATCCGTAGGGATTTGTTTCTTGCATATATGATGCCTTAGAGAAATCTCCAAGGTTTAGGTGGTCAATCCTGACTCTAGATAGTTAGTTGAGGATAATCACAAGAGTTCTCATTGCAGCTCCCATATCATTCAGTTGCTTGCTCAAAAAATTGTCACAGTTTCCTTCACATCCACTGTTACTTTGGTGCCTGCTAGATCCAGCCATTTACTAAAACCAAAAAGGTCAGTGTGAGTATATCAACAAAACCATCATGTACTAATGAGTATGATAAACACGAAGATATACTTACTCATTCACTTTATCTAAAACTAGGACTCTTTCTGAAATCCTAACCATTATGGTAATGTCACTTATGCTTAAAGAATACCCTAACCTCTAAAGTTATCTAAACCTCCCTTTGATACCAACTATAAGGCCCCAGCCTTTAACCTTACTTAATCTTGAGTTATAACAAGATTACACATTGAGGATCTTTTCAGGTTTAGAGTTTTAGAGAATTAGATCATGAAACTTTCATTACATTCTTCATTTAAACAAAGTGGTTACATAAAAGATATTATTCATTCCACCCATCAATGGAAACATATTTAAAATATAACACGGATTCATTATTGACACATCCTTGACACTATCATCACATCATGTACCTTTCCCTTGACCTGTGAAAAACATTTCAAAAACTTGGGATGAGCATAAAAAGCTCAGTAAGGGTTATAAAAATATGGAATGGAAACATGAGCTCATATATACATAAGAATGAAATCATACTTTACCCATAAAACATAGGCATATCAAATCATGAATAAATCATAGAAAACATAAGACATAAAGGTAACTTGAAGCATTCATAACATTCTTACGTAGGGAGTAACCCTATTGGTTACGTTTGGAATAACCATCACAGTATATTCCCTAAATCTCTTCGGAAAAACCATAACGTTTCACTCCTTCGCGTTACCCAATGCATTGGAGAGCTATATCGGGCTCACCTGCCCTTAGTTTATCATGGAACCACCCGTTTTCATAACAATGCCCAAGAACCATAACATAATCGTATCACATAAAACATGCATAAAGGAAACATAACATTTCCACATGTCAATCACAATATAACATTTTAGTATATTTAAATAATGAATCCGTTAAAAAAGAAACCATTTCCAAAACCATTTAAAACATTTAATACAGAGATTTTTGAATCAAAGTGTCCCATACCACCTTGAAGCTTAAAATTTTAAACCATTAATATCCATGTAAATAAATCCTTAAAACCATTTTGAAATCATGGATATTAATAAGAACAAATAATTAAAACATTTAAAACGATATTTTGGTTAAAGGGGTTTTACCAAAATTAGTGACACTTGAATACAATAATTGAGGAATAACATTTATTCATAACTTTATAATATCATGATAATAAATGGATTCATGATATAATACTACAAAGGACAGTATATACACCATATAAGAGTGAATTGGTGCATAACAACAATGAACCCTCAATAGAAATGTCAACTGTGATGAAATCCCTTATAAAGAAGGTATCCTTAAATTAAGGACAAATCAATCTCAAAAATATGTGTGAAAAATATAAATACACCCAATATAAGTGTATATTATGTGTAAAACAATAAAATGTCATTTAAACATATTCAATGGATGGCATATTCAATGACTACATGTTGAACCCAAAGAAATCGAAATTGGGTTAAAAAGTTCCCTTGACAGCCTAACGGCATCACATCAAAATGAGTTGATGAGAGATAAAAAGTGTATCTCATCACTTGGACATAAAATTTACATCAATAAGGATATATGAGAACATATCCCAACATAACAATATGTAAATTAAAAGACCCAACAAAAGAAGTCTTTTAAAAAAGAGGAGGGTGAAAGGTTCCCTTACCGACTTGGGTATCTTTCAAAACATACACCCCATGAAAGAAGGACAATAGATCATTGATGTAAATACTTATAAATGAAAGTATATTACACAAAGAGTAGAATAATGGGAATTAAATACACAACTCAATGGAATTTGTGGAAAATGTAGCATAAATCTCACGGGAATAAAAGTGACATGAAAAATTCCTTACGAAAACTCGGCAGCCTAACGACGCCACATAAAACATCTGAATATGGATTGATGAGATTAAATAGGGTATCTCATCACATTACAATAAAATGTACAGAAAGAGGAATATAAAATAACATCCCCCAACATTACAAAGAGGAGCTTAAAAGAAGTGACATAAAGGAGAGTACTTAAAAAGAAAGAGGGAGGTTAGATCTCTTACGAAAGTTCGGCAGCCTAACGGCGCCACTCAAAACTTCCAAAATGGATTGATGAGAGAAAATAGGGTCTCTCATCACATGAACAAAAAAATTACAGTAAGTGTAATATAAAATATCATCTCAATAACAAGAAATATGATCTTTAAAAGGAATGACATAAAAGTGTGTACTTAGAAAGAAAGAGAGGAGTAGGATCCCTTACCTTAGGTCCGACTTGACTCGATCGTTCTTTAATCTCCTGAATAATAAATTTGAATTAATTTATACTTTAATAAGAACCTTTTTCAAGTTCATTATTCCTTTTATATCACTTATTACCATGTCATAAACCTTATGTATTCGTTTAAGTTAATAATATTTGTTTTGCCGATATTTGGTTCTTAATTCGAAAGTGGACTTCTTACAATTACATGTTGTTCTTGTGGACAAATGTTTATTATATCCAGAATTGTATTCATGATTTAGATATCATATATGTCATATATATCCAGTAAATTCATGCATTTATAACATTACATAATCATTTAGAGGTAAGAAATGAAATGCACCGTTCATGGAGACGGTAAGCCGTACGTACGCAGGAACGCTACATTCATTTCTATTTCATATTTTATAGAATGGAATAATAATGATATAAAGGTATATTATAATTCCAATATAATATCATATATAATATCATAGTTCCATCCTTTATACGTCCCACATATGGTATTTAATGAATCAAATCACTTTGAGGGGGCGGTAGTCCGCACTTCCTTAAATGAAGATATCGCGTTTACCCATAATGGAAACCATAAAGGTATGCCCAAAATAAAAAAACAGAATCTTAAGGAAAACATAAACATATTATATATCATATATAAAAATAGTGACATCATAATGGCCACCTTTGAAGGTGTTAAATTAGTATTGAACAATCATCGTTTCGGGAGGCAGAATTTCACCATCCACGGAAACCGTATGTTATTTAACCATTTGATGTAGTTGTGTGAGAGTGTAGCTCGAATAAATATTATAACAGCATCCTAGTATATTTAAGATACTGTTTTTGTTACAAAAGAAGTAAATAAAAAGATTTTATGGGTTTGGAGAAGCAAAATAAAACAAATGAACATGAGAGAATGAATTACCTTTAAAAGTGTAACTCCTTTTGATTTGAGCCAAAAGGCTTCCTTTGAAAGGATTCTGCCCAAAGGGAATCCTCTAGGATGAGGACAGGAGTGTGGAGAGAGTAAATGGTCAGGGTATGGCCGAGCCAAAGGCTTGAGGAGTGTGTGAAATGAGGTATAGGTGGGGGGCTTTTATAAGAGGAGAGGAGGGGCACTTTTATAAAGTAAGAAATATTACTTTATTTGAAAATGTGTTTCGGTTTCAAAAGGTCCCACATTGATATAATTCGTGGATAAGGTGTTAAGAGTTCTAAATACACCCATACAATAAGTTTTGGACATGTGTAGTTCTAAGATTTTACATTATCATTCCATTTTATTTAAATCGTTAAATAATGAGGTCATCGCTGCATCATCATGATGTCATAAATAATATAATTTATAGTGTCTAAAAATTATAAAAAAACTACTATGATGTAGGAAATCTTTTTAGATTTCAAATGAATATTTATAATCAAAAATATGATCTTTATAAACCCATGTAAAAATTCTTTTCGTAAAACATATTATGTTTGTGTAATTTTTACTTTTACATTAAATAAAAAGTTATTTATGTCATTTACCAACCAATGTGGCTCCATGGGGTCCCTAAGTTGACCAATGGATTGTCTTGGTCGGCCATGACACAACCAATGAGGGTAGGACATGTGTCAAGCTCATCTTATTTTATTAAAGCATTATTTTTACCTTAAACTACACTAATTACCACTAATCGCGATTAAAAACTTAATAAGTTACTATTCACCAAAAAATTATTTTTATCCCATTGAACCACATTTTACTTCTTAATGACAACCATGTATGTCGGATTTTTGAAATTCAAAACACAAAGATGGCAAATTTTCATTTAAAAGGAAAAATCAGTTTTTATAAGTACCACTTAGTGGTTTCACTATTCATAAAAAATTGACGTTTTTCAGAAAAAATCCCAAAAATTCACCATAAGCTATATTTGATATTCCAAATTCAAAAATGAAGTATATTTTACAAAATTAAAAACATATAAGTAAGATTAATTAATTTAATAATTAATTCCCGCTGTCAAAGCAAATAATGTGTTTTTATGAAACAATAAGTATCAAAAGATTGACACTAGTTTAAGTCTGATTTCAAAGTGAAATTAATTCCAAAGACCTCTATTGGATTTAATGGTAATAATATATTCTAATTTCTCTTTAAAACCAATTCAAAAGATAATCTAATCATATAAATTAATTATATTAAAAAGAGTTTTTGAATTAAATTACAACATTTTACACTATTCATTGAAAAAATGAATTTTATCGGAAAGATTCCAAAAATTTACAGAAAGTAAATTTTGATGTCCCAATTCGTAAGAAGAGTTTTATTTGGTCCAATAGAATGTATAAGAGTGAACAAAACTATATTTAATGATGGTTCTCCATCAAAAGGCGATAAGTGAACCTTTAGTGAAAACTAGGGAATATACGCCTAAAATTGAATTCTCTCCGTATTTTAAGCCTTTATCTTTTATTGGATAAATGTAAAAACATTTAAAAACATGTATAATCATATTTTAGTTATTTCTATCCATTCCTGCCAATACAATGGCTACATGTTAACTGCCATTTAAAATAATATTATCTTATTATAAGAGTACAATGTAAGATTCCCAAGAAACTCGTTGTTGCGTGTTGGGTACGCCATCGAGCATAGAGTCACCTTTAAAGTCATATTAATACTTTATTCACAAATATGGATAAATATGAAAATTTAATATTCTATATTTACCTGGGGTGTTACATCCTTCCCCCCTTTTGGGAATTGCGTCCTCGCAATTTTCAAATTGCGCTTGGAAAAATCCTTGAAAGTCCCACATCAGAACTAGAGTCAGTAAAAAAGTCACTTTAAAATAAAGAAAGATAAGTACAAAGGTCACCCGAGTTAACCCATACTAGGATTCCATGTAGAAAAATATGGACATGGAGGAGAAAACATAGGGTCATGTTCTGATGGAGATTGATAGAAAACATGTTTAGGAGAAAGTTAACAATAAGAAAATCACAAACTTGTGATGGGTTAAACAGTGTTGGGTTCCCCAGTAGGAAAAATTTATAGACAACATTTTTTTCTTTAAGTTACTTTTTATTGAGGAATTTATTTTTGAGCTTAAATAAAACATAAGTAAACATACATACTTGTCATGTTGACTTCCAACTTTTACTAGATTCCTTAATCAGACTCATATTTTTTCCAAAAGATGAGTATTTAGGGAGACTTGTTCGCATTAAGAGTACTATAATCAACTTCTATAGAATCACCTAATCCACAATAGAGAACTATATACTTCCCATGTCTTTAGACTTTAACCAATACCAAAACCAAAAAGGCTAGTACAATATCTGATAATCCAGAAAAGATAACCCGTAATAAAAAGAAAATCTATTCTTAACCTCCAAAATTTCCCCAACAAAACCCAAAGTTCAACGAGGACCATTAGATAAAACATTTGTCCATAAAATTATTCAAAGTAAACCGATCTAAGATTGAAAGCAAAATATTTGAAGGATTTAGTCACATAGTCTTCCAAGTTAAATCGTAACATTTATCTCCAAACAACATCAGTTGCTCCTAAAGTCTCGTATTGAAAAGTAATTAACCTAATCACATATCCTCCATGATAGGTTAATAGTTTTCATAAATAACCCAAAATCAACTTACTCTTAATTAAAAAAATCATATAACTAGAAAGAATCAGTCAAACTAACCAGGGACTTCACGTAGTCCAGTGGTAGGCGATAAATACCAGTTGCACTTTGATTGTGGGTTCGATTCCCGCAGCTTTGTCCGACGCGACGCGTAGTCACACGGTCTACATGTCTTCCTTTTTCCAAAACTATATAATTCTCAAATCATTCCCCAAAAAGGGATAAAATCATCAAAAATAACCATAACATAATTTATCCTCAATTTTATCTCATGCCTTTCACTTCAATCATAAAATATAGTAACCCATAATTACCTCAAAAGTAAGGATCATATAAACCCAAATGGTTCTTTATAACTATGTCCACAAAAGAAAAGATAACTATTACTTGAATAAAATTTTCCTATATTAAACATCAGGGTTACACATAACATAAAAAGTCTTCTAATGTAACCCCATCATCAAAAGAGACTTAATACTCTTAAGAATTTCACCATAACTCTTGAAGCCCTTATATGTTGACATCTTACTCATTCAACATTCTTCAAGATCCATTATCCATTCCTTTCCAACTTATTCCGAAATACCTCTTTCCTACAAAAAAATCATGAATCATATCCTAAGATTCCAAAATTGGAAAACAATAGTCATGAAATAGTACATACCATTGATTGGTCATTGTCAGTTTCTTCATCCTCAATCGGAATGGCATTAGGTATTGGTAAACGAATACTGGTATGCTCTTGGTGACCCCATTCATGAAACTTATTCAAAGGACATGTGTTTGCATAATGACCTTGCACACCACATTTAAAACATTCAAGTGATCCCTCAGAAAGAACTTCTTTCCCTTTCCTCGAGTCAACTGGATGCTTCCTTTTTCCATGGCAGGTTCTTGCTTTATGACCTTCATTTCCACATCTATATCATATTTCTGTCCTTTTGAAACATTTTCCTAGGTGTTTCTTTCCACATCATTGACACATAGGTTTTTGAACACACTTACCTTTATGATTATTACCTGTACATCTGTAGGGATTTGATTCTTTCATATATGATGCCTTAGAGAAATCTCCAAGGTTTAGGTGGTCAATCATGACTCCAGATAGTTGGTTGAGGATAATCACAAGAGTTCTCATTGCAGCTCCCATATCATTCAGTTGCTTGCTCAAAAAACTGTCACAGTTTCCTTCACATCCACTGTTACTTTGGTGCCTGCTAGATCCAGCCATTTACTAAAACCAAAAAGGTCAGTGTGAGTATATCAACAAAAACATCATGTACTAATGAGTAAGATAAAAACTAAGATATACTTACTCATTCACTTTATCTAAAACTAGGACTCTTTCTGAAATCCTAACCATTATGGTAATGTCACTTATGCTTAAAGAATACCCTAACCTCTAAAGTTATCTAAACCTCCCTTTGATACCAACTATAAGGCCCCAGCCTTAAACCTTACTTATTCTTGAGTTATTACAAGATTACACATTGAGGATATTTTCAGGTTTAGAGTTTTAGAGAATTAGATCATGAAACTTGCATTACATTCTTCATTTAAACAAAGTGGTTACATAAAAGATAGTATTCATTCTTCCCATCAATGGAAACATATTTAAAATATAACACGGATTCTTTCTTGACACATCCTTGACACTATCATCACATCATGTACCTTTCCCTTGACCTGTGAAAAACATTTCCAAAACATGGGATGAGCATAAAAAGCTCAGTAAGGGTTATAAAAATATGGAATGGAAACATGATCTCATATATACATAAGAATGAAATCATACTTTACCCATAAAACATAGGCATATCAAATCATGAATAAATCATAGAAAACATAAGACATAAAGGTAACTTGAGGCATTCATAACATTCTTACATAGGGAGTAACCCTCTTGGTTGCGTTTGGAATACCCATCACAGTATATTCCCTAAATCTCTTCGGAGAAACCTTAACGTTTCACTCCTTCGCGTTACCCAATGCATTGGAGAGCTATATCGGGCTCACCTGCCCTTAGTTTATCATGAAACCACCCGTTTTCATAACAATTCCCAAGAACCATAACATAAACGTATAACATAAAACATGCATAAATGAAACATAACATTTCCATATGTCAATCACAATATAACATTTTAGTATATTTAAATAATGAATCCGTTCAAAAAGAAACCATTTCCAAAACCATTTAAAACATTTAATAAAGAGATTTTTGAATCAAAGTGTCCCATACCACCTTGAAGATTAAAATTTTAAACCACTAATATCCATTTAAATAAATCCTTAAAACCATTTTGAAAACATGGATATTAATAAGAAAAAATAATTAAAACATTTAAAACGAGATTTTGGTTAAAAGGGTTTTACCAAAATTAGAGACACTTGAATACAATAATTGAGGAATAACATTTAGTCAGAACTTTATAATATCATGAGAATAAATGAATTCATGATATAATACTCCAAAGGACAGTATATACACCATATAAGAGTGAATTGGTGCATAAGAACAATGAACCCTCAATGGAAATGTCAAATGTGATGAAATCCCTTATAAAGAAGGTATCCTTAAATTAAAGACAAATCAATCTCAAAAATAACTGTGAAAAATATAAATACACCCAATATAAGTGTATATTAAGTGTAAAACAATAAAATGTCATTCACACATATTCAATGGATGACATATTCAATGACTACATGTTAAACCCAATGAAATTGAAATTGGGTTAAAAAGTTCCCTTGACAGCCTAACGGCATCACATCAAAAAGAGTTGATGAGAGATAAAAAGTGTATCTCATCACTTGGACATAAAATTTACATCAATAAGGATATATGAGAACATATCCCAACATAACAATATGTAAATTAAAAGACCCAACAAAAGAAGTCTTTTAAAAAAGAGGATGGTTAAAGGTTCCCTTACCGACTTGGGTATCTTTCAAAACATACGCCCCATGAAAGAAGGACAATAGATCATTGATTTAAATACTCATAAACGAAAGTATATTACAAAAAGAGTAGAATAATGGGCAGTAAATACACCACTGAATGGAATTTGTGGCAAATGTAGCATAAATCTCACGGGAATAAAAGTGAGATGAAAAATCCCTTACGAAAACTCGGCAGCCTAACGGCGCCAGATAAAACTTATGAATATGGATTGATGAAATCAAATAGGGTATCTCATCACATTACAATAAAATTTACAGCAAGAGGAATATAAAATAACATCCCCCAACATTACAAAGAGGAGCTTAAAAGAAGTGACTTAAAGGAGAGTACTTAAAAAGAAAGAGAGAGGTTAGATCTCTTATGAAAGTTCGGCAGCCTAACGGCGCCACTCAAAACTTCCAAAATGGATTGATGAGAGAGAATCGGGTCTCTCATCACATAAACATAAAAATTACAGTAAGTTTAATATAAAAAATCATCCCAATAACAAGAAATATGATCTTTAAAAGGAATGACGTAAAAGTGTGTACTTAAAAAAGAAAGAGAGGAGCATGATCCCTTTCCTCGGGTCCGACTTGACTCGATCGTTCTTTAATCTCCTGAATAATAAACTTGAGTTAATTTCTACTTCCATAATAACCTTTTTAAAGTTCATTATTCCTTTTATATCACTTATTACCATGTCATAAACATTATGTATTCGTTTAAGTTAATAATATTTGTTTTGCCGATATTTGGTTCTTAAGTCGAAAGTGGACTTCTTACAATTACATGTTGTTCTTGTGGCCAAATGTTTATTATATCCAAAATTGCATTCATGATTTAGATATCATATATGTCATATATATCCAGTAAATTCATGCATTTATAACACTACATAATCATTTAGAGGTAAGAAATGAAATGCACCGTTCATGGAGACGGTAAGCCGTACGTACGCATGAACGCTACATTCATTTCTATTTCGTATTTTATAGAATGGAATAATAATTATATAAAGGTATATTATAATTCAAATATAATATCATATATAATATCATAGTTCCATCCTTTATACGTCCCACATATGGTATTTAATGAATCAAATCACGTTGAGGGGGCGGTAGTCCGCACTTCCTTAAATGAAGATATCGCGTTTACCCATAATGGAAACCATAAAGGTATGCCCAAAATGAAAAAAACAGAATCTTAAGGAAAACATAAACATATTATATATCATATATAAAAATAGTGACATCATAATGGCCACCTTTGAAGGTGTTAAATGAGTATTGAACAATCATCGTTTCGAGAGGCAGAATTTCACCATCCACGGAAACCGTATGTTCTTTAACCATTTGATGTAGTTGTGTGAGAGTGTAGCTCGAATAAATCTTATAACAACATCCTAGTATATTTAAGATACTGGTGTTGTTACAAAAGAAGTAAATAAAAATATTTTAGGGGGTTGTAGAAGCAAAATAAAACAAATGAACATGAGAGAATGAATTACCTTTAAAAGTGTAACTCTTTTTTATTTGAGCCTAAAGGCTTCCTTTGAAAGGATTATGGCCAAATGGAATCCTCTAGGATGAGGAGAGGTATGTGGAGAGAGTAAATGGGCAGGGTATGGCCGAGCCAAAGGCTTTAGGAGTGTGTGAAATTAGGTAGAGGTGGAGGGCTTTTATAAGAGGAGAGGGGGGGAACTTTTATAAAGTAAGAAATATTAATTTATTTGAAAATGTGTTTCGGTTTCAAAAGGTCACAAATTGATATAATTCGTGGATATGGTGTTAAGGGTTCGAAATCCACCCATACAATAAGTTTTGGACATGTATAGATCATAGATTTTACATTATCTTTCCATTTTATTTAAATCGTTAAATAATGAGGTCATTGCTGCATCATCATGATGTCATAAATAATATAATTTATTTAGTGTCTAAAAATTATAAAAAAATACTATGATGTAGGAAATATTTTTAGATTTCCAATGAATATTTATAATCAAAAATATGATCTTTATAACCCCATGTAAAAATTGTTTTCTAAAACATATGATGTTTGTGTAATTTTTACTTTTACATTAAATAAAAAGTTATTTATATCATTTCCCAACCAAAGTGGCTCCATGGGGTCCCTAAGTTGACCCATGGATTGTCTTGGTCGGCCATGACACAACCAATGAGGGTAAGACATGTGTCAAGCTCATCTTATTTTATTAAAGCATTATTTTTACCTTAAACTACACTAATTACCACTAATCGCGATTAAAACCTTAATAAATTACTATTCACCAAAAAATTATTTTTATCCCATTGAACCACATTTTACTTCTTAATGACAACCATGTATGTCGGATTTTTGAAATTCAAAACACAAAGATGGAAAAATTTCATTTAAACGAAAAAATCAGTTTTTATAAGTACCACTTAGTGGTTTCACTATTCATCAAAAATTGACATTTTTCAGAAAAAATCCCAAAAATTCACCATAAGCTATATTTGATATTCCAAATTCAAAAATGAAGTCTATTTTACAAAATTCAAATCATATAAGGAAGATTAATTAATTTAATAATTAATTCCAGCTGTCAAAGCAAATAACGTGTTTTTATGAAACAATAAATATCAAAAGATTGACACTAGTTTAAGTCTGATTTCAAAGTGAAATTAATTCCAAAGACCACTATTGTATTTAATGGTAAAAATATATTCTAATTTCTCTTTAAAACCAATTCAAAATATAATCTAATCATATAAATAAATTATATTAAAAAGAGGTTTTGAATTAAATTACAACATTTTACACTATTCATTGAAAAAAATGAACTTTATCGGAAAGATACCAAAAATTTACACAAAGTAAATTTTGATGTCCCGATTCTTAAGAAGACATTTATTTTGTCCAATAGAATGTATTAGAGTGAACAAAACTATATTTAATGACGGTTCTCCATCAAAAGGCGATAAGTGAACCTTTAGTGAAAACTAGGGAATATACACCTAAAATTGAATTCTTTCCGTATTTTAAGCCTTTATCTTTTATTAGATAAATGTAAAAACATTTAAAAACATGTATAATCATATTTTAGTTATTTCTATCCATTCCCTGCAATACAATGCCTACATGTTAACTGTGATTTAAAATAATATTATCTTACTATTAGAGTACAATGTAAGATTCCCAAGAAACTCATTGTTGCGTGTTGGGTACGCCATCGAGCATAGCATCCCCTTTAAAGTCATATTAATACTTTATTCACAAATATGGATAAATATGAAAATTTCATATTCTATATTTACCTTGGGTGTTACATCCTTCCCCCCTTTTGGAAATGTTGTCCTCGTAATTTTAAAATTGCGCTTGGAAACATCCTTGAAAGTCCCATATCGGAACAAGAGTCAGTAAAACAATCACTTTAAAATAAAGAAAGATAAGTACAAAGGTCACCCGAGTTAACCCATACTAGGATTCCATGTAGAAAAATATGGACATGGAGGAGAAAACATAGGGTCATGTTCTGATGGAGAGTGATATAAAACATGTTTAGGAGAATGTTAACAATAAGAAAATCACAATCTTGTGATGGGATAAACGGTGTTGGGTTCCCCAGTAGGAAAAATTTATAGAAAACATTTTTTTCATTAAGTTACTTTTTATTGAGGAATTTATTTTTGAGCTTAAATAAAACATAAGGAAACATACATACTTGTCATGTTGACTACCAACATTTACTAGATTCCTTAATCAAACTCATATTTTTTCCAAAAGATGAGTATTTATGGAGACTTGTTCGCATTAAGAGTACTATAATCAACTTCTAGATAACCATCTAATCCACAATAGAGAACTATATACTTCCCATGTCTTTAGACTTTAACCAATACCAAAACCAAAAAGGCTAGTACAAGATTAGATAATCCAGAAAAGGATAACCCTTTATAAAAAGAAAATCTATTCTTAACCTCCAAAATTTCCCCAACAAAACCCAAAGTTCAACGAGGACCATTAGATAAAAAATTTGTCTATAAAATTCTTCAATGTAAACTGATCTAAGATTGAAAGCCAAATATTTGAAGGATTTAGTCACATAGTCTTCCAAGTTAAATCGTAACATTTATCTCCAAACAACATCAGTTGCTCCTAAAGTCTCGTATTAAAAAGTAATTAACCTAATCACATATCCTCCATGATAGGTTTATAGTTTTCATAAATAACCCAAAATCAACTTACTCTTAATTCATAAAATCATATAACTAGAAAGAATCAGTCAAACTAACCAGGGACTTCACGTAGTCCAGTGGTAGGTGATAAATACCAGTTGCACTTTGATTGTGGGTTCGATTCCCGCAGCTTTGTCTGACGCGATGCATAGTCACACGATCTACATGTTGTCCTTTTTCCAAAACTATATAATTCTCAAACCATTCCACAAAAAGGGATAAAATCATCAAAAATAACCATGACATAATTTATCCTCAATATTATCTCATGCCTTTCACTTCAATCATAAAATATAGTAACCCATAATTACCTCAAACGTAAGGATCATATAAACCCAAATGGTTCTTTATAACTATGTCCACAAAAGAACAGATAACAATTACTTGAATAAAATTTTCCTATATTAAACATCAGGGTTACACATAATATAAAAATTCTTCTAATGTAACCCCATCATCAAAAGAGACTTAATACTCTTAAGAATTTCACCATAACTCTTGAAGCCCTTATATGTTGACATCTTACTCATTAAAAATTCTTCATGATCCATTAGGTATTGGTACACGAATATTGGTACGCTCTTGGTGACCCCATTCACGAAACTTCTTCATAGGACATGTGTTTGCATAATGACCATGCACACCACATTTAAAACATTCTGTTGATCCCTCAGAAAGAACTTCTTTCCATTTCCTCGAGTCAAATGGATGCTTCCTTTTTCCATGGCAGGTTCTTGCTTTATGACCTTCATTTCCACATCTATAGCATATTTCTGTCCCTTTGGATCATTTTCCTAGGTGTTTCTTTCCACATCTTTGACACATAGGTTTTTTAACACACTTACCTTTATGATTATTACCTGTACATCCTTAGGGATTTGTTTCTTGCATATATGATGCCTTAGAGAAATCTCCAAGGTTTAGGTGGTCAATCATGACTCCAGATAGTTGGTTGAGGATAATCACAAGAGTTCTCATTGCAGCACCCATATCATTCAGTTGCTTGCTCAAAAAACTGTCACAGTTTCCATCACATCCACTATTACATTGGGGCCTGCTAGATCCAGCCATTTACTAAAACCAAAAAGGTCAGTGTGAGTATATCCACAAAACCATCATGTACTAATGAGTAAGATAAACACTAAGATGTACTTACTCATTCACTTTATCTAAAACTAGGACTCTTTCTGAAGTCTTAACCATTATGGTAATGTCACTTTTGCTTAAAGAATACCTTAACCTCTAAAGTTATCTAAACCTCCATTTGATACCAACTATAAGGCCCCAGCCTTAAACCTTACTTAATCTTGAGTTATTACAAGATTACACATTGAGGATCTTTTCTGGTTTAGAGTTTTAGAGAATTAGATCATGAAACTTGCATTACATACCACATTTAAACAAAGTGGTTACATGAAAGACAGTATTCATTCTTCCCATCAATGGAAACATATTTAAAATATAACACGGATTCTTTTATGACACATCCTTGACACTATCATCACATCATGTACCTTTCCCTTGACCTGTGAAAAACATTTCAAAAACATGGGATGAGCATAAAAATCTCAATAAGGGTTATAAAAAAATGGAAAGGAAACATGAGCTCATATATACATAAGAATGAAATCATACTTTACCCATAAAACATAGGCATATCAAATCATGAATAAATCATAGAAAAAATAAGACATAAAGGTAACTTGAGGCATTCATAACATTCTTATGTAGGGAGTAACCCTCTTGGTTACGTTTGGAATACCCATCACAGTATATTCCCTAAATCACTTCGGAGAAACCTTAACGTTTCACTCCTCCACGTTACCCAATGCATTGGAGAGGTATTTCGGGCTCACCCGCCCTTAGTTTATCACAGAACCACCAGTTTTCATAACAATGCCCAAGAACCATAACATAAACGTATCACATAAAATATGAATAAAGGAAACATAACATTTCCACATGTCAATCACAATATAACATTTTAGTATATTGAAATAATGAATCCGTTCAAAAAGAAACCATTTCCAAAACCATTTAAAACATTTAATAAAGAGATTTTTGAATCAAAGTGTCTCATACCACCTTGAAGCTTAAAATTTTAAAACATTGATATCCATATAAATAAATCCTTAAAACCATTTTGAAAACATGTATATTAATAAGAACAAATAATTAAAACATTTAAAATGATATTTTGGTTAAAGGGGTTTTACCAAAATTAGAGACACTTGAATACAATAATTGAGGAATAACATTTAGTCAGTACATTATAATATCATGAGAATAAATGGATTCATGATATAATACTCCAAAGGACAATATATACACCATATAAGAGTGAATTGGTGCATAACAACAATGAACCCTCAATAGAAATGTCAAATGTGATGAAATCCCTTATAAAGAAGGTATCCTTAAATTAAGGACAAATAAATCTCAAAAATATGTGTGACAAATATAAATACACCCAATATAAGTGGATATTAAGTGTAAAACAATAAAATGTCATTCACACATATTCAATGGATGACATATTCAATGACTACATGTTGAACCCAAAGAAATCAAAATTTGGTTAAAAAGTTCCATTGACAGCCTAACGACATCACATCAAAATGAGTTGATGAGAGATAAAAAGTGTATCTCATCACATGGACATAAAATTTACATAAATAAGGATATATGAGAACATATCCCAACATAACAATATGTAAATTAAAATACCCAACAAAAGAAGTCTTTTAAAAAAGAGGAGGGTGAATGGTTCCCTTACCGACATGGGTATCATTCAAAACATACACCCCATGAATGAAGGACAATAGATCATTGATGTAAATACTCATAAACCACTGTATATTACACAAAGAGTAGAATAATGGGAAGTACATACACCACTCAATGTAATTTGATGCAAATGTTGCATAAATCTCACGGGAATAAAAGTGAGATGAAAAATCCCTTATGAAAACTCGGCAGCCTAACAGCGCCACATAAAACTTCCGAATATGGATTGACGAGATCAAATAGGGTATCTCATAACATTAAAATAAAATTTACAGAAACAGGAATATAAAATAACATCCCCCAACATTACAAAGAGGAGCTTAAAAGAAGTGACATAAAGGAGAGTACTTAAAAAGAAAGAGAGAGGTTAGATCTCTTACGAAAGTTCGGCAGCCTAACGGCGCCACTCAAAACATCCAAAATGGATTGATGAGAGAGAATAGGGTCTATCATCACATGAACATAAAAATTACAGTAAGGTTAATATAAAAGATCATCCCAATAACAAGAAAGATGAGCTTTAAAAGGAATGACATAAAAGTGTGTACTTAAAAAGAAAGAGAGGAGTAGGATCCCTTACCTCGGGTCCGACAAGACTCGATCGTTCTTTAATCTCCTGAATAATAAACTTGAGTTAATTTATACTTCCTTAAGAACTTTTTTCAAGTTCATTATTCCTTTTATATCACTTATTACCATTTCATAAACATTATGTAATCGTTTAAGTTAATAATATTTGTTTTGCCGATATTTGGTTCTTAAGTCGAAAGTGGACTTCTTACAATTACATGTTGTTCGTGTGGCCAAATTTTTATTATATACATAATTGTATTCATGATTTAGATATCATATATGTCATATATATCCAGTAAATTCATGCATTTATAACATTACATAATCATTTAGAGGTAAGAAATGAAATGCACCGTTCATGGAGACGGTAAGCCGTACGTACGCATGAACGCTACATTCATTTCTATTTAGTATTTTATAGAATGGAATAATAATGATATAACGTTATATTATAATTCCATTATAATATCACATATAATATCATAGTTCCATCCTTTATACATCCCACATATGGTATTTAACGAATCAAATCACTTTGAGGGGGCGGTAGTCCGCACTTCCTTAAATGAAGATATCGCATTTACCCATAATGGAAACCATAAAGGTATGCCCAAAATGAAAAAAACAAAAGGTTATAGAAAACAAAAACATATTATATATCATATATAAAAATAGTGACATCATAATGGCCACCTTTGAAGGTGTTAAATGAGTATTGAACAATCATCATTCCGGGAGGCAGAATTTCACCATCCACGGAAACCGTTTGTTCTTTAACCATTTGATGTAGTTTTGTGAGAGTGTATCTTGAATAAATATTATAACAATATCCTAGTATATTGAAGATACTGGCGTTTTTACAAAATAAGAAAATAAAAATATTTTAGGGGGTTGGAGAAGCAAAATAAAACAAATGAACATGAGAGAATGAATTACCTTTAAAAGTGTAACTCCTTTTGATTTGAGCCTAAAGGCTTCCTTTGAAAGGATTCTACCCAAATGGAATCCTCTAGGATGAGGAGAGAGATGTGGAGAGAGTAAATGGTCAGGGTATGGCTGAGCCAAAGTCTTGAGGAGTGTGTGAAATGAGGTAGAGGTGGGGACCTTTTATAAGAGGAGAGGAGAGGCACTTTTGGAAAGTAAGAAATATTACATTATTTGAAAATGTGTTTCGGTTTCAAAAGGTCCCACATTGATATAATTCGTGGATAAGGTGTTAAGGGTTCGAAATCAACCCATCCAATAAGTTTTGGACATGTTTAGTTCATATATTTTACATTATCTTTCCATTTTATTTAAATCGTTAAATAATGAGCTCATCGTTGCATCATCATGATGTCATAAATAATATAATTTATTTAGTGTATAAAAATTCTAAAAAAATACTATGATGTAGGAAATCTTATTAGCATTAAAATGGCTATTTATAATCAAAAATCGGATCTTTATAACCCCATGTAAAAATTGTTTTTGTAAAACATATGATGTTTGTGTCATTTTTACTTTTACATTAAATAAAAAGTTATTTATGTCATTTCCCAACCAAATTGGCTCCATGGGGTCCCCAAGTTGACCCATGGCTTGTCTTGGTCGGCCATGACACAACCACAGAGGGTAGCACATGTTTCAAGCTCATCTTATTTTATTAAAGCATTATTTTTACCTTAAACTACACTAGTTACCACTAATCGCGATTAAAAACTTAATAAGTTACTATTCACCAAAAAAATTATTTTTATCCCATTGAACCACATTTTACTTCTTAATGGCAACCATGTATGTTGGATTTTTGAAATTCAAAAGACAAAGATGGAAAAATTTCATTTAAACGGAAAAATCAGTTTTTATAAGTACCACTTAGTGGTTTCACTATTCATCAAAAATTGAAGTTTTTCAGAAAAATCCAAAAAATTCACCATAAGCTATATTTGATATTCCGAATTCAAAAATGAAGTCTATTTTAAAAAATTCAAAACATATAAGTCAGATTAATTAATTTAATAATTAATTCCCGTTGTCAAAGCAAATAGCGTGTTTTTATTAAACAATATGTATGAAAAGATTAACACTAGTTTAAGTCTGATTTAAAAGTGAAATTAATTCCAAAGACCACTATTGGATTTAATGGTAAAAATATATTCTAATTTCACTTTAAAACCAATTCAAAAGATAATATAATCATATAAATAAATTAGATTAAAAATCGGTTTTGATTTAAATTACAACATTTTACACTATTCATTGAAAAAATGAACTTTATCGGAAAGATACCAAAAATTTACACAAAGTAAATTTTGATGACCCGATTCGTAAGAAGAGTTTTATTTGGTCCAATAGAATGTATATGATTGAACAAAACTATATTTAATTACGGTTCGCCATCAAAAGGCGATAAGTGAACCTTTAGTGAAAACAAGGGCATATAAACCTAAAATTGAATTCTTTCCGTATTTTAAGCCTTTATCTTTTATTGGATAAATGTAAAAACATTTAAAAACATGTATAATAATATTTTAGTTATTTCTATCCATTCCCGCCAATACAACGGCTACATGTTAACTTCCATTTAAAATAATATTATCTTTTTATTAGAGTACAACGTAAGATTCCCAAGAAACTCGTTGTTGCGTGTTGGGTACGCCATCGAGCATAGCATCCCCTTTAAAGTCATATTAATACTTTATTCAAAAATATGGGTAAATATGAAAATTTCATATTCTATATTTACCTGGGGTGTTATACAATGACACCAAAAAAAATGTTGTATGATTGTTGGTGGGCCATTCCTTATGAGTTTCACTAATCAATATCACTAAGTGTGGACTCTATGAGAATAAACCTCAATATTTATAATTCAAATGTAAATAATAGTGAGATATGATTTGTTTATAATTAGTATGATGTATCTAGATCAAAATAAATATTATTAATATTACTTTCATAGTATCTTGTAGTTATCATTATATAAGGTAACTTATAAAATATTTCAATTCAATAAATAATCCAAGAACATTACCATGTTAGTTGCATACAAAAAAAGTAGTAACAATATTATGATAATAATAGATAATGTATCACTATCCATATAGATAATATAGTTATCAAAATGTGATACTTAATTTCACTCTGGGAAACTAAATATCACAAAAAATATTTGTTATCCTAGTATAAAGAAGTCATCAATAGATTTCATATCTCATTGCCTTATATTTTAATGGGTTAAATTCAAGCATCAATTCTCAACTGGTCTTTTATAACATTTGGATATTATTCCCTTGAAATGGGATGATATATACATGGGTTTCATGATAGGTTTTCCTCAAGAATTCGGAGTATATAATATTATATGGGGTTTTGGATCAATCGATGAATTCATCTCATTTTATTGTTATTTAAGAGTCATGTTTTGGAATGAACTGACCTACAAAGAACCCACATTGACTAGTGGTTAAAATTACTCTTCCACCCTAAGACCACCTACAATGGGAATGCGTTGGAGACTTGAACCATGATGTCATATCATACATGAGATGACTTAGCATAATGATGCTGTTGAAAAACATATAGATTTAAAAACCCACATAAGTAAAATAACCATAAATGAAACCTCCTAACTCTTGAATACTGAACATGTGAAAAAAAAAGACTCCATATTAATAAATTAGCGATAAACTATGGGGGTGAAGTAATATAAAATATCTCAATATCTCCAATATCCATTAGACATAAAATAAGTGTAAATAAGTCTCATAATCACATTAACACCAGACACAAGCACTAACTGTATCCATCTATATTAAGATACATTAGAAACATGTTCCTATAAATTAGTTTCCTCTATAATAAACCCTAAATAACATATTGTATTCATAGAACACAACACTTTTTTTCATAACGGTAATAACCTTATATTTTATAATAATACTATGTTTGATAATGTATATTATACGCAACACCAAGATTAAAAAAATGAAATATAATTTTGCGATCATTATAAACAAGCCATCAAATTAGAGGAAATGAATAGTATTTACCACAATATGAAAAGAATAATTTTCCTACTAATTTTTAATGTATTCTTTAATGATTTTCAAAAAAGAACGTAATTTTTTGCAAGTAAATTTTATCCTAAATAATATTGTTTTCTTTAAAAAATAGTTATCTTTTTTTATGAGTTAATATTATAATTAATTTCTAGAACGTAAATAAATTTTTTATTATAAAAATTATGTCATTTTTAAATCATTGTAAAAAAATTTAGGGTGAATTAATAGTATTTTTTTAGAGATTGACATTCCAAAAAATAGTGAAAATAAAAATTAAAACAAAAAGACATTTTATAAATAATATAAAGGCAATTTTTGATAGGAATTTAGTATAAAAGTAACATAAGTAATATTTTGTAAGATATAATATAATTAATTAATATTTAATCATCATTATACACCTTACATAGGTATAAGTAAATGTTTGGGATTAAAAACAAATTTTTTCAATGAATTTTGTGGGTTTAATTTTAAATTCATTTCTACAAATTCATTGATTTAAATTTTAAACTATTTATTCAATATTTGGAATCAGTTCTTCCAAATTTATAAACTTTTCCCCTTCTATTTTTGGTTAATATAAATCGTAAGCATAATAATTTTATTATGTGTGTAAATATTAAATCAGGTAATTTAGATTAAAAATAAAATGATAATAACCAAAAAAACATTCCTAAATCTTATTTTATGATAATATGTCGACCATAAAAATGTAAGGGTAGAATTTAGTTCCATTTTGGGACACTTATATAAGATTACGACCTTTATATTGTTGTATTTAATGAAAATTCAAACATTCCACACTTTAACTTTTATTTATTATAACATTTTTAATCTGGTGTTATCCAAAGGATATATTTGCCTATAAATATTATTTTTATATAAAAAATATTTATCTTCATCATGTTAATTTATTTTACATTTTTTATGTAAATTAATTATCATAAATCTTTAAACAATGTTGATATAATAATTATTTAATTAGTGGAAAAATCAAATAAATGATATCAAAAAAATAAAAAATAAACAATTTGATATATTTAAGGTGATTAAAAACATATATATATTACCATTAAAATTTTAAGGTATAATAAAATACTTTTTTAAACAAAATTTTTTTTTATATGTATTTTAATGTCAATGTATTTAATCATATCAAGGATGAAAATAATGACATTTTATGGGATTAATATTTTTTTAAATTATTTAAAATCATAAAAATAAAAAATAAGAAAACATTGAACAATATATGGTTCATGATTTTATACCCTATTAATTTATAGTCTATTTGGAATTATTTTTATCTTGAATATTATTATTATATATTAATCATTTGAGAAATTCTAAAAGTTCCTCTAACCACAATTATAAAGGGGACCACTTCCTTCACTTTTGTACCCCACTTTGATCCATATTTCTAGACCAAATCCTAACCATTACTATTCTAAAAATATTTATAACAGTTATTTAGGTTCTTTTCTTTACAAAATACAATCATTTAATCCCTTAAGAAAATATCTAAAGGATGTTCGTCGAAGAAAAAAAATCATATTTACTATCTCTTTCAAGTTTACTTCATCATATACATCCTCTTAACGTGTTGTTTCAAAACTAAAAAAATAAATAATGTATAATAAATATAATTATATGTTATTATTATTCTAGTGAAACCATATTCTCTCTCGTTTCCATCGTACAAAAAGGTAAGTCATCATTCGTGCATACGTACAACTAAAAGTCTATAAGTAGATAAGTAATTAGTTTTCCATCGCCACATTACATGGATGGTTAAAAATATGTAACTAATTAATATATATGATATATATTATATAATAATAATTATTAAAGGTTATGAACTCTTTAAGTTTATTTTTTTCCATCCATCAAAAAATAAAATTAATATTTATCCATACATTTGGTCCATCATCTCCATGAATAGTGTAATTCATTTCTCTATCTTGAAAATTACTGGATGGATATAATTTTCTTTAAATAATATATATATATGATATTAGCACCATGAATAATACTCTATAAATGATAGAAATATGAAAAATTACAATTACTGAAACTTCTGAATCAAATAATACATGAAAAACGAAGCGATTACCACCTAAAACATTGATTTTAATAATGAATTTATAATAAATGACTGGAAAATAGTATTATTAAATCATATATGATATAATATGAATTATTATGGTTCTATAGTATATTTATAATATATCTATATTTTTTAAAATGTTTTTTTAAACACTTAAAAAGTAAATCAAACCTGAGTTAAGGGTTTCCCATCTCACTTTTACTAATGTGAAAAATATGGAATAGTTAATAGTTTTTTTGGTGTATATAATACCTAATTGATATATTAAATCATGAATATATTTTTATTACTGTTATTTTATGTTTCATTTGATTTTATTTCTTCCATGGGGATTACAATTCCAAATTTACTAAAGTGGTAATTGTTTCTTTTCACATTCTCATGATTATTCGAAATTTTCACGATTTATTTCTACACTGGTGAATATTTCTCTTTTTAATCCATGATTTCTAAAAAAAATACTAAACTAAAATTTTTGTTTAATTTTATTTTTACACTTGTTTTAATTTTACAAAATCTTTTAAAAGTATTATTCCTTCCATTATCTAAAAAATGTACTTTTTCATTTTTCTTAGAAAATTGTGAGATAAATATTTTTAATTTATACGGAATGAAATGAGTTAAACACTAATGTGATTCCGTGATTATTTGAATCCACCATTGAAATTTCGTGAAGTTATTTGCAAAGAAAATATTTTTTTATTATGTGCATAGGTGTTATATTTCAAAAAACAATTTCATAGAAAAATGGGTATCTTCCTCATTATATATTCTAGTAATCTATTTAATATATTTTCATCTATGTCAACATCATTTCTTGAATTTTATTTTCATTATAAACTATAATGATACCATTAGTAATATTTATTTGGATGTTTATTGATCATTTTCACTTAGGAGGTACTATTTTCATAACATTCACTTTTTTACTTCGGATGGTTTAGTATTATGATTATTGACTGGGAAGAATATATATATTTGACATTCTAGTTTTCATAAAAAAATTATGTTGATTATTTCTCACCCATTTAAAATTTTTAATGTATTGTACTTTTTAATTAATGGGAAGGGTCTATTATTACCCCCTGGTGCATCGTTATGTCGCATGCGACAAAATAGATTGGGTTATAGATGAGACCTTACCCACTTATATTTATTCCTTGGAACAAGGCCTTGATGGTTTTATAAGTCTTTAAATTAATCATTGAGGTTATGTTTTAGTTTTCCATCATCATCATTCAATCATTAAGAATTTATTTATTTATATACCATGTGAATATTCCATTAGTTGGAATATACATTCTTATGTTTCATACTCATGTGATTATTTATATTGGATTATTTGGTCATCATTTATTCCTTCCATATCATTCTTAGTTTGTTAATTAATTAGCATATGTTTTAGATCTTTAACTTCCCATATTGATTAGGCTTTATTTATTAAAAGCATTATTTATATGCTTTCCCATACTAAGAATCTACGCTCCCCACTTTCATCAGTTTTATTTTTCCTAGGATACATGGAAGTGTTTTTTATTTATATATCATGATCAAATAAAGGGAATAATACAATTCTCCATATTAATTCTTTTATATTTTATTTTTTAGAATATAATATTTATTTCTTGTATATTTCTTGTTTACTAAGGCTACTAAATTATTCAGTCCTTCGAGATGTGATTCCTTCTATCTTGTGCCAATGTAATAATGTAACCACGAGCTCTGAACTACTAGATTTGAGGTATTTATATTTTATATTAGTGGATGTTTAGGATAGACCATGGGAAGTTGATTTAGGGAAACATGTATTAGAGAATTAAAGCATATAACATAATTGAGAAATAATCCCAAAGAAACTATTATTATATTTTATTTATAAATTATACCTAAATTCTCTATTTTAGTTAATTATTTTTCTAGTTTTGATATTTTACATTATATTTCATAATGTTATGATTAAATCTATTATATGAAAAAAATTTATAAATATTTCCTTATAGAAGTAATGGAAATTTTATCATTACACATGATCCAAGTAGGTATTTCCCTCATATGAACAATATTGAACCTATATCAGGATCTATAGCTATTGATGAACAAATTATAACTATATTAGGATAACTGAATCAGGTTATGAATAATAGCCTTTCCCGAATTGAGCATAATGAAACTCCAAAATGTGACATAAAAATTCTTGATTGATTATTGCATTAGCAACCACCATCATTTAATGGTATTAAAATCCATTTTTAGCTTAAAAATAAATAATTAACATAGATGGGATAATTAATTCATTGTGATTTGATTAAAGAGATTATTTGTTTCATAGAATTTTATCGTATCTCATGGGATATAGATCAATGGTGGTAATTAACTCAAAACACTGAATATAATTTAGAAATAATGTACTTATAATTGAATTATTTTGAGATAATATTATTGAAAAAATATTTTCCTTTTGAGAAATTAGAGGATATAGAAATAATACTCTTGAGTATATGACAGAAATAAGAGAAAATGTTTTCTATGTATAAAGATAAATTTACAAGGATAGAAATTCATTCTATAGAATATGAATGTGATCCATAGAGTAAGATTAACTGTTTCCTTAATGGTATAAATAAAATACTTAGTAGGTATCTATAATCAACCACATTATCATCATATGAGTATATAATATCACGTGTTATAAATATAGATAAATAATTATCCAAGTCTTGTGACTTAAAATATAATAAACAGAAGAAGATAATGAAAGGGAAAAATATTGATAAAGGGAATAAGTGTAGGAACAATTTTCCAATAAGTGAAACTTGTGGAAGGAATGACATTTGTACATGATTAAATGGAAAAGAATTTTGCTTCATGACTGGGAAAAAATCCCACCATTCTCACGATTTCAAAGGAAATAAATAATATTCCAATGCTAAAGGATTCACCTATAACTATATAAGGAACTACAAAAATGAATTTCCAAAGATCGAAGGGAATATACCTTAGAAGATGATACAATATCAATATAAATATTTTGATATTGATATAGCTAAAGTGGAATGATTACTGCTCCTGTATATTTGGATCTATGAAATATATAGTAAAAGTAATTTATTAATGACATTTTTATTATGAGTATAATGAAAAGTATAATAATTATAAATTAGAACTATTTTATAATAGATTTGTGAAAATATGTTGAATTGAACCAATTACTAATAAATGTTATTCAGTGACAAGTTCATCCTCTTGGAAAAAACATGATTGATAACAGATAACACATAATATTTTTGGATGTTGAAATATTGATGATGAGACAGAGTGATGATTGATATAGATAATGTAAATTGGGGAGTTATAAATACCTTGTAACTGATGAATTATTTTTTGAAAAAGTGTATAATGCTATTATTTTTGGATTTAATAAAATATTTGGATTTAAGGAATATATCTAAAAAATAAATGTTTCATTTAAGTAATAAGGAAGAATGAATGATTTCAATAATATTTTATTATGATTCAAGTAGTTTCCATGTTTTTGGAAAATATGTGGATAGGGTATTTACAAGTGACATTAAGATCTAATTTATAAGGGATTAATGATAATTTTATTTAGTGACATTCGTCAAAATAATTGTAACTTTGAATATTGTTGGTAATATTTTTATCATCCCTAACATTTATTACATATGAAATGAATTAAGTTGAACCTTTTATATTATTTTTTATTGATTAATCATATTGTAAAAAAATTCAATCCATTTTGGTTTTTTTAAGTACTTATAGGCTGAGGGAATAACTTTTGGATATTTTAGTTTATTAAAACTTCATCAGGCCTGAGAAAATCATCATGAATATCCATTTCATAGGGTAGGATATGATGTGGAATTAGATCAAAGAACAAGAAGACGATGAGATTATTATTATGACATGGAAACAAATAATTAATGTTTATTTTTTCATGTGATTAATCTAGATTGTAAAATAATCGCTCTACATTAGGAAATAGAACTCAAAAAATAAAAAAAAATTATTTGTTTACTTTTCTTACAGAGAAATAAATGGCCTTTTAACCTATCATAGATTTATAGTTTTGTAAGGGATAGATTTATCCTAAATAAATTCTCTATCACTCTCTTTTAATCACTATGAAAAGTTTTTTATCTTCCATTTCCATATTATCACTTACCACTACGTTTCTCTTATCTAAAAAATTAATATTGGGTTGACCTTAACATTTCATTTTCCCTATTTATATGAAAAAGATTAATTAACACTTTTTATGATATGATATTACAGTAAAAGATTTTTAAAATTTAAGAGATTTTATTATAAACATAAAATTTCAATTTCAATTAGAAATTTTTGTAATGTATGGTAGAATATAACACGCTTATTTTTTGAAAGAACACTATGTTCTATAGATTACAAGATGCGCAACACCTAGCTTAAAAAATGAAATTTTATTATGCAATCATTATAACCCAAATATTAATTTAGAGGGAATAAAAATTATTTACTATATTATTAAATATAAACATTCCATACTCATTTTTAATGTATTAATTAATTTTTGGAATAATATCATAATTTTTAGTAAAGACTTGTTATTCTTAAAAAATAAGTTTTCTTCACAAAAAATATTTGTCATTAATTTTATGAGTGAATATTATTGTCAATTTTTGGAATATCTATAAATTTTATTTTTGAAATATAATAACATTTTTGAATCATAATATTGAAACTAGATTACGGTTATGGTTTTGGATTTTTTTAAAGAGATTGATTACCCGGTGTATAGTGAAAAATATTGATTTTTATAAAACTCTAATCTTCATTATATTAAAAAATACCTCTATGATTTTAATTTGGGATTATGTAAATAATGTAATATTTAGTTTAAAATATTCTAATTAATTAAATTTAAATCATCCTTAAACCTAATTTTTGTGTAAGTACATTTTTTAAATAAAACATATTTTACAAGAAAACTATTTTACCTTGCATATTGTGGTATTACATTAAAATTAAACAGTGAAAAATATGTGTTTTGAATTTGGAAATGTTTATTATGTTTTTAAAATAAGTGGATTTAAATTTATTAAATATATTCATTTTATTTTTGGTCAATATGGATAATAAAAATTATAATTTTTTTACCATAGTAAATGGTAAATTTGATAATTTATGTTAAAAATAAAAAGGTAAGAACCATAAAATAATCCAAATACTAACCTAAATATTAATTTATTATTATATATCAACATCTATAGTCCAATGGTAAAATATATGTCATTTTTGGGACATTTGTATTAGATATGAGACTTTATAGTATTCTATTTAATGAGAAGTCAAACATGACATGCTATTATTGTTAATAAGTGTAATATTTTTAAAATAGTATGATACAATTGATAATTATGACTATAAATAGTCTATTTAAATATAAAATATTTATATTAATCATGGTTATTTATTTTTTAATTTTACTAGAGAATTAATTAACTTAAATTCTTAAACAACACTAAAGTAGTAAATATTTAATTAACACAATAATTAAATAATTGTAAATAAAAAAAATATTAATATAATTTGATATATTTGTGGTGGTCGATGAATTCATGATATTGCCATTACATTTTAATGATATAATACTACATTTGGATAAATTAAAGTTGTTTTCTTGAGGTTTTTAAATTCAATGTAATGAATAGTATCAAAATTGACAATAATTCTATTTTATGGGATTAATATATTATTAAATTAATTAAAAATAATAAATTATAAAATAAGGATAGAGGGAATACTATATGGTCTAAAATTTCATCCGTTGTTCATTTAGAGACCATTTGGAACCATTTGGATATAGAATAGTCTTAATATATTTTAATATTTTTTGAAATTTCATAAGTACCCCTCACCTCAATTATACAAGGGAACTCCTTAGATAACTTCTATAAAACAATTTGACCCATATTAAACCACTAAACCATAAAAATACCTCATATAAACCTGTTTATCCATGTTTTTAGGTATTTTTCTTCCAAAATACCATCCTTAAATCTGTATAGAATAGATCTAAAGGATGTTTGTCTAAGAAGAGGTAATTATCATTATCAAAACATTAATGTTTATTTATTCTTCTATTTTTATCCATTTTTTCATACTAAAATAATAAATTATGTATAATTAATATATTAATATTTTGTTATTATTATTTTGAAACCATATTCTATCACATTTACATCCTACGAAAATAGAAAACATCGCTTGTGCGTAAATACGGCTTACTTTTTCTATATAGAGGTGTGATTGGTTTTTCATCACCACATTAATTGGATGGATCTGAATATATAAATAATTAATATATATGAAATATATTATATAATTTTTATTTTATAAAAGGTTAATTATTCTTTATCTTTATATTGTTTCATCAATCAAAAAATGAAAAAAAAAACTTTCACATATACGTGCAACCTATAGTTTCCTAGGATGGTGAAATTCATTTTTTAATTCCAAATTTTTTTTTCAATATAATTATATTTATATTAAATATATATTATATTAATATGATGATTTATATTCTTTATGTGATTAAAAAATAATAAAATTACAAGGATTAGAACTACTGAATCAAAACATATAAGAAAAACGAAACGAACGACACCGGAAATAGTGATTTTCACATTGAACTAATAAAAAAAGTATGATAAGATATTATAATTATAAAATATATCGTATAATAAATATGATTATGTTTTTCAAATATATTTTTAATAAATATATATTTATTATACTAGATTATCAAACAAATACAAAGGAAATTAAACCTAAGGTATGGGTTTCTCGTATCAATTTTACTTTTAGGAGACATATAACATATTCACCACTTATTTATATCTTATGGTTTTTATAAATCATATTTGATATATTATATCATTGATATATTTTTATTCATGGTATTTTATGTTTTATTTTATGTTATTTCTTTCATGGGGCTTACAATTTAAAAGTTAATAAAGTGGTAAAGGTTTTATATCGCAATCCCATCATTATTTGAGATTGTTTATATTTTTGTCTCTAATGGGGAATATTTATATTAATAGAACATTTTTTCTAAAAAATTATATAATTTTTTACCAATAAAAAATTATTTTTTAAATTGATTTTTTCTATTCTTTGACTTTTTATCAAATGTTTTCAAATGAATATTCCTCTTATTTTTCAAATAAGGAAAATTTTTTATTTATAAAAGAATGAATGGAATCTTTTCCTAAATGATAAAACCTTAATGGAATATCATTTATTAATGATTCATCAATGAATTAAATAATCCTTTATAATTGTAATAGGTTATTTTCCAAGAAAATAGTTTCTTTTTTATGTGAACAATTTTAAGATTTTAAAAACTATATTGGAAGAAAAATGATGATTTTCCTCATGAAATAATCTAGTAATCCATTTAATGTATTTTTAACTTTTTAGACATCATTTATTGACTATTATATCGAGTGTGTACTAATATTATAAAATTTATCATTTTTTTTTGCAGTATTTTGGATTACTTTGACTAGGGATGTTCAATTTTTTTATCATTCACTATTTTACTATAGATGGTTTATGATTATGTTTTTGTTTGTTGGGGAAATTATTAACATTTAAAAATATAGTTTCAATATTAATTTATCTGGTTATTATGTTTCACCCCTTTTATATGAGTAATGAATTGTACTTAGTAAGTGACGGTAAAATCTCAATTCAGTGCTTTGATGAATTAGTTTGTCTCATGAGACAAACAATATTGGGTTTTGTATAAGGACTTTCCCATTTATATAAATGTCTTGGAATAAATCCATGACAATATTATATGTATTATCAAAAATCCTCGTATATATGTTTTAGATTTCTAGAATTACTCTTTCCACCATTATGAATTCATTTATTGATATTATTGGTTATTATTTTTTTATTTATAATATATATGGTAATGTTTCATGCTCATTTATTATTTATATGGCATTATTTTTTCATCAATTATTATATAAATATTATTCTCATGTTATTTATTACATGTTTAGTCTCACTTTTCTTCCTTTACATATTCATTATTACTTATTCACTCATATCTTTTGTTGTAAGTTTACACTTATTAAGCATTTGAGATCACCACATTCTAATGTTTAATTTTCCCCATGATAGGAGGAAGTTTTTTGTGATTGATATACATGTTTACACTAAGGGGGATAATTTCATTATCAATGAAAATCCATTGTGTATTGAGTTATTTAAAATATAATTTGAATTTCAATAATGTATATACATTATCACGACTAATAAAATAGTCATTCCTCTGAGATGTGATTCATTGTAACTTATGCCAATGTAATAAATTAACCAACGGATCTTGGCTACTAGAGTAGGGGTATTTACATGATCACCCATCTAGGGAAGATTGTAAAAATTCTAAATATGATTCCCTTAAAATAAAGGATGAAACGAATGAAATATCATTTTAAAATCAAAGAAAATGGAAAAGATACAAATTTATTCATTAAGGATAAAGATCCTTGAGATTATGGAAATTCCCCATCGTTATCATCCAACACAATAAGAATCATAATCATATATAACATGAGTTACTCATTAAACAACATTACTAATCATATTAAAAATTTCATAACCTAATCAAAAAAACTAAAGGGAATAACTACACTTCTCTACACACCCATGGAAATTAAATGGTATAAAATACATCCCCTAACATCATAAATTAATCAAAAAATTATTCTATAACAACAATTGGTTATTTTTACACCACATGCTTTGATCATGTTAAAAAAACGAATATAAGAGAGTGTAATATATCGAAGTGGCCCAGGTTAAACACTATCCAATGGTCTATTTCAACCTTTATGTCTAGTGACATTTAATAAGTTCATAGGGCTATTCCCACAAGGTAAATTATTAAGACTAACCAAACCATCATCTATAATATTTGATAAAAAATTATACAACATAAAATATATTCCTAATAATAGTGGAATACATTTTTATGAACCATACACGAATTAGGATAATGTCGTAATCAGAGGAGTAACTCACCCCACTCATAATATGAGGGATCCATGCATTATCGATGATATGGTCAATCAAGGGTGTAATTAACCACATATCATATGGGGAAACCACACCTCATAAAATGATACTATAAACTATGTTATTATCCAGATCTTATGTCCTTGTATGGAGGACTCATGTCCTATCAACAATAGTCAATCATGGGAGTAACCAACTCCCATGACAAATACAGAGGTCCCATGACTAGTCAAAAATGAGGTTGGATTAGGGATTACCCAAACTAATATATATAAACAAAAATAATTGTGTGGCTATATAGAACCTCATTTATTTTTTTTAGTTTTGATGAGAATTTCCCCCCTAAGGTGGGAGGAGTTCACTATACCTCCATCAATTAAATAATAAGGAAATATGAATAATCACACATCAACCCATAATTGAATTCATAGTTTTAAATTCAATCTAATAGTGTAAGTTTTCATGATATGTACTCTAAGAAAGGACATTATTATGTAATTTAATTTGTACCTCTAAAATTAGGTGTATATGTTTCACATAATAGCCATCCTACTCTTATCTATACCAACTCATTATCATAAGAGGAATAGGAGGACATCACACTTATTCCCCCATTATTAATTAAATTACTCGTAATTTGTATTATTTTCAATCGCTCAATACTTATTTGACCCTTATATATCATCCACACATTTAAAGTAGGCCATATACATTAAACTAGAAAATTTTACATTATCATTCACAAAATGAAGTTTATGCTAAAACTGACATTCTTAAAGTACAAATATAAATCGTTAATTTTGTGATGAATTATATATTTCATAAATGATCGTATTGTGTTAATTATGTGTCTTTTTATGTTGATATGAGAAATTTATCACTTATTAGGAAATAAATAGTAAAAAATATAACCAAGAATTGCTAAAATTGTCTGGAGAGGGTTTAATCATGTTAAGCTATAAAAGGTAAATAGAAAAAATTCATATCACACTTATCACCCACACATTCCATCATGTCCCTACCTAGAATTATTCCAATATATGGTTTCATGTGGAACCTAGTTTTTATACACACATGTTCCACTTGGTAGATATCACACAAGGATTAAATCCACTATCTAATGATTTTTCATGTGTGATCTGACATTCCTGATCATTGGGATCGACATATCCATACCCAACCTTCACTTTTCTTGGATTTAGTTGGATCATGTGACACTTTTTTTCATGAAAGTGGGTGATGAGTCCTTTTCTACCCTATCTCTTTTTTTAAATCATAAGACCGCTAAATATTTTATCCACTAACCCCATATAGTGGCACAACCCCTTATAAATTGTACGATCCTCGGTTTTTAGGGCATATATTTCTCTAGTGGGTCTCCCTCAACGAATATTTCTACCATCAGACTTCTATGAATAGAAAAACCCAAGAGGGGAGAGGGATATTATAGTTTCTATTTAAAATTATATATTATTAAGTATTAGTATATTTAGTTTTAATATATCCTCTATTTCACATAATTCAACCATTATAGGATTTAAAATTAAGAGAGATGTTACAACTCCTAAAAACATCTCTCTAATGTTTATGTTAAAAAATATCGATTTCTAAGGTATCTATAATGAAATATGACTATTATCTTGCCAAATATTCTAATAGAATATACTAAAATTCGTGAATCATTTTCAAAAAACACTTATCAATAAATTGTCAAAAAAATTACCTAACAATTTCATCCAACAATTATTGGAAACTAAACTTTATTTTTAGTATATCATATTGATTCTATCTATATAATAATTTACAAAAAAATATACATAATGTTTCAGAGAGGTTTAATCATTTATTCTCTCAAATTTATGATAGAATATTTTATTTCTCATAATTCTATTTTAGATATATCGAGATCCATTGTTTATATTTTTATGGATTTTAATCCATTGTTAGCATGTTGAAACCTAGATTATTAAATGTAAATCTATTATCATGGATAAACCATTTCATAAAATAAATAAGCAGGGAGTGTTTTCAAGGTATTAAATTATTTAAATGGGAGAATCATAGTAAAACAACAATAACTTATCTTAGTTGATCCATTATTCTCTAGAAATAATTCTCCCCCAGAAGTACCCTCTATATTTAATGAATTTTTACAACCCTATATCCTATTATGAATTATCTAAAATTTGAGTTATATATATAATATTGGAAAAAATAATATTTTTAACAAATAGTATTTTTTCAATAAGAATTCTCACCACCCATTGCGCAAATATAAAATATCAACCAAAAATTTCCAAAATATAATAATAACAAAAACACACAATTTAATTTTAATGCGTATAAATCAACCCTCTAAAAATATACTAATTTTTGAATTCCATGTACCCATCAATATATTATCGTGGGGAATAATTTGACACATTTTATTCCACAAACCATTATAAATATTCATCCTCAAAACGAAAACAACTAGATCCATTAATATATTGTGTCATAAACCGGAATCTTATAATATTATAATATAACATTACACACAATTTTATCATTTCTAGAGATCTAAAATTAACATAGATCTTGAACACAATAACTCAGGCAATTCATCTGCTTCTTATCACTTTTATTTGTAATTTTATTTCCAATTCTACCACTACCACTGACCAATAATCAATGGATATTCAGTCCAAGATAATTCCATAGCATGTGTATAACATAAAATATCATAAACCATTACAAATACCTTTCAATAAACATGTTTCTTATCCACATGTCATTCCATTTCACATTGTGAAATGAAACTAAAAACCATCAACATAAACATAAAAATAGTTTATTGAAATGTTTTTCTTTAAGAGAGGGTTCTAGGATCACCTTTATGGATAAACCTGAAATATTTTCAATTATTTTTCCCATTTAAATACATTAAATGAAAAAATCGATGTATCTATGAATTCACTACACTGATGATGACCAAACCCATATCATTAATATTAATACTACATATATTTGGGGGGGTTTGTGTATACAATGATTTATTGGGTTGAATTACATTTTTTCATAGATACGGAGATGAGACATGGTGGTGGATATATTGGAGTATTTGTAAAGATGATCGCACAATATTCAAACACTTTCAGCTGTCATTGTACCTCACATGTTTGGAATGAGATGTTATATTAATGAAAAATATTTTATAATTTTTATGATATATCATGTAAGGATGATATTTTCAATGATATTATTTATATATATTTTATATCACATCGTAGATAAAAATACATGTTACAAGCTGATCGATTTCATCGAGTGGTAATGCTTCCCTTTTAATTATGTAGGTTCCTCATCCTCAGCCTCTGGCCCTTGACCTATTATAGGTGAACATGGGGAGTTCACTTATTGGATAATTTGGTGTTATCTAGTGGAGTGATAGTAGAAATGAGACATTAAAAGTGGAATGGACTTGTTAGAGAGGATTTATATAAAATATGTTGTGAGATTTCATTAATTTATGAGGGTGGACATTTTTTAATAAGAGAATAATTTAACATTGTGATTATAAAAAGGATTATATCATTATTTTGGATCTCAATTATTCCATAGCATAATTCTTCATCCTTACCATATGTGTAGATAGGTCATTAAATAATGATATTTCATGTTATTTTGTGTGCATATGTCCTCAATTTTAGACGTTTTCATGTAAAAAAATTTAATTTGGTTTATTTTTATTATAATAATTATTATTAATCATCCATTATAATGGAATCATTTGAGGTATTATGTGATTTAACATGTAAATTATATTTTTCATGGATAATTTTTATAGATTCCTTGATCATTTGACTATATTTGGAATAAAGTGTGACAGTTAAAGTGAATTTAATTTGAGAGAAAATGAATTCTTCTTAGGATTATATGAAGTGTCATGAAGATTAGAGGAGGAGACCATTAGAGTTTAGTGTTTGAGATCTTATGTAAATAAAAATTTGACATCCTAATAATATTCATAGGGTTTTTATAGTAATTTATCTTTCTATATAGTTTATTTTTCCTCTTAATGTCTTGGAGTAGATTGGTGAGGTGGTATATTGGATGGAAACCTAACATCAGATAGTATAGGTTTAAAATTCATTCTATATATCATGGAATTAAATATATTTCCATGATAAATCTCATATCATTTATTAGGTTTGGATATACATTTAATAAGATGAAATTTATATTGAATAACCCATGGAGATTTAGGTTCTCTAGTATGAATTTTTCAATGGGTGAGTCATTTCATTGGGGGATATTTAATGGGGAATGGTGTTTTGAGGAGTGAAAAAGGGAGTGAGTGTCAAAAATGTTTCATTAATATATAGAGTTATTTTAAAACCTCAATCTTATAGTATGTATGGGGTAGAGTTATAAATTATTTGTAATTATTTTATATGTTAATTTCACAATTATTTTTTGATCATTTATTATAGTGAGGTTCCTATTAGAGTGGTTTTATAAAAAACCATCCCAGGTTACCACCTGAATAAACACCCAACATATCCCACCACTAGCCTAAAGGAAGTTATTAAATCACATGGGTTGGATAATAGTTTTTGGCATCTCAAAACATAATTTGGGAATTATTTCACCCTAAGTATCTATATAAAATAAATTATCAATGGAAACAATTGGTAGATAACAATAAATGGAATCTAAATTAAAAATCCATAAAAATAAAATAACTAAAATATATTAAAATTGAAATAAGATATAAATAAACATCCCAGACTAAATGGCCAATACAACAACCCAAAAATATTTCAACAAGAAACCAAAACATGAATAGATTCAAAATCACCACTGGTGACCCCGTACTACCCATCATATCCCATTGTCTATCCATGGACCAACCCAAAACTCATAATGGAAACATAAATTGGCACCTAAAATAAATATATATGATATACTAATGCACCAGACACAAATTTATTTACATGGTATGATTTAAACATCCCATATAGGATCACACTAAGGAATCTCTATGAATCCATTCATAACATTGTAAATAAAATACTAGTTTGATCATAAGATATTATAGGGGGTTTATACATGCTCAATAAAAAAATTTCAACAAAATTCCACACAATTTTTTTAAACAAAAACCTTTTTTTAAAATAAAACAAGGAAGGTTATAATTTGAAATTAATCATTTTAAACCATGTAAATATAGCCTTTAAACTCCTAATAAAAAACAAAATATCTATTTAACCCTCTCTCTACAAATTTCTAGAAAAACTCCATTTCATAAATTGATTCAATGATTTTTTTATTAAAACCAATTTATGAAATAAAAAAACCATTTTACGTATTAAATAAAACTTTAAATTTATTTAAAAGAACTCATTTGAATGTAACCCAAAACACACAGAATTTGATAAACAAATCATACAAAGGAACAATGGAAACTAGGAGCCTTATTCTAGGTGAAAAATCATATGATGGTGTTGTATAATCAAAGGAAATATGTCACTAAAAATGATAATATAAAATAATTCCTCTAAAGTGTCCTAGTAATAAAATAAGCATCACGGTAAATATCTTATGATTCATGTATCTATATCCAAAACTAGTGACAGGGTACCTAGGCTAACTCTATTGAACCTACCATGTCCTAGTAGTGTTAAAGAACTAACAATTATATATAATGATTCGGTCGATCAATAGAAAAATTTGGTTCTTTCAACACATTGATGGGAAATGGAAAAATATGGTTACCTGACTTTATCTAATCGGGTACCAAACCCTAGGATGAACAAGATCTACAATAAGGATTGAATATATTTAGATCCATACTTTTCTCCTAGGACTGCCATGACATTACATCAATTGAGGGGAGTACCCAATAAAAAAATAGATCATCCCATAACCATAATTTCAATAAATTAACATTAAACCTCAATTAACTTCTTACACCCTCGTAAGAAACAGACCCTTTTATATACATTCTTAAGTATCAAATAACGAATCGTTGATTTAAATCATCCCCCATGGTCTCAAAAGACACCATAGGAATAAAAAAATGTATGGATCAAAGATTTTCTCAAACATTTATAAAACATCTTCACATATAGTGCCAACTAGGCCTTCAAAAAGGGGCTCCGGAAGCCAAGTGATTTTCAAATCATAAGATAATCACATTTCAAATTTAACTTGAAACCCATTTATACAAAACATAATGATAACTCATTTAGAAACCCATATAATTTACATAGAGAAAAATTTAAATAGTAAAATATGTTTCATAAAAAATTAATATATGTTTAAACAACAATTTTATAAAATATAAATTCCCTTTTGATAAATCGCTTTAAATCTTCATGAGACCAAACTATCTAAAAAATTATCCGAATAAAATAAAAATCCATTTGTTTTATAAAATTACATAAAAACATCATAGAAACACATTAAAAAAAAACTTTTTTCATAGAACCCTTTCAAAAAATTTATATTCCATTATAAAATCAACTCGTTAAATTTAAAAAAACACTCAACATGTGACATAAGTCCATGAATTTTTTTTAACCAATTTACAAGTAATTTTAAACCAAAAAATTCATTCCATATGATTATAATTTCATAATTATTCAATTAGAATAATTAAATTGATTTGTAACATGTATTATAAGGTCGTTCTAAATAAACTCCTCTATCATTGTAAGTGGATCCATCTAAAACACATTGACTTTGGTAGAAAATGTATGAATAATCCATGTGACATAATAATAAATCCTAAAAAACACAAATACCTATTATTATAACCTCTAAGAAGAATAATCCAAACCCAAATATCTATTAGGGATCATGGGAGTGGGAAAAACATTGAGAGAGAGGGGGGAATGGAATAAGATAAGATAATTCCCCAGAGCGTTCCCTCGAGCGTAGTCTACTACCCTCTAGGGTTTCCTCGCAACGTTGTGGTTCCTTCTAACCAATATCTTTCTCATTTTGCCACAAATTTAATTCCCCTTGGGTTTACTTATGACAGTGATGCTCCTTGCAGCCCGTTTCATTCTCTGTTTCATTTTCTCGGCACTTCTTTTTCTCCTCTCCTTGGAACCAGGTTTTCATCCGGTTGAGGTTCATTCATCTTTCATGGCCTTGCTATCGAAGGTGGTTCGTTGTGGAAGCCTCAGGCCGCTCCAACCTTCTCTGATCTCGTGTTCCACCACGCCTCTCTAGGTCGGATTTGGAGTAGTGGTTCATCTTGGTTTTAGGATTTTTGGTTCACAGTTCAACGGGTTTCAGGTGTGCTCCTACGTCAGATTGTTGTCCTCTTTGGCTCTTATTTTAGTCTCACTGGGTTGTCTTCGTTCAGAGCCCTCTGTTGTTCAAACCTCTGCCCTGACATCAAGTACCTCAGCTCCTCTCCTATTCAAATATAGATTGGTGGCTTCTCAGAGGTTTTGGGAGGTGAGTTTTGATGGCCGATGGTGCCCCTCACGCGACATACTTGTTGTTTATTCATCCTTGATGTTCAGGTTTTATCATTGTCACTGGGTTGTTTCGATTTATTTTGGATTTTTGCCTCAAGTCATCTATAAAGGTTTGGTTCTTCTTCTACTTCTTTCTATCTGCTTGATCTGATCGATGTTTCTTCAGCAATGAACCCCTTTTTTGGTTTTGGAGTGGTTTTTGTTAATGTTCGGTTTTGATACTCGACGGATTTGTGTTGATCGTTATCATTTGGGGAGCTCGTTCGGTAAATTGGGCATTTTGGGGGATGATGACTGACTGTCTTCGGAGTTCTGGTGTGGAATTTGGATGGTGTGGAGGATGGAAGATGTTCTATTGGTATGTTGTTTGACGGTGGTTATGTTTTCTGGTGACGGGTGTAGTGACTGCGATGATGGTGTTGAGAGGATGGCATGACAATGGATCAACGTTTTTCAGGGATGGAAATGATGTGATGATGTCTACAGTGTTTTGATAATGATGATGTCAGCGATTTTACCGACGGTGCATGATTTTTGGGATTTATTCCCCTGGGTGGTGCCTTTTCTGTTTTGAATTTTGAATTTGGACCCAACTTTTGATTTCTGGTTTTGTATGGTGTAACGTGGTTCCAAGTTTTCCAAGTGGGTTTTATAAAAATAAAAAAATTGATTTGGAGGAGGAATAATATAGGAGAAGAAAATAGGAATAAATAAAGGCATAAAAACCGGAAATCTAATTATGAATAAGCACCAAATAAAAGAAGGAAAAATTGTGGAAGCACAAATTCACACCGCATTTTCAGTTGAGCTAGTGACGGGAGGATAGAGAGGCTAAAACATAAAAATGTGATGGGTAAAATTTTAATTTAACCATTTTTAATAACATTATGGTAGGACACACTATTATGAAACTGGATTTTCAAAACCATGCACCAATAGTATAGATGAAATCTCCTTAAAAACACTTTTTCATGGTTTAACCACATGGTTTATAAACTATGCACCAACCATGTGAAACTTATATGTTAAAAACTATAGAGATTATCATGATCAACATACTTGTCTCTCGCATCCATGATCAAGTTATGGTCCAACACCCAAATAACCAATAGAATCACATAGTTTATCCTATAATTCTCATATTTAGGATCTAACTGAATGATACCAATGCATGAAAACCATGTCATGAACTAAAATAATTTAAAATATTATTATGTAAGGGTAACTACATAGTTATTCTGAATTGTGCATAGAATTAAATTTTCTAGATTAATTATTTTTTGACTCTAGACTTTTTGAAAACATAAATTACCCCATTTAGTGATGAAATAAAATAAAATACGGTAATAGTTACTTATGGGTGCCAAAAGTATCCTCACCATGTCAAATGTTTTCACCAAAAAGTCAATGGTAAAAATAAATACTCATTTGAAATAGGGAATATTGTTACCCCTTCACAATAATTGGAAGGTTTAGGAAAAAATAAAAAAGGTCCAAACAATAAGAAACCATTTATTAACATCTTCCCTCAAATGGTCCACTAAAATTCCCCAATCAACATTAGAAACATTAATTGAGAACTGACCACTGTATCCGGTAAGAAACTCTATGAAAATGAAGACTGGATGAGGTCACCCCGACCATTTAGAATTTATATTAATAGTGAAGCATCTAATGACCACACCTACAATGGGGCATCATCAACATAACTATGATTCCCCAAATCTAACAAAGAATAAAATTTGATTCCACTGACCATAGAAATCCATTAGATATCATAAATTTGAAATGTAACCCCCATCCAAAAGCCTAACAAAGAACCCGAGGACAGTGAACATCCAAGACCATAAGATAAGCCATAAAGGTGACCCATAGTTATATCATCTCAAAATAAAATTGAACAAACCTAAAATCATTGAAGAATTTAATGACTATAGACATGCCTCAATCAAAGGAATGATGTGGTCACTCAACATGGATCACATAAAGAAAGAAAGAATATAAATAATATCTCATATTCAAGTCACACCCTCATTGGAAACCTAATATGATATAAACTAACACCATATAGTGAAAAATATCAACTGATGAAATACCAGACCTAGACACACAAATCACACACCCAAGGTCATCCCATGTACATTCAATGAATCAAAACCGATTGATTTCAATCACTATAAGGTTGGTATTATCAATATCATTTATTTAAGACACATGGAACTAGATCCATGAACATATAAACAACCAACTCTTAAGTAGAATAACCCAAATGAACATCCAAGGATAACACCTAACAAAAGAAACTGCAACAATACTATTCTCAAAACTCGTCGATCACAAATCCCCAAAACCAACCATCTACTGAAAAACCAAGTATATCTGTCATTAATAAATCACCCAAAAAGAAATTCAAGGCTTGCATAGAATATTATACCAAATATAAAACTGATATCTAACACACTACCACACAAATTAAAGGGTAAAACACTACTTTTACTCTATTTAGAGTTTTGAAAAGAGCCTATAATTATAAAATAACCCCGCCCCAATACAAGTATTACACATTACTGAAGACCAATATGGGCGGAATACATTGAATAAAATGAAACATAGAGACAACCTAATCATATTTAACAAATGAAACTGAGATTTCTCATTGGTAAAAAGGTAAAAAAGCCAAAAACAAAAGTAAATCAAGTAAAAACACATGAAAAAAATTAATTCCATAGACTAATTACCACATAACAAAATGAATCAAAACCCATTTTCTAAACCTAAATGATTTTAAATATACCCATAATTTAGAAAAACTTAATTTAGTATACCTATTACCAAAGGTAATTACAAAATATTAACATGAATTTATAAACCACTAAATCAATTTTGAAACATCAAACCCATCCGAGATTCTCAAAACTCGCTCTTTAAAAAATTACAAAACACTTCACCCACATTTGAAATATTTTAAATTCATTCACGGCATTATTTTCATTAAATGAAAAAAATCACCATAAAAACACCCCCATGAGGGAAAAATCATCAGACTAACACTAATAACAATGATTATAATAAAAAAAATCAAAATTACCAAATAAAATTAGAAAATTTTAAAAATAAAATATAACCAAAAATATTTTCAAAAAATAAATTTCATTTAAAATATAATTTAGAAGTATTTATTTACATGAAAATACTTTTTCATGAAATCCAAACCATATTTATAAACAAATCTCATGGTTACATTTCAAACCAAAAACAAATATTTCCCATAACTCCTCCATTTTCATTAAAACCAATCTACACTACAATCACACTTAAACGGAGATAGATTATAAATTCAAACCAAAATACAATCCACAATATCAACATATAAAAAGACCCAATTGATTCATTTCCCACTAATGAAAATTCATCAACTCAAGTCTAACAACATAGTCAAATGTGATGTAGAACTATGCTCAACTTGGTAACATGGTTTGATAGTATGTGGTCCATCCCTAAAACATTCCTTTTAACATTTTCAAGATTGATAATTTAGTCAATTCCTCATTTAATAGGTCATGAAAATAAAACTCACCCAACTAATGCATTTTATATTCCCATTCCAAAACTCCAATATAAACCTCGTGAAAACTCACCCATTCCATAACTATTAACACACCATCAATGAAAAAAATTGACACCCCACTAGCCATATTAAATCGAGAACCACAACAAAGGGGTTTGATCAAGAACATTATCATGACCAACCTCATATTGTCCAATGACTATCCTAACTCAATATTAAGAAGACAACCTAACTTAAAATAATGTTACTCTGAAACCAAGGAACCTACTTAGAAACCTAGGTTTTGACTTCATTTGTAATGAACAGGACCATGTTTCGACCTGAATTGCACTCAACCTAGCAGACAAGAATCCTAAATGGAATTCCTAATCCCCATATGTGGGAAACTAGTGTATCGGTATCTTGGAATATTCTTTAGGAATTAGTCTACTCTCTATATCGATGTAAAATCAAGGACCCATGGAAATAAAAAGTTGACAACCAAACATAGATTCAAAAACAAATATCCATACAATGACAAAGAAAATGATTAAATATAATTTGTAAGATGATAAAAATTTACAGCATATATTAAGGCCTATACAACATCCCAAAAATAACAAAAAAGGAATTACAAATAAAAAATCTTGGACCTCACTAATAGGGATCCTTGTCCTCTAATCACATCACGCCATCCATCCATGGACAGTCCTGATCCTCAAAATAGAAATAGAATTGGTCACCTGAAAAATTGAAATAATAGTATCATATATAATGGGTACTAGTTCATAAATATAGAGTGAGATAAACATTACTAGTAGGATCTCACCGACTATTATATAGGAATCACATTATAAAATAGAGTGTTCCACATTCTCAATAATACATGTACAATAATTTGAATCATAAAAATTTATAAAATCACCATTTTATAAAATAAAATTAAGATGTTTAGACATTTTAAAAAATAATTTTAAACTAGATAATTATGGTTTTTATAACCTTTAAAAACAAAGAAAATAAACTTTTATCTCTCTTCCTAATAATACCGTCAAAACATATTTTCATAAAAACCCACATTGAAAATATTTTCCTTAAATAAAATTTATGAATTAAAAAATTAATATTAATTTTTAAATCACACTTGCAAACCATTTAAATCAACCCATTTGAATGTAAACCAACAAAAACTCAATGTAATACATGAATCAAGCATAGTCCCCAATGTAATGAGGAAGCATAATACAAGAGAATAACTATAAAATGGTTCTATTTAATCAAATTAACATTGGTAATAAAAATGATACAATAATAAAAATCCCATAAATAGTCTAGATACGGAATTTAACATCCTTATAAACCACCTATGGCTTTTGTATCTTGATCATGAACTAACAACAACAAACCTAGGATGGAAATACTAAACTTATCACCTCTATGTAGCCTTGAAAAACTAACATGTCTTTATTATGATCAAGGTTCCAAAAAAACCCTGAGCTATTATAATATTTCCAAGTTCTACTGAAAAATCTCGTTAACTCAAGAACAAACGAATCCCACTTCTATGGTTCTTACACAAATAACTAAACAATTTTGTCTTGAATGGACTAATTGTCAAATAGTTTCAGGGAAAAGGGCCATATATAGAACATCATAATGTTTAAAACATTATATATTGGACCTTAAAAGTTATTTGTCATTTTTTAATAGCTGTAATTTTTTTTTGAAGTCTCATATGGAGTATTCCTAGTTGGTTTGAGCAGTGTTTTTTGTCAATGTTTCATACATGTGATTTTTACTTAATGGGTTTTGTGCATTTTCCTTCTTTAAAAGTTCAGTTTTTTCTATTCAATATAGTATATATTCCTAATTAAGGGAGCCTTATCCTTTTCATATCCATCACCTTATGATTTTTTTATTAGGATATTTTTTTCATCTCTATACTTGGGTGATTTATGTATTTAATGTAATACTAATGTAGCTCGTGTTTATGTTACAATCGATTTGACCCTAAAGTTATGTATCCTACATAGTAATATGGTCAATAAGAACCTAATGTGATTGAGAGACCAATTAAACTGGTGTGAATGGACTCGTATATGAGTGCATGTAATTTAGGGTCATAATTCTAAGAATAAAGGTTATTTAAGTTTATGTTCAAAAAGATTTCCTCAAAGAGGGAGATAATATATCCAAAAAGTGGGGGTCCCTGATGTGAAAGGTATCCCTATGATAGTATGAATTATCACACAGATTGGTTCAAATAGATTATGTTCATAGTTCTTGGGTGATGGTTTTATTCAGTTTAAGTTCATTTGATAGGGAACAAAAATGTATTAACAATTGAATATAATATTTTTTTTATGGAAACTGAGTTTTATACATGAATGTGTAACATTGGGGGTACTAATATCCACTTGATTGGTTGGAATAGGATTTATTTAAATAAAAATTCATAACATTTTAATTGGGGAATAATGCTATGTGATAAGTATATAGGTGATAACCATTGACCACATTTGAATGATGGGTAATTTTTTAATTATGTGAGCGAGTACGAAGATTATAGGATCCTCTCCTAGGGATAAATATTCACCTAGTTTTCAAGGGAAAATATGGAGGCATCAATGATCATTACCAAATAGTAGTGTCCGTTAGAGCTAGATAGAATCATTTTTTATATCCGTGAAAGGATTATGAGCATACAGAAATTTTATGAATGGAATAGTCTTATCGAAGGAAGGGTCACTTATTAAGTGTTTAGGCACCCATAATATATTCCACTTTGTATTGAAAACATATCTAGGGAAAATGGTTATAACATAAAATTTGTAAAACTTTCTAGTGGATTTGTTGGCCAAGAGAGAAAATGATGAATTTAGATAGGTTCATGTAGTGGGTCCCATAATCATTATACCATTTCTTTTGTTTAATCACTAATTATTTCCTAATACATGAGATGAAATAGACTAGATTGTGAAAACATAACTTCTGATCAATCTTCCTTGTATGGGGATTTTGCAGAAATAATTTTGTGTCTTTTTTAACTGTATTTTAATGATCATGTAATTTGGACCATTCGAGGGATATAGATTAAGGTCACAATGATTTGACCAAAATTTGATAGGTTTTATTTTCATACATCACTGAATAAAATTAGCGTTTAATATTTTAGAATCTCGACTTAAAATAGAAAGATAATCTGACAAATGAGGGAATATCAGAACTTGAAATCAATTACCATCTTAAATCTATCATAGACCATATGAAAAGGGGACTCACATAATTTATTATCATTGTTTCTAAATATAAAATAGACATAGAGTCTCATTAATGGTAGAATGATGAAACATGACATGATTAGGGGACTAATTCTAGTATAGACCATCTCAAAAGGGGATCGGTACAGTTTAAGGTCATAGATCATAGACCAAGGTAAGTGATACATATTATATAGCTAGTATTAGGATAACAATAAAAATAAATTGGAGATCCCAAAGCTAATAAAATATTGAAACAATATTTTTTACACATATTATGACACGTTTTTTGACATAAATATCCATTAAATACAAATCAATTATCAAAATTGTAAGAACCTGGTACTTAGTTTTGAGGTACAGTCATCTTCTTTTCCCTTTTCGTTATGTGTTTCTGAGAAAATATGGAAAATGGGGAAAATCATAATTTTTTGAACTACACGTCGTGTACATTTTCCACAAGCCCTGTACTTTTGGCCACGTGGTATGGGTACATATGGTGTGTAGCCTTGTCGGTGATGAAGGGTGTAGGAACCGACTACACGCCGTGTAGTGGTCCCTTACACTCCGTCTAGTCAGTTGGAAGGCCGAAACAGTAAGGCGGTGGAGTAGCTGCCAGCTGGACAATAGTACACGTCGTGTACTAAGGATTACATGTCGTGTACTCATGTCGACAAATGAATAGTGTGGTGGTACCTCCAGAGGAACAGTTAGATGATGGGAGTACACGCCATGTAATTAGAAGTACACGCCATGTAATTTGTTTTTTTTCGAATAAAATGGGCAGTAGCATCCCCTGTTTACAGGGAAGGCTTAGAACGGGAAGAGAGCTCAGGAGAGAATGGCCGGAGCTTCAGAGATCCGCCGAGTGCACGTCCGGAATCCGTTTCATCCTCGAATGATCTTGTTGGAACCGCACGGGTAAGCCCTCTCTTCTCCTAGCGTGTTTATGACCAATTCTTTCACTAATGAGAGTAATTTGAGGTTGAATGAAAGTTTTCTTACCTCATATCTACACCGTTATTGGGCATTTCGGGGATCGATGATCATGTATACCGCTCGTTGATGTATAAGGTAGGCGGCTTGGTGTTTGTTTTTCCAACTACCGTGTGTTTTGTGGATTTTCGTGCCCTGAACCCATGTTGGGGTGTCGTGTGGCTGAGTCTGTTGCAATATTAAACACCTATAATTGAATAGGTGATTAAAATATTATATTAAAATTCTGGTTGGGATCGTTTCTCGGATCTGAAACCATCTTGGGGGTGTGTTCCACTATTTAGCTGAATGGCCCGGATTCCTGAGGTTATGCCTTTAAAGTAGTAATTATAGAATTTCCTTGAGAGGAATTGCTTGTTTACTGCTTGTTTACATGGTAGGCATGGCCCAGTTACCTGTTTAGCCTGAGTGCTTTGTTGTGATTAGCCTATGGGCACTCAACTATATTACCCTAAGGGCGTGACCGTATTAGCCTGAGGGCAGTAGTTATTTCGTCCTGAGGGCAACTTCTTCCGTGCCTAAGGGCTTGACTTTTGTGCCTGAGGGAGACACTTCCTATGCCCGAGGGCAATTTCTGTTATGCCTGAGCGTAATACCTGCGAGTTGGATTCTGTATAGCCTGGGGGCGTGGTCCACTATATTAGCCTGAGGGCAAGATACTGGTTGGCCTGAGGGCATGGTACTATTGAGTACAGAATGTCACTAAATTAAATGGATTAAATGAATAATAAAATTGAAATTTAACTTTTAAGTTAGTTACTTTTGAGTACATCTTAATTTATTGCATTTTACTTTTGAACACGTGTTTCATTATTTACACATAGTTGAGCACGGGCCTTTGTTGGGTGCCTACTGAGATATATTTCTCACACCATATTTGGGTCATGCTTCTCGTCCCAAACAGATTACGTTTCTACAGGTGTGTATAGGGGAAAGAGTCCCTATATAGGTACTTGACTGTTGATGTGGAGTAGGAGGACATGGGACTGAGCCTAGGCTCATGATGTCGATGCTATCTATTTTCTTTGTTTTTTTGTACTATGTATTTTATTATACTATATTCATGTATAATATGTTCTGGATATTTTCTTAGAAATGGAGACATGTAGCATCATTATTTATATATTGTTGGATATATCCACTGCTGTTGTTTATTTCAGTTGTTTATGGTTTACTGCTTCCGCTGTTTGTTGTATGTTTCATTTCATTCCGCTGCGCTACACTTGAAAAATGAGGGCATGGTTTCCCCACAATCAGACCTGGGCCATCGCTGCTAGTTGGCAGCCTCTGGCGTTTGGGGAAATGCGTTTGAGGTCACGTGGCAAACCGGGTTTGGGGCACCAGTTGAGTGGCACCCGGAACCGGGACGTTACAAAGTGGTATCAGAGGGGTTCTTTTCTTGGACTTACTATTTGGAGCCATAATCAGGTATAGGACTAACGGTAGTTGGTAATAAGTTGTGCCCGGGCGTAGCTAACCTGTGTATAGGGAAAATCCTGTCTACCTCGTATTTTTGTGATTCTTTTTATTTCTCAAATATTACTGTTGATTTGTTTTAACCGTTGGGTGACACACTTGAGGTTTTTCTGTTTATCATTTATCTGTGGGTTCTATATAGTTGCAACCCAATGAGATGAGAGTATTTTGACTCATGCATCATATAGAAAAATGCTAGAAATCACATTCCATGCATAGTTTCCATTCCAGGTAGGTGAATTAGAATTTTCATGTTGTTGTGATAGTCGTTGTGCTAGAAAAGCATACTGTTGTGATAGATGCTTGGTTAATACCTGCTTCGTGATATGGTATTTTCTTATGTGATCATGTTTATAGAATGGACGCCAAACATAGGTTTTTGGGGAGTATGGGCCCCCATTGACCAGAATTTGGTGGATCATTGGCTGCTTATTTTGTTATAACACAGATAAGATGTTAAACTTTGATACGTTGGGAGTATGGCCCCCCACAAGTCGGAATTTGACACTTAGGTGTTGGTTTTAGTAATTTCTGGGTTCTGAGGAAGTTTCTGAGGCATAATGTCCGAAAAACCCAGAATACACGTTGTTTTCGACTTCATACACATCGTGTATGTTCTTCTGTTCGGGAAGAAAAATAAACTTTTTTAGTACATGCCGTGTACCTTGAGTACATGTCGTGTACCGTGAGTACACGCCGTGTACCCTGAGTACATGCCGTGTACCCTGAGTACATGCCGTGTAGTCTCTTATCGTGTCACAAACTGTGTGGGCGGCGACACAGGGAAGGGAAGATATTTGGTAAAACCCGACATGTACATGATGAGCATGTCGTGTAGTGTTGACCCGGATTCTGGTCGTGTACCTGACAACACGGGTCGGTGAACTCCTGTACAGAACATGCCGTGTCAATGATGGAAACTCCGTGTAGTGTGACCTGGGGACTCTGCTGTGTAACTAACAACACGGGTCGGTGTCACCTCTTCTTGAGCACGCAGTGTACCTGTGGGACATGCCGTGTAGTCTTGTCTGAGGACAGACTGTGTGGACTTAGCCATGTGGTGGGAAAACAGGGTGAAGTACACGCCGTGTGTGGGTGTAACGCGCCATGTACTGTCAAGTCGAGTAGTCGGCCGTGTCACAAACGACACGGGCAGTTGGAAAATAACACTAAACACGCCTTGTAGATATTATACAAGTCGCGTAGTTTCCGTTCAAGGGGAGCCATGTGGCTTAGCCGTGTTGAAGGACCCGGGAAGGGGAAGGGAAGTCAAGTACACGCCGTGTAGTGATAGTACACGCCGTGTAGTCTAGTTTTGAAAATTTTTAAATGCCTTCCTTCTCTTGTTCCCTTTTTTTGGTTCCTTCGCTTTCAGCCTAAATAATCATGAATCTAAGGCAGATTTTGACATTGTAGTGTCATGCTGCCTAGACCAACGTGCGTTTTCCACCAGGAGAGCGGAGACGATTATACTCCAGAGATGGTGGGCCATGGGTTACCAGTTGATACGCCAGAAGAGCCAGATGTGGCGCCAGCTGCTATACCAGACATAGGCACAGAGGTGCCGTTCCATGAGGGATTTATACGGTTCATGCAGACCTTTTAGGGAGCAGCACAGGCTGCCACATCTATGGCCAAGCTGACAGGTATCTTCCAGAAGCAGCACCCGCCTACGTTTTTAGGGGATAGCGGACCACAGGCTGCAGAGTCTTGGCTGGGATCAATGCAAACTAGTTTTGAGCATCTGGAGAAGCCTCCAGAGCAGAGGGTCAATATCACGACTTACATGCTGCGTGATTCGACCAAGAGGTGGTAGGATGTTACCACCCAGTCAGAGCATCAGAGGGACATGGCGTGGGAAGATTTCCAGGAAGTATTCTATGAATTCTTTTTCTCGAAGAGGCTGAGAGAAGATAAAGCTCAAGAGTTCATGAATCTGCATCAGGGAGCTATGTCAGTGATGGACTATTCTTCTCATTTCATAGAGCTTCAGAGTTTTTCACCCGTTCTGGTGGGTGATGATACGTTGAGGGCCAGACATTTTGAGGATGGTCATTGTTAGAAAATATGAGGCATGGTGAATGTTTTTAGGTTTCCTTCAGTACATTCTATTTTAAATCAGGCACTGATTACATAGAGGAACCTATGGGAAGCTAGTGATGTGGACCAGGGTGGTTCAGCCTCATTTACTAGTACTATTTCTGCTAGCAAGAGGAAGAGACAGATGGACTTCTCTCAAGGTGATAGTACCAGCCATGCAGCTTCTTAAGGTGGCCCGATCAGGTGCTACCTGTGTGGTAGAGAGGGGCACAATAGACCTCAGTGTCCACATGACCTAGTGGAGTGCTGAGATTGCGGAAAGATGGGTCATCTACAATGCTTTTTCAGGGTGTTTCTACCTGTGGCTGGTGAGAGGGGTTCTGTTCAGACTCCGCGTGCAGGAGCAGGACCATGGGATTTTTACTAGTCGAGGTACTGGGGTACGTCAGGGCGTGTAGGAAGAGATGGTGGTCATGGCTGTGGTAGCCAGACACCAGGATCTCAGAGGCAGTAGGGCGGGACAGCTCAGGGTAGCCAAGCTATGTCGTAGGGCCATGACACTGGGTAGGCATATGCAGTTCAGCAAACCCAGCAGGAGCAGGATCCCAAACCTTCTACAGTCAGAGGTACTATTCTAGTAGCTTTTGTCTTATCTTCCATACTTTTTGATATGGGTGTTATGCATAGTATCATATCTGTACCCGTTCTGGAGAGCCTTGGGCTCGGTGTTTCTTCTTCATCTGATACCATGACTCTAGAAACTCCGTCGGGGACTAGGACGGTTGTTGTGCGTCAGTGCAGGGAGTTCCCCATTGAGGTTGGTGGGTGTCACTTTCTTTGGGACCTCTATGTCGTAGAGATGATGAGCTATGACATCACTCTCAGGATGGACTAGTTGGTTCCTTGTTGAGCCATTGTAGACTGCTATCATCAAATGGTGTGTTTCACAACACCAGAGGGTGGAGAGTTTCTATAAAAGGGAGAGTGGGACGTTCATGCGAGTCGAGCTGGACCAGAGCATCGTGGGCGTGGTGGAGTCAGGGCCCAGATTGCGAGATTGTATCTGGATGACTACGGGACTTGTCAGACAGATTCCCTCCAGTTGTTGATCATTTCAGGGATGTTTTCGCAAATGACTTTTCATGTCTACCTATGGTGCATGAGGTGGATTTCCTTATCTAGCTTGTTCCAGGAGCATCACCGGTGTCCATTCCTCCTTATAGGATGGCTACACATGAGCTGCAGGGGCTCAAGAGGTAGTCGGAGGAGTTGCATGCAAAGGGCTTTATTTGACCCAGTACTTCTCCTTGGGGTTCTCCAGTCCTTTTTGCGAAGAAGGCGGACGGTACCCTCAGACTTTGTGTGGATTATCGGAAGCTAAACCATTTGACAGTCAAGAATAGATATCCCTTGCTGAGGATTGATGATCTTTTTGATCAATTTCGTGGAGCATGAGTGTTCTCTAATATTGTCTTGAGATAATGATATCATCAGTTGCCTGTTAGACCATCTGATATACCTCTCACAGGCTTCATGAGTAGGTATGGTCTTTAAAAGTACATGGTTATGCCATTCGGACTCATGAACGCGCTAGCATTTTTCAAGGCTCTGATGAATCGTGTGTTCCATCCATATCTTGACTCATTTGTGGTAGTATTCGTGGATGACATCTTGGTGAACTCTCACACTCGACACGACCATGCCACCCATCTTGAGATCGTATTGAGTACACTCAGAGACCATCAGCTATATACTAAGCTCTCAAAGTTCAAATTTTGGATGGACCAGATCCACTTACTAGGTCATATTATCTCAGAGTTAGGAGTTGCAGTAGACCTAGAGAAGGTAAGGGCTGTAGTTTCCAAAGATCAGCCTATGAATGTGTTTGAGGAACGAAGTTTCTTGGGGATGGATAGTTACTACATATGCTTCATACAAGACTTCTCCCGCTTAGCATCACCGTTGATCGGTCTGACTAAGAAGGGTGTGAAGTTCGTTTGGTCGGAAGATTGTGAGACATGCTTTCAGGACCTGAAATTATGGTTGAAATAAGCACCGATACTAATACTGCCAGAGCAGGGGAAGAGATATATAGTTTAATGTTATGCATCAGGTATTGGGTTGGGAGCAGTGTTGATGCAGGGCGACTGAGTTGTTGCGTACGGGTCTCGACAGTTGAGGCCAGATGAGCGGAATTACCAAACTCATGATCTTGAGTTGGTTCTAGTTGTTCATGTGTTGCTCTGTTGGGGACACTATCTGTTGGGAGATAATTTTTTGGTTTTCACTGACCACAAAAGCCTCAAGTATATTTTTACTCAGTGTGACCTGAATCTGAGGTAGAGGAAGTGGGTTGATTACCTACAATCCTTCGATTTTGAGATTGCATATAAACCTGCTAAAGGTAATGCAGTAGCTGATGCACTGAGCAGGAAGACTCAGATACAGGCATTGCAGGAGGCAAGTGGTGAGTAGCAGCTCATTTCCTTGTTCTCTGAGATGCATCGGGAGGTGCATGACAGTCAGGGGAAGACTTATCTTTCATCTCTAGCTGTAACTTATACCCTCTTGGACAGAGTGAGGATGAGATATCTATCGGATTCAGAAGGCCTAGTTCTATGGGAGTCGGTGGCAAGTGGGGACCCTCCTCCTAGATGTACGATAGGTGATGATGAGGTTCTTCATTTCTGTGGATGAGTATGGGTTCCTGGGGATATACGCGAGGATCTGATGCAGGAGTTTCATGCTTCAGCTTGGGCAGTTCATCCCGGGGTTACCAAGATGTACCGTGACTTGAAGCATTTGTACTGGTGGCCGAGTATGAAGAGAGAGATAGCTAGTTTTATTATGAGGCGTTCCACCTGTTAGTAGGTGACGGTGGGGCACCAGAGGCCTGGTGGGCTGTTACAGAAGTTACCCATTCCAGAGTGGAAATGGGATGATGTCGCGATGGAGTTCGTGACAGGGTTACCGAGGTCACCTAGAGGAAATACTGCCATATGGGTTGCTGTGGACAGACTCACGAATGTATCTCACTTCTTACCGATTAAGGAGACCTTCGGTGTTGACGAGCTCGGAAGTCCGTATATCTGCTAGATCGTTCGTCTTCATGGGGTCCCTCGATCTATCGTTTCATATAGGGACGCCTTCTTTACATCTAATTTCAGGCAGAGTTTTCACAGGGCACTAGGTACACAGGTGCTTCTGAGCACATCATACCACCCTCAGACCGATGGCCAGTCAGAGTGTATGATATAGGTTCTAGAGGACATGTTGCGCGCATGCGTCCTAGACTTTGGGGCCTCTTGGGAGAAGCATATACCCCTAGTCAAGTTTTCCTATAAAAATAGTTTTCAGGAAACTATCAAGATGGCACCTTACGAGGCTCTATATGGTAGGCCATGCAGATCACCTTTGTGATGGTCAGTGGAAGGTGAGGCAGCTTTACTGGGACTATATCTTGTGTAGGAGACTTCTGAGCATGTCTATTTTATTCATAAGCAGATGGCTACCACACAGTCTCGTCAGAAGTCTTACGCTGATCACCACAGACGACCTTTGGAGTTCGTGGTCGGGGATCAAGTTTTCTTGCGTGTTTTTTCGAGGCTGGGATACAAGAGGATAAATATATAGGGTAAGCTTTCAACGAGTTATATAAGGCCATTCGATATTCTGGAGAGAGTTAGGTTGGTCGCCTATCGGTTAGAGTTACTGTAGCGGTACAGAGCCATGCACGACGTCTTCCATGTATCTCAGTTACACCACTATCATTCAGACCCATCTCACACCTTTCCGCCAGAGGAGGTTGATCTTCATATGGATGCGTCCTTTGAGAAGCATCTAATTTGTATCATTTACAGTAGCACCAATGTTCTCTGAGGTTGGTTAGTTCCTCTCATACAGGTCCTATAAAAGCATGGCCGAGTGCAGGAAGAAACCTGGGAGCGGGAGACCGACGTATGTGCTCAGTGGCCAGAGTTGTTCACGGCTATATCTTCTCCACCCATTGATGGTCAATTCGAGGATGAATTGCTATAAGGGGGGAAGTTTGTATGAACCTGGTTCTTAGTTTTGAGGTACGGGCTTCTACTTTTCCCATTTTTTAAGTGTTCTTATAAAATATGGAAAATGGGGGAAAATCCTAATTTTTGGAACTACACGCCGTGTACCTTTCCAAACGTCGTGTACTTTTGGCCGTGTGGGATGGGTACACGAGGCGTGTAGCCATGTCGGCGAAAAAGGGTGTAGGAACTGACTACATGTCGTGTAGTGGTCACTTACACGCCGTGTAGTCAGTCGGCAGTCCGAAACAGAAAGGCGGTGGAGCAGCCGCAAGTTGGGCAACAGTACATACTGTGTACTCAGGAGTACATGTCGTGTACTCATGTTGACGGATCAACAGTGTGGTGGTGCCACTATAGGAACAGTTAAATGAAGTGAGTATATGTCGTGTACTTAGATGTACACTCCGTGTACTTTGTGTTTTTCACTTAAAATGGGCAGTAGCCTCCCATGTTTACAGGGAAGTCATAGAACAGGAAAAGTGCATGGGAGAGGACGACCGGAGCTTCGGAGATCCGCTGAGCACACGTCTGGAATCCATTTCAGCCTAGGACGATCTCGTTGGAACGGCACGAGTAAGCCCTCTCTTCTCCTAGCGTCTTGCTGACCAATTATTTCCCTAACGATAGTTATTTGAGGTTGAATGAAAGTTTTCTTACCTCAGATATACACCGTTTTTGGGCATTTCTGGGATTGACGATCGTGTATACCGCTCGTTGGTGTATAAGGTAGGTGGATTGGTGTTGTTTTTCAACTGTCGTGTGTTTTGTGCATTTTTTTCCCACAAACCCATGATGGGGTGTCGTGTGGCGGAGGTCTTTGCTATATTAAAAACCTAGAATTGAATAGGTGAGTTAAATATGATATTAAAATGCTGATGGGATCGTTTCATGGATCTGGAACCACCCCGGGGGTGTGTTCAACTGTTTATCCGTTTGGCCAGGATACCCGAGGGTATGCCTTTAAAGTTGTAATTATAGAATTTTTTTGAGAGGAATTGCTTGTTTACTGCTTGTTTACATGTTGGGCATGGCCTAGTTACCTGTTTAGCCTGAGGGTGTTGTTGTGATTAGCCTGTGGGCACTTCATTGTATTATCCTAAGGGCATGAACATATTAGCCTGAGGGTAGTAGTTATTTCGGCCTGAGGGAAACTTCTTTCATGCTTGAGGGCTTGACTTCTGTGCCTGAGGGAGACACTTTCTATGCCTAAGGGAAATTTCTTTTACGCCTGAGGGAAACACCTATCGGTTGGATTCTGTATAGCCTGAGGGCATGGTTCACTATATAAGTCTGAGGGCAAGATATTTGTTGGCCAGAGGGATTCTTGCTGTTGATCATAGAATGTAAATAAATTAAATGGATTAAATTAATAATAAAATGGAAATTTAACTATTAAGTTAGTTAATTTTGAGTGCTGCTTAGTTTATTTCATTTTACTGTTGCACACGTGTTTCATTTTTTACACACAGTTGATCACGGGCCTTTGGTGGGTGCCTACTGAGATAAATTTCTCCCACCCTATTTGGGTCATGCTTTATGGCCCAAACAAATTACATTTCTGATGGTGTGGATATGGGAAAGAGTCCCTATACAGATACTTAACTGTTTCTGTGGAGTAGGAGGGCATGGGACCGAGCCTAGGCTCGCGATGTCGTTTCCATTTGTTTTCTTTGTTTTGCTGTACTCTGCATTTTTTTGTACTCTATTGATGTATAACATGTTCTGGCTGTTTTCTTAGAACTGCAGACATGTATCATCATTATTTATATATTGTTGGTTATATCCACTGCTGTTGTTTATTTCACTTGTGTATGGTTTACTACTTCCACTATTTTTTGTATGTTTCATTTCATTTTTTTGCGCTACACTTGACATATGGGGCCATAGTTTCTCCACAATCAGACATGGTCCCTCACTGCTAGTCAGCAGCCTCTGGCGTTTGGGGAAATGTGCTTGAGGTCACGTGGCGAACCGGGTTCAGTTCACCTGTTGAGTGGCACCAGGAACCGGGATGTTACAAAAAGTCCTAGTGTCTTTGGAACACTAGATATATAAAATGAACATTAAAATAAAATGTATGTATTTTCATATCAATAATGATGTCCTAAATACCATTGCGCACCTAAAAAACATGGGGAAACCTTAGGAATACATATATAAAAGGGGTGATCTAAAAAACCTAGTGTGGCCATAATCATAATAGGAAAGTATAACACATGATTCAAAGGTATAACATGATATTATAAATGATAATGATCATGATTAATCACATGGGATAATGAAAAAAACATGGTATCAAAAGATCATGTAAACATAGGAATTCTGGTAAAAACACAAAACATGACATAACATTTGTCATGGCTAACTATTTAGATAACATCACGAGGTGTACAAAACCCCATCATGGATTTGGTTTACTCATTAATCCCAAACATAACCTCTCCGGAAAAAAATTATTTACCCAATTCATTGTATATCTTTATAAGCAAACCCAAAATAAAAATTTAATTATTATGGGTTCCACAAAAGGAAATATATCATAAGTAATAGTAATTATTATTATCCTAGAATTGAAATGGGATACATAATCTTTCCTCATACCAAAATCAATGGAAATTTTGAAAATATTCAATTAAGATGAAAGAATTAAATATTATGTATATTTATATCTGAGTAAATAATAATATTTCTCAAACAAATGTGTCATATTTTTAATAAAAACATTAAATTAGAGTTACATAATAGGATTAAGGGATGGGAAGGTTCCCCTTCATCATGTTTGATTTTAATGAAAGGATGCGAGAAATTAATTTATCGAATGTATTAACAAAGAAAATGGAGGGTTAATGAGATAGGTATATATTTAAGAGATATAAATATATAATATAGAATCAATCAAAAACATAAAAGTGACATATATAGTTATTTAGAGATAAAATGGTCATATCCCAAATAAAAAGGTGGTTCAGAGAGTTCCCTTTCCTTAAGTATCACATTTGTTCATACACATCAGAACCAAATATAAATAAATATATATTCATTATAAATTTATTCCATAAGCTTAATCATATTATTAATACCATATATTATATTCTTATGACATTTTACAAACCAATTACTAATAATTCATTATTAATTTCATTGTTCTGTGTGATAACATCTTCATTTTTCAAACATGTTTTGGTTTGGAAATCTTGGTCATTATGCATTGATCATAGTTACATCATCTCTAAAATTCTATCCATGATATTAATATGATATATATTAATTATATATTTATATACTCATATATAAATTTTATAGATGAAATGTAATTACACAGTTCATGGAGACGGTATGTCATACGTACGCATAAATTTTTATTTTTTATTTTCAATGGATGGAAAATAATAAAGATAAATAATAATTCCACCGTAGGGAATCAAATTAATATCTTAAATAATATATATATATATATATATATTAAATCAATCATCATACTTGTCAATGAAAGGATGTGATTTAAAAAAATACCTCAGTTCATGAAGTAGTACTCTGTTATAGACATGGATGATGATTTTTTCCATTTGAGGGAAGAAGAGGTGGATGTAGATGATAACATTAACATAATGACATCTAATTATATGTAAGATACAAGTGTTATTATTTCAACATTTTTAAGACTATTTTATGGAGGTATAATAATAAATAAAACTAAAACATTCGGTTAAATATTATTTATCTTCTTGAGATATCTTGTATTATTTTGCACCTTAAATCCTCTAAGGTCGGTATTATAGAAAAAATAAGATCTCAAAAACATTGGAAAATATGGTAGGATAAAAATGTGATGTTATTGGATGATATAAATGGCTTATAAAGTGTGAATAAAATAACAAAAGTGGTTCCCTTTTATAAGTGAAGGGTGGGGAAATCTATGAATTACTTAAAATATTAAAGTCATATAAAATAATTTTCCTAAAAAATATGAAACTATATAATTCAAAGATATGATCAGTATGGGAAGAAATTATATCGTAAAATAAAATCTGGACATGTTTAGATTGTTTTTTTACCCTTGTCATATTTTTTGACCATATGTAAGCCCTTTTGATAATTACCCCGATAATAATATTTTTACTCCTAGGGGTTAATATAGTTTCAATAAAAGTAAAATTGACCTATAAATGATTCATAGTTTATATTTTAAAACTTATAAAAATAAATTTTATGATTTTAGTATTTTTAATAAGTTTAAATCGTTTAATAAAATATTAGGTATTATAAAACAACAATAATTTTAGTTTTTAACTATTCATTTAATTTGACATTAAAAACATAAAAACAACCAAATTTTTATATAATAAATTAAAACCAATATAATATATAATTTTTATCATAAAAAATATTTGAAAAAAAATTATATTAATTATATCAATTTTAACATTTTTAATATTATTTATTTTATTTTTATATTAATAGATTAAATAATTTTGCAGCATCACGTAAGTATTAAAGTTAATTATTTAGTCAAAAAAAAATTCCATGATGAATAAATAATTTATCTTAAAATTAAATATTTATAATTGAGCATAAGTGTTTTTTATCCCTTCCATAAATTATTATAAAATATTTAAGCAAGAATGTGACATTTTTTAATTTATCTTTTTCATTTGTATAATATAGGTAAAAATTAATGATTGTTGGCACATAATTTCCATATTTATACAATTATATATAAAAAGATAAAATAAACTTATCTGATGAAATAAATTCATTTTTTATGGTAATTATGTACTCCTTATCAAAATATTTTTAACCTTAATTACCTGATTTTCCCATACCGTGGTGATAATTATTTATTATGGTAACTATATATAATGACCAAAAATAAAAGGGAACACTTTTATAAATTTATACCTCATAATTAAAAATATTGACTCTATTTTTCATGATTTAATTTATATAATTTTTAGAAATTTATTTATTTTACAAAATTCAAAAAGCAATAAAAATAGTGTTTCCAAAAAATGCATTTTAAGTATAAAAAAATGTTATTATACCAAATTAATGTAAAAAAATCATTTAAAAGACCAAATATTGGTTATTTTTATTCAAAATCAAGTCATTAAATTTTAAAAAAAATCCAAAATATAATTTTATAATTTAAATACTCAAACTAAAAATATGTTTTCGAGTAAAAATCAGTATTTTCACTATTTATTGAAAAAACAATAATTTTAGAAATCACCCAAATATTTCACACAGGATAAATTTAATCTGATTATATAAAAAGTGAATTTCAGTTTATCAAATAAAATTTCTATAATTTTTAAAAATTATCTATAGCATTTGTAAACCAAAATCAATAAATATCATTAATGAAGAAAATGTATTTCTTCTGAATAAAATGACTTTTAAAAAAAATTGAGTTCTTATATCCTAATAATTAATGAATAATTTTTATTAATTAGGGACTATATATATATATTTCATAATGTGGATTATACTATTCACACACACCAATTTAATGATTATGTTATATCAAAAATAATCTTTCATAGTTTATTTAGGCATCATGTTGTGTATTCTATACTCTATCGAACATAGTGTTCTTTTAATATCTCATGCTGTTAAATTCTCCCCCATTATGATATTTACCCCTAAAAATTTCACATAACATAATAAGGTTAAAATATATACGGGTAATTTGGCTTCATGCCTTCCACCAGCTCCAATTCCACCCCCTTATGTTTATGGTTCTATCATATTACATTGACTACGTGAGTTTTCAGGTTGAGTATAACCTTATTCCTCAGTAAAATATCTTCACTGGTTTCTCATCATAAGAGATATAATTTTGTCGTTATACTACCAATGAAATCAAGACAATTGAGGGTTCTAGTGTGAAATTTCTCCACAAGAATATTTGTAATATGTCGTGTACTTGAGATAGTGTTGGTGAGAGATCTTGTAAATAGGTTAAACTCTAATTTGATTGAGAGTCATAAATGGATGATGTAACAAAGGCTTATATTAACATTCTTTCCCAAATTTCATGAATCTCATCTATGAATATATGTATAAAAACACTTTATCTTCAACCTAAAAATCTAGATCTCATTGATGATTATCGACATAGATCTTCTGTCGACTCTAAGAAGCTAAAATGTGTTGGTATTTTGTATTTAGATTTTATACCAGTCCTTAGAAAATTTAGTCTCCCACCATCTTTTTTTCAACAAATTCATCCTACCATACCAGTGTTTTATATCTCTTCCCATAAATAACATCATATCGGTCCATTTGGATGCTTAACGGAAATCTATTATTATATGAGAACTCAACCCAAGGAAGATGTTAATATCATCCTCCTTTGATGTCTATAGAGTGTGATCTCAAATTTATTCCATTAAGTAGATATCCTATCTATATTTGCCATTAGTTTTAAGGTGATAAGTTATAATAATGTTTAACTCAGAATTTAGATCATGTTGGATACTCTTCCAAAACATGGAAGTAAATCTTGGATATTAGTGAGATACACTCCATAGTGGTGTTCCACAAAACCTCACCACATCTATGATGTATATCCTTGAATATTGATTTAATTAGAATTTAATCAAATTTTAATAAATTGATCTGAATCTGTAAGATGATCCATCCTAATCCATATATCATTATTTATTCTTGATATATTTGGAAGACCAGTGAAAAGGTCCATTGTGATGTTTTCCCATTTCAATTTAGGTATTTAAAATGGTTGCATCATCCCCATAGAATGTTTTTTTCAACCTTCACTTACTAACATACTAGACTTTGATGTATAATACATGATCTTATTCTTTATATTATCACAAAAATATTTCTATTATATATCAGGATACATCTTCTTTCTCAGTGCTTATATTGATTAGGTTGAGCTATGGACATCATTGAATACCACTATCATTATTGTCGGAATTGATATTACACATAGGCATGATCCAAATCATACAATTACTTTTTCAATAATTTTTAACTTTGAGGATTTCACTTTTCTTGTAGCTTCCACCTTCTTATGAATTTCTTCATCACCACTTTGTGAACATTTTATCCTATAAAAATTCATTTGGTAATGAAATGATGATGTTACATAATTTATAATTCCCATGTATATTCATTTAATGTCTATAAATATTGGATCCTTCAATAATCTCATTATTAATAATGTTGCTGGATCCTTTCTTACTAGAGAGTCTGCCTCTTTATTTTTCCTTTATAATATGATAATGGATTGAGTTTTCTTAGTCCTTGATTAGAACTATCCATATTCTCTAGTGTGTATTATTCTCCGTTGGTGTGAATATATACATGAGGATCTTATTATAATTGTAAATTTTACACTTCTCACTATAGAGATAGTGCCACTATATTTTTAAAACAAATATCACTACAAGGAAATATATATCATGTGTTGGATATTCTTGGTAATGAAATTTCATGTTTCTTGAGGCATAGGATGTCACGTTATCATTATACATTAGTAAACATACAAAATATTTCTTTGAAGAATCACTATATATAAAGAAAAGTTCCCAACATGAGGGTATATTGAGGATTGCCACAGTGATAGGCATATTTTTCAATTCCTTAAATATCAATTCGTATTTAAATGTCTAGAAAAACGTTTCTCTCTTGTCAGTTATCATTTATAGTGGGTTTTACAATCATGAGAACTTTCTCACAAATCATAGTTAATACCTAGCTAGTTGATGGAAAATGTGGACCTCTATATATATATGTTGGTCAAGGATAGTCCTCAATTACTTTTATCTTGGAATATTCTAGATATATTTCTTTTTTTATATAATATTCTACAATAATGATACTTCCATTATCTAGAACTCATATTTAACATAATTTTCAAATAGATTCTCTTTTTAAAATTTTTTAATCATAGTATTCAAAGGATTCTCATGCTCCTCCTTTATTTTGTGTTATACTTGAATATAATCAATAAATATGACATAAAATATAATGGGGTAATGTCTAAAGACTCTATTCATTAAATCAATAAAGAGTTTTTAACATTAGTGAGTATGATGTGCGTTATTACGAACTCATTGTGTTCATACCTTGTTTAAAATGTAGTTTTGGGAATACATTCCTTATTCACCATTAATTAAAGATATCCCAACCAATGGTCCACCATATTTAAATATTGGGCCACAAATAGTTTATCTAATAAGACTTATAATCATGGAAATAGATTCTTTTAATTTATATGGATTTTTCTAATTTTACGATAATCAATACAGTGGAAATTTTTCCCATCATTCTTCTTGAAAAATAGGTTTTCCAAACCTCCCAGTGAATAAATTGAGAGTATAAAACCCTTTCCCAAATTTTATAATAACTTATTTTTTGGTTATTAAAACTGAACAGTGATCATTATTTAACAAATAATGGATCTGTGTAAATATCCATATATACTTTCAACTGAGAACTCAACCTCTAGGTATGGAGGAAGGATAAGAAACTATTCATGGAATATATCGTTATAATAACTCACAATGGGAATATCTTCAAGGGTGATTCATTCCTTTATCTCAATAATTTTAGATACATATCCATTCTCATAAGGCAATAATATCCACTATTGAGTAAAATATTTCAAGGAAGATTCATCTTGATCTTTACAAGTGTATATAATTAGAGGATGACATGGGATGTCAAGACTAATCCCCATCTACTGGTAGTTGATGTTGGATTTATATAGGGATAACCAATCCATTATCAATAGAATATCAAACTCTACTAAAGTAAGTAAGTAAATATTTTCATAAATAATTAGTCTAGAATCATTGAATAGAGAAAATGTATATACTTGAGATGGAATAATTGCTCAGTTTGTTCTCATCAATGATATATTAACCCCAATGTTTTGAGGTGGGGTTTAAACAATTAAACTAAACTTTTATGATATGAAATAATACATATAAACATAATAAAAAAGTATGTTACCTATTATTAAATAAATAACAATAACACATTCACTATATCATTTTTGAGATCCATCATAGTAGTAATGATTGCATATTCCTTTATATTATATCGAGGACATTGAAAGTTTTATCATTGATTATCTATGAAAATACTTATCTTATTAAATTAGCTTGAATTTTTTCTATGTTATTTTTATTTTAAACATTGTACCATTGAATTATTTTTAATCTAAACCATCTTTTTCTTCCATTCAATTGGTGGGTTTCTTCTCTCTCATTGGCATTGATTTTCCTGATTCACTTCTATTCCACACTTTATGAATCTACATTTCTCTTCAGATAGTTTCTCAGATCCTTCTTCCCATAATTTTAACACATGGGATATTGGGTTTTCATTCATCGAATAGATTTATCTATTTTTAATTCAAACCAAAAAATAATTTTATTCTATTTACCACCTAGACCATAAGACTACTAACAATATTAAATACCTAAATCAGCCATAATAACACAACATAAAATATCATCATAGATATTAAAGTTAGGAATCATCAATTATTTTCATATTTGTTGATTTAACCCTCTAAATTAGCAGTTCCCCTTAATTTTGAAGTTGATGTTGAACAAAGTGTCTTACCATGAAATGCATTGTAAAATTTTCCCTCTACACCCCAATAGATTCATATTCCATTTCATTAAGTCTAAGAAAATCCCTCTACATTTTATGTTTTATAGTTTTGGTAAAAAAATATTTTTAAAAAATCATAATTAAACTCTTACCATTCTATTAAATCAATATCCTTTATTCACATCATGTCCTTGACCACCATCCACCACAAATTGGGGTTCCCCTCAATGTGATAAATTTCCAGAAAAAATTTCTCCAATTTTAGGAATATATGTCCTATAATATCATCATAGTGGACTTAATATATTATTCTATTATGATGGAATTAGAATAAGTGCTAAAATTATGAGGGATTTTGCATATAATTCTCAACTGCAACATACTCTTTCTTCAGAGAAGGATGACACCCTACATGTTTCATTGTACTATTCATATCATGGGTCAGTTGGAGTAGTGATTCTATATCTTCTTAACTAAAAAGATGGTGCTTTACTCACCTATAGATCCAGTCAATCACTCTTCATATTCCCCTTACTTATAGGTTTTTTCAGTTCTGATTAGCGATTATGGAGCTTCTCTATTCATCTGGATTTACCTTATCTTTCCTGGTTTAAATTTTTATTCCCCTTTATGACTAATTTTTTTCTCTGGTGTGTACAACAAACACATCTCACCATCCCTCCTTCCACCAAACCATGTTCATCATACCTCTATTTTATATCATTGAACTGGTGATTTATATGGTTTTGATTTGTATTGGTGCTGGAGTTCAGGGTTCTTCTTCTTCACCGCCCTAATTTTCCAACCTAGAGTTCATAACCCCATATTAGTCGGTCTTAATGAAGGATTTTGGGAATCATGGGAATGTTTTGGAGGGTGGTCATCAGTAATTTCAATCCTTTTCATCAAAAAATGTTGGATTATTCTTCTCCCCTTCCTCGTTCTTGTTTCTTCTTGATGTTATGTTCCTATTTTCCCTTGGTTTTTTCTTTTTCAGTTTTGGTTGGTTTTTTCTATGGTTTATGTGTTGATTTGGATTATTATGGTTGAATGGTGGTGGTTATATGTTTGGATTATTGTATGTTGGGTTTTTGATGGCTCTCTCCCTTGAAGATGATGATGTGTTCTTCATTATGGTTCTTTTTTCAAGGATAACATATTCTCAACTCAAATCTTACATCCTGGACCAATGATCCTTTTTGAGTTGTTTCGGTGTATTGGTCTTCATATTGGTTTTGGGATGTCTTTTTTGAGTTGAAAGTTGTCTTTGGGAAGCACAACCAACATTCATTTCTCTCGCGTTAGGTCATTGTTAGATTTTCTTCTTAATGTTATTCATTTATGTTTTTTCAAACTCTATGTTGTTTTGTTATGATGTATTGAATGCGATGATGATGGAGTTCATTCATTGGTGTTTTTGGTGATTTTAGGGTGGCGATGAAGGTCTTCAGTGGGGGTTCTCACTATAATTCTATTGCGATGATTTTGTTTGATGTTAGGTAGTTCTTCATGAGGCGATACGTGGCTCTAGGTGTGATGATATGAAGTCTAATTTCAATTTCAAATTTTGCATATTGTCATTGTGGGTGTGTTTTTTCTCAGCAAGGTGCAGTATTTTGATATATTTTTTCCACATAACCTGAAGTGACTTTTCAAATAATAAAATTAATGCATTTTAGGTTAGAATTATTTATCTATGATTGTACTTACATGATATTCATAGCTCATATTCCCATAAGTTTAGGCATATCATTATTTAAATCATTAAATTTCCTATAATATAGGATTTTCACTTGGTTTTTTTAATTTCCCATAATAATTAAAAAAGTAAAAAAAATTGATAATACATTTACTAGTAAACATACAATAGTGAAACTTATGAACATATAATGAATAACATATAAATTATTATTAAATACTAATATATGAATATATAGGTTTTAATTTATGTTATCCTTAGTAATTTTCATATTTTTTATATCCTAACAATCTATACATTACTTTTATAATGGTTTGTATAGATTTCTATAATTTTTTAATAGATATCCCCTTAGAGTTTCAATCAATGCATGGTGAATGGAATATTAATCATTCATTAGGGGGTGATTAAGTTAATAAACTATGAACCTTTATTAGATTTATTAACCTTATGAATAGTTGTGTTAACGCAACATCCACTTATAATATCCATAAATATATGTAATTTCTTGGAAACCACTCACTCTATACTTAATCAAAATTCCAGGACATTTTCCTATATATAAACTTATCCTGGGGGTTCATACGAATGTATTCTTATCCTAGTCCCCAAAATTAATTAGAACATCCGTTGATACCAACTATAGAGACCCAATACATTTTACAATTATTATTATAAGATACATAACCTAAATATACCTCTAATGAAAAACAATGACCTAAAGACTTACATTCTTTGGAATACTAGGTACATAAAACATCAACATAAAAATAAAAAATCTTTATTTTTAATCCCATTAATGAACTCTTAAATCCATTTGATCTTCTAAAATTGAATTTTACAACTGGGGAAATACTTAGATAATAGGGGTGATCTAAAACGCCTAATAAGGTAATAAACATGATAAAGATTCATTATGTGTGAATCCATGGTATTACATAATATCATAAAAGTTAAGGATATTTGTTAGTCACATAGAATCATGACCTAAAGAACACAATATCTTAAGATCATAGAAACATAGGAAAAGAATAAGCAACACAAAACATGATATAATAATAAGTTAATTTTAACTTCCTAGACAACATCACATGGTAGACTGACTCCAATCATGTAGTAGGTTTACTATCAAATCCCATACGTAATGTATCATAAGACAAAAACATCACCCAATGAATTGGAGTTCTATTTGGGTGCACCAATAATAAAATTCTCAATATAATGTGTGCCGTAAAATTAATTTAATCATAAGTAATAAAAAACATATTTACCCATATATAGAAATGGTTTGAATAATATTTCAATATATCATAATCAAATGAAATTTTATAAGTATTCCAAAGAGACTAAGGAATTAATTATTATGGATTTTCATACCTGAATATATAATCATTGGTTTTGAGATATGGAGTTTATTTGGTAATAAAAACTTTAAATAAGTGATATATAAAAGGATTAAGGGATGGAAAAGTTTCCCTTGATCGTGTTTGATTTTAATGTATGAATTTGAGAAATGAATTTATGGAATGTATTAAACCATAAAAGTAACATATAATGATTTAGGTATATATATTAGAGACATATATACATAATTTATAATTAATATATAACATCATAGGGATATAGAAAGTGAGTTAAATAGAGAATGATCAGAACCCAAGGAAAAAGGATGGTTCAAAGAGATCTCTTACCATAAGACTTATCATTCATCATATGAATTAAAAACTCCCATATAATAAATATTTATTTATTATAAATAAAATATTTATACATAATAAAAAATATTACACCATATATTATTTCATTCTAATATATTATATCCTTTTATTAACAATTCTTTACTAAAATCACTATTTCAGGTGATAACTGCTTCATTTTTCCTGATTTTTTTGGTTCGACAGTCTCAGTATTTATACATTCATCATGGTTAAAGAATATAAATAAAATTAAAAACGATATTAATATCATATATATAAATATCTGTATTTTAATTCATCTATAAAAGGTATAGGAAAAACAAATTATAGTGTCCATGAAGACGGTTGGTCATACCTATGCATGAACGTTGTCTCTATTTTTGATGGATGGATCGAAAAAAGATAAATAATAATTTAAAATTATTTATTATTAATAATATCACAAATTATTTAAATATATATATATTAAATTTATCACTATAACCAACTATGAGATTAGATGATAGAAAATGAATTACATCGGTTCGTGATTGGGTGGTCCACTATACACAAGAATGATGATTTCAACTCCCATTTCATAGAAGAGTAGATGGATGTATGTGATTATAGTAACATAATAAAATATTTTTATATGGAAGATAATTTTATTATTATTTCATTATATTTGAAAAATAATTGAAGGAGGTAGAAGAAAAAATAAAACTAAAACATTCGATTAATGACTAAAACCACTTCCTTTGAAGATATCGTTTACTTTATGACATAAATCCTATAATGATAATATTATGAACAAAATATGACCTATATAGAATGGTAATAGATGTTATTAAGATATTATGGTAGGCACTTTTTGAACTAAGTGGTTTTTTATGTGTGAAAAAAAGTGGATAGTATGAGCACATTATTGATTGAGGGGAGGTGCACTCTTGGAATTACATAAAATGTTAAATTAATGTAAAATAGTTTTCATAGAAAAAGGATACATACAAATAGAATTATAATATAGAATTATTATTGGTATTAATAATATCGTCAAATATTATTTAGAGGATTTTAGATTATGTTTCTACCCTTATCAATTTTTTAACCTACATTAACCCTTTTTGAAAATTATGTTATTAAAGGAATTTTTACTCATTAGGGGTTAATATAGCTACTATAAAAAGGGAAAATTGGAACATAATTGAAAAATATTTTATATTTTTTTATCATATACCAATTACATGGTGGAATATATGTATTTTGAATAATTTTAAATAATTTAATAAAATATTATTCATTACCAAAAAAAAATAATGTCATTAATGGAACTGATCATCTAATATGACATTGAGAACATCATAAAAATGGAATTAAAATATAATAAATTAATAGATGTATAATATGATATTTTTATTTAAAAAATTGATGGATCTTAAAATTCATTCAAATTATATTAATTATAATATTTTTTAAATTATTTGTTTTTTAATTAATTGAAAAATATTGTGCCATCATTGCGTAAACATTTATGGTAATTATATCAACCATAAAAATTAAAAATATATTACCATAAAACAAAAAATTATGTTATAGTAAGTATTTATAATCAAAATATAGTTTTATTTATTCCTGCAACAAAATATTATAGAAATTAAATTCATAAAAGTTATATTTTTGTCATTATCTTTTACTTAAATATTGTAATTGTCTAAATTGAAGTCATATTGCAAAAAAATTTACATACTATATAAAATTGGATGTATATGTTTTAAAAAAAACTCATATAATATATTAAATTCATGTGTTATACCAATTTTTTAGTACTTGTCATATTATTTTTAACCTTAATTACCTAATTTACCCTTACCTTACTGACAGTATTTACTATGTTTATTATTCATAACAAATAGAAATAAAAGGGACGTATTTAAAACCCTTATAAATATTGGTTTAAAATATTTAATTTATATTTAAATTGGTAATATATATAAGTGTGATATATTAATTTAACAAAAAAGTCCATGGAAAAACATTTTTACATAAAAATGACTTTTATGTATAAAAATGTTTTTATAATAAATTTATGAATAAAGTTCATTAAAATGTCAATATTTGAATTATGTTTAATAAAAAGGAACTAATATAATTTTATAATTCAATCATAATATATTTTTAATATGTAAATACTTTAAAATAAAATATAGTTTGCAATACAAAACATTATTTTTCACTATTCATTAAAAGAGAAAACATTTTAGAAAAATAATAATAAATTACCATAAGATAATTTTAATAAGATGATTTCAAAAAGAAATTTAATTTTAAAATATATATTTTCTAAAATATATATTTTTTAGTTATAACTCTTTTTAATAAATATAGGTAGAAATATTGTTTTATAAAAATGTATTTTTTGCAGAATAAAATGAATTCACTAAAAAATGAGTACTTATTTCCTAATCTTTAATAAATACAATTTTGTTTAGTAGCAACATTATATATATATATATATATCATAATGAAGTTAATCCAATTAATACTCACTGTTTTAATGTTTATGTTATCAGTATAATAATATTTCATGGTACATTAATGCTCAATGTTATACGTTGTATATGCTATCAAACAGAGTGTTATTTTAAAATAGTACGATGTTATAATCAGAGGATATCTTTGGAAGGGGTTTACACAATTTAAGTTCAAGGTTCTTAAACCATAAATAGATGATGTGATATGATAACCCAAATAAGGGTTAAGGAAAAAGTGCACCCCAATACATTTCAATGGGAAATGGAAATGACATAAATCATGATCTGAAGTATTTGAATTGGTTAATGGATATAAGATAAGTACCGTAAAGATGAATTTGGAAAATATTAAAATTATGGGTTCTTATAAAATGTTCTCGAAGGCATATATTGATTAGAGTACAATTTTCATTGAATAGAGATGACTTTGGTTGATAGGGATGAATATAGGGAAAATAATTATCATTAAAAAAATATTAGTTTCCCACATATCTAAATAAAATCATTACTAGTTTCTATGAAGTATTTATGGTGACTAAAAAACAAAATCTATGAAGGGTGACATATTGAAGGAAAATTCCAAATGATTTTCTAATTTTCACAATCGCAAAAAAACCATGATTAAGATCTTTAAGGATGATGAAAGAGTGTGGATGGAATATCACTTTTGATAGGTATGGAAATATATAGTTTAGATGTAACTATTTTTTCTGAAATAATATAAATAAATCTACACATATTTCTTATGATGGATAACCTTATATATATCTTTCTAAATTTTAGGGGAGGGTGTTTTTATATCTATGTATGAGATTAAAAACAGAAGGAACAACATGGTTTTAACCAAGTAAATGCACAAATGAATTGTTAAATATGAATTTGGGGAGCCCAAACAATATTATTATTTTTGTCATATGTTAATTTTTAACTGGTGTGTGGTCCCATATGTTGGTCACCCTTACATATATTTAGAGTTTATGTAAGGAAGGTAGGCCATGTTGCTAAAACTACTTTAATAAGTTTGTGGTCAAATAGGATGGATCATATTCCATTTATTTTATCAACATATGAATAGAAAAAAGGTTTTTTATAGTTTAATGTTGTACTATGTGGAATTGTAAAATTCATTTTAATTTCATGTGGAATAAAATTTGGGATTTCACTATGATATGATTGGATAATGATCTAGGTTCATAGTTAAATCCATGGATTAGATGATACATGTCATCTCCATAAGTAAATTTGAAATTGCTCATAGTTTTTTAATCTAAATATGGATTTTGTGGATAGATTCATTTTTTATAGCATAGGTTTATGGGGAAAGAACACAATACTAAATTCCCCAATGTAGATTTATCTCTTATTTCGGGGTGAGGACAATAACTTTTTTTAGCATAGAATTACGGATAGAGGTTCATATGATGGTGAGGGACTTATATATTTCTATCTCTCTCTAATGGAGATTAGGCCACACATGGTGGGACTATTTAATAATATTATGAACTTATAGGATGTATCATATATCATGTAGATTATCATTATGTGATAAAGACTATCTGATATATTGTTTTTCAGTCATGCATTTTAGAATTGTATGTCCGGTAGTTTATGGTCTTATGACTAGGAGATAAAGAATTATATACTTATTATCACAGTAATCAGTTTATTAATATAAATTCATATATAAAATTACATTCAGTAATCAAGATTATGAATAGAAAAAGTTGGAATCATCTTAAGGATGGACCCAATAAGGGGAAACCAGATGCAAATGAAGAGGAACTAGATATTATGAAGAAGTGGTGATTTGATTGAGACTTCTGGTAGGAACTAGGATAAGTGGTATGGTAATCACTAAGTATATTATAAAAATAAGAATCAAGTCATAAATATTTATGATATATAATTCATGTTTCATCTTAGAGTACTGTCTGGTGTAATAAGATCATATGTGAATGATGAGATCTTACACTAAGTGGTGGTCAGATATTAGAAGATTTGTTGCAAGGCCTAACATAAGTGATCATGAAATCTCAATATATCTTGAAACATTTGGAATAAATCCCTAAATAGTTCTTATATGTAAATTAAGTTCTATATTAGTGTGGATTATAATAACACACGACCTGACATGAATAGGGATACGATACAGTAAGGGGTGATTGGATATTGGTGAATTTATGGTTGGGCCCAAGACAAGTGATATCATCATCCCTATGTATCAAGAAACATCATGAATGAATACACATATATTTTTGATACATATGGGGTGTTTAATATTAATGAGAATCATTAAATTCGCTAAGACCTATTGCATGGATCTAGCTCTCATGTAAGGTGATGATCCCACACAAAAAGAATATACTTGGAAAAATTAAAGGATGTGTATGGTGGCATTTTATTTGATGGATTTTAATTGTATGTGATAATGATGATGATGTATGGGGGTTTATTATTCTTGATTAAAACAGATGGAAAGAGTTAGAGCTTGAACTGATAATTCATACACATATTTTTCTCTCATTTAAGGAGAAGGGAATTAAAAGAGGTAAAAACCTGTGGTGGGGACAAGGGAAAGTGATCTAAGAATCACTATGTATGATATAATAATAATAATAATAATTAAGTTATACATTATTTTGATAATATTGGTCACTCAGTATATATTTGTCTTATATGGAGATGAATAGGATGGAATTGGATTCCCCAGTTAAAGAAGTAATGACACAACATAAAATGAATTAGTAGGGGTCTCGTCACTAAGGTGTGATCACTATGAGTAGAATCTGCACCTATACATGGTATAAAATATACTAGAATCACTATGTATCACAAGGTAATAGGTATCAAGTCACACTGATTTTTGATATATAATGGTATATGGGGTCAGGTTGTCTTAGTATTAATCAAGGAGAGGGAACCCAACATGAATAGATGATTTTGGAACCTAAATAAAGTGAGAGACATAATTTAAATTAAGCGATATGTTTTTTTCAGTAGTGAAAAAATAACTATATTCCTTAAAAACATTGGGATCAAGCAACACATAATTCTTATAATAAGATAACTTAAACAAAATTTCATCCATCAAATGTAGAAAATAAATGTGTAACTAGAACTCGTACATGTATCCATCCATCATGTAAGAAAAATATGTCTCACATACCTATCAAAAGGTCTCAGAGGTTTTTTATGGTGGACCTTTTATTCATTTTTTTAAAATCATGTGACAAGGAATTTGCATCCTACCTTCCGAAAAGGTGCATCTCAATTATTCTTATTAGAGAAATAAACTATGAATCCTAATCTCACATCAGTCATGATCAAAATGTGAAATAAAGGGGTAATTACAAGATTACATAGGGAAATTTTTATCCCATATTATATAGTTTTACATCATCTGACAATAATTTATGTTTTATGCAATTTAGATTCATAAAGATTAGAATTTAACTATTCAGTTTAAAATCATATAAAAAAGAACTTTTTGTATAGTTTAACTTCATTTGACCATGATATAATGAACTCAATGTGAAATTATGTTGGGTGTTTCTTAAGAAATCATTCATTGTTTGATGATTTTATATGATATCCATCGACTATGATTAAGTAATAACATAGATTGACTAAAACAATTATGGTGTAATTCCTACCCTTTTAAATTCAATAATTGAAGGCTTCATTTTTCGAATCGTTAGAGTTATAAGTTATAGCACCAATTATCCATAGATAAATGTGAAAAGGAATAATTTATTATCAAATTATTATGAAACTTAATTTTTATGGACTTATAGGTTCGGAAATATGCTTGACCATTTCACATAAGGTTGTCCCAAATCATCCATCTAGTATTGAGATTGTTCATCTAAAAATAACTTATTCTGGATAAAAATATGAAGTGATGGAAGTTATACGTCAATGGTAATGTTGCATTTATCCCATATATAAGAGAATATGGGGTATCTTGTGTAGAAGAATGGGTTGTGGTGTGATAATCCAACAAATAATGTATTATATTAATAGTTCATGACATAATTTCTCAATCAACCATTTTCAAGAGTATATGAAATATATTCTTGTTCAAATATTATATCCATCAATTTTTCACTATATGGTAGAGAGATGAATGGTTGGAATAAATATTATACTATTGATATGGAATTTTCAATTTTTAATAAGTGAAATTACTACTATTATCCATCACTGTTGTGTGAGGGACACAAAATATTTTGATGATGTTCAACTTCATGAAATTGACTATATCCTTCATCTTGACATCCTTAACAGATATATCCTTATCTCAGATAGAGAAGATGTTGGTGGCAGTATAGATATTTTTTAACTATTGGTTTTATATATTTGGTATAGCTTTGGGAAATGTATTCCCTATACAATAAATTAGCAAGAATTTTTTGTGATTTTTAATTTATCTCAGGTTTATTGGTAAAATTGTCAAGTAATTGGAAATAATAAATACCTTGGTGATTTCCATATATTCATGTGACATTGCCAACCATATGTATTCAAGCCTCCTAATTTCATGGGATAGATTGGATCCTGGTTGATGAGCACCGTAGGTGCCTCCATGAACATCCTGTATAACAGTGTGGTTATTTCATCCTTCAATTCACATAAGGAGGAATATTTGAAATCTTCATTTGTGTAGTAATTTATGGGAATTTGGGCCATCATAAGTGATGCTATTCAATACCCACTATTGGATATGTTCTATTTTGACTCAATATGATAGAATAATTCTTATTTATAGCTATTATATTATGGGAACATCCATACAAGAGTGATATCAAATAGATATGATAAAAAATATATTATCAATTGGGTGGTCCTAATCTCATTTATTTACTCTATGTTATTATTGAATAATAGAGGCACCACCTTGCATTTTCGGATGTGAATGATAGTTTTACCATATTCTAGATCATCAAGGGATATGGTTCCATTATCGAGTACATTAACATGAGCATTATATAAACTAAGTATGTAAGATAGTGTTTTGTCACAAGGGAATTTTTCCATCATCCATCATATTTAGTAAACAAATGGAATTATTTATTCATTATTAATATCATATTCACAATTAATATTATTGAGCACCAACAATGAGTCACTCTTGAATCTTATTCGGGCAACTGGCATCTGAAAGTCCATCTCCAAGCCCGCAATGAGAGATTTTTATTCTACTTAATTATTGATGTGACATCAAAATAGAATGAATGAATATGGAATAATCTATTTCACTAGGGAGGTAAGGAAAATTCCCAATCCAACACTATTGAGTCTTGGAATTTCTATCTGTATTCATGTTGTTCTTTGAGAGGCACATTAAAAATAAATTTTTTATATTTATGGGGTAATGTAAAGAGAAATACTCATCATTAAAATGTTATATATTTAGTGGTGTGCATTTTAGAGAAGAGTGTACTTCAAAAATGTATGCCAATGTGTGCCCTTAACATCCTTTTATGACATGAAATAAATAACAATTTTTTTCATAATAAAATACACATTTTAAAATTTACAATATCCATTGGATGATTGAGGATTTATTTTTTCATGTGAATATAAGAGACTAGTAGGATATGATGATGTTTTAGGTAGCTTCACAGCTTATGAAATGTGAAGATTAATGCATGAAACATCATATCAATATCAAATAATCTAATATCACTATCTATAGTTGTTATTTTATGATAGTATAGGATATTTTATATCCTTGTACTATTGTATTGTGTAATAAGTGTACATATTGATCACTCCAAATTCTATATATATAAAATTAGTGACTTTCCTTCTATAGGTGGAACAAATAAAGGTGGACTAAAAGACATTTCATAAGATCATCAATGACTCTTTAAAAAATATTTATCTTACTGATATGTGGTCTCTTCATTATAATTATGAATGGGTAAACACTTTATCTAAAGGTTATATATGAAGCATATTATTTATTTGAGGCATCCCTATATCTTTCTAAACTCTTTTAGGTTTCAATGATTCATAAATTCAAGGATTTCCATTATCTTTTCATGATTTAATTTGATGTCATTATTGTACAACATAAATCTAATGAATTCCCTTGATGTCACTCAAAATCACATTTTAGAGAGATTATTTTCATGATGAGTTTTAATGGTTTGTGAAAAAATATTTCATATTTAGAAATTTGATAACTCATTGGTAGGGATTTTGCAACCAAATTTTCAACATATAACTCTATGATTTTCTCCAAGAAGTTCATGATGATATGGTGCATGGTGAATTAATATATACCACTGGCAATCTTCAATATTTAGATTATTTCTCAGTAAAAATATACATAATGGTGTGGAGTGAAATTAGTATCCTACTCATCTTATATGGATATCTTGATCTGGATATATCCAAAATATCCATCCATAAATGAGGGATCTTGAAAACTATTGACGTATTGATCAAAATCATCAGGATCGGGAATAAATAATAATCCTTTAGATAGTGTTGGTGGAGATATATGAAGTCAACAAAAGACAAGATATGTCCATTATTCTTCTTGATTGGGATGATGTCAGTGACCCATTTGAGGTATTGGACCTATGGAATAATGTTATCCTTGATGATCATGTCAACTTTGGACATCACCTAGGTAGAGTGTGTATGATTCATTCTTATGGACCCATATTTTTAACAATGATGATCATCAAGAAGATGAAAAGGGTGGGTAGTCTTGTCCAGTTCATGTCCAGGAAATTTTCTAATTCAAAGAGAATACATATTTGAGTTTCTTCATGAATTATATGTATATATATTGATATTTGTGGGATATAGAAGTGCTGATCAATGTGGGTTATGGATCCCCATTTATTATTGTATTCATTTATTTGATTTTATCATTGGTGGTATTGATTCACTCCTAGAATACTATAGTGGAATCTATGAGTTATTTATCTTCTTCCTCACCCTCAATATAATTAGATGTGGGATATGAAGGGGTATTTTTTGATCTATAAGATGGAATGTTGTAATTTTCATCTCCTACGAATTAAGAGGAGGAATATCTAGATCCTAAGGGTGCTTATTCATTAGAATCATTATCAAAGGTTTCCTAGATATGTTCTCATTACTCTCCACTATCGTTGGAGAAATAATTGGTGATGAAATCCTAATATTTATGAAATGATATATCTGAATTTCTAGTTTTTAGCAATGTTGTGGACATATATATTGATCCTAATGATGATGTAGGGATCACTTCTAGTTTTGACGAAAAAGATGGACAATTGTTTTCAGGAATTTTTTTCTTTATTGGAATCACATACTTCATATATATAAATGTTTGTATATTGTGATATTCATATCATAATTAAGGGAGTGATTATGCCCATACCTTGTATTCGTCCCATTCTCAAGGGGTTGAGGTCTACTTGATTGAATAACATCGGTTCTGTGTTCTGGAAGTTATTTAGACATGACCTCATGCAAAGTATCTCAGGAAAATATTGATCTCTATAAAATTTTTATCTACCTTTTTTCTAGAGGATGATTGGTGGAGAAGACATGTTCCATAATTACATTTGAAAAAATGGTAATCAGATTCTTCGACCTTTCAATTGGTATTCACATGACCTGATGACTTCCTATATTTATATTCATTACCTCAATACAATTGATTTGTAGAATATATTTTTTACCATTTTATTTGTATGGTTTGATGTGAGCCATTTCTATATTTTTTGGGGGTATTTTTTCCAAATTTCATCATCTATAACTAGCAGTTTTCTCTCCCTTTATTAGAATCCCTCATAAATATATTTGGTCTCTCAAAAACTCAAATGGAGTGTTATCCCAATATATCACTCCAATTTTTCAAATAAAAGAGTACTTGAGATACTGATGGTATGATGGGGTTACCACCATGTGAAAATAGTGTTATGGACTTCCTTGTATAGAATTGAGAGTTGTGTCATGATGGACAACAATGAATTAAAATTTGGTGACAAGATCTCTAAATTTTTCACTAAGATTAATTCATTATATATTTTTGATCTCACCCTTACCATTCCCATGAACTATTATAGTGGATAGAGAAACGTCATCCTCATTATTTCACATCTGTTAGAGGGTATAGAAGAGTATGACATTGATTCCAGAGCTGTTATAAATTAGATCTGAATACATATAGATGTTATCATGTATTTTAGATATGTATAGAGTCTTGAAATATCTCTATAAAGAAACATATCATTCTTCTTCTATGAATGAGATGAATCTAATAGAATCAAGGGGTCAGTATATACATGATATACTTTAGAGGATTATAAATTGTCCTCAATATTTTGAGTGATTAAAGGACCTCAATGATCACTTCTCATAGATCCATTAAAATATGAACGGTGTCTAATATTGATATCTTATCTTGAATAAAAATAAGATATTTTAAGATATTTTATTTTTTAATTTTGAGCATATGTTTCCAATTATGACTCCTCTCCCAAGTATAAGGCTTGGATGTTGAGTCTCCATGTGTTGGTTTATTCTTTCCCTCTCCAAAATTTTGGGCTATAGATTTTTTATATGGATTAGGATGACCTGATCTTATAACCCTCTAATTCTAACCAAAACATTACTTATTCTTCAGTAAGTCCCCTGGAATGATTGGGTTTGAATGAGATTTGGATTAATCCTGATTAGATAGGTTCTTTTATTGAGCATGTTAAAGTTATCTTCATTATGTTTATAAAATGAATATTTATTAAGGGGTGACATTTGCTAAGTTTTAGGTGAAAAATCAACCTCATCTTCTTCGAAATCCCCATCCTCTACACCCTCTTCCCTCTACAGCCTAGTCAAGGGTGGGAAAATTAGTTTCGTATTATTCTTATTCATTAGTAAAGGGATTATCCAAGTGGATCATGTTGATGAAACCATATTATGATTCTTCATCTGATGAGTGTTTTTTTGGTGAGGTAATTTCTATTAAACTCACTAGATAGGATAACACCCATTCTTCCAATGATGGGTGTATTAATTAAAAAAATATATTCTAATCTTTCTGGGGAACTATAATGGGTTTTTTTCTTGTACCTCATTCTTTCTACGCAGGTTACACTTAAATTTTAAAAAATTTGATGCATATGTTCTTAGTTCCTCCATCACATATAGAGCTAGGATCACATCTAATTGCATTAATTTAACCTTAAGTGTACCATGAACCATATTGAGTAATCTCCTAGTAATCCAACAATCAAAACTTTTATTCCCATTCCATAAACATCTTCACATTATCCTTCAACTTTTTGTGGAAGGTAAGGGAGAAAATTTATTTATTCTGGTGGCTTCCTAAGTTTATTTTACTATAAGAAAACATCTTATACAGGGTTTCATTGATAATTAACAACTCATATATATTATTCCCAAACATATGATAGTTTGGGAAATAATTAGGATGGCCATTGAGAATAATTTCATTTAGTTTCCTATCCATGGGAAATATGATCATGTTGGTTTCCAGGGATGTAATGAAGATCCCTGGTACATTTTTTTAGAATGAAAACACTTTGTTATTAGGATATTTTTATGGTGGATGGGTTTACTCCTTTCTACCAACTTATAAGGAACAATACTATTATTGTTTCCAATTAGGGTGATTTTCCATGTTATATTTCACAATATTAGACATTGCTGATAGTTTTAGAGTTGGATTGAGTCTAACCATTATCGTTTATGAATTTATAACCTTCTTTCCATGACCTATCAGTGTCAACTGATATTTTTCCATAGATCATCAAAAAAAATACTAAAACAATTGAAAAATAACTTCAAACTACTAGAACCTTTTACTGTTTTTTATTGGTAACAATGATCACTATAAATCAACCAGAAAAGTTTCTATGGAAATTTATTATTGTTAATCTTATGGAAGTTTCATATTCATATAATAGTCCATGCCCTTCTATATATTAGTAATGTATGATGACCACTCATTCTAAAAAATATTGTTATTTAAGAGTCCAAGGATTATTTTATTCATTATTGTGTATCTGAATGAGTAATGGAATTTTATATGACTGTCTTCTAATCCCATAAATTAACCAATTGGTATATTTTTATACCTAATAAATATTGGTCCATATAAGTTCAATACAATTTATATGATCTTTATTTCATATTTTTCACATGGTTTCCCATCATTGGTATCCACTGAGAAATGAAGTGCATAAAATGTTACTCTAGATACCTAGATTACAGAATAACAGGAATATTGGGTAATTAAATTTAGGATGAGTAGGGTTAACAAACCCAATTTGGGATATGTTTTCTATTCTAGATTCATTGGATGTTGTCACCCTTCCATCTCTTCTATTCCATCTCTTCACGGCTCGATTGAGTCAAGAATTTATAGGTAATTGGGGGGCTATATAAACACTGTAGTAAAGGTACTAGGCATAGAATGATATAGTTATATCACACATATATTTCACTAATATCCTGTTTTGGATAGGTTGGTGTATCTTACCTGACCCATCTATTTTTACTACCCTGGTGGGGGAAATCTTGATAACATACAACTACTGGGTTTAATATGTCATCAACTAGAGCCTAGGACCTACTAGAAGATTGGACTAATAACTTATTGGTTGGGAATTCATCTCAGTCTTAAAAATATACACTTAGGTAGAAATATTTTTTTTCACTTGGAAGTTATTCTTAGTGGGGATACTATACCATAGTAAATTGGAATTGATTCACCGGAGTTCCGTAAACATAACTTCATATCATGATATCATATACATAAAAATGAGATTATCAACATCCTTTGTTAGTGGGTGGTATATGGAAATTATCTTCCCATATTCATTAGATGAATCATATCAATTATGTTGTGGATAAGTGTTTTTTGGGATCCCCTATGCTTTGAGTCTACCTCAGATGTTGGTTATACACACCTTATTCAAACAATCCAATGAAAACCCCATTATGGGAAGACATTTTTTTCATTATGTTACTCTATGTAAACACTTTTCTTTGAGTTATATATGGTGCCATTGTTGATGAAATTTACCAACACATATTTTTTCACGGGGATCGAAACCTCGTTTTAAGGGTACGAGAAATTATCACCTTATGAATCTATTGAGTTACATATGATTATATTCTTTGGTCTTTGATTATGTAGTGGAATGTAATGCATTATAACCACTATAATGCTTTAATATTTCCTATCAATGATCACCAGGATGTGATTTATGGATGTGGTGCTAATGGAATTCAGAGTGATATTCATTAAATGTGTTCCTAGTTCATACGATGGGTTGTGAATTGGGATGATATATGAGATATTTTCATGTGGAGTTTCTCTAAATAAGGAGAACATTAATTTCTATAGGGCTAGTAGAGCTTGTGATAAAAATGATTGTATCCCACTAGTCTATGGTTGGAAAAAATCTACTACCATCACATAATATATATTCTAGGGATTATATAATCCCTGGGGTGGTGTTAGTGATAAAAATATACAATATTTATTTAATAGGGTTTACTCAGATTACAACTACAGTGGATATTTCATTTTTTTTCTTTATTTTTTGGCATTTATTTTTGGAATATGATATATATATTATTTTTTTTGAGTATGATATGATTTATATTGGGGGTTTTTCTTATATTGAAGGAATTATCATACATATATATGAAGCTCACTCAAAATTCTTAACAACCAAATGTAACAGCCTATTAATGTCCCAATATTTCAGAGTGTTCCATTTCTAGTCCTTAGTGACTACAAGATATTTCTTAACAAAATTTTTATCATTTGAGACAACTAGTACTAATTAATGGTCCATAGTGATGAAATTTAAGGATTTATTTATTACAAGACTTTGTTGGTTGAGTAGGGGGATAAAATATAAAATTTCTTGTTCTCCATATAAAGTAATGGTTTTATTAAATAGATAATCAGTAATCAATTTGATGATAGTATTTAATGTGATAATATATGCATCTTAGATATCATTTTTCATCCTTCCCAAAATTAGATTCAATGTAGTTAAAAGGACATCCAAGGTTGTTTCCTAGAAAATTTTATATATCTCTTTTATATATTTATCATAATACCCATAAGTTAAGTGTTTTATCCTGATATGGTGTTGTGTTTTCCACAAATTAATTTTCAAGTAATGTATGAATTACTATTTCAGTGTATTGATAATTTCCTACTAGTAGGTGCCTATGTGATACAAAATAATTGATATATTATATTTGGTATGTTATTTCCTTATAACCATGGAATTATCATCATGTTCTGAGAGGGGTTATTATACTTGATTTGACTAAAATAGTAGTTTCATTAGTTCCTTATTTAATTGAATGATATTGTTTATAATATTATCCACTACATTGAAGGTTATGAAATATGAAGGTTCCATAGAAAATTATTGTTTCCTCGAATTATCCTTTGGTTGAGAAATGATATCACCTATCTGAGATGAGGCTCTTGGTTTGGATGAGCTTGATCTCTCAAGTCCCTCTTTATATGTAGTAATTATTAAAATAGATTATAAAATAGAAGTATATTCATTCCAAAAGGATATTTCATTAAGAATATGTCTCTCAAAATCCATTCTATGGCATAAACATCCATGTTCATATCTATATTCACCATTATGGGGAAGATTTTTTATTCGGGATTAATATCCATCTATAGTAGAACCCTTATGTCATATTCCATTGGGATAACCATTAAAATGGATGGTATATATTTAAAAAGACAAGCTTACTATTATTTGATAAATTAGACGGGGAGAAGCTTTGTATTCATTTATCATATAGTTTCATGGAGTATTTTTGTATCTATCACCATAAGAGAAGTTACCATGATTGATATTCATGTTACTATAGAGAGGAATCTTTTTTTGGAACTCTCTAGAGAGGACCTATAAAGTATATGGAAAAATAATCATGTTGAATACATTTGAAACTATAATTCATTCTCTTTATGAGTAATAGTTTTCATATTAATAGTTTTACATCAAAGGATTTTTTTTGAATATAAGAATATTATCATCAATTAATGTTGGGATGTGATCTTACTTCAGTGTCATATGTTTCCCTAAGTGAGTCTTTATATTAGATGTTTTATAAGGACCTGGACTTATAAAATAATATAATCATTTGGTTTTAGCCAATATTTCACATTCTTATATTATTCACGATTCTTATATTTTAGATTTTTAGATAATTATTTCATAACTCTTACATAATAAATCTATATATTTAAAAGTGTACACTACTACTCCATAATATATTTTTAACAGTATAACACTTTTAACATGAATTCTATTATATTTTCATGAAAAATAATCATGAGTTTCATATGTACTACTTATTTATTATAACCCATCCTTAAACACCATTAAAAACAATTTAAAATATAATATGAGAACAAAAATCATAGCAAGGGATATAAAATTAATAGTACTAGTTTTTTTGGTGAAAAAAGAATGAAAAACCATATAATGTTTATCTTGATCACCATATTAATTAATCATTTTAAATAAATCATATTTTCATGAAAACACTCACTTTTTTCTCAAATAAATATTTAAAATCCATACCGTGAAAATATAAATCTTCTTATGAAACATAGACCATTACATGCATAACTCATGTTAAATATGGGTCAAGAAAGAATTGGATCCCAATTAAATCCATTGGAGAAACCTTACTTCTTAACTCCTTCCTGTATTTATTTTAAGACAAAGAATATTACCCAATTAATTGGAGAGTTATATCTTGCTTACATTTTCGTATAAGCTAAATTTTACTCCCCCATTCGTATTAGAAATATCATGATCAACAATTTATATATGTTGTATCTGGATCACCTAATCTCCATATATAATTTTCATACACCATTTCATAAAAAAAAATTATTCTCACACATTTTCATTATATAATCCTTGATAACCATTTTAAACTAGCATGAAAAACACTATTGATATTAAAATTACCTTTCATTTAAAACCCCATTATCAAAATAAAGATGACCAGAAAAAAGGAAAAGAGGGTTTTTCTATGAAGAAAACATGAAATATTTTAAATAATTCGAAATATAAAATAAAAGTTATGGTAGCAAGAAAGACCATTGATGGAGTTTATGTTAAAATATAACATTTATTTTCCTTTTGTAAATAAAGTCAAATAATTTGTATAAAATACAAAAAAAAGATTACTTTTGAATACATTTTAAAAAATTAAAATGAGACATAAAATTTCCTTAGTAATTAATTAATCTCCAAATAAATAAATCCATCAAATTTATTTTAGAATATAGACATGGAATAAAATGAATTATAAAATAAATCATTAAAACATTTAAAAATAGATTTTATGTTAAATTACCCTTTCCTAGAGTCTGACTCATCATATAAATTATTTATCTTCTTGGATAATAAAAATATTTTAGTTATATACACTCATAATAACCTATTTCAATTTTATTATCCCTTTTTTATTTATCATTGAATTATATTTAATTACTAAACCAATTAATTTAACATGGGATGCTATGATAATATATGGATTGTATATTTAAAAGGAATTCAGTAATTTGATTATTATAAAAGTGGCCATTACTCCATCATATATAGAATAATAATCATGAATAATTAATAATTTTACATATAAATTATAATTTATAAACAACCATAAAATATTGATATGAAAAATCAACTACTTTCCAATCATTGTGACAGTAAGTCATACGTATGCATGAGTAACCTTTTTATTTTTCAGCGATCATGATGGGAAAATGTTCAGCATTATTTTTTCCATAAAATTTATTATTATATCAAATATATCATATTATACTTTTAGATAAAGTTATATATACCATACCAATTATGTGGTGATGAAAAACGAATTACATCACTTTTTGGAGGTTGTATTCCACACGTACACATGAATGAATCTATTGTTATTTATTGAATTGAAAGGTAATAAAATATATTATATATTAATTTTATAAAATGATAATTATCTTATTTATATCATATTTATGAATTAAATCCATCATTATATATAGTTGTGTGAGGTGGTGATAAAAAATGAAACACATCGCTCCATATAGGTGGTAGTCCACACGTATGCATGAATGATGTTTTCATTCCCCATTTTATTGAAGAGGATATTGATACGTACTTTTCCATTAACATAATCATATCTGAGTGTATTTAATATACATATGTAATTATTAAATTATGGTAAAAGTTTAATAGAAGTATTTAGAAGAAGATATAAATTGAAAATTATTTTTTAAGAACAATACAGCTTCTTCAAACAGCTAATTTAAGATTACAAAAAAAAGACTTCCTAATATGGTTATATATTAAAAAAAGATACAAAAAATGTTTAGAGTAAGGTTTTTAATTGTATTTCTTAGGTATTTTCTAAAATAGACATCTCAAATTGTTTTAGGACTAGAGGAGAGGAAGTTCTCTTTATAAGTCAGGGGAGGGGAATTCTTATAATTTCTTAAATTGTTAAATTAATAGAATTTAATTATAATGAAAAAATGTTTATAAAATGAAATAGTTATAATATCATATGATTATGAGTATAAATATTCTCATACAATAAAATTTTTACATGTTTAGTTGATGTTTGAACCCTTATCTTTTATTTTTAATCTCATATTAACCCTTTTGTCTATAACTGTGGTAATAAAAAAATTACACTAAAAAAATTAAGATATTTATAATAAAAGGACTAGTAACCCATAAATGGACCATAATTAAAATTATTAACAGTATCCAATTAAATTATATGAATATAATATGTTTAGAAATTTTAAATCATTTAATTAAACATTATTTAATATAAAATATCTTTATTTCCTTTTTTAAAAATATTCATTTAAAATGTCAAAGAAAATTACATTAATGAAATGAAATTAAAATAATATAAATTAAAATATCCATAATATAATATATCTTTATATAAAATTTTCATGAAACTATAAATCACCCATACAATATAACTTTTAGTGTTTATACAACTATTTACTGGATTTTTCTACTGCTTGCACAAACACTATGTTGGTGTTTCATAAGAATTGAAGATAATTATTTCATCACTAAAAATTATAAATAAATTTATATGATAAAAAAATTCATTAATATTTAAAATTTCCATTTTTGACTGAACATATTTTTCCTTTATCCTTTTCAAAAAAATGTGTAGATATTAAAAGAAAGGGGATGAGATATTTTAACATTATGTGTACTAAAATAATATATAAGTCATCTTCAAACAAAAAACAAAAAAAATCAAATAAATTATAATTTTGGATTTTTATGGTGTATAAAGACTCTTAATAAGTATAAAAATCATGTTTTAGGGTAATTTATAATTCTTTTAATGCTATTTTGGACCATAATTACCCGATTTACCCATATTGAGGTGACATATATTTACTACAGTTACTATTCATATTTACCAAAAATAAAAAAGGCATATTTTCCAAATATGAACCTCAGGATTCCAAATATGGTATAAATTTTTTATTATTAAATTTTATTAAGTAGAATAAGATAATATTATAATTAAATCACAAACTAGCAATGAAAAATAGTTTTCCAAAAAATGGGTTTTTATGTTTAAAAATGTTCTTATACCAAAATTTGGTACAAATATGATTCAAATGTAATTAATTAGAATATATGTTACTAAAAAATAATTATTTTAGTTTTAAATAAAATTTAAATAAAAAAATAACTTCAAAATTAGTATATTTAGTGAAAATAAATGATAAATTTATAAAAATCAGTATTTTTCACTTTTTACTAAAAAATTAATATTTTTAGAAAATTTAAAAACATCATCCTCTGATAATTTTGACATGATTATTTCAAAATTATATCCTTTCATCAAATAAAATTCAGAAAATTCCTTCAAATAATTTAAAATATTTTTCCAAAAAATGAAATAAACACCTTTTCTGAAGAAAAAATATTTTTGATGCACAAAATGATTTACTAAAAAACTAGGTACTTATTTACCAAAAATTAAGAAATAACTTTTTATTTATTAATAACATTATTAATACTTCATAATGATTTTAATCTTATTTATACCCATTAATTTAACATCTTGTTAATAGTTGTCTGATTTGGATAATAATATTTCATGGGTTATAAAGATCATTTTTGTGTGTTGTATATGCTCTCGAATATGGATTTCTTTTAATAAAATCATGGTTCGTCACATTATCCCACCCCCATTAAATAAATTGTTTCCTAAAAATTTGAATTTATTTTGGTAATCAATGTTTTGATATTTTAAAATAACTATGATTAAAACCCACATCCTAAAATATGTTAATAAAACATTGTTTTGGAAATGATGGTAAGGGAAATATGATGGTTATCATTAATAGCACATTACACATATACAAAATGGAAGAAAGTTAGTGGGAAGTGAAAATATATATATGGAGTAAATATTAATTTATAAATAATAGAAATTTATATAAATATTTTTTCATAAGAGTTTCCTTGAAACAAAACAATAAATTAATAAATAAATTAATAAGACCACAAATTCATTGGAAATAAAGGTAATGGGGTTAGTTTTATTTTTTAAAATTAATTTTCCTAGATTTGAATATTTACTTTACAATATATACTAATAATATAAGGAAATATACTTGATTAACAAGTAGTATTTCTTAATTTATTAAATTCCCATCAAAATCTCATCTTTTTCACCCAAGAAAGAGTATTCAAGATGAATTTTTCATGCATAAGCATAAATATCAATTTCTTAACTAATCACATATTCCAAAAAAGGAAAACATGATTATCCCCCTATCATTATACATTAACCAAAACCAAAATATCTTTAACAAGATAATATAATTCAAAAAACGTATGAAAATTCATATTAATTAACACAACATTAATTTCTAAATCCTCAACAGTATTACCAAAAGTTCTGCATAGCTCATTTGATAAAACATTACCCTATATCCCATATAACATCAACAACCTCAACATTAATGAATGTATTAACCTAAAATTTTGTATTATACCGTTTATATTACATTAATAAAAATGTAATAACAATAATATAAAGTTATTATTCACATTAACCATAAAGGTTACATATATGAAGTATAAATAGAATGAATCCCAAAATATCATTAATCACCTAAAAATACAAAAAAAAGTTTTTGATCCTATAATATGATTCCAAAAAATAACATAATATTTATCTTTCAAATCATTTAAAAAAATGTAACACTTACTAGGGAATCATATAGGCCAGTGGTAGGGGTTAGACCCTTGTTACCCTTCAGTTGTGGGATTATGAACTATAATCTTTCCAAATATGATTGGTTATCTCCCAACCCACATGTTATCATTCTGTAGAAACTATATGAACATAAATACATTATTAATGGGTAAAATTATATAATAATCATATTCATATTTCACCTTCATCCCATAATGTTCCTAAAATATATTATTAACCTCTTAAAAATTAACATCAATCATCAAATCATGTTTTAACATCCAAGGTTTTAAATACAATAATTTTTTACAAAATCAGTTAAGCATAATTGATTGTTATTTCGTTAACACTAATCACATATTAAACAAATTTTTTATTTTTATTCCTCCATAATATTTTCGAAAATTATTTTTACCAAAAAATATCTCTTTTTCACTACACCAATTTTCCAATTTATTAATAAATATAACATATATTTCTAAATATTAAAAATAAAACCAATAATATAATAATCCTTAGGTGTTTCCTGGTTCTCAAAAAATTCAAAATATATATAAATATCATTGATAAATTAGCAATGCATCATAATACTGAAAACATGATACATAAACACATCATTTATTTAACTTCCCTATTATTCATTTAACCATTATTTGTTATATTATTCATTAGTACTTCAATATTATAAATGAGGTATGTGAATTTGGACCATATAATTCATCAATATTAACTCCCTCATATTATATACTATAAATATAATAAAATAACTCATACCTAAAATACTTACATTATGATTTTGTGGATATTATATTTAGATTTCGGCATGATACCTAACTTTTAGAAAATAAATAGTCATGTCATTTATGGTATTTCACTTTTCAAGAGAGATGGAAGAGTTAATATTTTGAAATCTAATGAAAAATAACATATCCTAGAAAATTTCTTTGAAATAAAAATGGGGTGGATAAGTATAATAGTTTTTTATAAGTTATTTTAATACTTAAGACACTATTAAATATATTTTGAATATGCTTTTTCAATCATAGTGAAGATAAAATCATCTAGAATGGATGGTAACTTCATAAAAGATCTATTTCCTTCCATATTGAGATATAATCATTAATATATTTCATAGATCATCATTTATACATAAAATGAATTATTAAAAGAAAAATAATTCATAAGGTTAAATAAAATAATGTGGAAATTTTATAACACTCTATTCCTTCAACACCTTTATAACACAGTTGATTTGAGTTGTTATCCAATACAATAAAATTCTATAATTATCTATAGAATAATAACCATGATTATATATAAAATATTAACCTTCCAAGTTATAGATGAATATTAAATGACACTAAAACATCATCCTAGCTTCTAAACCTATCTAAACCCTTCCTCTAATACCTTCTATAAGTATGCGGCTTTGTAACATTACATAATCATGAGTTTTAGTAAATATATCATTTTCTTACATTCTTGAGAATCTTTATGGTTTACTGTTTTAGATAATTAGGTCATAAATATTACATAACAAACCAATATATTACAAAGTTCACACTTCTACTTTGTATCCATTTTTAATCAATATAAATCTTTTAACATTAATCAAATATTCATTTCATGACAAATCTTTATGACATTATAGATGAATTATTTTTTTTCTTACCCATATTTAAACACAATGAAAAACATTTTAAATCATGGGATGACCACCAAAAAACTCAGTAAGGGATAGAAACGGTTGAAAATATCGTAAAAAATGAAAAACATGAAAATGTAAATAAATTATCATTATCAAAGTATTCTTGGATAATATAAAATAAATCATATTTTTATGAAAAATATACACTTTTTCTCAATGAAAATCATTAAAACCCTTATAATGAAAATAAGAAAAACCCTTTAGGAAACTTAGATAATTATATTTATAATCCATGTTAACCTCGTTTCACAAATAATTGTATCCCATTTAAATCCATATGATAATCCTCCTTATTTAACTCCCTCCTTCCTCCATTGATGATATCAAACATAATATAATTAATTAGAGATCTATATCAATCTCACCATGTCATATAAGTTGTATTAGGCTCACCCATTTGTAAAAGTTGTATCGAGATCCCTTATTCATCAAATATAAATCTCATGTATAATATCATGAATAAAAAAAATTCTTGTTGTACCTTTTCATTATAAACAATATAAAAATTATTTTAATCACGCATGAAAAACCTGTTGATATTAAAATACCCTTTACTTTTAAAACCCCATTTTTAAAACTAAAGTACAAAAAATGGAAATAGTATTATTCTTTTAATAAAATATGATATAATTTAAATTAATCAAAAGTAAAATTAATTTTTATGATGTTGGTAAATAACATTAACACTATATATGTTAAAATATAACATTGCATTTTAATTTTTTAATGTTAGTCAAAACCTTCAGTATAAAATAAATAAAAATATTCTTCTTGAAAAACATTTAGAGAGAGTAAAAAAGAGAAATAAATATAACTTTATAATTTTTTTATCTATATAAATTCATCTAAAAAATTATTTTATAAATATAGACGAAAATTATTTTTAAAATGGATATTTAAAGAATTTATGACATGGTTTTAAGTTAAATTATCACTACTCACAAGTCTAAATCATCACATACGTTATTTATCTTTATGAATAATAAAATTATGTTAATTATTTTATTTTAAAGATAATTTTATCTTCTATTATTCCATTAATTATAATTATTACCGTGTAATATTTTATAAATTAATCAATTATGTTTATGTCAGTTGTTTTGATGATGTTAGGCTCCTCTATCCAAAATGAATTTGGTTAATTGACTATGGTAAAATTGGACATTATTAAAACATCTATAGAATGATAACCATTGAATAACTTTTGTTTTAAAAAAGTAGTTGTACTTTAAAAAATAAACATGAATTAAGGTTATGAAAATGAACTGTGTTACAGTCATAGAAACGAGCGGTTGTACGTACACATGTATATCATGTGAATTTTTCAATGATAATGAAAGAAATTAAGTAATTATTATTTTATCTTTCCAAAATTATAAATTTATCATAAATATCTTATTATATATTTAAATAAACATATATATTTCATCTATTTGATATGGTGATGAAAAATCAATCACATCACATTGAGGAGGTTGTAGTCTACACATACCCACAAATAATGTTCAAATTTTTAAATGAATGAAACTTTATGAAAATAGATGATATATTAATTTTAAATAATGGTTATTATCTCATTAATATCATATATATACATTAAATACAACATTTTAAAGAGTTATCGGATGATGTGATGGAAAAAAACACATCACTTTTTGGACATGGTTGTCTACACATACGCACAAATGATATATTTGTTCTTGATTTAATGGAATAGGAGATAGATATAGATTATTAAAATAACATAATAAAATGAATGTATATTTGAGAAACATATGTTATTATTTCACCATGGAGGATAAGATTTGAAGGTGGTAGAATATGAAATAAATTGAAATTGTTTGGTTAAAAAAGAAATATCTTCTTCAAAAAACCTTATTAGGTTAAAAAAAATCTATCCTAACAATGTTTTATAAAAAACGTACATTGGGACCTAGGGTGTAAATTTTTGGAGATACATGGATAGCTTGTGGATGAACTATGGAGCTCAAAATTTGAGAGGAAGATAGGAGGGGAGGTTCCCTTTTATAATTGAGGGGAGGGGAATTATTAGAATTTCACAAAGAATTAAATTAATATAAATTAATTATCAGGAAATAATAAATAAAAATGTATGTAATTAAAATATCAGATTAGTATGGTTCCGTTTATACTCACTAAATAAAATTTAGACTTGTTTAGGTGGTCCGTTCAACCTTATCTTTTAGTTTTAACCACTGTTAATCCATTTGTCTGTTAAAGAGGTATCAATGTTTTTTACACTAAATTTGTCATGTAATCTCTATAAAAGGAAAAGTGAGCCTTAAATGAAACATTTTACATATTCTCAACCATATCTAATTCAACTTTTTCATAGATAAGATTTTTAAAAATTTTAAATCATTTAATTAATCATTTTTTATTATAAAATATCATTAATTTCATTTTTGAAACTACCCATTTAATTTGAATATCAAAATGAACATAAATTAATTTAATTAATATAAAATCTATTAAAAAATCCTGAAATATTTTATATACATCCAAAAAACTCTTTAGATGTTATAACTGACCCAAAAAATAATACCCTTATTATTTTTAATATTATTTACTTTGCTTTCATATTGCTTAAAAAAGTATTATGTCAGCATTACATAATAATTTAAGATAATTATTTCATCACTAAAAATTACTAAGAAGTTTTAATTTTAAAAAAAAATTATTAAAAATATATATTTATGATCAAACATATGTATTTCAAATCTGTATCCCAAAATTTTATTGATATTAAAAGCAATAGAGTGAATTTTTTGACATTATGTTTACTTAAAATGATATATGTAATTTTCATAAAAATAAAAAAAATTGAAAAAAATAAAATATTTGATGCAGATGTTCAGACCCCAATCATTTATTGGATTGAATTAAAATTTTATGTTTATTTTTAGTCCTTATTATACTATTTTTAAACATAAATACCTAATTAACACTTAATGAGGTGTAATGTATTTACTATGGTTAAAATTCATACTAACTAAAAATTGAAGGTAAATATTTACAAAACATTTACCTTGTCATTTAAAATATATAATCACTTTTTCAAGATTCAATCTCTAGAATTAAATGAAATTAATTTTAGTACTAAAGAGGAAAAAAATTAAAAATATTTTCTAAAATGTATTTTTAAGAAAAAAATGTATTTATACACAAATAATTTATATAGATGATTAGATATAATTAATTATATTATATATTATTAAATACTTATTTTTTACATTTATATCAAATTAAAATAAAAATTATAATTTTGAATTACATAATATAATGAAAATAGATTATAGTTTTATAAAAAACTATATTTTATCTATTCCGTAAAAAATAAATATTTTTCAAAAAAATTTCCAAAAATCATCCTATAAAAAATTTCAATTTCTGAATTCAAAAATGATATTATTTTTATAAAATAAAATTTCAAAAGTTCCAAAAACTAGTTACAATATTCTCTCAAAAGAATAAATAAAAAAATTTGATCAAAACATATTATTGATTCATAAATGACTTTACTAGAGGATTGAGTTCTTATTTCCCAATAATTAATCAAAATATTTGTATTGAGTAATACCTTTATTTATATTTCATATTTTTTTATCTTATTAATAAATTCCGATTTAATAGCTAGTTTAAAATGGTTAGATTTAGATATGAATATTTCTAGGTTTGTTTAATCCCGGTGTTGTATATTGTATACATTATCGAACATTGCGTTCTTTTTAGAAAATCATAAACTGTCACAGTTTTCTATTGCGAAGTTTGGTTCATTCATTTTGCATAATGACATTCATTGGTGGGAGTCTCCCTAAGTGAATATTTTATTTTCAGCATAAGATATTGATGGACTTCCAGAGACAGGAAAATAATATGAACCTTGCCATTAATCTCCACTAGAATATGCATTTTATATACTTACGAATAGGGAGGAATATGTTCTTTACTTTTGGTTTTTGTTGGGATATGTTAATGTAACTCCTAAAACAAAATATTATTAAGAATATTTTCCTTATTATGAGATGTTTTTGGGATACCACTCTATGTTCCTTTGAGGTTAACATAGATATGACCATTCTCTGATGATTCTACTAGGATATATTGGAAAAAGTCAGTCAGAATGGGCATATGAAGCTAGTCATGTTATTAATTCTTCATTGGTACATACTAATGATCGTCTTGAATTAGAGTGGAAATATTGTGATTCTCTTGAGTAGAATTCAATGAGTTCCAACATGATACAGTGATCGCGGGATAAGTAATAAAGGAATTCCCCTTTTTGATCAATAGGATATAGTGGGAAAGGCCTTATGATACCAATTATATTTTATTATGATGGATCTTTATATAATGAGAATAGAAATAATTCTTATACATGGATTCTATCTCTATGGGACAGGAGATATAGGATCACTCGTTAGTGGGAGTGGAAAAATTATATTACACTATTCTAAAGAATGTTGCTTGTATAGGTAAATTAGATTTTTAAAAGGAATTAAGGATGTGGTATATCCAACTTTTTGATACTGCAAAATATTCCATAAATATCCTCATGGTGCGACCAACTCTTTCTAGGTAGACTGATGAGTGTAAGAATGGATGTATGTATTCTTCTCGACTTCTATCAAATTCTACTGTAAAGGCAGGAATATTGTAATTTTCACTAATTTCTATGTTCTATCACCCATGTAGATATCTCCACAAGGGTTCTCTAGACAAAATGGTCTACATTAGAATCACCTAGGTGGCATCCTTAGTAGAATCGTGAGGGGTTGGGACCTCACAAAGATGATGATAGTGATACATAGTAAGAGTGACCTAGGATTCTCCTATGATATAGTGAGTTCCATATTGACCTGCTCTTCCATATTCCTAAGGTAAGGTATGTATGTTGTTTTTTTCTCAAAGTGAAGACACCTGAATAGGTTTGAAATTTTAATGGTCTACATTATATTTGTTCCATTATTCTATTATGAATGAGTTGATCTGTGGGGCTTGATGGTATGGAGGTTCTCTCATTCTGCATATGGTGGTGGGGATAGAACTATTGAGGAGGTAATCCCTCACTATCATGTTAAAAAACCATTTTTGAAGTTGTTTCATCATAGAAAATTTAATATTAGTTGCTGATTCCACACACTTAGTGTAAGATGTGACATACATGTGATTATTGCAAAAATCCATCTATTTTAGATTAAAGGTTATTTTGTTCTATAAATACAATGAGGATTGAAAATTACATGTAATAAAACATGTTAAAATAGAATAATAAATAAGAGAATGTTAAAACAATTGTTTCCATAGTTAAAGTATTAATGTTAGACTCATCATTACATTACTGACATGAAATATTCTGGAGTTTCATTTTATGTTATCACGATCCTACTTTCCAAAATCATGTGTCTACTAAAACATTACCAAAGACACATGGGTGGAACATTAGCAGATAGTATATGAGTTTGGGATAAACTCACTAATTATGAGGGAATTATTTTCTATATTGAGAAATTTTAATAGATTTAATATGTTCTTTTAAATCCTTACAAAAATCTCTAGATTGGATACAACAAAAATAAAAATATGATCAAAACCATATATTCATGTGAACATGTGTATCTATTAAATGATATCTATGTATGGGATTATATAAATGTTCCATAAGTTATACATCGATGATACATTTTGGATATATTAATTTTTATCAATATTTTTCTCATTAATTTCTTATACTAGGGTATATATCATAATAGTTGTTCACTAGAGAATTTTCATCATCCATAGAGGTGGTAGCTGTTGTGATATTGGGATTAGACCTATAATAATTGATTCTTACACATCCCTATTAAGGGAATAAGATCCAACATATTTTCATTTCACATAACGGGAAAAGTTGTACCTTCTAAATTCATGTTACAAAGACCATGTGAATTATTTTTACAATCATGCAGCCATGACCACTTATAAGATGTTCAATGTCAAAGGGAGTGGACTAATAGAATAAAGATTCCTAGTAATGCTAGAGTTAGACTTAAACATAAAGGAACCTATTATAGATGACCTCAAAGTGAATTTGGCCAAATGGGTATGGGTTTATTTCACAAGGAATATAGACCTGAAATATATGTGGTTGGTTTTGAATGTGGTAATATATCCCACCTATTAAGGTATTCCATTGTCATGAATATTTCATACTAAGAAAGTCTCACAGGTAATATGAACCTAGTGAAATGTTGTCTGAGATTATTGGGAAAGTAACCCCAAAATTAATGATATAGAATATTTCATGAGGAATATATCCCCATGAATGTGGATTCAAAAGAAAAATGGATCTAATGAAGGTATGTTTTTAATTTTCATAGGATGTATAGCCTAGTGTAAGTATGTTTTTAGATTGTTTGATTTTAAACCTCAAACTGTTTCTCTGTGTATTATGTTAAAGAAGAATCACATCCCACATCATCTCAATAGAAGAGTACAATGTCATTTGATAGGTCTATATTAATCAGATCCACATCATGGATTATGTATATTATCATATAGTTTCACATCATGTCACTAAGAAATCTCTATCATTCAAGGGGCTATAGAAGATGATTTAGTTGGAGTTTCACATTGGTGGTCGATATATGGTTTATATCATTGTTAAAATTTATTATATAAAGATGAAACCACTTCTATGTATTCTATCCCTTCAAATAATGTGCTATGCATTGAACCTATGAGGAGGTATGGGGTGTTACTAGTTATCTGATGGAGCATGATTAGATATTATCTATAAATATGTGTTTCCTAGCTATAGATTCATTAAATAGGGTATCCTCGCTCTGGTTTAAGAATATATGGATTTAATCATAATAGGTTCCTCAATGTTTCTAATTAATCAATATATTATCATGGAATTGGTGAATGGATACATCAAATATCACACTATCAATGGGATCTTTGTTTTTTTTATTGGAGTAATAACCCCTTAACCTCATGACCCTGAATTCCCTAACCAAACCTAATAAGTCTAAAAACTCAAATCTATATCTCTAAGAAAAAACAAGCTCTGATAGCACTCAGACATGATCCATCCTACAGAGGCCCCACATTGATGTGCAGAAATACCAGTATGCCAACCCAAGCCTGCTTCTAATAGGCCAAATGTGGGAAACAAACTCTAAGAATCCTTAACATGCGTAGGTTTCGTTGGCATATAATAAGATAAAAACAAAAAATATATCTAATATGAAATAATTATTATTAATATATATAACTGTGTTATATATTATATTCCCTTTGACACGCAGGGGAACTAATATGGGAGTTAATTAGAGTTTCTAACTTATACTATGTTTTATTTTCTTTCATAGTTGTCCCCACATAAATCTGGAACCATTATCTCAGTTAAGAAGTATAGATCAATGAATTTTCCCTCACCACATATCTATATGTGAAATGAAGAGTAGAATAAGAATAATTAGATGAATATATTAACAAATTTCAACATTTATATCTAAATATTTACCAGGATTAGGTAAATTTATGAGGACTGCAGTAATCACTATAAATTGGGAGAGTGACTTCAAAATAATGAGGGTGGTGTTCATCCTCAAACCTAAAGTGTTCACCTACACTATATTATACAAGTGTCATATATGATAATGGAAGTGTTATTCTTTAATTATTATGGTGTAAACTATCTCTATATATCTCTTCATCTTCTTACAAGTATAATGGTATAGCTAACACTAAAATCACCATTCATATAATGTTATTTATGAACAACCCCATGAATATGTTATTGAATAAAAATTATCTTATGTTGAAAAAACATGTATGTCATCATTATTATGATTCTATTTAAATTAATTATAGAGCCCTCAATTCAAAGAAACAAAAGTTTTATTTTATGAAGGTTGACATATGAAATTTATAACATCTCATTACCTATTTTTATGTACTTCATGAACCTTTTTTTATCATTCTTATTAGGGACTTGTTTTGGTGTCATTTTTTGAGTTTTTAAAACATTTGGAATCTCGTGGGGAAAATCATAGTTTTAGAAAGGTTTGGGTAAACCTCTCAGTTTGATCTAGACACCCATTTACCCTCATGTGATCCACTTGAAGGTGGGTAAATAGTTAGTTTCAAACTATACGGCCTTCCCCCAGACCCAGCAGCATTTGAATGTGTGCGGTTTCACATTTGGTGCATGGTTAAACAAATTGGGAGGACAACCTATACACCCTTTCTAGAATCCCAGTAAGGATGCATCGTTAGCATGCATAGTTATTACTAACTATGTTTCCCATCTAGTACACTATGTGTATAACATTGGAATAAATTATCAAAAATAAATTAAATTTATTTTCTTTGACATCCTTTGCTACTCGCAACACCATATTTTTAGGAAATGTGACACACTATTAAAATAATATAATTTAATATGATAATTATCCTTTATCCTTTATAATGGTGGCTATGAATAGGATTAAACAACTTTTTAAAATATATTATTTAAAAATTAATATAAAATTTTTTCCATTTTCACAAATTAATTATAAATGAAAATAATAACAATATGAAAATAAATGATATGTTTTTCTAGAATACTCTATTTATGTACAAAAATGCATTTTACCTCAATAAATTAATCAAATCACTTTTGGAGAATGATTATGATAAAAGGTATATATTATATATGAAATATATTTTCTATCCTTTATCTTTTATGTTTTTTAGGTATGAGAAAAGAATAGATCAAATTTTATAGTTAAAAACTGTATTTTTTTCTTAAAATAGTTTTGTTTCTATTTTCACAATTGTTTTAATTTTTTTCAATTTTAGAAAATTTATTGAAAAAATCAAACATAAATTTTTAAATAATCATATAAAATTATATTTTATTTATTGTTTGAGAAGTTTTTGTAACAGAAAAGTTTTTCACATAATAGTGAACAATACAAGTTTTTATTAAAAACATCATTGTCATTCAAAGAATTTACATGATAACTTTTATTTTAATATGGCTTTAAAAGTATAATTAGTTCGATTTTGTAATTATTATTTAAATTTAGGTCATTTTAATAAGTTTTATTTATAATATTTATATAAAAATGATTTAAACATTGAAACATTTCTCTTTGGGAACCATTTTTCATCAAGTATGTGGGTATAATTTTAAATTAATTTTTTTCACTACTGTGAATAGAATTTTGGAAAAATTTATTCCATATTTCTAATAATAATAACTAATATTATCTAATATAGTCATAATAATTTTTTAACATAATGAACTGTAAAAATAATAAAAATTAATTAATGCAGTTAAGGTCAAAATCAGTTTTCTGGGGGTTTAACTATAAAATAATGGTTACATTGAGATAGAAACCTGTCCAAATCAAATTTTCTAGACTTATTTCAAACTTATACCTTCTAATTTTCAATAATTACCCATTTTTATCCTTTTTTAATTTTAAAAAATGTGGGTACACTTCCTTAGTTTCAAAAAATTCATTTCTGTCATCTCCCCCACATATAAAAGGTCGCTCAAACCCTGTCCTATCAAAATATCCAAAAAAAATAGTTCAGTAAATGATTATAAAAATATATTACATAATTAACTTATCACATTATATAGTCTATAGTTTTATTAGTTATCATCCCTATGATGGATTTTTTTATAAACCTAAAGAGGCTCTCTGAAGAAGTGGTAAAATTCATAAACATGTGTTTTTGTTTTAACACTTATTCAAAAACATTCAGTTATTCATAAAATATGATGATATAATGACAAAAATATAGCATATATACTAAGATATTATTATTTTAATTTCATAACCAATATTTATCTTCACTGCCATCATATGGGAAACAAAACTGTCGATCTTGTGTATAGAGAATAACCGCCTCGCTAACCAATGTTATTCATTTTCCATCAACACCTCTTACAGCTATATATAATTATGGATTTAATATTTATCTATTATATTAATTATTAAATTATTTATTTTTGATTCGTAATTAAATGTATACCTTATTACCTCCCAGCACTTTGGAAAATAATAATGTCACTCATGTGTACATAAACAACCACATCACAAACTGATGTGATGGGTTTTCCATTTCTATTTTACAAGGATGGTAATAACTATATATTAAATAAATATATATGATTTTTGTAAATTTATTATACTTATTTAAATATTATAACATGTATAACTTTTTTCCATTCGATGTAGGATATGATAATTTTGTTCATGTGTACATTGGACTACCACCACGTGGAGCGTTGTCATTCATTTTTAACTAATTCTTTTAATGGAAGGTAATAAGGGTATATTTAATGAATATATGTGATATATATAACATAAAAATTATTCTATAAATTTTATATATTATTTACTATTCTTTTTTTCAATCATCGAGATAACTTGAAACAATGTTCATGTGTACGGGCATCCTACCATCTCCAAGAATTGTGTATTTCATTTAATATCTCTAAATAAATATTGATTACTATAAATACATATATAATTAATATATATGATATTTATATAATTGCTAAAAATATTATATAATTAAACACAAATTATATAATAATGATCTAAAATTCAAAATCAAAATAAACCTAAGAAAACAATTGTTAACCAAAGCCTGATTTTGAAATGGAATCAATAATAAACAGGTAATTAAAGTTCATAGGTAAATCATATATGTTATGAAATATATATATATATATAATTATTAAATTGATGTATAATGAACCTATATTTATTATACTATAGGTTAGAATGTATATGAAGGAAGTCAAGACATAAGGTAAGGTATTTCTAGTCTCTCTTTTATTTTTGGGTGACAGATGTCAGATTCATCACTTGTTTCATTTATGTTGTGTATATACTAACTCATTGAAATATTTTATAAAGAGCCTATTAACTTTTAATGATATTTAATCTATCATCTATAATGTTATATAATAGTTATTATTATTCAAAAGTTTATCAAAGTAGTATGTTTTTTTCTCAATTTGTCTTCTTTGGGGCATACATTATGTTATGCACCTATCTTATTTTATGAGGTGAATATATAGCCCCATTGATATTTAATATCATGAATTTATTTATTATTATAATATTTTACGGTTTATTTAATTTTATTATCAAATAGTTCATATGATTCGATGTTACAATATTGATAAGGGTTTTACGATACAATCTCTTCATTTATCAGGATGGTTTATGTTTATGCTTTTGATGGTGAAATATTATGATCCATATATCAAGTAACTAATTACTTTTATTACCCTATTTCTATGTCCTGATAATTACTTTTTTCCCTTCATTTTACTATATTTACACACTCAATATTCCAAATGAAATTTTTATAATGAAAATCTAATTTATTTCTCTCTTCGGCTAAAAAAACTTTTCCTTATATATCCATGTATTTATAAAAATGTTTTCAGAAATATTTTAATATAATCCAAAATATTTAATAAAAAAATACATTTTTTTACTTTTATAAAGGGTTTTAAAATTAATATTATTCTCACTTTCAAAAACAAGTCCCTTTTTCTTTTTCCAAAAAATTGAACATAATATTTTTTAACATGTATGGAATGGAAGTACTTTCCTACCATTATGGTCATTAAATATTCAAAATTTTATTTTATATGATTCAAAACAAAATTAATGAAAATTATTTTTATATTTTTTATGATTTTAAAATATTATTTTCAATGTAAAAATACTATTTTCCGCATCAAATTTAATAAATTATTTTTAAATATTAATTTATTATCTTTCAAGGTTACTTTATATGAAAAGGATTTTATAATGTTTTTATGTTTTAAAAAGTGTAAAGGTTATTTTCCACAAAAAAAATATTTTAAATGATCTTTAAAGATTAATTAACTAGTTTCTAACATTATTTTCCATGAAGATTATTTTGAAAAAAAATATTTCAGAAGGTTTTTTCAAATCTGAAATCATATTTTCCACAAAATATGTTCTAAGTGATCTTTAAAAACCATTTTCCATCTGTAATGAAATAATTTGATATAAATTTTTCTTTACTAGGGATATAATTCAAGTATAACATTCTTAATTTTTGTCTTAATATTTTATGTTTATAATGAAAATATGTTTACGAAACATTTTTCTATTATATGGGTTATACCATGATAAAATGATTATGAACAAAAATTATTTTTACATAAGTTATGCTATAGTGAAATGAAGAAATTATTATGAAACCTACATATTTTCTAAATATTATTCTATGATGAAATGTTTATAAAACATTTTTTATATTTCGGGTCAATATATGATGAAATGTTTATTGTATTTTGGAACTCATATATATGATTTTAATTATGTGTTATGTGGCACTTATATCTCCCTCTAATTAATTGGGTAAATATTGATATCTCATAAGATAAACAGGACTGGAATGGTGAGTGAATCCATTTTCAAAAGGGTATTTTTTCAACTATGATGGTCTTGGGAGTGATCCTCAACTACTATAATGGTTTGGGGAGTGAACCCATTTCACTCTGATAACATTGTAAATGAGACTAGAATACTATGGAAAAGAATTTTTATGCTCATGTGTATGCCATATCCAATTTCTTACACAATTCTTATTCCCCCATGGATAATGTTCTTTGATTTCATTTTTATTTATTTCTTATGAACTACCAATATTTATGCCATGTAATAGTATTTTGATCATTGTTATGCATTGTATGGTTTTGATATGTTATCCCCATGTTCGCATATCCTTATGCTCATGTTATGTTTGCATGTTTTCCTTGTTTACCCTTACTGATCATATAATACCAAATTTTATTAAGATTCTCTTTCCTATGTTATTATGATAGGTATTACATGTTACATGTATAAGAAGGGTCTCGTTTATGAACATAATAGGAGACAATGCAGAAATATTTTGAAACTGTTGTTTATGTTTTTATGTTTTCAATGGAACTATACTTTTGTGATCCTTAGGCATGTGTGTTATTAAGGTAATGGATATTCATCTAAAATATGTCATATCTATTAATGAAAATATTAGGTCTCCATAGATGGCATCTGAGGACATGTTTAGTTAACCCTTAAAAACTAGGATGAATAAACACTAGTGAGATCCTTAGGTATATGTTTAAGGATATGATTAATGATAATTAAACATATAGTGAAATATTCTAAAATATTTGTGATGGATATAACATGTTCTTCCTTAGTAATATATACCTATATTTATAATATAAGAGGATGTGCTTCTGGAATAGATATATATATGATTAATAACGTCAAAAATGGAGCTTCAGGCTTGACTAAATAATTACCAAGTACAAAAAAATTGGCCTTACCGTGCACCCAGTTTGATACACATTGGGGATAGGATTTGGAAATTCACGAACTCTTTATGAACAATCATAATTGATTTAAATAATAACCATAAATGAATTAGGTAATAGTACCATAGATAGTAATAAAATGTCTGGATTTATATTTCTTAAAAGGGATTCTTTATGTTTATGTGGTTTCCAACTATGAGTATTGTTACTCACACTAGGATTTTGTTTTTAGTTAATGGTTGAAACCTGAAGGAAACAAGTTAATTCATAATTATATGGAAAATGAAATGATTTTACCCCTTAGGAACCAAATTTTGTTTAGATATGGAATAACAAAACTCACTACCATGCTCAGAGAACATTCTCATGTTATGAATCATGCTAAACCTACAAATCATTATAGAAGGGAACAACATTCTATAGAGTCTTTCATGTGAAAACCTCCTCAATCATTTAGTGTTTCTACTGATCCAGTAGTTACTAAGAAATGGATCAGTACCCTAGAAAGAATATTTTCCATTTTCCATTATTCATTACCAGATAAATTCATTTTAGTTATCTATCATTTGGAAGGAGAAGCTGGTTAATAGTGGACTCTGATCAAGAATTCGAGTCATTATGATTAAATTGAATACATTGTGTTGGATTAGTATAAGAGATTATTTTTCAATAAGTACATTATTTATATTATGTATTTCAAAATGGAGATATAATTCATTTAGCTAGAGAATAAATATGATGAATTTTTTTGTACCTATAAGGAATATTTTACAATACTTATGAGTTGTGCTTATAGATTTATCAACCAACCTGAATGTATGTATTGGTGATTATTCAGTAGATTAAAACCAAGTCTCCAAAGGGAATTATCCATAGGGGGATTTAGAAACTATTATGAAATCATTCAATGTGCTCCCAAGGTGGAAATTGATATTGTAGTTACACATCAATAACATGGTTTTGATAATAATTGAATGATAGAGTTTACGGGAAACCCAAATAACCATAAGGTGATGAAAATGATTTATCCTTCACTATTGAATTGTAGCAGGAAACATAGAGGAAATTGTATTAAGGGGAATAGTAAGTTTGTTAAGAGTGTAAATGAAGGTTATCAGGATGTTGAATACTTAAATTATGAGATGAAGTTATCTAATACTGAAAATAATGTGAAACTCCACAGAATTCACCACCCACACACCAGTGCTTCTGGTTCAAGGATTTTGGGCATTATACGAATCAATTCCCTAATCATAGGGATAATCGATATGATCATCCACAAAAACCTTTGAATAAAATGGAAAAATGGTTTTACTATGTAGTCACAATGGATGAAGTGAATCATGGTAATTTGTGGAAAATTATTTTTCACTCTATAGTTATTATTTTATTATTTTATTTTGTATGAATAATCCCTATTAAAATTTTATTTTTCATTCTTTAGTGATATTTGAGGTCATTATCTAAATTTATTATCTCTCTCTCTGGATTCTAGAATAATGAAATCACATTTGATATTTTACCAATGCATGGATGAACCCAAGATATGAATGTAAATGTTTTTGTACAATATTGGATACTTTTTAAGGAATAAATGGTTGAATTATTTATTTATTTGGATTCCAGAATTATGTTGTAGAAAGTATTTTACTAATGGTATTATGGTTATAAAAATGATGAAACATCTAAAGATCATACTAATTTTGGAAGCCTAGATGTCTCCATCCAATTTAAACCTAAGAGTTATAGATATCGTCATGGGTTTTGTAGTTTAAGGTTGATAAAAAGATCAAAGTATGTGAAACCCCTTTTGAGGTTTTATTTGATGAGTGTTTATCAATATTATGGATATATTGGAAAAAGATTATGAAAATACAACCCTTTGGTTTTGTATATGTTTTTGTGGAAAAAAGATATTTGAGGAAGTATGCCATTACATTTTACGGATATGGAAAAAGGTACTAGTAAAATTCAGGTTATATGTTATATTTTATGATGAGGTAAATATGGGTTATTTAAAAATGGGAATTATAATAATATAGTTTTTTAAAAAGAAAAACTCACATGTCAGGTTATGAATAGTAATATTCAAGTAAGGTCACGGGGCTTAAACCCACATCCAAAGGACAACAAGGGTATTGAACCTACCACATGCCAATGAGAAAGAATATTTCTAGTGAGATAATATAATGATAGGTATTTCTTGATATGTATCACAATGCTAGATATTTTAGAATATTAAGGTAGATAGATAAAAGTATAACAGGATGTTACATCAATTATGCATAGAATAATGGATATGGGAAAACATCACCATTGATTTTTCTCAACAAACATCCCAAAATATCTAAAGGAAACAATTCTATTAGGGTTTTAGTCTATTTCTTAACAAAGCCTACACACTTCAATGATATCAAAGACTATATCTTCTTTGATCACCATCCTATGATATAAAATAAGTGGTCTGTTTATATGGAGTATCACATTCCATTGTGTATGATATGGATCTGAGGTTTACCTTGAAGATCAAGAAATTAATTTTATAAGATATTGATACAGAGTTGAGGTTTCTCAGGGCATATCATCCCCATAGAAATGGAATGCCTTAAAAAAATTCACACCCTAGAGGATGTGTTGGGATTTGGTTCTCTAGATTTCAAAGGTGTTTTGGATCAATACCTTCCTCTATTTGAGTTTTCATTAACCAATAGATGACACATGAGTATTCATATGGTTCTTTATGAATCCCTAAATGGAATGATGTTTCTAGATCCATCATGATGGAATAAAGTTTTATAAGAAATGATATTGCGACCTGAAAAAGTTAAAGAAATAGAAGATAATGTTAACTTCATTAAACAACACATATGATAAGCATAAAGTCTATATAAAATATATGTTGATAATCGTCGATGAGATCCGGAATTTGAAGTTGGTGATAAAGTGTTTCTAATAATTTCTCCGTCGAAGATGGTAACAATATTCAGAAATAAGTTAAAACTAATACTTAGGTATATCAGTCCCTTTGAAATTCTTAATCATCTCAAGATAGTATTTTACTGTTGGAATTACTACAAAATTAGACTTTAACAGTGCTATAAAAGTCCATAATCAGTGCTAAAAACCTCTAGTAATGGATGTGCAGTTAAAATATAGAATGTTTTATCAGTGCTAAAAACACTGTTTAAAGCCCCCTGAAACATCAATTTTTTAGCACTGTTAAACGCCCCCTTTATCATATCTTTTTTAGCACTGAAAAATGCTCTACTGATAAAGGGTATATAAAATTTTCTCCTATGCCCCACCCCTTTATCAAGGCTTCCCACCCACCCCACCCTTTATCAGTGCTTCCCCAACACATTTATAATCACTTCAGCTAATCCTAGCCACCCGCAGGTGTAACCCTTCTTCTAGTGAGTTTGAAAACCTAAACCTCCATCATATACATTAAACCCATTTCCCCACCCCTATACTATTTTTTTCACATTTTACGATATAAATATATTTATATTTATATTTTTTTTTGTTATATTTTTTTATCCCTATATTTATATATATGTTTATATATATGTTTATATATCTATTTATATATAAATTTATATATTAATAAATTTATATTAAATGTAAATATGTTTAATTGTTTTATTTATAGAATTAAATTCTTATGTGTGAATATATAAATATATATATATATATATATATTGTCATATATTTTATTATAAATTAAATTACATTAAAAAAAATATGAAATATGAAATCTATAATTTCAATATGAATGTAATCCATCTAAATAAATTCAGTCCCCTCTAAAAATGGGAAAAATACACCCAAAAATTAGGCTTCAAATCCATCGAATGTAAAAACATTGGGGTACCCAACTAAGGCACTCACCTTTGAGATGGGTTCGGTCATTACGGGTGGATAGGCCTCTCTGACTTTCTTCAGCTTCTTCAACATGCCAGGCTCGGCCGGTGGGATGGGTGGAAGATGGATTCATTGGACCCCCCCCCCCCATGCACGGGTTGAAAATTAAGGTGAAATGTTCTTGAAAAGGTGGGATGATGCCAGATGGGGTCCTCATTTGTGATTCGTGTGGCTCTATATTGGTGGGTTTCAGCGCCTTCTTCGGGGATGGAAACTCTTTGGGGGTAGAAATGAGGGCTCTTTTCACATGGATCACAGTTTGTAGGAGGTTGGGTTTACGGGCATATTTTATTAAGTCTGATTCGGTGGCTTTGGTTAAGATGGCCAAGGAGATCTGTGGGGATCCCTGGAACCAAAGATACATATCCTGAAGGTTCATTCTGGAGAAGAGTCTCTTTCAAAATGTCCTTCATGTTTGGAGGGAAGCTAAATTTGTTGCCGATGGGCACGCCAACTTGGGGAGACAGGAGGAGCCGCTTGTTGATAATAATTTTATCGGTTTTCTTCCTATGTTTGGTATGTCATTTTTCAAATGTTATTATCTTGGTTTAATCCACATGCAGTCCCCTTAGGGGTGTTTGGTGTGTCTATCGTGTGTCAGTGGCCACTTCCTTTTTAATAAAAATAATACTTTTATAAAGGTCCTTTGAATTTTGAGATACATTTTCAAATTATTTTTTATATTTTATTATTTTTTCATTATTTATTATCATAAAATTGATATTAATGGATGATTACAAGGTATCAATAATATAATTATTAATTTGAAATATTTTTTCAGTTATTTTCTATCAAATTTTCCATAAAAATAAAATATTTTAAGTATAAATTCATATTTATCTTATCTAAACCATATTTCAAAAAATATGAATTATATTTATATAAATATAAATATATAAATATTTTAATATTTTATTTTTAATGAAATATAATTTTTTTGATGTATACTTTTATGAGTGCTTGTAAAAAATTACTGATAAATGGGTGGCATTATTTTCACTTCCAAAAAAGAGATGATAACCACCACCCCTCGATCATTGATTTTTAAAAGCGTTGATTAAAGACCCCATTTATGAGTGATATTTCAAATGTTTTGATAATGTTCTCGCATTAAAACAATTTTTTAGTGCTGACAATTGGGTCTTTGACAACATTTTTAGCTAGCGCTGTTAAAGACGTAGCACTGGATAAATCCAGCTTTGTAGTAGTGTGGTAAATTTCTCCAAAACCAATCTCATTTCTGGGATATATTCCATGTATCTCTCCTAAGGAAGTGTATCCATAATGTATCATATGTACTAATATCATAAGCTATACTATTATAAAAAGATCTTTCATATTAGGAACAACCAATGAAGATTCTATATAATAGATAGAATTTTATATGAAACATGATCTCCCACCTTGTCAATATTTTTTGGTGAAACCATCATCTTTTGAAACTTATGTGGGAACCTGAGCATGTAAGAAGGCTAAACTATTCACTTTTATTTGAACTAAAGTGAAATAATTCTTTAAGAAAAAATATTTTAGTGGGGGTAGATTGTTAAACATTATAATTTTATGAAAAAAAGTTATTAAATTTAATTTCATCAATATTTTTCATTGTACAGAACATTGAGTATTAACAAAATGACACATACTATTGAAATATTATTATTTAACATCATAGTTATCACCAAGCCATTAGTTTGGTGGATATGAATAGAATTAAATAAAATTTTAAAAAACATCATTTTTATATGTATATAAAATTAATTACTTGCTGACAAATTAATTAGAAATTAAAATAACAACCATTCGAAAAAAAGGATATCTTTTTTTGAAAAACAATTTATCTATGCATAAATGTGTTTTAAAAAAATAAATTAAAAATAAAATTTTTTTTTGAATGAATTTAAAGAAATTCATATTTATATTTATATATATATATTTAATAAAAGATTCAACATCAATCTTATTTTTTATAAGTATGTGATATAAAAAAAACCGATTTTACACAAAAAAAATTATAATTTATAGACAACATATTGCCACCTTTAGTAAACTTATTTTGAAATTAGATTTTTACACATTAAGGAACATTATTAGAAAAATTTAACTTCATTTTTAAATAACCATATTAAAATTATCTTGTATTTAATTATTGATAATTTATTAAAAAGGAAACGTTTTTAGTGATTACTTCAAAATACTTGTTTTTAATAAAATAATTTCATTTACATTAAAAGAACATATAGGATAAATTTTATTATGATATTTTTTTAAAATGTAATATTTTTTAAATTATATAATTATAAATCAAATTATGTTTATTGGGGTCAACATTATTGTGGATTTTTATATAAAAACATTTTAAAATTTTGAAAATTTTCCCTTTATAAATCCTATTTTTCATCGCTTTTGTGGATTTAATTATAAATTAAAGTTATCCAATTATATAAATATAATTCTGGACAAATATATTATATATTTAGTAAAATAATTATCAATATTATGTAATAATTTCAACATAATTTTTCACTATAATAAATAGTACAATCTATTAAAATTAATTCCCACCATTGAGGATAAAATTGGTTTACCATTGGTTAGGGGTGAAATAAATAAAAAAAACATACTTTTATGGAAATATTTCATACTTATCACATATAATATTTTCTAATTACCCATTTTGAATCAATTTTTTCATGTGAAAAATATAGGTACACATTATTCTTTTTATAAAAACACATGTCTGTCATCTCCCCCTCTTATAAAAGGTCATCCCCTCACTTCTCATATTCACACTTCTAAAATGTAACGACCCAATCTTTTTGAGTATTATATTAACTTACTATTAATGATTTAATAAGACGTTAATGGTTAATGCAGAAAGGGGAGGTGATGGCTTCATCCAGTAGACCCAACCCTTACGAAGCCCAATTATCAGAGCTTGGGAAGGAGGTAGCATCTGTGGGCTTCGCTTTGGACCAAGCCCAAGCCGAGCTCCAGCGTGTCAACCTTGAACGAAAACGCTTGCAGGAGAAGTTCAAGTTAGTGGAGATTGCTACTAAGGCAATGTTATCTGAGCCTCCCTCAGATTCTCTCACCATAGCACACCTTACACTTAGGTCTTATGCCAGTGTTATAAGGGGCTATGTGATGAGACCCTAGTTTCCTTTTGTAATCCTTTCGGGTGAATAAATTGAGATTTCTTCCTTTGGTGATGTTTGTGAAATTTCAAATGTCTAGATAATTTTAGAATGTATTTTATTGATGAATTTTGAAAAAGGATATTTTGAAATATTTATGTAAACCCTAAATAACTGATGATGTGTAATGATTTTCAAAAAATGGTCTTCTACAAAAGTGTTCATTAAGGAATTTGGAGTCTAATAAGATCAAATTAATTTTTGATGAATAGTAAATTATGAATAGTGATTTTACGCTAAGGATTAGTAATGTGACCAAATGGATCAGTAATTTTCACTCAAAGAAAGTTTTAGTATAATTTAGACACCTTGATTAAGTAATGTGATTCAATAAAATGGTTAAATAACGGTTTCATAAATTATTATTCAAGTATTAGTTTTTTCGGATGAATAGTGTTTTTTTAATTAAAAATTTAATTAAAAGTAATTAGAAAATTATTTTTATAAAAATGAATTCATTTTTGAACTCAGAGCATCGATATTATGTTATGGTAATTTTTGGGCTTTTTTCTGAAAAAAAATGAATTTTCGATTAATAGTGTTTTTATTTAAAAATTAAATTAAAAATATTTAGAAAATTATTTTTATAAAATGTATTTCATTTTTGAAATCAGAGCATTGATATTTGGTTAAGGTGAAATTTTGGGATTTTTCTGAGAAAGTTGAATTTTCAGTGAATAGTAAAAATACTGTTTTAGGGTTTCGGTATGTTTAATGACATCATAACGGTGTCATGATGATGTCATGATATCTTTTGAGGGTTGGCCGGCCATGGGTGATGAATTATTGTTTTGGGGGCCCCATGTGGCCTAACTCCATGATAAATTCCAAGGGAGAGCACATGGGTTTGAGAAAAGCACATGTGAGGTGTCCCTTGGCCATTAATGCTTTGTCCCCTCACTTTCCCTATAAATACCCACCCTTTCCTCCTTTAGTTTTCACTCCCAACTCTCCCCCAACGAAGTTCTGGTCTTCTTACCTTCCAAATAGTCCTCCCAAGGTGCCCCCAAGCCCTCAAGGTCCAATCCTTTCAGTTTCAAGAGTCATGTTTTAAGGTAAGGGATCTGACCCCTCTCTTTCTTTTCATGTAATCTCTTTTATGTCATTCCTATTATGCTCCATGTTTTTATGTGAGAGTATGTTCTTTTATATTCCTCTTACTGCCCTTTCATGTTTATATGATGATAGATCCCCTCTCACTCTCATAATTTCGTTTTATGAATGTTTAAGTGACACCGTTAGGCTGCTGAATTTTTAAGGGATTCTTTCACCCTTCTCATTTTTCAAGTTCGATTTTCATGTCAAGTCTTTCAAGATCCTTTTTATTATATTGGGGTATGATCTCTATATATATCATACTGATCTATTATGATCATATGATGAGGGACCCCATTTGATCTTGTCAAATCATTTTCTTTTGAAGTTAAGTGACGCCGTAAGGCTGCCGAATTTTCATAAGAGAAATCTAATCTTTTTTGCTTCCATGTTTTTTATTTCAAATGGTATGTCCCTAAAATTTCATTACAATGTCCATATGTCCTTATTATTCTTTCACCCTACTGTTTTATGGATCATTTATGAGTGGGTGACCCATGTCCCCTCTCATTTCAATGTTTTCTAAAACCCCGAAACTTAGCCGTTATGCTGCAGAATTTTCCCCTCAAAATGCCTCTCTCTCTCTTTTCTCAAAAATTATTTTATGTTATAAAGTGAATACTAAAAGATCTTATTTCTACAAGGTTATTCACATATGTATCAAAATGTTCCATTTTAAATTCTGGGATTTACATACATGAGACCCGCTTTCCCTTTCCGTGGGTTTAAAGTGACGTAAAGATCATGTCTTTAAAGCAGTTTTTAAAACGTTATGATTATGAAATGAAACCCATTTATTTTATGCTATGTGGGTTATTTATGAAATGTTTGATGATGATATATGTGGATCACATGATAATAAAGGCCAATTTAAGGGTGCGCCCTGATAGCGCTCCAATGCATTAGGTAATGATGTAACCACTAGAGATTACAATTTTCATGATTCCTTGGTGAATAACCTTTTCAAATGACACCTTGGGGATGGACCTTGGTGATATGTTCATGATTTTCTATGTTAAATGATGTAGCCACATCTTCAAGTTATAAAAAATGTTATTTTTATTATGAAATGCCTCATGATTTCATTCTCATGCCTTAAAGTTCTTTTCATGTCCTTATTGAAGTATCTCAAGTTCACATGTAAAATGTTCCTCTTGTTTCCCTTACTGGGCCTTCTGCTCACCCTTTCTTTTGATGTATGTCCCCAGGTTATGAGATGTAGTAATGAACCTAGAATGAACATAAGGAGACACCTTTCAAGTGTTTAAGAAGAATGTTTTATGTTGTTTTCATGTATTATGTTCCTGGTTTCCAAGACACTAGACCTTAATGATCCTCAGTTTTGTGTAATGTAATGAAAGTTTATGTTATAAAATGGCGGGATGTTATAGTTGGTATCAAAGGATGGTTTAGTTATTTTTGGAAATTAGGATATAAAAACTTTATAATGAACCCTATAGAAAAGTTTAAATATAGGAAAACTTCCTGGTATTTTGGTAAGTATTGAGTAAGTGGTCTATCAAACAAATACATCCCTGTCTGGATACGAGTAGGTAGAGGCGGCTCTGGAACAGATGTACATAGGGGTAAAACCCGAAAACACCGCTTTGAGATAGACTCGAACGGGAACTGGTGCACGATAACGGGCCTTGCTGCACTCTTGGTTACAACACTCCCGGGGGATATGTTTGGTTAATCACATGCTTTTTATGAATCATTATGAAGGAATTATAGAGAACTATAATTGTCTAAGCACGAAGTCTTAGTTAAAAGATTCATAAATGAAATAAGTTTCTCACTAAGGTTTTATTCTTTTAGAAAATGGTGGGCAATAGGAGAAATCGTGCCGATGGTGACCGCAATGCACCATGTGCTGACGGCCCTCCGATGGAAGCTGGAATGGAAACATTCATGCGAATGATGAACCAACTGACTCAAGTTATGAGTAATAACTTGAATCAAGCTGAGAGGCTGACCTCACCACGAATTGAACAACTTTCTGTTGAGTCCTTCATGCGTCAACGACCGCCAACATTCAGTGGATCTACTGACCCATTGGTTGCGGAACAATGGATAAGATCTATTGAAAAGATCTTTTCTGTACTTCATTGTTCGGAACAAGAAAAATTCACCCTTGCTGTTTACCGCCTAGAGGGAGAAGCTGATCAGTGGTCGTCACTGATCAAAAACACGAAGCCACGAGGAGAGATGGAAGCTTTGGAGTGGGAAGAATTTCGGGGGATTTTCTTTAACAAGTATTTCACTCGTTCCATGAGAACGAAAATGGAGAAAGAGTTTCTCGAGCTAAAGCCGAAGGAGAACGAATCTGTCGGAAGCTACGAGATGAACTTCACAAGGCTTTCCCGTTATACCTCAAGATTTGTCATGGACCCTAATGGGAAGGTTGATAGATTCTTTGGCGGACTACGACCACATCTGCGGAAGAATCTAGCCAACAGGGACTACGATAGCTATGAAGAAATAGTTCTAAGTGCTATGAAAGTTGAACTAGAGTTTGGGGAGACACAATGGTCTCACAAATCTAATGAGAAGAAGAGAACTCTAGAACCAAGCCTGGGAAGAAGTTTTGATCAGGAAAGAGGTGGAAATCATATGCAACATGCCACATGCAATAAATGTGGAAAGAAGCATCTGGGGAACTGCTTGATCGGAAGTGGCAAGTGCTATAGGTGTGGAAAAGAAGGCCATATTTATCGAAATTGTCGTGGTGATGTGAAGCCTCAACTTCCCAACACTAACGACAGAGGAAAGATGGTTCTGGCCCTACCTGAAGTCACATGCATCAAGTGTGGACAGCTTGGGCACTTTGCTAATCAGTGTCCAAATCTGAGGGTGGTGGAGGGGAATCACCATCAACCTCAGTAGAGGCCAAGGGAGCAAGGTCGTGCTTTCGCTATCACAACAACTGATGTTGAAGTTCCGAACGATGTGGTAGCAGGTACTCTTGTTGTCCTCTCAAAACTAGCAAGTGCTTTATTTGATTCTGGTTCTACGCATTCCTTTATTTCTTCCAAGTTTGCAAAGAATATAGAATCAATCCCCGAATTGATTGAGGTAGAGTTGTCAGTCAAGACTCCAAGTGGGATTATCCATGCATCAACAGTGTTTTGAGACTCTAGTGTTTACTTTGGTGAGCACAGTCTTATCGCAAATCTAGTAGTCATTCCCATGATGGAATTTGACATTATACTAGGGATGGACTTGCTCTCAAAGTATAAAGCTAAGATCAAATGTAGAAGTAAGGAAATCTCAGTAGTCTTGAATGAACGACCTACAGTTATCTTCCGAGGAGAGATATCCCGAACTGATCTCTATCTAGAAGCACCTCCCATAGCATTCTTTATGGAGTTAATCGGTGATGATGAAGAAGGGAAAGGGAGCATACAAATTGAAGATGTTCCGATTGTTCAGGAATACATGGATGTATTTCTTGAGGAGTTACCTGGACCTCACCCAGAAAGGGAGGTAGAGTTCTCCATTGAACTCGTACCTGGGTCCCAACCGATATCAAAGACTCAGTATAGAATGGAAAATGTGGAGCTAGAAGAGCTAAAGAAACAACTCCAAGACTTGTTGGAAAGGGGTTTATCCGACCGAGTGTGTCTCCTTGGGGAGCACCAGTTCTCTTTGTGAAGAAGAAGGATGGATCAATGCGGCTATGCATTGATTATAGAGAACTGAATGGGATTACAGTGAAGAACAGATACCCTCTTCCAAGAATGGATTATTTATTTGACCAACTTCGTGGGGCTCAATTCTTCTCTAAGATTGACCTTCGATCTGGTTATCATCAACTGAGGGTGAAGAAGGAAGATATTCCAAAGACTGCCTTCCGATCAAGATATGGGCATTATGAGTTTATTGTTATGCCCTTCAGCTTGACTAATGCTCCTGCTATTTTCATGGATTTGATGAAAAGAGTCTTTAAGGACTACCTTGATACTTTGTGGTAGTTTTTATTGATGATATTTTGATATATTCAAAAAGTCGTGAGGAGCATGAAAATCATCTGAGGGTTATTTTGAAAACTCGACGGAAGGAGAGGCTGTTTGGGAAGTTCAGCAAGTGTGAGTTTTGGTAACAACAAGTGGCTTTCTTGGGGCACATCGTAACCAATGAAGGAATCTCGGTTGACCCTGCAAAGACAATGGTTGTGGAGGAGTGGCCTCAACCCACAGCAGTAACTGAGATTCGTAGTTTCCTTGGTTTAGCGGGATATTATAGGAGGTTTGTGAAAAACTTTTCACGGCCTTCTAATCCACTAACCAAGTTGACTCGAAAAGGGGTTAAGTTCATCTGGACAAAGGAATGCGAGGAAAGTTTCCAAGAGCTGAAGAAGATATTGGTTACTGTACCTGTGTTAACACTACCCTCTATCGGAGAAGGATTCTCTATTTTTAGCGATGCATCTCTGAATGGTCTTGGGTGCGTCCTCATGCAAAATGACAAAGTAATTGCTTATGCATCTCGACAGTTGAAGATTCATGAGCAGAATTATCCTACGCATGATCTAGAGCTGGCGGCAGTTGTTTTTGCTCTAAAGATATGGAGGCACTAACTTTATCGGGAGAAATTGATATATACACTGACCACCAAAGTCTAAAGTATATTTTCACTCAGAAATAATTGAACATGAGACAAAGGAGATGGTTGGATCTTATTAAAGACAATGATTGTTCAATTCATTATCACCCTGGAAGAGAAAACAATGTCGCGGATGCGTTAAGCAGGAAAGATCCTGTTGTTCTGGCAATAATGAGGATCCTGGGAGATCCCTTGATTAAAGATCTAGTAAAACTGGACATGGGAATTATAAGGAAAGGGACATCATCAACCCTATCCCAAATGATTTCTCAACCTTCATTACTAGAGAAGATCAAGAAGGCTCAAAAAGAAGATCCTTTGTTGCAGGAGAAGTTCGAGGCTGTAATGGATGGGAAGTTCCCTGATTTCAATATTGATCAAGAAGGTGTATTGAAATTTCGTACAAGACTATGTGTTCCATCTATTCCGGAGATAAAGAAAGAACTGATGGATGAAGCTCATAGATCTACATTCTCTATACATCTGGGAAGCACTAAGATGTATAGAGTCCTTCGTGATCATTATTGGTGGGATAACATGAAGAGGGAGATTTCCGATTACACTACAAGGTGCCTGGTGTGTCAGCAAGTAAAGGCAGAAAGACAACTTCCTAAGGGGGTATTACAACTGATACCCATACCAGTATGGAAGTGGGATAATATCACCATGGACTTTGTAACTGGTCTCCCAAAATCATCCAAAGGAAACAATTCGATATGGGTTATTGTGGACCATCTCACCAAGACAGCCCATTTTATCTCTATTCGGGAAGATTTCTCTCTGGATCATCTTGCCAAGATATATGTCAAGGAAGTGGTAAGGCTGCATGGGGTACCACTATCCATCGTATCTGATCGTGACCCAAGATTCACATCAAAATTCTGGAGAAGTCTTCATCATGCACTGAGTACTGAATTGAATTTTAGTACGGCTTATCATCCTCAAACTGATGGCCAATCTGAAAGGACTATTCAGACACTCGAAGACATGTTGAGATTATGCTCAATGGAATTTAAAGGTGGATGGGATCAACACCTCCCATTAGTGGAGTTCTCCTATAACAATATCTTCCATGCGAGTATTCAGATGGAACCCTATGAAGCTCTATATGGAAAGCGGTGTAGAACTCCTACTTGTTGGGATGAAACTGGTGAGAGGAAGCTTCTTGGGCCTGATCTTGTGCAAGAAATGACAGAACAAGTTCATGCCATCCAACAACACATAAAACCTACTCAGAGTCGGTAGAAGAGCTATGCTGACATCGACGAAGAGACTTGGAGTTTGGTGTTGGTGACAAAGTCTTCCTTCAAATCTCTCCATGGAAGAGAGTCATGCGGTTTGGGATGAAAGGGAAGCTCAGCCCTAGGTACATTGGCCCCTATGAAATCCTTGATCGCATAGGAGCAGTGGCCTATCGTCTAGAACTTCCACCGAACCTAGCTCAAGTTCACAATGTCTTCCATGTATCTCTCTTGAGGAAGTACATACCCAACCCTTCGCATGTACTGAACCCAGAGGTGGTACAACTTGAACATGACCTCTCTTATGAAGAACAGCCAGTGGAGATCTTAGACCGTAGAGACAAGGTTCTACGAAACAAGACTACCCACCTTGTGAAAGTGTTGTGGAGGAATCATATGTACGAAGAAGCGACTTGGGAGCCCGAGGAAACGATGAAGCAAAAGTACCCTCACCTTTTCGGCTAGGCCTCAAGTATAAATTTCGGGGACGAAATTTCTTAAGGGGGAAAGAATGTAACGACCCAGTCTTTTTGAGTATTATATTAACTTACTCTTAATGATTTAATAAGACGTCAATGGTTAATGCAGAAAGGGGAGTTGATGGCTTCATCCAGTAGACTCAACCCTTACGAAGCCCACTTATCAGAGCTTGGGAAGGAGGTAGCATCTGTGGGCTTCGCTTTGGACCAAGCCCAAGCCGAGCTCCAGCGTGTCAAGCTTGAACGAAAACGCTTGCAGGAGAAGTTCAAGTTAGTGGAGATTGCTACTAGGGCAATGTTATTTGAGCCTCCCTCAGATTCTCTCACCATAGCACACCTTACACTTAGGTCTTATGCCAGTGTTATAAGGGGCTATGTGATGAGACCCTAGTTTCCTTGTGTAATCCTTTCGGGTGAATAAATTGAGATTTCTTCCTTTAGTGATGTTTGTGAAATTTCAAATGTCTAGATAATTTTAGAATGTATTTTATTGATGAATTTTGAAAAATGGATATTTTGAAATATTTATGTAAACCCTAAATAACTGATGATGTGTAATGATTTTCAAAAAATGGTCTTCTACAAAAGTGTTCATTAAGAAATTTGGAGTCTAATAAGATCAACATAATTTTTGATGAATAGTAAATTATGAATAGTGATTTTACGCTTAGGATTAGTAATGTGACCAAATGGATTAGTAATTTTCACTCAATGAAAGTTTTAATATAATTTAGACACCTTGATTAAGTAATGTGATTCAATAAAATGGTTAAATAACGGTTTCATAAATTATTATTCAAGTATTAGTTTTTTCGGATGAATAGTGTTTTTTTAATTAAAAATTTAATTAAAAATAATTAGAAAATTATTTTTATAAAAATGACTTCATTTTTGAACTCAGAGCATCGATATTATGTTATGGTAATTTTTTGGTTTTTTCTGAAAAAAATGAATTTTCGATGAATAGTGTTTTTATTTAAAAATTAAATTAAAAATATTTAGAAAATTATTTTTATAAAATGGATTTCATTTTCGAAATCAGAGCATTGATATTTGGTAAAGGTGAAATTTTGGGATTTTTCTGAGAAAGTTGAATTTTTAGCGAATAGTAAAAATACAGTTTTAGGGTTTCGGTATGTTTAATGACATCATAACGGTGTCATGATGATGTCATGAGATCTTTTGAGGGTTGGCCGGACAAGGGTGATGAATTATTGTTTTGGGGGCCCCATGTGGCCTAACTCCATGATAAATTCCAAGGGAGAGCACACGGGTTTGAGAAAAGCACATGTGAGGTGTCCCTTGGCCATTAATGCTTTGTCCCCTCACATTCCCTATAAATACCCACCCTTTCCTCCTTTAGTTTTCACTCCCAACTCTCCCCCAACGAAGTTCTGGTCTTCTTAACTTCCAAAGAGTCCTCCCAAGGTGCCCCCAAGCCCTCAAGGTCCAATCCTTTGAGTTTCAAGAGTCACGTTTTAAGGTAAGGGATCTGACCCCTCTCTTTCTTTTCATGTAATCTCTTTTATGTCATTCCTATTATGCTCCCTGTTTTTATGTGAGAGGATGTTCGTTTATATTCCTCTTACAGCCCTTTCATGTTTATATGATGAGAGATCCCCTCTTACTCTCATCATTTCGTTTTATGAAAGTTTAAGTGACGCCGTTAGGCTGCCGAATTTTTAAGGGATTCTTTCACCCTTCTCATTTTTCAAGTTCGATTTTCATGTCAATTCTTTCAAGTTCCTTTTTATTATATTGGGGTATGATCTCTATATCTATCATACTGATCTCTTATGATCATATGATGAGGGACCCCATTTGATCTTGTCAAATCATTTTCTTTTGAAGTTAAGTGACGCCGTAAGGCTGCCGAATTTTCATAAGAGAAATCTAATATTTTTTCCTTCCATGTTTTTTATTTCAAATGGTATGTCCCTAAAATTTCATTACCATGTCCATATGTCCTTCTTATTCATTCACCCTACTGTTTTATGGATCATTTATTAGTGGGTGACCCATGTCCCCTCTAATTTCAATTTTTCTAAAACCCCGAAACTTAGCCGTTATGCTGCAGAATTTTCCCCTCAAAATGCCTCTCTCTCTTTTCTCAAAAATTATTTTATGTTATAAAGTGAATACTCAAAGCTCTTATTTCTACGAGGTTATTCACATATATATCAAAATGTTCCATTTTAAATTCTGGGATTTACATACATGAGACCTGCTTTCCCTTTCCGTGGGTTTAAAGTGACGTAAAGATCATGTCTTTAAAGCAGTTTTTAAAACGTTATGATTATGAAATGAAACCCATTTATTTTATGCTATGTGGGTTATTTATGAAATGTTTGATGATGATATATGTGGCTCACATGATAATAAAGGCAAATTTAAGGGTGCGCCCTGATAGCGCTCCAATGCATTGGGTAATGATGTAACCACTAGAGATTACAATTTTCATGATACCTTGGTGAATAACCTTGGTAATTTTCAAATGACACCTTGGGGATGGACCTTGGTGATATGCTCATGATTGTCTATGTTAAATGATGTAGCCAAATCTTCAAGTTATGAAAAATGTTATTTTTATTATGAAATGCCTCATGATTTCTTTCTCATGCCTTAAAGTTCTTTTCATGTCCTTATTGAAGTATCTCAAGTTCACATGTAAAATGTTCCTCTTGTTTCCCTTACTGGGCCTTCTGCTCACCCTTTCTTTTGATGTATGTCCCCAGGTTATGAGATGCAATAATGAACCTAGAATGGACTTAAGGAGACGCCTTTCAAGTGTTTAAGAAGAATGTTTTATGTTGTTTTCATGTATTATGTTCCTGGTTTCCAAGACACTAGACCTTAAAGATCCTCAGTTTTGTGTAATGTAATGAAAGTTTATGTTATAAAATGGCGGGATGTTATATAAAACCCATTGGATCAGCCCATACATACCAAAATATCTTTGAAAATTAAGTTAAAAAACAATATAATATTTATTTTTGTTATTAATCCTCCTATTAAAGATTTAGGTACCATCCTAAAGAGGCTCTCTAAATAAGAAGTAAATTTCTTAAACATCCATTTTCATAATATTTATTCTTCCTACTATTTATAAATATTCTTAAAATATTTTGATATAATTAAAACATTATCTCCCTTATACCGATATTTAATAATGTTTATGTAATAACTTATATCAATACCTAGTTCTATTAAATGGAAAACAAAACTATTGATCATGTGTATAGAAGACTATCGTCTCATGAACCGATGTTATTCATTGTCCATCACCACCTATAAAAACTAGATATAATAAAGGATTTATTATTTTATATAATATTTACGATATTTTTTTACCTTATTAATTATAATTACACAAATATTTTATTACCAGCCAACCTATTATAAAACAATAACGTCTCTCGTTATTACGGTAGACTACCGCCTCGTGAACCGATGTGATGTGTTTTTTCATTTGTATTTTACTTAGATGGTAATGAGGATAGATTAAATAAATATATATTATATATTTTAAATAATTATATTTTTTAAATAATATTATCACTTATACATTCTTACATTCTATTCTGTGGAGGATTAGATGATATTATTTGTGTGTACAGTGGACTATCACCTGGTGAAGCGATGTGATTTGTTTCTCACTAATGCATTCCATGGAAGGTAATAATGGAAAATTAAAGAAATATATGTTAAATAAATTACATAAAAATGATTCTTTAAATTTAATATATTGTTTACCTTACCTTCATTCCATCCATCGATATAAATGAAAATATTATTCATGTATATATACGGCATACCATCTCTATGAACGATGCATTTCATTTTATATATCTATGAATTATGGATTACTATAAATGAATATATAGGAATATGATATTTATATAATCTATAACATTATATATATGATAAAATCATGACCAATGCAAGAGGATCAAAAATACCAAATAAAAACTATCATGAAAAACAATGCAGTTATTATCTAAAACATTATTTTAATAATGAATTTTTAATAAACAGTAAATTAGTGGTTATAAGTAAATAATATATGGTATGGTATATATGATTACTTTTCTTTATTATATAAATAATAAAACTATATTTATTATATATGGGGTTCAAAAATGTATTACGTAATTAGAGACTTAAGTTTACAGTATTTATAGTCTCTATTTTATTTCATGGAGACATATGTCATATTCAACACTTGTTTCTTGTGTGTGGAATTTATATATCCCATTGGACATGTTTTCTCATGAACCACCAAATTATAATTTTATTAAATTTTTATTTTATGCTATTATTTATTTATTCATGTGATTCAAAATATAATCAAAGCGGTTATGTATTTTTGTATTAATTTACATTCTTTGGGATATATGTTATGTAATGAACATTTATTTTTATGAGGCGTGTATACATCCCCTTTCAAATGTAATATCATGACTTTTTTTATTCTTGTGATATTTGATTTTTTATTTAATTTTATTATTTTATGGGGCTTATGATTTGAAGTTATCAAAATGGTTAGGGTTTTATTATACAATATCATCATTTATAGAGATTGTTTGTGTTTATGATTTAATGGTGAAATATTATAATAAATCCATCAAGAAACTTATTATTTTTTTCTCCCAAATTTTTGTCAGGAGAATAAACTTTTTCATTTATTTTACTCTCTTTATGTACTCAATATTCAAAAAGATTTTTTAATGAAAATCACCATTATTTCTCTCTTTGGTCAATGATCCTTTTCTATTTCAAATTAATATTTTCAAAATATGTTTTCAAAAATGTTTAAACATTCTCAAAATGGTTTATAAAATAAATTTTTACCCAATTTTAATTTTTAAAATATTTTTTAAAATGAATCATCATTTTTTACAAAAATAATCCTTCTTTGGTATATATCAAAATATGAATAGAATATGTATTTTAACATGCACAACATAAAAATAATATTACCTGAGTATATTAATTAATTCAAGGTGGTTTTATGGATGATATTCTGTTTACTCAAAAACTAAAGAAGACCATATGTGTCATTTCAAAGTGGACCTATAAACCTTTATATTCCACTTAATTTACAAGGATCTTTTGAAAAATAATTTATGTATTGGGGAAGTCATGTTATTAAATCATGTGGTCTTAAACATAGTATTTCAGTTGATTCTGAGAGGTTGAAGGCTAGTATGACATGAGATAAAACATATAATCTTTTTGATATTTAGTGCTTCTTGGGATTGGTGAGGTGTTATTGAGGCTTTTTTAGAATTCTTGAGGTCGGATTCTCCGATGACTACTCTCACATGGAAAGTGGTGATGTTTTTGTAGTATAAAAAATTCAAATGTTCTCTTGATGAGTTAATGAATATTTTTACTTTTTCAAAAAAATTAAATCCTCAAGAGGGTGGCCATGTATATATGGTCTTTTAGGATGAATTCAATTTAGTTTTTGGTTGAATTGTTATATAGTTTGATCATATGATAGAAGATGGTTCCAGATATCATAGGAAACATGAGAAGAATTAAGAAACCAACGATCTTTATCTCACTACCATGATGCATTCTATTAAGAGATGATGTAATTAAATTTTTTAGAAATGTCTTCCATTAATTATAAACAAAAAATTTGGTGTTATATATTATCCAAAAAATATTTAAATCTTTATCAGATATGATGGGTGTAGTACCTAAAATATTTGGATTTTATCATTATTTATAACCCTAGAATGGAAAATTCCATAGCTAATACATTAGGAAGAAATATTTTGATCCAATCAATGAAATAATCATTATAATATTGGAATTGATGGATCTCCTTGATCCGTTTTATTTTGAAGTCCAGTAGGATATGGCCAATATTATTATTTTAAATGTTCAGTTGAACTCATCTCTTCTTGAGCTGATTCTTTAGGATTAAAAACATGATGATAATTTTCATAGAATTAAGGACTCTCCATATGGTATTGAGAATATTGTTATGTGTTCATTCTCCTATGATGGATTCCAATGTTTTCAAAACTTTTTCATTGTACCAATTCTTGTGATAAAATATGTGATGAATTAATTACATAATTCTTAGTGGGAAGTGCACCCTTGTACCATGAAGATGGTATATGACATGCATTAATTATTCTGGAGGCCATGTATGAGACAATACATCTCTAAATTTTTAGACCATTATTATACCTATTAACAGATCAAGTTTGATCCCTATAAACCTTCAGGTTTTCATTAGTCCATTCATGTGTTTACAGAGAAGTGTGGTGATATTCTGTGAATATTTTTGTGGGGTTTCCACATACCCTTTTAGGGATGAATATGATATGGGTTCTGATCGATCGACCGAATAAATTTATACTCATTTGAGATACAACCAAATTTTAGGATTTTTTAAGTGTCTATTTAGAAGATATTTTGTAATAACCATTTATTTTTTGAAAAAAAAAATTCGATTAAATTTAATTTCTTCGATATCTTGCACTATATGTGACACTTAATTTTAATGAAAAATGACATAATATTAAAATATTATTATTTAGTATGATAGTTATCATCTATACATTAGAATGTTGGGTATGAATAAGATTAAATATGTTATTAAAATTTTTGGTTTATGCATGTATATCCAAATATTTATTTGGTGACCAATTAATTATAAATAAAAATAAGAACTATTTGAAAATCAAAGAAATATTTTTCTAAAAAACTATATTTCTTCACATAAATTTATTTTACAATAATAAATTTAAAAAATAAATTTTTTAATTATTTTCATTAATTTTATATTTTATATATTCAATAAAATTTAATATTATGTTTTTTCTTAACATGAGATAATAATAAATCCAATTTTACACATAAAAATTATAAAAAACATATTTGTCTCAGTTTATGGAATTATTTTAAAATTAATTTTTTCACCTTAAAAATGTTATTTTAAAAAAAGTACATATTTTTTTAATCATTATTTCGATATAATTTTGGAGAGAATTTTTTATAGCTTTCTGAAAAGATAAATTTTTCAGTGAATGGTGAAAAATACTAACTTTTACTGAAAACTAGATTTCCATTCAAAGTATATACAAGATAAATTTTATATTAATGTGGTTCTAAATGTAAAATTAATTCAATTATATATCTATTAATCTATTTTTTCATAACAATCAATTTTATATTTAATTTTGATATAAAATTTTTTAAATTTCTTAATATTTTATCTTCAAAAAACTACTTCTTCATCGCATTTAAGGGTTTAATTTTAAAAATTATTTTTTCTAATTATACGAATTAAATTTGAAAAAAAAAATTATATTTGGAATAAGAATAATTAATATTATATAATAAGACCCAATTAATTTTTGGCCAAAATTAATAATAAAAATAGTAAAAAATAATTATCATGGTTAATGATTAAATGAGATTATTGATGATTCGAGTCATATACAGTTTTGATTGGTAGGAGTGATGCTGCTGGAAGATAGGGAAGTTTTTTTTACTTCCCATTGTATCTCTGACGATGCTAGATCTAGTCTTTCAAAAGATAAATATCATGATAGTGGAATTCGTGATAAAAGCATAAGAATGGTTATGGGAAGCAGTGAAAGGAGAAAATGACAAAGTAATGGACAACCTGGGGGCTGCAGAAAAGCACGGTTTAAGGTGGCGCCGTTTTCCAGTGTTTTCCAAATTTTAGGGCCCAAAAATTGGGAGATGAAGATGTGTTTTTGGAAATGGATGGATCGTGCATGATTGAAGATGGTTTAGATTTTTTCATGCAAGGCATGATTCAAGGTCAGAACATCGAAAAATAAAAAAGTCAAAGAGTGTGTGGAAATTTAGGCAAGATGCGCGCAAAAATAAAGTGGTGCACGCAATATATGAGGGTTGCATGAAATATTTCGAGAGCCATGAAATTTCAGCGGGATGCGTGGAAAAATGAAGGTTGCACGAAATATTAATGGGATGCGCGAAAAATCAACGAGATGCGCGAAATGTAGAGTGGTGCATGAAATAGAGGAATGAAGTTTTCGCGCAAAAGGATTTTTTAGATCAGAATTTCGAAAATTAGAAAATGCATTAGTTGCGCAAAATATTGGAGCATTTCACGAAATGTGAAGTTGCATGAAAGCTTTTTTACGCGCATTAAGAGGGTTTTACATGCGGAATTGTGGTTTTCATGTCGAGTCAAAAATTCCTATAAATATGAGGCTAACCCTTATCATTTGTTAATGCTCGACACATAGAAGAAATCCCAAGCTCTGGTGCACGTAAATTATATGCTAAGTGAGTTGTGCGAAAATAAATAATTTTACGCGAAAAGAGTATAGCTGCGTGAAAAATTTTAAAGTTGCATGAAAAGAGAAAAGGTTGTGTGAAAAAAGATAGTTGTGCGAAAAAGTTTTTCACGCCAAAAGGAAATTTTACATGCAAGACACTTGAATCTCACGCAAGGTATTCTAATGGCTACATGGAAAATGTGGGGCTTCGTACTTATTCAGTTGTGCGTATGGGAGTTCTTACCAGCTTCTGGGTAGGAAAGTGAAGATTTGTACTTCAGAGAATACAACTGTTCAATTGTAAAGAAGCACCGAAATACTGTATTACCCTATCTGTGCTAAGAGGGTACACACGAGCTTGAGAATTGTTTTCCAAGTGCTACACGAGTGTAAGGGTATATCCTACTCATTGTATTCCACATAATAGGATATTTTTCTAGTGGATTGTGTGGTACTGGATTGTTTCTGTACCATACAAAGGATGTAACTACTCTTGTTGAGTAGTGAACCCTTTAAATATTGTGTTCTTGTGGCTGTGTGTGTTCAACAGAGAAGAAAATTTTTAACATGAGGTGAAGGTTGTTTCAATTCGAAGGAAACATAAAAAGAAAAAGATATCACTGATTCACCCCCTCCCCCTCTCAATGATACTTGGATATTGATTGGTAACATCAATTGGTATTAGAGGCAAGTTACCTTCGTTTATTCTTTGCTGAAGTGGTTGAAGAGATGTTGTGATGGAGAATATAAATTGCGTGAACAGTAAGGGGATTCAGATTTTTGATGGAATGAACTATCACATCTAGATAAACAGAATGATGCCTTCTCTTATGTCTCTTGGATATGAAGTTCTTGAAACTACAATAGATGGATTTCCTACTATTGATGACAAGGTTCCTCTTACTCCTATCGATAATAATAATCTTGAGAATGATGGAAGAGAAAAAAATACATTACTCTCATCGCTTTATGAGAGTGAGTTTTTAAGAGTGAAAGGTGTTGCTATAGCTAAAGGAATCTGGGATAAGTTGATGAACATTTATAAAGGAAATAAAAAAGTGAAGAATGAAAAACTACAAATCTGTAGGCTAAAGTATGAAGACATGAAAATGGGAGAAAACAAAACTTTTAGGGACTTCTTTACCAGGTTTAATGACATTGTCAGTACAATCATATTTCTTAGTGAAAAGTTTTAGGATTCTACAGTTGTTGAAAAGATCTTGAGAATTCTACCTGACAAATTTGATGCTAAAGTTTCATCACTAGAAGACAGGGACCCGGAAACATTATATCTTGATGATTTGCATATAACTCTCATCACTTATGAGATGAGAAGGGAGAAGACCATGAAGAGAAAAGCAAAAGTCGAAAGATAAATGTATTTCAAGGACGAAAATAAAGAGAAGTCGAGAAAATTCATATTGAAGAAGAAGCTGGTGAATTCGACTGTGAAAACGAGGTATCTCAAAAAATTTATGAAATACTCTCCTTTTTCCCTAAAAATGATAAAAGATGAATAGGGAAATACAAAGGGAAACTTCCTTTGAAATGTTTTGAATGTGGATCTGTTGGCCACTTTGCAGCTAATTTTCCTCAGAAGGGGAAAAATGAAGACAGTCATGAAGAAGACAGAAGACAAATAAGGTCATGGAAGAAACATGGTGGAAAAGATAAATATTCTGGAATAGGTAAGGATAAAATGGTCTTCATATCAAAAAGAAGAAGTTTCTTTTCGAAAAGTGAAGAAGATGATGATAGTGAGACTGGATATGAAAATTATGTTGCTGAGAAAGCTAGACAGGGTATGTTTTTTGCGACTGTGAATAATGATGATTATAAGAGAAGTAGTACAAAATAAGAGGAAACTCAACTGGAACATTATCTTAAAGAAGAGTTGAAATAATGTTTGAGAAAGATCATAAGGCTTGAGAAGGAAAAAAATAAGTTGATAAATGAAAATTCTTCATTAAACAACAAAGAAGGTTTTACTGATTAGAAAATCAAGATGGAAAAGTAGATTGATGATCTGAAAAATTCTCTTGAGAATACAAAGAATCATAATGATCATCATGAAATAAAGATGAAGGTAAAAGAAGAAGAGTTGGAACTTTTCCAAAAGAAACTATTTAAATCTAAAGAAATGAATATCAGTTTCAAAAATTCTATCTTCGAATTTGGTGAATGTTCCAGTAAGAATGATTTAAACATGTATCCACAAAAGTTATCTTCAATGGTCTAAATGAAAGTCAGAATAGGTTCTGATAAGAACACGTCTGGAAAGACCATTTATGTGGCTAAAGTCATAAATGCTGAAAAATCAGAATTTCATAAAAATATTGAGGCAAGAAAAACGTCTAATACTTCTGGAACTGTTGAATATGAGCTAAAGAAGAGAGTTGCAGATGAAAACATGACGTTTTTTGAGAATATTGTTCACAACTACGGTCAGTATTGTAGTTTCAAATGCAAATATTATTTCTATGGTTACTGTTGTTATTTTGGAGGATTCGGACACATGGAAAGTATGTGTTTGTTCAAAAAACAACATTACAATTATTCCACAAGATTTGAAAGACAAGGATTGAGGGGGAGTCAACCCTTCCAAAATAAAATGTCTCCAAAAAAATTTGAGAAGATGTCTGAGAAGACTGGTGTGAATGTTGAGAATAGATTCCAACCACTGTAAACTTATTGTGAAAGATGTGATCGACCTAGACATCTTGCTAAGGGATTCCTTAGTGTCTTACCAGAGCAGGAAAAGTTTGTTAATAATCCTCAAAAGACAGATTTTTTAAAATCCAAAAGTGACAAGTCTGATAAGTATGAAAAGAAATAATGTATGGTTCTCTAGCCAGAACACATTGACTTGGCTAGGAAATTGGCAGAAGCACAACAGAAAGTAGAAGAAAAGGGAGAACAAAAAGATCTTGTAGTTGAAACTACTCTGAAAGATACAAAAGGAGAACGTCTATGGATTCTTGACAGTGGTTGTTCCTCTCATATGACAGGAGACTTATGGCTTCTAAAGAAAGTGAAAGACTTCAAAGAAGGAACAATGACATTTGGAAATGATAAATATCTAAGGATCAAAGGTGTTTGATCGTCCATCATTGGAAAAGAAAAAATGAAATCCAGGAAAACACTGTATGTTGATGGGATGATACATAACCTTCTTAGTGTGTCACAACTCTGTGATGAGGGCAAAAAATTAATCATTAGAGAAGTTGGATTTGTTGTGAAATTTGAAAATTATGGGAATATTATCACAAGAGGACAACATACAAGAGGGAATTTGTTCCAAGTTGGTGAAGTGCAGAACTCTTGTTACATTGTTGTGGTTAATGAAATTCATTTATGGCATAAAAGGCTGGGAGATATGTGTCAGAGAAATATGTGTATGTTATCAAAGAGAGATAGTGTCCATGATATTCCTGATTTATCAAGAAGAAGAGAACGGTGTTGCACCATTTGCGAGAAAGGGAAGATTACAAACTCTATTCATAAGAGAGTTGAAATTCGCTCAAAAAGACGCTTGGATCTCACACACTATGATATCTGTGGAGCAATGAGCAATAAATCTACAAATGGAGATAAGTACATCATTACTTTCATTGATGACTTTACTCATATTAAATGTGTTATGTACATGATACATAAGTCAGATTCATTGAAAATGTTTAAGAGTTTTAGGAGAAAAGAAGAAAACGAATGTGAATATTCAGTGAAGAAGTTGAGAACTGATAACGCTGGTGAGTATAAGAATGAATATTTTTAATGTTATCTTGAGAATCATGGAATTCGGCATGAGTTTAGTTCACCATACACACCTCAAGAAAATGGGGTTACTAAAATAAAGAATCATAGTTTTGTGCAAATGGGGAGACCTATATTACTTGAACATAGTCTTTCTCATTATTATTGGAGGCAAGACATGATCACTACTGTGTATATTCAGAATCAATTTTTTTATAGGCCAAACTCAGATATGAATCCATATGAAATGTTCTATGGAAAAACTCCAAGTCTGAAACACTTGAGAGTTTTTGGGAGTCCATGTACTATAAAGAAGAATGGTGGAAACCTGGGAAAGATTGAACAAAGAAGAGATGAAGATATTTTTCTTAGCTATGCTCCAGAAGGAAGAGTATATAGATCCCTAAACAAAGAAATAGGAAGAATTATTGATTCTTAGAATGTAAAAGTTGTTGAAAATGCTGAGAAAAAAAAGCAGTCATATGTTGATGCAGAAGTCGAGCGGGATAGAGAAGATTTTGTTAACAATTCTGATAATGTTACAGACTATCTTCATACTACTCAAGAAGGGGAATCCGACTCAAAAATCTCAAGTGATGTGGATGGTTTTCAAACAAGTCCTCCTAGGTTGAGGAAACAAGTTGAGGCACAGAACATTATTGGAGATAAAAATCAGAGGGATCAAACAAGAAGGACAAAGAATGCTATATCACATACTTCTCTTTATTCGAATGTTGAACTGAATGATGCAAATGAATAATTTGAGCATCTAGAATGGGTTCATGCTATGAATTAAGAGCTTGATCAGATAGAGAAGAACAATACATGGGAACTTGTACCCAAGTCGGGCAATAAGAACATTATTGGTACAAATTGGGTTTTCCCGAATAAGTTGAATGAAGAAGGTAAAGTAATAAGTAACAACGCAATATTGGTCTACAAAGGGTATTCACATTTTGAAGCCATTGAAATTGATTAAACATTTGCTCCAGTGGCATGATTAGAAACAATCAGAAAATTTCTTGCCATTTCTTCACAACGAGGTTACAAATCCTTTCAAATGGATGTAAAATCTGCATTCTTGAATGGTGACCTTGACGAGGAAGTTCACATTGATCAACCATGAGGATTTGTTATTAGGAAGGATCAAAGCTATGTCTGAAGGTTGAAGAAGTCTCTGTATCGGCTAAAATAGGTTCTGAGGGAATAGTATTCAAAATTAGATACTTTCTTGAAGAAGATGAATTTTAAAAAGGGTAGAGTTGATAGAAATCTTTATATCATGGAGTGTCAGTAATTTTCACTAATCGTTATTGTTTATGTTGATGATATTATCTTTGATGGGAATGATGAAAGATCATGTGATAGATTATCTAAAGAGATGAAGAAGTTATTTGACATGTCCATGCTGGGTGAAATGAAATACTTTCTTGGGCTACAAATATCACAGAAAAGGAATCATGTGTTTCTGTCTCAAGAAAAGTATGATAAGGAACTTCTGAAGAAGTTTGGTATGGAAAATTAGAAACGAGTGTCCACACCTATGTCAGTGGGAACCAAGTTGTCTAAAGATGGTGAAGGCATGTAAGTTGATCAGAAAGAGTTTCGAAAGATGATTGTAAGTCTGTTTAATCTGACTTCCTCAAGACCCAACATTGTCTATGCTGTCACCTTATGAGCAAGATTTCAGAGTACTCTTAAAGAATCACATCTGATAGCTGGAAAAATAATTCTCAGATATATTAAAGGTGCAAAAAAATTTGGAATCAGGCCTGATGGCTCAAGAAATATTGATCTATTCGGGTATTCTAATACTGATTGGGCAGGAAATTTTAATGATCGAAGATCCACATCTGGTGGAGTTTTCTTTCTTGGAGAAAGTTGTGTTAGTTGGCATACAAATAAACATAATTAAGTAACTCTTAGAATATATGAAGCTGAGTATGTTGCTGCTACTCAAGCTACAACTCAACTAATGTGGATGAAGACTCAGTTGGAAGATCTACTTGTTGAAGTGAATCTACCATTGCTCTTGGGATGTGATAATCAGAGTGCGATCAATCTTACAAGGAATCCCGTATAACATTATCGTTCAAAACACATTGACATAAAGTACCACTTCATCAAAGAGAATGTGGAGAAGAATGAATTGAGGCTGTAATATGTTCCTACATCTGAACAAGTTGTTGATATCTTCACAAAACCTTTACCAAAGGAACCATTTGAAAAATTGAGGTTGAACATCAGTGTCCAACCTCCTTCTCATCAAGGTTGAGGTACATTGGTATGTCCCCTCTCTCGTCAAACCTTTGGATAATGTCTTAAAGGGTGAGAATTGTTTCATAAATCTATCCTTATGGAAGCATGCATATATCCTTATGGAAGCATGCAAAAAGGGGGAATTGTGGGTAAGCTGTGAATTAAGCATGTATGTGTGTGTACTATTCTAATTGTTCGTTGGAGTGGTTATAGGAAACAATGTTGTTTTCCAAGAAAGTTGATGAAGTGAAGAATGGAGAAGCAGAAGCTTGAAAGATGTTCTGAAGAAGGCTAAGGAGGTACGTTTATGAGATTTCATAGTCACTGCTTTTAGACAGTATGGTTTTGGCTGTCAACAATTCTTGTTTCCTACAATGAGTTAGCTCACATAGGATTATAATTGTTGATAAGTAATCCATTTCATAAGGTTAAAAATTTCAGTGATTTTTGAATCTTGGTTGACAACAAAATATAAAAGGGGAGATTTTTGGGACCAAGTTGGATGGAGAAAGAAGTTTGAAGAATTTGTATTTGTAGAGTGTTGCCTTTTTTGTCAAAGAAGATAAATCAATTCACTTTGTAAAGGACTTCAAACCAGAAGATGCGTTGCTGAAATGTATTTCTCAAATATCATAAGTCAGGAGAACTTGTGATGCAAGTCTTATGATGGAAAGGGGGAGAATTGATTATTCCAGTCATATACAGTTTTGATTGGAAGGAGTGATGCTGCTAGAAGATAGGGATGTTTTTGTACATCCCATTGTAACTCTGACGATGCTAGATCTGGTCTTCCAAAAGATAAATATCACGATAGTGGAATTCGTGATAAAAGCATAAGAATGGTTATGGGAAGCAGTGAAGAGAGAAAATGAAAAATCAATGGACAATCTGGGGGCTGTCAAAAATCATAGTTTAAGGTGGTTCCATTTTCCATTGTTTTCCAAATTTTCGGGCTTGAAAATTGGGAGATGAAGACGTGTTTTTGGAAATGGATGGAGCATGAAGTATTGAAGATGGTTTAGATTTTTTCATGCAAGGCATGATTCAAGGTTAGAACATCAAAAAATGACAAAGGCATGGAGTGCGTGGAAATTTAGGAAAGTTTTGCACAAAAATAAAGTGGTGCATGCAATATATGCGGGTTGCACAAAATATTTGTAGGAGGCACTAAATTTCCGAGGGATGCACGGAAAAATGAAGGCTGCACGAAATAGTAGCGGGATGTACGAAAAATCCACAGGATGCGCGAAAAGTAGAGTGGTGCGCGAAATAGAGGAATGGAGTTTTTGCATAAAAGGTGTTTTGAGATCAGAAGTTCGAAAATTGGAAAAGGTATGAGGTGCACGAAATATTGGAGCATTGCACAAAATGTGAAGTTGCGTGATTTATTTTTTACATGCAAGAAGAGGGTTTTACGCGCGGATTAGTGGTTTTCACACTGGGTCAAAAATGCCTATAAATATGAGGCTAACCCATCTCATTTGTTAATGCTCGACACTTAGAAGAAATCCCGAGCTCTGGTGCGCATAAATTATATACTAAGTGAGTTGCACGAAAATAAATAAGTTTGCGCGGAAAGAGGATAGTTGCGCGAAAAATTGAGAAGTTGCGCGAAAAGAGAAAAGGTTGTGTGTAAAAAGAATGCTACGCAAAAAAGTTTTCCGTGTCAAAAGGGAACTTTTACCAGCAAGACAATCGAATTGTGCATAAGGTATTCTAAAGTCTACGTGGAAAGTTTGGGGTCTTCGCACATATTCAGTTGTGCATATGGGAGTTCATACCAGCTTCTAGGTAGAAAAGTGAAGATTTGTACTTCAGAGAATACAACTGTTCAATTATAAAGAAGCACGGAAATATTGTAATGCCCTATATTTGCTAAGAGGGTGCACATGCGCTTGAAGATTATTTTCCAAGTGCTACATGAGTGTAAGGGTATATCATACTCTTTTTATTCCACATCAAAGTATTGTTTTCTAGTGGATTGTGTGGTACTGGATTATTTATGTACCTTACCAAGGATGTAGATACTCTTGTTGAGTAGTGAACCTTGTAAATATTGTGTTTTTGTGGTTGTGTGTGTTCAATAGAGAAGAAAATCTTTAACAGGAGGCAAGGGTTATTTCAATTCGAAAGAAACATAAAAAGATATAGATATAACTGATTCACCCTCTCCCCCTCTCAGTGATACTTGGATCCTGACTGGGAACATCAATTGGTATAAGAGGAAGGTAGCCTTCGTTTATTCTATGTTGAAGTGGTTGAAGAAAAGTTGTGATGGAGAATCTAAATTGTGTGAACAGTAAGGAGATTCTGATTTTTGATGGAATAAACAATCACATCTGGAAGGACAGAATGATGCCTTGTCTTATGTCTCTTGGATATGAAGTTCTTGAAACTAAAACAGATGGATTTCCTGCTATTTATGACAAGGTTCCTTTTACTCCTATCGATAAGAAGAATCTTGAGAATTATGGAAGAGTTAAAAATGAATTACTCTCATCGCTTTCTGAGAGTGAGTTTTTAAGAGTGAAAGGTTTCACTACATATAAAGGCATCTAGGATAAGTTGATGAACATTTATGAAGGAAATACAAAGTTGACGAAGGGAAAACTACAAATCTGGAGGCAGAAGTATGAAGACTTGAAAATGGGAGAATATGAATCTGTTGGGGACTTCTCTACCAGGGTTAATGACATTGTCAGTACAATCAGATGTCTTGGTGAAAAGTTGGAGGATTCTACAGTTGTTGAAAAGATCTTGAGATTTTTTCCCGAAATATTTGATGCTAAAGTTTAATCACAGGAAGACAGGGACCCGGAAACATTATCTCTTGATGATTTGCATAGTACTCTCATCGCTTATGAGATGAGAAGGGAGAAGACCATGAAGTGTAATGAAAAAGCCTATAGAGAAATTTCTTTCAACGCAGAAAAGAAATATAAGTCGAAGAAAATTCATATTGAAGAAGAAGCTGGTGATTCTGACTCTGAAAATGAGGTTTGTCAAAACATTTATGAAATAATCTCCTTGTTTTCTAAAAATGTGAAAAGAGGAATAGGGAAATACAAAGGGAAACTTCCTTTGAAATGTTTTGAATGTGGGGTTGTTGGCCACATTGCGGCTAATTGTCCTCAGAAGGGGAAAAATGAAGATAGTGATGAAGAAGACAGAAGACCAAGAAGGTCATGGAAGAAACAAGGTGGAAAAGATAAATATTCTGGAAGAGGTAAGGATAAAAAGGTCTTCAAATAAAAATGAATAAGTTTCTTTTCGAAAAGTGAAGAAGATGATGATAGTGAGACTGGATCTGAAAATTCTGTTGCTGAGAAAGATAGAGAGAGTACTTTTTTTGTAACTGTGAATAATGATGATTATGAGAGCAGTAGTACTGAAGAAGAGGAAACTCAACTGTAATAGTATATTAAAGAAGAGTTGAAAGAATGTTTGAGAAAGATCAGAAGGCTTTAGAAGGAAAACAAGAAGTTGATAAATAAAAATTCATCATTAAACAACAAAATAAGGTTTTACTGATGAAAAAATCAAGATGGAAAAGGAGATTGAAGATCTGAAAAATTCTCTTGAGAATACAAAGAATCATAATGATCATCTTGAAATAAAGATGAAGCCGAAAGAAGAAGAGTTGGAACTTGTCCAAAAGAAACTTTTTAAAACTAAAGAAATTAATATCAGTTTCAAAAATTCTATCTCACAAGTTGGTGAATGTTCTAGTAAGAATGAGGTAAACAAGGATCCACAGATGTTATCTCTAAAGGTCAAAATGAAAGTCAGAACTAGTTCTGATAAGAACAAGGTTGGAAAGACCATTTATGTGGCCAAAGTCAGAAATGATGAAAAATCAGAAGTGCATAAAAATCTTGAGATAAGAAATACTTCTAATACTTCTGGTACTGATAAATCTGAGATGAAGAAGAGAGTAACAAATGAAAGCACGAAGGTTTTTGAGAATCGTGTTCACAACTTCGGTCAGTATAAATGTTTCAGAGGAAAATATTCTTTCTAGGGTTACTGCTGGTATTGTGGTGGATTCAGACACATAGCAAGTATGTGTTGGTTTAACCAACAACATTACAACTATTCCACAAGTTTTTAAAGACAAGGATTGAGGGGGATTCTACCCTTCCCAAACAGAATGTCCCCAAATAAATTTTAGAAGATGTATGAGAAGATTGGTGTGAAGGTTGAGAATAGATTCCAACCACTGGAAACATATTGTGAAAGATGGGATCGACCTGGACATCTTCCTAAGGACTGCCTTAGTGTGTTACCCGAGAAATAAATGATTGTTAATAATCCTCAGAAGACAGAGTTTTTAAAAGACAAAAGGGACAAGCCTGATAATTTTGAAAAGAAAGAATGCGTGGTTCTCTGTCCAGAACACATTGACATGGCTAGGAAATTGGCAGAAGCACAATAGAAAGTAGAAGAAATGGGAGAACAAAAAGCTCTTGTTGTTGAAACTGCTTTGAAAGCTACAAAAGGAGAACTTCTGTGGATTCTTGATGGTGGGTGTTCATCTAATATGACAGGAGACATAATGCTTCTGAAGAATGTGAAAGAATTCAAATAAGTAACAATGACATTAGGAAACGATGAATCTCTAAGGATCAAAGGTGTTGGATTGGCCAGCATTGGAAAAGAAAAAATGAAATCCTGGAAAACATTTAATGTTGATGGGCTGAAATGTAACCTTCTTAGTGTGTCACAACTCTGTGATGAGGGAAATAAAGTAATCTTAAGAAAATATGGATTTGTTGTGAAAAGTTAAAATGACGGGAATATTATCAGAAGAGGACTTCGTACAAGAGGGAATTTGTTCCAAGTTGGTGAAGTGTAGAACTCTTGTTACATAGGTGAGGTTATTGAAAATCAGTTATGGAATAAAAGTTTGGGACATATGTGTTAGGGAAATATGTGCAAGTTATCAATGAGAGATAGTGTCTTAGATATGCCTGATTTATCAAGAAGAATAGACTGGTGTTCCACGTTTTGTGAGAAAGGGTAGATTACAAACTCTATTCATAAGAGAGATGAAATTCTATGAAAAAGACCCTTGGATCTCATACACTCTGATATCTATGGACCAATGTGAAATCAATCTACAAATGTAGATAATTACTTCATTACTTTCATTGATGACTTTACTCGTATTACTTGTGTTATGTACATGAGACATAAGTCAGATTCTCTGAAAATGTTTAAGAGTTTCAGGAGAAAAGCAGAAAAGGAAAGTGAATATGCAGTGAAGAAGTTGAGAACTGATAACAGTGGTGAGTATAAGAATGAAGAGTTTGAATGTTATCTTGAGAAGCATGGAATTCGGCATGAGTTCGGTTCACCATACACACCTCAACAAAATAGGGTTGCTAAATGAAAGAATCATAGTTTGGTGAAATTGGGAGAACTATATTACATGAACATAGTCTTTCTCATTATTATTGGAGGCAAGCCCTGAGCACTGCTGTGTATATTCAGAATTGATGTTTTTATAGTCCAAACTCATATATGACTCCCTATGAAATGTTCTATGGAAAATATCCAAGTCTGAAACACTTGAGGGATTTTGGGAGTCCATGTATTATAAAGAAGAAATATGGAAACCTGGGAAAGTTTGAACAAAGAGGAGATGATGGAATTTTTCTTGGATATCCTCTAGAAGGAAGAGGATATAGATGCTTCAACAAAGAAACAGGAATAATTATTGATTCATCGGATGTAACAGTTGTTGAAAATGATGAGAAAGAAAAGCAGTCATATGTTGATGCGGAAGTCAAGTGGGATAGAGAAGGTTTTGTTAACAATTCTGATAATGTTGTAGACTGTGTTCATACTACTCAAGAAGAGGAATTCGACTCATAAATCTCAGGTGATGAGGATGGAGTTCAAACAACTCATCCTAGGTTGAGGAAACAAGTGGAGGCTCAGAACATTATTGGAGATCAAAATCAGAGGGTTCAAACAAGAAGAAGAACAAATGCTATATCACATACTTCTCTTTATTCTAATGTTGAACCGAATGATGTAAATGAATCATTAGTGCATCCAGAATGGGTTCATGCTATGAATAAAGAGATTTACTAGATAGAGAAGAGAAATACTTGGGAACTTGTACCCAATCCAGACAACTAGAACATTATTGTTACAAAGTGGGTTTTCTGGAACAAGCTGAATGAAGAATGTAAAGTAATAAGACACAAGGAAATATTGGTCTGAAAAGGGTATTCTCAAATTGAAGGAATTGAATTTGATGAAACCTTTTCTCCGGTGTAATGATTAGAAACAATCAGAATATTTATTGCCATTAATGCACAACGAGGTTACAAAATCATTCAAATGGGTGCAAAATCTGCATTCTTGAATGGTGACCTTGAAGATGAAGTTTGCATTGATTAACCTTGTGGATTTGTTATTGGGAATGATGAAAGCTATGTGTGCAGTTTGATGAAGGCTCTCTAGGGGATAAAAAAGGCTCTGAGGGCATGGTATTCTAAATTAGATACTTACTTGAAGAAGATGAATTTTAAAAATGGTAGAGATGATAGCAATATTTAAATCAAGGAGTGTCAGTATTTTTCACTAATCGTTATTATTTATGTCGATGACATTATCTTTTTTGGGAAGGATTAAAAATCATGTGAAAGATTTTCAGAGGAGATGATGAAGTTATTTGATATGTCTATGTTGGTTGAAATGAGATACTTTCTTGGGCTACAAATCTCACAGAAAAAGAATCATGTCTTTCTGTCTTAGGAAAAGTATGATAAGGAACTTCTGATGAAGATTGGATTGGAAAATTCAAAACCAATGTCCACACCTATTTCAGTGGGAACCAAGTTGTCTAAATATGGAGAAGGAAAGGAAGTTGATCATAAAGAGTTTTGAAAGCTAATTGGAAGTCTGTTGTATCTGACTACCTCAAGACCCAACATCGTCTATGCTGTCACATTATGTGCAAGATTTCAGAGTTCTCCTAAAGAATCACATATGATAGCTGGAAAAAGAATTCTAAGATATAATAATGGCACAAAAATTTTTGGAATCATGAATTATGGCTTAGGAAATATTGATCTATTCGGGTATTCTGATGCTGATTGGGCAGGAAATATTGATGATCGAAGATCCACATATGGTGGAGTTTTCATTCTTGGAGAAAGTTATGTTAGTTGGCATACAATGAAATAGAATTCAGTAACTCTTAGCACATATTATGTTGAGCATGTTGCTGCTACTCAAGCTGCAACTCAACTAATGTGGATGAAGACTCAGTTGGAAGATCTACTTGTTGAAGTGAAGCTACCATTCCTCTTGGGATGTGATAATCAGAGTGCGATCAATCTTACAAGGAATCTGGTACAACATTCTAGATCAAAACACATTGACATAAAGTACCACTTCATCAAAGAGTAGGTGGAGAAGAATGAATTGAGGTTGGAATATGTTCTTATATCTAAACAAGTAGCTGATATCTACACAAAACCTTTACCAAAGGAAACCATTTGTAAAATTGAGGTTGAACATGGGGGTCCAACCTCCTTCTCATCATGGTTGAGGTACATTTATCTATCCCCTATCTAGTCTTACTTTTGGATAGTGCTGTCAAGGGGGAGAATTGTTTCATAAATCTATCCTTATGGAATCATGCATATATCCTTATGGAATCATGCATAAAGGGGGAGTTGTGTGTAAGCTATGAATTCAGCATGTATGTGTCTGAACTATTCTAATTGTTTGTTGGAGTGGTTGTAGGAAACAATTTTGTTTTCCAGGAAAGTTGATGAAGTGAATAATGGTGATGTAGAAGCTTGAAAGATGTTTTTAATAAGGCTAAGGAGGTACGTTCATTATATTTCATAGTCACTACTTTTGGACATCATGGTTCTGGCTATCAATAATTCTTGTTTCCTACAATGAGTTAGCTCACGTGGGCTAAGAATTTTTTATAAGTAATTTTTTTCTTAAGGTTACAATGTTCAGTGATTTATGAATCTTGGTTGACAACAAAATCCAAAGGGAAATATTGTTGGGACCAAGTTGGATGGAGAAAGAAGTTTGAAGAGTCGGCATTTGCAGAGTGTTGTCTTTTGTTGTCAAAGAAGATAAATCAATTCACTTTGTAAATGACTTCAAACCAGATGATGGTTTTCTGATATGTATTTCTCAAATAACATAAGTTAGGAGAACTTGTGATGCAATACTTATGATGAAAAGGGGGAGAAATGATGATGTCATTCATATATAGTTTTGATTGGAAGGACTGATGTTGCTGGATGATAGGGATGTTTTTGTAATTCCCATTGTATCTCTGGCGATGCTAGATCTGGTCTTTCAATAGATAAATATCACAATAATGGAATTCATAATAAATTCATATGAATGGTTATGCAAATAAGTTAAGAGATAAAATGACAAAGCAATAGACAATTTTGGGGCTCGAGAAAAGCACAGTTTTAGGTGGCACCGTTTTCCAGTGTTTTCCAAATTTTAGGGCCTGAAAATCGAGAGATGAAGATGTGTTTTTGGAAATGGATGGAGCATGCAAGAGTGAAGATGGTTCAGATTTTTGCATGCAAGGCATGATTCAAGGTCAGAACATCGAAAAATAACAAAGTCATGGAGTGCGTAGAAATTTAGGAAACTTGCACGCAATAATAAAGTGGTGTGCGCAATATATGCGGGTTGCGTGAAATACTTGCGAGAGGTGCGAAATTTCAGCAGGATGCATAGAAAAATGAAGGCCGCACAAAATAGTAGTGGGATGCGCGAGAAATGAGCAGGATGCGCGAAAAGTAGAGTGGTGTGTGAAATAGAGGAATGAAGTTTTCGCGCAAAAGGTGTTTTGAGATCAGAAGTTCGTAAATTGGAAAAGGCATAAGGTGCGTGAAATATCGGAGCATTGTGTTAAATGTGAAGTTGCGTGAATGATTTTTTACGTTCATAAAGAGGGTTTAACGTGAAGATTAGTGGTTTTTGCGCCGGGTCAAAAATGCCTATAAATATGAGGCTAACCCTTCTCATTTGTTAATGCCCAACACTTAGAAGAAATCATGTGCTCTGGTGTGCATAAATTATAAGCTAAGTGAGTTGCGCGAAAAGATAGAAGTTTGTGTGGCAAGAGGATGGCTACCCGAAAAATTGAGAAGTTGCGCGAAAAGAGAAAAGGTTGCGCCAAAAAGAAATTTGCACGAAAAAAAATTTTGCGCCAAAAGGTAACTTTTACACGCAAGACACTCAAATTGCACGCAAGGTATTATAAAGGATTCATGGAAAATTTGGGGTCTTCTCACATATTCAGTTTTGCATATGGGAGTTCTTACCAGCTTCTGGGTAGGAAAATAAATATTTTAATTTAGAGAATACAACTCTTCAATTGTAAAGACGCACAGAAATACTATAATACCCTATTTGTTCTAAGAGGGTGCACACGCGCTTGTGGATTGTTTTCCAAGTGCTACACGAGTGTAAGGGTATATCCTACTCGTTTTATTCTATATCAAAGGATTGTTTTCTAGTGGATTGTGTGGTACTGGATTATTTCTGTACCATTCTAAGGACGTAGCTACTCTTGTTGAGTAGTGAACCTTGTAAATCGTGTGTTCCTGTGGTTGTGTGTGTTCAGCAGAGAAGAAAATATTTAACAGGTGGCGAAGGTTGTTTCAATTTGAAGGAAACATAAAATGAAAAATATATCACTGATTCACCACCTCCCCTTCTCAGTGATACTTGGATCCCGACTAGGATCTTCAATTATCAAGGGGTTAAAGTAATCAAACAAGGGATAAAATGATATAGAATGTTTTCTAAAACTAATTTCATTTCCTTATATAGACCCAATAAAATATAATATTCTATAGTTACCCATTTTTAATCATTTTTAACCTAAAAAACATGGGAACACTTTTTTATTTTCGAAAAAATCAATGTGTGTACTCTTCGCCACTTCTAAAAGGCTACCCCCTCTCCTCTCATATTTAAAATTCTAAAAAAAATTGGTCTAGCCAATAAATAACAAAATAACTTCCATTATTCCATTCCCACATCCTAGAGTCATTATTTTTATTAAGAACCCCTTCTAACAGGGACTTACATGTATATGAAAATAGGTTCTCTGGAGAAGAGTTATAGTCCTTAAACATGCATTTTCTTTTTCTTTTTTCCTAAAACTCCATAAAATATTATGAAAATATGATAATATAACAACAAAAATATCTAGAATATAATTATATATAATTATATATATTTAATATACTTAATCCATATACTCTTCCATTAAAATGGAAATGAAACAATCGACTGTGGGTATAGAATACTACAGCCTCGCGAACCGATGTTACTTTTTTCCATCACCACCTCTCATGAATGGATATAATAATGTATTTAATATTAATATATTATATTTATAAAATTATTATACATCTAAAATTATATTTCTAAATATACATTATTACCAACAAATCCATTCGAAAACAATTGTGTTGCTTGTGTGTACGGTAGACAACCACAACAAGAACCATTATAATGTGTTTCTAATTTATATTTTAATTAAATGGTAAAAAGGATATGTTAAATGAATATATATGATATTTTTAAAATATTTATACTTATTTAATTATGATATCACATATTCATTCTTACTCTCCTTTTGGTGGGGGATACGATAACATCATTCGTGTGTACGTTGGACAATCACCTCGCGAAACTATGTGATTCATTTTTCAGTAATGCTTTCATTAAAGTTAAAAAGGGTATATTTAATTAATATAAGGTATATATATGAAATTAAAATTATTGTTTAATAGTAACATATAATTTACGTTTATTTTATCTCATTTATTGAGATAAATAGAAACAATATTCATGCTTATATACAACCTACCATCTCCATGAACATGGTACTTCATATTGTATCTCTAATTTTTATGTATTACTATAAATACACATATACTGAATATATATTCTATTTATATGTTTTTAACATTATTTAGATTATTAATCCATGATCAATTTAAAAGGATCTAAAACACCACATCAAAATATACATGAAAAATATAGTTATTATTACCTCAAACATGAATTTAAAAATGAATTTTAATAAATTAGTAACAAAAAGTAACAAGTAAATAATATATGGTATGATAAATATAATTATTTTTATATAATACTTGTATAATAAGACTATATTTATTATGGGGGATGTTTTAATTTATAAGAATTAAATCGAGACTTAAGGTAGGATTTCTAGTCTTCCTTTTATTTATACGAAACTATGCCATATTCAACTCTTTTTTATTTATTTTTTATATATATTTTCTCTTTGTCATGTTTTATCATGAATATTAGTATTTGAGTAATATTTAATTTATGATTTATTATTATTATTTATTGGGTATTATAATTCAAAATATTATCAAAGTTGTAAAATATTGTTTTTCTCACATTTCCTTCTTTGGGATATACATTATATTACGAACCTATATTAATTTATGAGGTGTATATACACACCAATTTATATGTAATTTCATGAATATATTTATTCCAATGATATTTTAAATTTTATACAAAGTCATTCATACATGGTTCTTATGATTCAATGTTACCATAGTGGTAAGGGTTTTATGATACAATCTTGTCGTTTGTTGAGATTGTTTGTGGTTATGAATTTGGTGATGAAATATTAAGAACCATATCTCAAGAAACACATTAATTTTATTATGCACTATTTATTTTTTGGGAATACATTTTTTAACATCATTTTCCTCTCTTTATATACTCAATATTGAAAAATTCTTTTTTTAGATTCATCAACTTTATTTCTCTCTTTGCTCAAAAATCCTTTTTTGTCCATATCCATGTTTTATAAAAATGTTTTCAAAAATGTTTCAAAATTATTAAAATGATTTATTGAATACATTTTTACCCAGGTTTTTATTTTAAAAAGTATTTTAAAATGAATCATCATGATATTTTCAAAAACAATCATTTTTTGTATTTTAATGAAAGGGTGAAAAAATATTTTTTTATGTGTACGACATGGACAGAATTTCCCATCATCATGACCACTCAATGTTTTAATGATTACTTTATAATATTAAAATGTTATTTTCAATGAAAATTATTTATAAAATATGTTATATTACTAAAAGTTTATTTTCAACTTTTAATGTCTATTTTCTTTAAGAAATGTTTTGAATGATATTTAATTCATCCTTTATAAGTTTATGAAGTTATTTTCAAGTAAAATTATTTTAATACATTTTATGTTTTAAAAGTTTTTTTAAGTGGAAAGGATATATTACACAATAAATTTTTTAAATTGTCGTTAAATAATATTTATAATATTACATGTTTATTTTCAATGGAAAGTATTTAGAAAATTAATTATATTTTAAAAAGGAAACTTTAATGTGGAAAGGTTATGTTCCTCAATAAATGTTACAAGTGATATTTCAAAATAAATGTTTTTCTATGAAGACATCAATCAATGTAACATAAGATTTAATGGGGTTATTATCAAAAGTTACTATATTTATTCTTTTATTATATGATTTTTTATTATTAATACATGATTGTTATGATAAAAACTTCATTTACATGGGTTATGCTATGATGAAATAATGGAATGATTATGAATCCTATTTATTTTTCATAGGTTATTCAATGATAAAATAATTATAAAACCCAATTATTTTCATGGGTTTTTATATTATTAATGTTTTGTTATCTTATGAGACAGATATTTATGATTTTAATTATGTGACTAGTGGGACCTATATCTCCATCCAAATCACTGGGGGAAGATTGATATCTCATGGGATAAATAGAGCTAGAATGGAGAGTGAACAATGTTAAATATGGTAATTTTTTCACTATGATAATTTTTAAAGTGAACCTTTACTACTAATATGGTTTTAGGAGTGAACCCAATCCACTATGATATCCTTGGAAATTTTCCCTCACTAATATAGAAATAACATTCTATACTTATGTGTGTGCCACAGTTCTATTTTATATGCCAATGTTATGCTCTTTGGGCTCATTTTATTGGATTTCCTTATGATTCAGGTCTTATAAAATACATTTTTTTATTCCATGACTCAATATTATGATCTATGATATGCATGTTATAGTTTGCAAATTTTATTCTCAAGATCTCATACCCCTATGCTCATATCAGTCATACGCATATCCCTTATTTATCATTACTGGTCATTTGATCTCACCCTTTCTTATTCATCATTTCCACAGGTTATGAATAACCATATGTTTTTATGATATTTATAGGAATGGTAATAGTCATGAATAAATTAGTTGAATATAATGTATTTAACATATGAACTAGTTTTTTGTATTTCTACGTTTCCAAAGAAACTATACCTTTATGATTCTAGTGTTTCTGTTTGTGTAATGTAAGGAATATTAATCTAAAATGATGTAATTTATATATATTAAAATCCTAGGTCTCTATAGTTGTTATTAATGGATAGTTTTAGTTAAAATTTTGAAACTAGGATGAGAAAAACATAGTGATATCCCTGGGGATATGTCTAATGATAAGTATAAGGATAATTCTACATAGGATACTAAAAGTGGATATGGTCCTCGAATAGTTTAATATTTGCATAATAACTTTTGGAAAAGATGTGTTGACCTTGACATTAGTAATACCTGGTACATAAAAATGGGCCTTACTAAAAACATGGTTTAACACTCCTAAGAAATATTCTCTGTAAATTCACAAACACTTCATGAACCATCATCAAGTATTTAAATAATGACATTGAATGACCTAGTTTAAGACTAAGTTTCTGAATATTTTAAATAATGTGTCAAGATTTATACATCCTATAATTGATTCTTCATATTATGTGTTTTTGTACTATAAGTATTTTTACACACACTTTTCTTTTAGTTTTAGTCAATTTTTGGGACATGAAGGAACATGAATACAAGGGAAAATGAATTGATTTTACTTCTATGAATATGAATTTTAATTTATTTATAATTAAAAATCTCATTACTATGTTCACACAACTTTCTCAAGATATGAACCATACTGATCTTCCAAATGAGAAATATTGGGAACGACATTATTTTGAGTCCTTCTAGAGGAAACATCACCATATTTTAGTTGTTCTACAAATCTAATATTTTTTCAGTAATGGATCAGAACCATTTAAATGATACATTACATTATCTATAGTTTAAAACATTATAATGTTATTTTGGCTTTTTATTTTTTGGAATTTAAACTGGATAAATGTTGAACTGTCATCAATAATACAAAGAAATGTGATGAAATTAACTACATGGAGTGGGATTTTTTAAGAGATTGTTTTTCAATAAGAACATCCCTCATATTTTCATATGAAAATTGAGATATATTCCTTGATCTAAATCAGATGGATGATGAATTCATTGGTACCTATGAGGAAACTTTTATATGACTTTTGAATAATGTTTCTGTTATTAGCATCTAACATAAAATTAATTTTGATTAATTCATCAGTGGATTAAAACCAAATATATAAACGGAATTATCCATAAGGGACTTCAGTATCTATGAAGAAATATTTCTATATTTTCTCATGGTGGAAATTGGGAATGTAGTTACTCATAAATCAAATGGTTTTGATAAGAAATGAAATATGATGTTACCAAAAATACGAAAAATATTGAAAATAAGACTATAATTACATTGTGCTCGGTGTGTGGTAGGAAATATAGAGGAAATTATATAAATGGAATTGGAAAATTTTTTAATCATGGAAAGTAAGTTCATATATAAGTCAAATGCTAAAATTTAAGGAATTAGTTAACTAGTAGTGAATTTTTTTTAAAATCAATAGATAATGCACCACCCACACTCAAGTTCTTCATGTATAATGACTTTGGTAATTATGTGAATCAATGGCCCAACCTAAGGGATAACAAGGATAATAAACCACATCATCATTTGAAGATAATGGAAACAAAGTAAACTTTATGCAATCAAAATGGATGGAGTGAACAATAATAATTTGGGGAAACTTAACTTTCACTCGTTGTTTGGAAATTTCATGTTTTATTTTCTATTAATGAGCCATATAAAAATATTATTGTCTATACTTTAGTGAAATTTTTTGTGATTCTAAGCATATATTATATCCCTCTATGTGTATTCTGGAAAAATAAAATCACATTTGATATTATATCAATTGAAGGATTAACTGAATCTTCCCATTGAAATGCTTTTTATAATATAATATTTTATTGAAGTAATAGAGAGATAAATATTTATTTATTTTGATTAATTAATTACAATATATGATTATTTTACCAATAGTATTTTGGTTATAATAATCAGAAAACATCTATGTATTGTGTTAATTATGGATTCATGTATGTCTCTATGTAAAATTATCATAATATTTTTGGATAACATCATGTTTTTATGAGTTTATGTTTGATCATAAGTTCAATGTCCTAGACAACACTTTTGAGGTTTTATGTGATGAATTTTTTTCAAGAATAAGAAAATTTTGGGATTTATTTATTGTAATACAACCCTTTGGTTTTTTTATGTCTTAGTGAAAACGGATATTTTAAGAAGAATGCCTTTACATTTTTGGTATATAAATAAAGGTATTTGTAACATTTGTGGTTTATCTTATCGATTTTGAGGTAATATGGGTTATTAAAACATTGAAAATAGATTAATATGGTGTGTTTGTGGTGCTTGAACCCACAACTGAAGGATTACAAGGCTATAGTGCCTGCCACTTTCCAATGTGAAAGAATATTTTTTCTCACAAACATGAGGAAATATATTATTAAATCTGTATCATGGTTATTTTTATGTCATCAAGTTTAGGTTGAGAGATAAAATTATAATATTATGTTTCATTCATTAACCTTACCACTATGGAAATTTGAAATGATCTCCAAGTATTTTTTCATAAAACTCCCAAAAACATCTAAATAGTGTAATTTTGTATGGGTTATAGTCAGTCACATTACAAATTCAGTACACATAATAGATATGAGAGAATATTTATCTTTGGATTATCATTCGAGGATATACATTAAAGAATTTTTAAGGTATCATAAAGTGACTCATTCCATTTTTTATTTGGATCTCAAGTATTCCATGATGTTCTAGTAAACCATTCAGTAATATCATAATATAGAGTTGAGATTCAGCACTTTGTATTGTCATTAGATATATGTTCCATCTAAGAGAAGAATTAATACCCTAAAGGATATTTTGATATTTTTTTATATGGATTTTAAAAGTGGTTGGGATCAATGCATTCCTCTAATTGAGTTTTCATTAAACAATAGATTTAAATCAGGTATTCTGATGGATCCTTATAAATCCCTCAATGAAAATAAATTTAGAGTTACAACATACTATAATGGAGATGGAGAAATAAATCTATTATGACCTGTAATAGTTGGGTAAATTTAATAGTAGGTTAAATCCCTTCAACAACACATATGGGTGGTACAAATTTGATAAAACATTTATGATGATAATCATCGACATGATTTAGAATTTTAAGTTGGTGATAAATTTTTTTAACAATATATCCATGGAAGACGTTAATGAGATTTAGACATAAGGGAAAACTAATCCCTATTTATATCGTTCCCTTTTAAATTCATTAACATATTAGGATAATATATTTTTAGTTGGCACTTCCACCAAACCGCTCTCAAGTCTATGATGTATTCCATATATCTCTCTTGAAGAAGTACATACTTGATCCATAACATGTAATGAAATCATAGGTTATACCAATGGTGAAATAAAATTCCTATGAGGAATAAAAATTAATATTAAAGATCATATATAGAAGGTTCTATGAAATAATATCACTCACCTGGTCAATGTTTTTTAGTTAAACCAATATCTTAAGGAATCTATACGGTAACCTAAGGATGTAATAAGGCAGAAGTAGCCTCTATTATTTAAATGAAAGAGTTGGAATTGTGAGGGTGAAATTAATTTTAATGGTACTATAATGTAACACCCAGATATTTTATTAAATAATTTTCAATTAAATTTAATTTCTTCGATATCATCAACTATACACTACACAAAGTTTTTAAAAAATGTGATGTACTATTAAAATAGTATTATTTAACATGATAGTCATCACATAGCCATTAGAATGGAGGGTATGAAAATGATTAACTAAATAATGAAATTATATGGTTTAAAATGTATCTAATGTTAATTATTTCATGTAAAATTAACTAGAAATTTAGATTACACATTTTTTGAAATAAAGGAAATCTTTTTATGAAAAAGTGTTTTTCAGTAAAAAATGAATTTTACCTCAAAAAATTAAACAAATAAATTTTCGTGAATGTAATTAATTAAATTTATATATTATATATTCAATAAAAATTTCAATCTTAAACTTATGTTTTTTCTAGTAATGAGATAATAAAAAATCAAATTCTTTACTTAAGAGTTGTATTTTTTCTAAAAAACCATTTTTTCCTTTTGTGCACTCATTTAAATATTAATTTGTACCAATTCAAGAAAATATATTTGAAAATTTTAACTATATATTTTAAATACTAATTTAAAAAATATCATGGTGTATATTTTTTATAATTTTTTAAAAAGATAAATTAGTCCTTGAATAGTGAAAATACCTGTTTTTTTTAAAAAAATTGCATTTTTATTCAATGATTTTAAAATATAAATTTTATTTTCATATTTAATTAAAATTTAAAGTAATTTTATTATATATATATATAAACTAATATAATTTATTTAATTTCATTCAATTTCATATTGAATTTTGATATAAAAACATTTTAATCTTTTGATCATTTTCTCTTTGGAAAACTGCTTTCTCGTTGTGTCTGCAGAAATAATTTTAAAATAAATTTTCCAATTATGTGACTAGAATTTGGAAAAACAGATTAAATATTTCAAATAATATTAATATATTAATATATAATAATATAGAATAAATTTTACAAAAAAATGAAATGTAAAAACACAAAAAAAATTAAGTATTGTGATTAATGTTAAAACGGGTCTATCGGAGGGTTAAACTAAAAATATAAGGGTTAAAAAGACCTTGAAAATTTTCAAAATCTTATTTTATGGACATATTTATAACTTATAACTTAAAAGGTAATTTAATGACCCATTTTTTCCTTATGAAAATGTGGGTACACATTATTATTTTCAAAAACAAAATGTCTGTCCTCTCCCCCACTTATAAAAGGTCACACACTCTCCTATCCTCTTCACAATATCAAAAAAAAATTATTCAGATAATACCTACCCAAATAACTTAATTACATCCCTACCCACATCCTATATTAATTATTTTTATTATTAATTCCTCATAATAATGTCTTGGTTGTAAATCTAAAGTGGTTCCCCAAAGTAGAGGCAATGTCCTTAAACATGCATTTTCAAATTATATCTTCCTCTAAGTGAATAAAATACTATTCAAATATTAATATATAATAACACAGTTATCTCCAATATACTGAAATTTTATTATTTTAATGTAATAACCTATATTCATCTCCTCTTCCATGTAATTGGAAAGGAAACTGCTTATCATGTGTGTGGTGGACTACCCCCTTGCAAACCAATGTTATTTATTTTCCATAACCATATCTCATGGTTGGATATAATGATGGATTTAATATTAATATAATATATATATATGATAATATAATACCTATGGAATTATAATTCCACATATACTTTATTACCTCCCAAACCGTTGGATATTAATAACTTCACAAATATGTACGGCAGATTACTCCCTCGTAAACTAATGTGATTTGTTTTCTAGTTTTATTTTAAATGGATGGTAACAAGGGTAGATTAAATGAATATATATAATATTTTTAAAATAATTATAATTTTTTAATTATTATTTCACATATTCCTTAATACTTTTTATTATTTGGGGGGATCCAATAACATTCATTGTGTGTATGGTGGAGAACCACCTTGCGAAGCGTTGTGATTCATTTTTCAATAATGCTTTGTATGGAAGGTAATAATGGTAAATTTAATTAAAAAATATGATATATAAATATATGAAATAAAATTTATTATATAATATTAATATATTATTTACCTATCTTTTATTTCATCCATTTAGATAAATAGAAATAGTGTTCAGGCATACATACAACATACCATCTCCTTGGAAAATGTATTTCATTTTAAATATATAACGTTGATGGGTTACTATAAATAAATATATAATAAATATATATTATATTAATATCATGTATAACATTATTTAGATTATTCAACCATTATATATGTTAAATTATCTCAAATACCATATTAAAACATACATGAAAAACAAAGCAGTTGTTACCTAAAATTTGAATTTAACAAGGAATTGATAGTAAACGGGTAATAAAAGGTCATAAGTAAATAATATTTGGTATAATATATATAATTAATATTATTTAAAATATTTATATTAATAATATATTTATTATACATGATTATCAAACTTTTACAATGAAAGTTAAGTCTTAAATTATGGTATTTCTAGTATCCATTTTATTTTTGAGATACATATCTCATATTCAACACATGTTTATATTGTGTGGTTTATATAATATCCCATTGAAATGTTGAATCATGAACCTTTTTATTTTAAAGATACTTAATTTATCATTGTTTTTTATTATTTAATATGGCTTACGATTCAAAATATTATCAAAGCAGTAATAGATTTTTATCTTAATTTTTCTTCATTGGGACATAGAATATATTATGAACATATCTTCTCTTGTGATGTGTATATTTAGAACCTTTGAAATTTAATATAATAAATTTATTTATTCTTATTATATTATAATTTTAATTTTATTTTATTCATTCATGTGGCTTACGATTCAATGATACCAAAGTCGTAAGGGTTTTATGATAAAATCCAATCATTTTCAGCATTGTTTATGTTTATGCTTCTCATGATGAAATATTGTGTTTCAGATCTCAATAACTCGGTAATTTTATTATCCTCCCATTATTTCATTAAATTACATTTTTTCCATTCATTTTCTCATAGTATGAACTCATGGATCCAAAATAATTTTTATAATGAAAATCAATTTTATTTCACTCTTTGGTTGAAAATCTTTTTCATCGATGTCTATGTTTGCTAGAAATGATTTCAAACAAAATTTAAAATTTTCAAATGGAATTATTAAAAACATTTTTAAATTTTTTTACTTCTATAAATTGTTTAAAAATGAAATCATTCCATATTTTTTCAAACAATGTCGGTGTAGATTTTACCAAAAATGTGAAAGGAATCTTTGTTTTAACAAGTACGGCATGAAAAAAAGGTTCTTCCATCATAACCAACCAATGTGTTATGGATTACGTTCTTATAATCAAATTTTATTTTCAATGAAAAGGTTTTTTAAGTAGTTTTATTTTCTACAAAAAAAAAAATAGTGGAATGGATATTTTCCACCTAAACTATTTTAAATAATCTATAATGATTCTTTTATAAGTCTCAAATGTTTTTTTCAATGAAAATGATTTTTAATGTTTTATGTTTTAAAAAGTATGATTTCCAGATTGGGAAAAATATTACCATCAAGAAATTTTTTAATGATATTTAATGAATCCTTTATAATTTCCCAAGTTTATTTTTAATGAAAATTATTTGGAAAATGTTTTATGTTTTAAAAAGTGTTTTTCTAAGTGGAAATGGTTTTTTACTCAAAAAAATTTCAAGTGATCTTTAAAAATTATTTTCCATCTAAGATGACATCCTTTGAGGTAACAAAAGTTTTACTAGGGAGGTTATTCAAGGATAATATTTTTATTCTTTCTCCAAATAGTTTATTTTTGTAATGACATGATTTTTATGAAACGTGATTCTTTTTCCAGGGGTTATGCTATAATGAAATAATGAAATGATCAAGAAAATAGTTTTGTTTTCATAGGTTATGTTATGTTGAAATATTTATGAATCCTATTTAATTTTATGGTTTCTAATATGATATGTTTTTTAAAATATTGTGGAGTGAATATGTATAATTTTCAATATGTACCTCTTGTTATTTTGGTAAATATTTATATCTCATGAGATAAACAAGACTATAATAATGAATAAACCCAATTTAGTATAGGAATATTTCCACTATGATAGTCTAGGTTGTGAACCTTGACTAATATAAGGGTTTGGGGAGTGAACGGATTCCACATTTATGTATTGGTCAATGATCCTTGAATACTACAATAATGACTATTATTATATGTATTCAACAATTATTTATCTTATTCTAATTTTATATTCTAATGTATTATATTATTTTATATTTTTATGATTAATGACTTATAAAATAGAAATATTTATAATTTTACTCAATATTATGATATTTTATATACAGGGTATGTGTTTTAAATGCTACAATCCGGTTCTCATACACATATGCTCGTGTTATCTTAATGTATTCCCCTTTTTACCCTTTCGGATCATTTAATATCACCCTTTATTATGTTTCCTTTCCCCATGTTATATGTGAATATATCATGTAGGATATGTCTAAGAAGGGTGCTAATTATGAAAAACATTGTGGGAGATGATATAGATCACATATAACAACATGTTTATGTTTCCATGTTTCCAAGGGAACTATACTGTTATAATCCTCAGGCATGTGCTTTTATAATGTAATGAATATTCATCTGAAAATATGTAATATCTATGTATAAAAATCATGAATCCCTATAAATTTTTGGATTTATTAAACTTACATATGTTATTTAATCTATTAAATATCATCATTTTACTTATCATTTTTATAGAGGCATCCAAGGGAAATAGGATCCCTTGTTAGATTGAACATAGAGTATCGTCCATAGATGGTTTGATAGATAAAATGATATATATAGTTCCTTCAGGAAATTCTGCACACCTGTGTCCTCATATTTGGTGGATCATGGGATGTCCATTTGAGACTATTTGAGTTTTCATACAATAATAGTTATAGTTCAACTATCACAATGGATCCTTTTGAGGCCTTGTATGACTGTCCTTGATGATCTCTTCATGTTTGGTTAGATATTGGTTAACCTTCCTTGGTTACCCCAAATTTTCTCCAAGATATGAAGATAAAGATTTAGTTGATTCTTATGATAATGTTAATGGAATATAAGGGGTATAAATATTTTTATGATCATTATCGAAACCCAATTTTAGTTTTTCTTGTGACCAGGTGTATTTAAAAAACTTTCTTCGGTATGGACACCAATAGATTGGGATGTAGGGAATGTTTGCACCAAGTTTTTTGGGTCCTTTTGATATTGTTTAGTGGGTGGGAAATATGAATTTCCATTTATACATTCCACCAAATTTTATATCAAACCAAAAAATGAATCATGTATCTTATCATTGGAGATATCTTTCTAACACTTCACGCATCTTGAGATGGGAAGATCGTGATGTGGAACCTTATTTTTTCATGACTGAGAATCTAGTCAGGACTATCTATTCATAGACCAAAGTTCTTCATTGGAATTCTATACCTTTGTTTTGTGTGCTACAGATGTATTTTTATAAGTCTAGTGAGATGAGAGACCATGATACACTAATGAGAGAGTAGTGGAATCATCTTTTTGACATGGAGTCTACTTGATAGTATTTATATGTACATAAACTATTTATTCTGTGGAGGATATAACAACTCATTATAATTTTTAGGCACTTCAAGAACCTTATTTTTATATTTGTTTATAGAGTCTAATTTTTGATTCATTTTAGGATATTTTTTAATGTTTTTCAATCTCATAAAGCTATTCATGTTTGAAGAATGGTTTGGGAAAACCTAGTGGTTTGGCCTAGAAACCCATTCACCTTATTGAGATCCACTGGAGAGGGTGCATAGTTAGTTTCAAACCAATTAACATTACCCCAAACCATGGGGCCTTGGATTGTTTTGGGTTTCATGTTTGTAACATGGTTAAACTAACCATGTGGCTAAAATATGAACCCTTAGTACAAGCCTAATAAGGGTGCATTATTAGGATGCCCGATTACTAATATCCTTATATCCCATCCAAGAAACTCTACATGCATGGTTTTAATTCCATCAAAACTTTTATTAAAATATAAGGAATCCCATTTTAACCTCTAATTACCCCATTAAATCCTAATAAAATTCCACTTCTTTTGGACGCTTTCAAGAGTATTTATTAGTTCCTTAAACCTCTTCTCTTATAAATCTAGGTGTCAATGGAAGACCTCAATCCCTCTATAATATGTAATTTCCCCCATGGTATGGATATTCTCTCTTCTATATTTTTATCCATTTCATTGTGATTAATCTTCATTTTTTGATTTATTGGATCTCATTTTTAACTGATCATGATTCTATGGTTTTTCCTTGATCTTCTTCACCTTTGTTCTTCATTTGTGGGTCCCATTGTAGGTGCTGATTTTAATCACGGGATTAAATATAAGGGGATCAATAAGGATTTACCATAAAATTTAAACCCAAAATTTCCAGATTTAATTGATATATTTTTTTAATTTAATTACAATAACTTTATTTCAGATAATTTTATGTGTGATTTTTAAAATGGCATAGAAATTGTGAAAACCCCCCAATTTTAATGGTATTAAAATTATTGGGAATATTTTGATAAATATAATGGACTGAAATGAAAATGTATTGATTAAATGATTTTATGTTTATTCCTGATAAAATTATATTTAAATTATATATTATTTAAATGGAATCAAATTGATAGAAACATATGATTTGGTATTGAAATTAAAATTGTCTTTTAAAACCTCAAATTATGAATTTAAACTATTAAGGATGAATATAATGTAAATAATAAATTTATTATGGTAGATTGATAGATTTAAACACATGTGATATTTAATATTTATTGGGTGATTAGGATAATCACAATAAGACTTTAACTCCCTAGTAATGGATTGATGATGATAACTCTAACTAAACCTAGTTATGTATAATAGTCCCCAATGAGTTTTTTATGAATTAGTCCCACATGCCTAATCCTGGTGACATGTGCACACATAAATGATTCATGAATTATTATTTAGTAGTTAGAGTATTTTTAAACCTAAAACTAATGTAACTTACATCATATAACCATAGTTATTTGTTTTTTTTACTTGATTATGCATGCCATTATTTAATTAAGTGATTTTATTCATTAAAGTTATTTTTATTAATAATTTTATAGATAATGTTCATTAAAAAATATTTTGATATATCTTTTATCTATTTTATTTGAAATCATGTTTAGATTTAAAATATGTAAATTTTATTCTATGGTTTGTTTTATTTCAAATGATATCATAAATGGTTTCATTTTTTTATAATTGACTATATATCACAGGGTGAGACCCTACTAGATTGTTTGTATATCACCATACCTTTCACTTTAGAGGTTTGTAGATATTAATTTTTCAAGGTAAAGGGAGAGGGAATGTTCTACTTGGAGGTGGTGGATGTTATTGATCTAAAGTACTCTAGATTGACGGTGGTGATGGGCGGATCCATTGTCCACTTATTTCATAAGGATTTCAATAATTTTTAACGATAGATGTTATGTTGTGCTTAGGTCATGTTTTATATTGGGATCTTTATATATATTCTTGTACTATATTTCTAATTATGATGTGTGTGGAATACCAACAAGTTACTATTTTACCTTCTATTTTTGTACCTATTATGCATTTTTCTTAGGGAAAAATATTTCCTACGATGTTTGATATGATGTTAGATGCTCTTAGCCTACCATTGGGGATTTGGAATGCCCTTTGGGATATATCTGGGATCAATCGAGTATCATTGTAATAGGGTATATGGGTTGGATTGGGAAAAAATTGATCTAACACTACATCTTCTTGTCATAAAATGTAGATAACATGCTCTTCTCATCAGAACATAAAGTTCCAGTAATATCAATTCATTGACCTTATATATATTTTAGAATGTACTAGTTCAACATATACATATATTTTATATTTATAAAAAATAATATTATTTTTCTCCCTATTTTATCAAATTTTTCCCCACATTATATTTTTAAACTTTCTTTAGTAAATGTTGGGAATGTGTAGGATTAAATTTGAAACTCCATATAGATGAATTATTCTGTTAACCACCATCAATATCTTCTAAATATATTTGTATTTGAATTCATCAATTCTCTTGAAAAAACATAGCATCAATGATCTTTAATTCATATGAAAATCATTGCAATAATCATAATAATTTTTGTGCATATTATAAATTTAAATATTCAACTCATCAAAATCGATTTGATTTTGAAATCAGGTGACTATAAAATCTCTTGGAATCCTATGATGTCCTATACTCAGTATAATTCACTTATAATTTTATAATATTTTATTTTTTGACTACCCATGGTCATTCAAACACACTGAATGGGATCTTGAATCAGTGTATCAAACTTTTTCGGAGTTTCAATTCCCTTTTTTAGTATCCCCTATTAACACTAAGACCTCCATCTTTTCTAAGAAAAAAGAATAAATTAATAATATATCACCAACTATCTATATAATAAATTTATAATAAATAATATAACATTAATTTTTACTAGGTTTATATATGAAATCCTACTCTTTTTAAGTTTATGCCATTTTCTAAGAGCAAGAGTCGTCACAAAAAATAGAGTAGTTAAAAAAGAACGAGGGAAGAATTCAGTACTAAATTCAAAAAATATTTATATACCAAATTAATCAAGTGATAGTTAATATAATGGTATTGTTCCTCCTTGAGTCCTAAAATAGAAACTGCATCCCTATAGTTATTTAACCATTCATTAATACGATGGAATTTTTTATATTAGTACCACCAGTTCGTTAAAGATCATCAGAGAACTCTTAAATGAAATCTTAATTAATGTTTTGTATTTCACTACATCAATTGATACAAGATATCCTTCATTGAGAAAATAAAATTTCAAATTAATATAATTAAAAAGAAAAATATATATTCACTATAATTCTATTATATCTCCTTTAAAAGACAAAGTTTTAAATCATAGGGGATTCTTCATTCTTCAAGGGTATTAACACTGATGTTATCAATAGGAAACCCTATTATTACCATATCTTCTCAATATCCCTCGATGATATGATGATATCTTAAGAATTTTTATTTTCATTCATAAAAAAAAAAATCAATGATATTTTTAAACTCCCCTCAATATTCACCTATCACTTCTAAATTCATTAAGGGAAATTTTTTTATTTTTGATGGGACCACAGCCCATCGCAAAAAGTTTTTTCGTGCTTTATTAAAAAACAATGATGTGACGACCCATCACAAAAAGACCCACCAAAAATAGATTAAAAAATAAAAAACGTAAAATTAAATATAATAATGTAAAAAATAATAATATAATATTAGAAATTAATAATAATAATAATAATAAGATAATATTAATATTAATGGAATAATAATATTAATATTAAAAAAATAATATAATAATATTAGTAAAATAATAAAAAAATATTATCACTAATAATAATATTATAATAATGATAATAAAATAATATTAATAATATTTTAATATTAGTAAAATAATAAATAATTATAATCTAATAAAAACCTCAATATTCGAAAAAATAATAAAATAAAATAAACAAAAACAAAATTGTAAATTATAAATAATAAATAATTAAATAATTAAATAAAATAATAAATAAATAAATAAATAATATACAAAGAAATATTTGAAATAATATAAAATAGACTATAGAGAAATATAAATAGTTAATATTACAAAAAAAAGTACATTCAGATGTTTTGTCATAAAAAATAAATACATCACAAAGGGGGAGGGTCTTTTGGAGGAGCTAGAGGAGATGGTAGAGGGAACACCATCCCTAAACCATTAGTTATACATCACATGTAGTCCGTCTACTCATGGTGTTGCTGCCTCTCATTGATGCATCTCCTCCTCTTGTTACTACTGCAATTGTTGGAGCTCTTCGTACTGTTGTTGCAGCCATTGACGCATCTCCTCCTTATCCATATGCATACTCTCTATAAGCTCACCCCTAACTTGCAGCTACTACAAATATTATACATCAGATAATGATGACTCTCTATAATCTCCTCTCGATCAGGACACTAACATCACAATGGTACCATAATATCTCCCAAGCATCAATCGAGAGCTAATACCAACAACTAGGCCTTTCTTAAAGGCATACTCATTGGTCTACATCCTTGCTGCTGCTTCAAATCCATGGGCATGGGTCGGACCATCAGTCTCGGCCTGACTCTCAATATGTGTGTGAGACATCATGTCCTCATATTACTCCTTAAATTATAATTTAATATTAGTATAGTAAAATTGTTATTTGCAGTTAATTTTAATTCCCAAAAAAATTATAATCACCACAATCTGATATTGGAGATCACCTCTAATCTCTCAATATGACTGGATCACTTTACATCCTCTTATAAGCATCGAACAACATAATATCAGGTTTTTTTAATGCCTATATAAATATAAAATAAACCCTTTACATTTAATGTTATCACTACTGGAAATGGAGGAAATACCAACAGATTTTTTCCAACACTTCATGAAAATCGTTGGAATATGGATGTTGATAGGTCATTACCCTATGGTTTCAGTAAACTGTTGGAATAGAAAAGTTCAGATGAGTTTTAACCAATGGTTCTACAGAACCATTTGGATATGTGAAGTTTTAGGAAGCCTTTTCCAGTGGTTTTAAAAAACCATTGGTAAATCTTACCTTTACCAACGGTTTTAAAAAACATTTGGGAATGTTTTCCCCTAAAATTGGTGACATCCCCAATCCCCCATCTGACTGATTGCAGACCAAAATTGCAAGACACAGATCAATCTCACATAGATAATTCATCCACTCTTCAATCAGATTGTTTTTTTGTTCTGCACTTCAAATATGTAGGTGGTACCTTACGTTCAATGTTTTCCTTCTATTTTTTTGTTTTATGTTTTGATTTGGCTTAAACTAGATGTCTGTGTGCTAAGGTATACCCAAGAATTGTAATTTGACTTTTTTTCTATTTTGGTTCTATACTTCAAATATTTCATCAGGTTTAAGATCTTTTGATTTTACAACTATAGTATAATTATATGTTCTTTATAAGATATTATCTTATAATCCACATAGAGTAGATACCCAATAGAATTATTGAGACCCTTTCCTTTTAAGATGATATGGTGAGTGTATGATAATGGGAGTTTTGGTGTAGACCATTATGATTGGATCTTCTATTGACACATGGTGCTTGATCTATCAAAATTTCACTATGATATTTCAATAGGATTGAAAACAACTTATTTAGTGTCATGTTTAATATAACTTTGTTCTTATACACCAATAATAGGAGTATAGAATTAGACCACCTGTTGATTGTGATGGAGGAAAACTAATGCTCCTCCTTGGGATTTGATATCTTTTGGTAAGATGGTTAAATTCACAATTTTTGTTGGTTTAGGGACTATTTATCCACTTAATGGGATGGTTCTCATTATACAGTTTGGTGAATCATTTCCAAATATATTATTTTGTGGGTTAGTTCTTGTTTGATCAATTAATTGTTTTCACCCATTGATCCATTTTATGGGATGGTTACCATTCATTATCATTTTAGATAATGGTCAAGAGATACGTTGTATGTTCCATGGGATTATTAAATAGAGTTTCCAATCATTATAAGTCCATTCTAGATAATATTTAATGGTAAACAATTCCTAGATTGTATGACCTTGTATATCATGGTAAGGTAAATATGATAGGTGATTGTTTACCCACGTTTTTATGGATTCTTATTTTTGATAAATTTTATCAAGTTGTTCCATAAGGTATAGATTAAGTATATAGGAAGTTTACCATCATTGAAGGAATAAATTTTATTCACTATGCTTTCAATGTTATGTTGAATCAATCAATTTTTATTGAGTGTAAAGGTAGGTACATTTAAATTCCAAAGTTCCTGATTCATGATGGTGGTTCTAAGTGTGTTATTTCCTCTTTTTGGTGAATAACATCATTGATTCATTATAGTTTTTATCAATCCTATTAAAAACCCTTTGGTAATTTTTTCCTCTAAAATTGTCGCCAGCCCCAATCCCCCATCTGCTTGATTGCAGACCTAAATCCGGAGACACAGATCTCTCTCGCATAAAAAATTCTTCCACCCTTTAATCATATAGTTGTTTTTTTCTGCACCTCAAAACTGTAACAGGTACCTTAGGTTCAATGTATTCCATCTATTTTTTTGTTTTATGTTTTGATTTGGCCTAAACCAATGGTCCGTGCGCTATGCCATTCCCAAGAATTATAATTTGATTTTTTTTCTATTTTTTTCTACACTTCAACTGTAATGATTTTGTGAGTCATATTTTGTGAGTCAACCTTATATGATGTATTTATAGCCACTAATTTGTAGTGTTAGTGAACCATGCGAAGTAATTGAGGCCAGTTTGAGTAGTGGTTCATGTGGAGGTGAGGTGGGCGGTTGTGCAGGTGTGGGTGGGTTATGAAGGGTGGGGGGTTAGGGGGGAGGGGGCTATGCAGGGGGAGACTGCTGGGGTAAGGTGAGAGTGTGGGGGGATATATTGGTGGGGGTGGGGTGGGGGTGGGTTGTGCTGATCGGGGTGGGAGGAGGGGGGATGTGCAAGTGCGTGGGGTGCAGGTGGTGGGGGTGTAGTGGGTGGGGGAGAGGGTGTGTAGGTGGGGCTGCATGAGGGGGTGTGTAGTGGGGTGGATCTTGTTGAGCGTGAGGTGGGGGGGTTGTACATGTGGGGTGGGGGTGGGATGTGCATGTGGGGGTGAGGGAGGGGCCAGTGCAAGTGGGGGTGTATGTGGGTGGGGGGTTGTGCAAGTGGGTGGGGGAGGGGAGTGTACAAGTGGGTGAGTGGGTGGGGAAATGTAAAACCGGATTATTTGAAAATTATTCCTTGGAAATGTAAAACCGGATTATTTTAAAATTGAAATCAAATAATATGGTTATTTTGGATTTGTAATCTTGTTATTGAATCATTAGTGAGACCATACAAGGATATTAATGTAACACACTAACTGTGGATTTATGTTTCTGTATATTATCAACTACCTAGTTTAGGTAGGGTAAAGTCACCACTAAGAGGTATTTCTATATATTGACATAATGATCTGTAGTTATATATCTCTTAGGAATCTGGCAGTTTTCCATCCTATTTTTATGGTAATGTTCTGTAGTACTTTGGCTTGTCTATGCTTGTTTGAATTCTAGTACACATCCCCAATGGAGTTAGTTTTTATTTATACTATATTTTTATCTTGTTTTCACAATGCAAGTGTAAAATCATTCTCACATTCATTTTTTATGATTTCAGGTCATATTCACCATCCAATGGGGATCAGGAATCCCCGTGGACAGCCCGCCCATCCCCCTGGACACCCCCTCCCCCCCATGGATAGCCCCCCCAACCTCATGGACAGCCTGCCCCCTAGACACCCTGCCCCCCTGGATAGCCCTACCACCCCCGTGGATATCACGCCCACCCCCCTTGACACCCTATACCCCCTGGATAGCCCTGTCACCCCCGTCGACACTAGCCCACGCCCTGGTCACCCCCAACCCCCAAGACAGCCCCTTAACCCTCGTGGGCATCCCCTAACCCCCTAGACACCCTCTACCCATGGAAATCCCCCAACCTCGTGGACTTCCCGCCCCACTGGATAGCCTTGCCACCCCCTTGGATAGCATACCCACCCCTGGACACCTTATACCCCCTAGATAGCCATACCACCCCGTGGAAAGTTTTCCCACCCGTCCCACCACCCCCAAACACCCCCCCCCCCCACTATCGCCTAAACCCCCCCCACCCCAGACAACCCCACCCCCCAGCAGACCTCATACCCCCTGTACAGCCCCCCCTCCCCCCACCCCTGTGGACAGCCTGCCCCCCCCCCACCCCCACCCCCCCCCCCCCCCCCCCCGACATCCCCTACCCCCTGGACATTCCTTCAACCATTGTGGGAATCCCCCAACCCCCATGGACAGCCTGCCTGCCCCCCTGGACACCCCCTACCCTTGGATAGCCCTTCCACCCCTGTGGACTGCCCCCACCCTAATGGACACCATGTTCCCCTGGACAACCCCTCCACCCCCATGGACAGCCCCCACCCCCTTGTCACATACATTTCCCCTCTTACAGTTTTGTTGGAAGACCGTGGCTAAGCCATGAAGAATTCAGCTACCACATAACCAAATATAGTTTTCAAGAAAACTACTCGGTTTGGTATCAAAATGGGGAGAAAATGAAATATCAAATTGTTGATGATCCAAATGAGAGGACTGGATTTGAGAATTTTTTATATGACCGGTTTCCATTTATTTTTCATCATGACAAAAGTAAGGATTTCGACCCAAGAAGATTTTGATATGATTACACATGATGTTTCTAATGAAAATGATGATGTTTTTAGGATGAAAATAATTAATGATGCTGCCATGACTCCAGCATATCAATAATGTGGTGAAATGAAAAAGCTAGAATTTTTAATTTGTTTGTTTAAGGGAAAACTATGTACGGGATTTCTAATACTACAATCAATTACATTCTTACCTTCTTGAAGGACTAAATTCCAGATGATACAAATATTCCCTCAAACCACTATATGGAATGGAAATTAGTTTAGGAACATTGATTTTCAAGAAACAAAATTCATGCCTTCCCAAAAGATTGTAGATTATTCTGGGAGGAAAATTCTGAATGAAATGATTGTATAAAATGTGGCACATCCCAGTGGAAGCCAAAATCTATTTTAACACCATCCCGTGTGCCACAGAAAGTAATGTGGAACTTTCTATTGATCCCAAGATTCCATAATCTTTTTATGTCTGATGAAATATCTATAAAAATGTGTTGGCATGATACCGAGGGAAAGAAGACTAATTTTGAGTTGGTTCACCCTATAAATGGATTTTCATGGAAAAGATTTGATACTAGATATCCTAATTTTCTAACTATTGTGTGTTTTGTGAGGTTGGTTCTTTCATGTGATGGTTTTAATCTGTTTGTCCAGATGCTTACGTCGCAGAGCACATGGATAGTTTTTATACACATTTATAATATTCTTGCATGGTTGTGTAGGACAAAACCCTTCATGTTCATGATTATACTCATATCTAGACCTTCAAATCCCGAAAATGATATAGACATATACATGTAACCTTTAATAAAATATTTGAAACTTATTTGGGATGTGGGTGTGAGCTTATATGATGCATGTTCGAAAGAAATATTTCAGATGCATACTCTGCTTATGTGGATGAATAATGATTTTTCTACTAATGAAATGATGTCTGAATGGAGCACAAATGGAAAACTTTCATGTCTTGTTTTTATGTAGAATACACGATACAGAAGACTAAAACATTATTGTAGTTTTAGTTTTATGGGACATCGATGATTTTGGCCAATGGACGTTCCATATAGAAATAATCATCGAAGATTTGAAAATACCATGGAGACCGATGATCCACCTTAGTGTATGTCTGGAACTGTTGTGCTTAATGAATTGAAAGATTTAAATTTTTCATTCGAGAAGGGTCAAATGAAATCATGAAAGAGAAAGAATATTTCCACTGAAACCTTTTATAATTGAATAAGAGAAGTATCTTCTTTGATTTCCCTTATTGGTCAACCAATTTTTTATGTCTTTTCTTACACATAATGAACATTGAAAAAATATGTGAAATGTTGCTTTCAATTCTTCTAAATGTTAAGAGAAAGAAAAAATTTGATTTACATTCTCGGCTTGGCTTGGTGGACTGGGGCATCAGACCAAAATTGCATCCTATGCAAATCAGTGAAAATAAATGGAATGTTCCATGTTCTTCTTATGTGATGACACCTACAAAAAAAAGAAATTTCTGGATGTACTAGAGACTATTAATGTTCCTGATGGCTATTCTAGAAACATATCCAAACAAGTCAACATAAGAGAGTTAAAGTTAAAATCATTGAATATTCATGATTATCACATCCTTCTTCATGAGATGATTCCAATAGCAATTTTTCATCTTCATTATAATAATGTAAGGGTTGTTGTTATTCGGTTGTGCCATTTGTTTAGAGATTTTTATGCTAAGAAGTTGTCCATGTATCTCTTGCAAAAAAAAGTTGGTAGATGCCCCATTAATTTTGTGTGAGTTAGAGAAAATATTTCCTCCATCATTTTTAACATTCATGTTGCATTTGACTATCCATATTCCAACTAAAATACTTCTCATCAGACCTATTTCTTTTTGTTGTATGTATCCTACTGAATGAAATATGTACACATTAATGTCTTATGTCCGTAACAGGAATCATCTTGAGGGTTCTATTGTGAATGGTTACGTGGTTCAAGAATGTATGGATTTCTACTCTATGTATTTGTCTAATCATACTAAAAGAATGAAAAAACCAATGAAAAATGAAGAAGAACAGTATGAGAACATTTAACTGAGCTTTCCATAATTTTTTCAAACACCAGGAATTGTAGGATCATATACATTGATGGAATTATGCCTTGAAGAGTAGGATATGGAACATCGCACAATTTTTTTCAATTGTGATTTGTTTGGTGACTACATATTGTAAGTAAATTTAATATTATATCTTATATATAAATATAACTATTTATCTATTCCTATTTTTATCTACAGGGAACCTAAAGCGATGATGAAAAGAAAGCATCGTTCTTTATCAATAAGAAGGAGAGAGACTTTGCATAGAAAAGAGTTTTGTTCTTGGTTAAAATTGAAGGTAATAATATTATTGATTAAAATAATTAAAATAATATTTAATTAAGATTAATATTTATTTATATTTCAGCTATTGAGTTTGCCTGCTGACTCTGTCTCTGAGGAAATAAGATCTTTGGATTTTTGTCCTAATACTGTGGTTCGTGAAAGTAAATAAATTGTTATTAATGGGTACAGATTTATTATCATTGAACGAGAAAAGAACATGAGAACACAACATGATGGTGTTATGGTTACTGCCACAACAGATTGTTATTCTAGTCCATCAGATAGTAGAATGTGATTTGAAAATGTAGTTTATTATGGATTTATTGAAAAAAATAAGAATGTTGGATTATTATTCTCATGGATGAGTCCCGATGATGAAATGTCAGCGTATTAATTTGATGACGAGGAAGGGAACATTTCTTTATGATTGTATATTTCGAGTAATTATTATGACTGGAACTCTTGCTACTAATGAACCGTATGTATTGGCATCAATGGAGAAACATGTTTTTTATGTCAAAGACCATCTTCGACCATAATTTGGTGTCATTTTTGATGTAATTTGAAGACATATTTTTGATGATGGTGATGATGGAATTGACACCATCTCGACTACCATTGGAAATGATCCATTTATTACTTTTGATGACTCTGATAGATAAATTTTTAGAGTTGAAAGTGAACCTAAAGTTATGGTGGTAAATATATAAAATCATGCATTAATTATCTCAATTCTTTTAGTTTACATTGACTTGGGTTGTTAAGGTTGGAACTATTCAAATTGATTTAATATTGATTTCAAAGATGTTGTATCGGAGTAGACCGTTATGTGATTTTTCAATTTTTATTGGTTGCAATTTTATTTTAACTACATTTTCTAATTTGGAGTTGAACTTTATTCAATCCTACGAAAACAAATTTTTTAACTTGTTGAAAATTTCAATGCTTCAGTTACAATTTTTGTAAATTTTTTAAAACAATAAGACATCTCTTTACCATTTTTTCAGGTAATGAACATTAAGGTTTTTATTCTTCTTTAAAACATGTATTGCAACCTGCATCATCTACCTGGGAAGAAGAAATTAAATTTTTCTATAATTTTGTAAACTTCATTACCCCTTATGAATCTGGTAGAATAAATGTTCCATGATTTTAATCAACTGATGGCACTTAGTAAATAACCATCCTACTAAAAATTAAATTTCTTTATTACATCTTGTATGATTTATTAACTTCATTATATATTTTTTAATGATCAACTAAAACAATGGATAGTTAAATTATCCCTGAATTCCCCTATTCCCCCTCATTTATTTTGTTTTTTGTGTTACACATTAGTTATCCTTTTCTATTTACATCCATATTTGTTTTAAAATATAGGAAATGAAACCAATTAAAGAGAGGCGACAAAAATATATAATGGATAACAATCCTCGCATGAATGACCTCAGCATTACACCACTAGTGCCAACAATGAGTATTTTATTTCAAATAAATTTATTTAGATAATATATAATTTCATGTGATTAAATTTTTTAAATTTTTTTTCAAGATCTATCTATTTGGAGCCATTTATTTAATGGGCATCCTAGTAAAGGTCACAGTTCTTAGGGTGTTCATACGAGGAGGGTGGTAAGGGAGGTAGATGATCTGGTCGGCGTACCCGATTAGACCTTGCCCCTCCCACTAACATACCATTCATCCCACATTCTGATCCGATTGTTATGTTAGGGAAAAACAGGATATTTATGCCTCCCATGTTTTCACCACCCTTTAAATATGAGCCTCCTCACCCATCTGTACCATATCTGATGATGATTCTCACTCCCCATCTAGCATTCATCCAGCCATCCCTATCAACTTCTTTTACTTCTGCTTCCTTCTCTTTGAGATTGTATATTCCACCTTCTTTGACTCCTACTCCACCAGAGTATGTCCCTCTGGAGCATACATTGGGACTCACTCCATCTGTACAGGGTGTTCCATCGGTTTCTATGGATCCAATGGTGCCCATTGATCAGACTACCACATGTATACTTATATATCCCGAACAAATTTTTACACCATTATTTATTTTCCTTAAAACATGTATTGATAAAATATTTATTTTTCTATCATAACAGATACATCTAATGATAATAGTTGGGGGTAGGGGAATACACGCTTTCATGTGGCATGGAACCAACACATGCAGTTGATGGTGGACTACAATTAATATAGTTAAATGATTGAAAAATTAGTGTAGCAATGTCAGAGTTTTTTGGAGACGCTTTGCAAATACTCTGACATCATTCCTGTCAGACCACTCTCATTGAGACACCTGCCAAGTGAAGTCAAGGATAAATCATGGAAAAAGTTATAGTTGAACATATCTATTGTATTTAATGAAATATATTATTTTTTGTATTTATATGAATTAATATTTTGGTGTCAACTACGGTTTAATTTCCTCGATGGTGAGGGGGCATGGCCAACATGTCTAAAGTATTTAGGCGAGCTTTGGAGAGCTTATAAGAATGATATGTACATTGGATGACATTATAGAGTGGTCATAGAGTTAGAGGAAGTCCCTTTAATGGATGAATATTTGTTAGAACATTACCGATAGATGATTACTCATTGGACGAGTAGCCAATTTATGGTATTAATCACATTAGATATATTTAAATGGAAATTTTTCATGTTTTTCATTAATAATAATTATTGAATTTTATTTAGGATTAATCATGAAGAAATAAAAAAATATTTATGCTAAAAAATACATCCACACATTGGGACGTACTATGAGGCCATATCATGAGAGGCAGTAGGTATGATAGTGTATAATTTTTCATTACGAATTGCAATTTCTATTTCTACCTCCATAATTTATTTGATTGCTAAAGTTGTTATATAATTTTACATATGTGATTAATTACTGATATCCTATTTTTAAATATGGTTTCCGACTTTCAATGTCATTTTAGAGTCATAAATTGAATATAGAAAGATGTGTTCCTCGAGCAAATCTGTTTTACTCGAGTAGAAGGAAGAAATATGGAAGTTCGGTTAATGAACCGACTCAGCAGCAGATTGTAAGTTTTACTTTGTATATTTAAAATTTTAATCTCTATTTTGTAACATATTAATCTATTTATATTTGTAAAAGGCTTCTCTAGAGGCCCATGATTCCCATGAACCTGACCATTTTGGGCCAAACAATCACTTACATCAGGTATTGGGAGATGATCACCCTGGTAGAGTATGTTGCTGACCTACGAAGAGTATAGTACCAATGACGTATTGGCCCTCCTCAGTTGTGATTTGTAGTGCCACTAAGTTCCAAATAGTTAATGCATATGAATAACAAGATGAAAAAGGGTCAAACAGACGGCAGAATAGTCTTCTAGGGAAAACACAACATTTATGAAACTGATGGAAGTTTTATGTCCAACACTTTCAATAGAGGTCAACACTTCTTGTGATGAATTTAATTCATAGATTAATTCTTTATATGGTGTACCAGGTGGCAGTTCTATTGGAGGTTGAGATGATGGTGAGGAGGAGGCCATGGCAGAGGAGGAGGAGGGCGAGGAGGAGACTGAGGTAGAGGAGGAGGGCGAGGAAGCGGACGGGGCGATGAGGAGACCAAGGCTGAGTAAAAGGGAGAGGAGGGGGGCTTTGAGGAGGTAGGGGATGATTATGAGGATGAAAATGAGGATGAGGATGAGGCTGATGATGATAGTGATGGTTATGAGGGATAGATTGATCAGTTGCATTTTTGACTGATATTACTGACCTTTGATGCTTATTGATTTGTAGTGCTTGAATATATGTGTGATTAGGTAGGTCACATTATCTTTATTATATTATATATAAATAATAAAACTTGACTTGATTATTTTTTGTGACTAATTCCCCCCACCCCCAAGACAGCCCCCCGCCCCCACCCCTGTGGACAGCCCGCCCGCCCCCTGGACACCTCGTACCTCCTGGACAGTCCTGCCGCCCTTGTGGACAGCCCACCCACCCCCTTGGACAGCCCGCCCACCCCCTGGATAGCCCCACCCCCTGTGGACAGCCCCCCACTCCCGTGGACATCACGCCTGTACCCCCTGGTTGGGGAGAATGGATTCCAAACCAAAGATCTCCATGGTACCAAAACTAATTTCTACCTAATATCTTCCCAAACAATGATAAGGGATAACCCATCATATCCATTACATATAATCCTTTCACAATCTCCACTATGCCCACAAAAATAAAGGATCTCCAGCCCATTATCCATGATATTAATAGAAAAAACTATTGGTGGATTCCATGACCCACTAGAGAATATTTCCACAACTGACGGAAACATGGATAACTTTGAATCAAATATTATGTTTTCATCAATAGATAAGAAAATTGGTCCCCTAGGAATCTATGAATCAAAACATATGAAAATAAAAGATAAATTCCCTACCAAAATGGAGTTCTTCTCTATTATGTTCTCATATCCCCAACACTTTCCTCCATGTCCATGGCAAATTTCATTAGACATTTCCTCCCAAAACATAGAGTGACCAAGTGAGAAAATGTGATCCTAGTCAATCGAAAATGAAAAAAATTAAGTATAAAAATGGTCATAAACATTGTTAACCATGGAAGACTTATTCCAGTACTCATCCCACTTAATACCTAATCATCCATCCTCCTTAGTATAATTCATCAATTCCAACTCCACTTGATCCCCAGAAGTAACAAGATAATTTAATTTTGAAATAATTATCTAATGATTGGCTTTAATATACTTAAACAATTTATTTGGTCAAATAAAGTGATGAAATAAATTAGCTTTCATCCTAAGTAAAATAGATTTAACAAGATGTAATAGTCCAGTAAAGGAAAAAAATTATTTGACCAAACATTAATTCTTCTAAAAATTCTCTCCTCCAAAACCATACAGTCTATAGATCTAAGCTTAAAAGTTATAAGGGTAACACCAAGGTTGGAAAGTGGAAGGTATCATCCCATAATAACTATAGCATCATCAAAACAATCCCTGAAATTAGAATAATTTCCATCCAAGAACATCATGGATATTGAAAGATTAATAGTAAATCCAAAAAAGGAAGAGAATAAATCTATGTCATATTTCAATAGTGATAAATAATATATATTTTCAAATGATAGGAATAAAATATCATTCACAGAAAAAATATGGGAGATGGAAGTCTTACCAAAATGCTAATAGAACTTGAATGAGCATCAAACAGATAATTGAGACTTTAGAATGTGACAAAATTCATGTATGAAAATCACAAAAATGAGAGGAGATAAGGCTTCCCCTTGCCTCAAACCTCTCTTCCCATGTAAATAACCTTGAAAAAACCATTTATATTCACAGAGATCATTAGAGAGCAGGAATATCTTTTAATCAAGGAGGAGGATGTGGATGAAAAACCAAGAAGGTCTAAATCATTCCACATGTACTCCTGAATATTTCAAATGATTCTAAGAACTAGATGGAAAAGAGTGACATCCCTCACTCGGGACAGCCCTCCCACCCCACTTGAAACCCCTCCACATCTGGGGAAAACACCCCCCCCCCTAGTATATAGAATGCCCGCCCCCTGGACACCCCCATAACCCCTGGCCCGCTCAGCCACCCACGTGGACAGCCCGCCCACCCCCTTGACACCCTGTACCCCCTGAACAGCCTGCCCACCCCCGTGGACACCCCGCCCACCCACGAGGCACCCCCTACCACCCCTAGATAGACCAGCCACCCCCATGGACAACCCCTACCACCTGGACAGCTGCCCACCCCCGTGGAAAGCCACCCCCCCCCCCCCCAGGATAGCCCGCCCACCCCCTAGACAGCCCCCAACCCCCAAAACACCCCCACCCCCTGCCGACACCCCCACCCCCCGTGGACATGATGCCCACCCCCTTAGACCCCCCATACCCCCTTGGACAGCTCCACCACCGTGGATAGCCTGCCCACCCCCTGGACACCCCTACCCCTCGTGGATAGCTCGCTCACCCACCTGGACACCCCCCTACACCTGGACAGCCCAAGCACCCCCGTGGAAAACTCTCCCACCCCCTGGACACCCACTCCCCCCGTAGACAGCCCCCCCACAATTGTGGACAGCCTTCTCACCCCACTAGACACCACCTACCCCCTGAACAGCCAATCCACCCATGTGGATAGCCCGCCCACCCACCTGGACACCCCATACCCCCTATATAGCCTGGCCACCCCTATGGACAGCCCGCCCACCCCCTAGACACCTCGTACCCCCTAGACAGCCACGCCCACCCCTGTGGATGTCCCTCCCACCCCACTGGACACCCCCTACACCTCTGGACAGCCCGAACACCCCCTTGAACAGCCCTCCCACCCCCTTGAATAGCCCAAACACCCCCGTGGATAGCCCGCACACCCCCTTGGACACCCCTCCCTCCTGTGGAAAGCCCCCACCCCCCGCCCCCCACCTCGGACACCCCCCCCCCCCCCCGTGGATAGCCCACCCACCCCCTGGACACCCCTTACCCCCATGGACAGCCCGACCACACCTTTAGATATCCCAACCACCACCTGGACACCCCCCCCCCCCCCCACAACCGTGGACATCCATCCCACCCCCTAAACACCCCATATCCCCTGGACAGCCCGACCACCAAAATGGACAACCCGCCCACCCCCCTAGGCACCCAGTACCCCCTGGATAGCCATGACCACCATTGTGGAAACCCCTACCTCTTGGACCCCCCATCCCACCCCACCCCCATGGATTCCCCCCCCCCACCCCTTGGACACCCACTACCCCCTTTGACAAGCCTGTCACCCCCGTGGACCGCCCCCACCCCCTAGACACCCACCACCCCCCTTGGACAGCCCCCACCCCAACCCCCTTGATTTCCCCCACCCCCCTAGACACCACCCCACCCCTGGACACCCCCCCCCACCCCCATGGACACCCCCTACCCCTGGACATCCCACACCCTTGTAGACAGCCCACCCACCCCCTAAACACCCCCTACCCCCTGGAAAACACCGCCGCCCCCATGGACTGCTCTCCCACCCCTCTGGACGGACCTTACCACCCTGGATAGAACGCCACCCCTGTGGACTTCCCACACACCATCGTGGACACCCCTACTCATTTTGACAGCCCTTCCACCCCATGGACAGCCCTAACACCCCCATAGACACCCCCCTCCCCCACCAACGTGGACTGTTCTCCCACCCCCCAAGACACCACCTACCCCATGGACTACCTCACCACCCACGTGGATAGCTCTCCCACCCCCTGGACACCCCGTACACCCCTGGACATCACCACCACCCTCGTGGATATCCCCCCACACCCTGGACACCCCGTACCCCCTGGACAGCAACACCACCCATGTTGACAGCCCACCCTCCCCCTGGACACCATGTTCCTCGTAGACAGTCCCCCCTCATCCCCATGGACATCCCGCCAACCCCCCATATACACTCACCCACCCTACCCCTTGGACAACCCCCCCCCCCCCCGCCAGACAGCCCCCAACCCCCTGGAGGACCCCCCCCCCCCACCCCCTGGACACCTGAACACCCCCCCCCCCACCACCTGGACACCCCCCACCCCCTGGACCACCCCCCCCCATGGACAGGCCCCACCCCCTTGGACGACCCCCACCCCATAGACACCACCCCACCACCAGGAAACCCTTCCAACCCCCTAGATTCCCCCACCCCCTTGACTGCCCCCACATTGGAGAACCTCCCTCACCCAACCCCATTGATGACCACCCACCACATGGACATCCCGTACCCCCTAGACACCCCCCCCCCACCACCACCACCACCACCACCCACGTGGACAGCCTGCCCTCCCCCTGGACACCCCCTACCCCCTTGGACACCCACCCCAACCGCCTAGATAGCCCCCCACCCCTAGAAATCCCCTACCCCCTTGGAAAGCACCCCTAACCCCCTGGACATCCCCCCACCCCCACTGACATCAATAGCTTATTTCACTCCTCAACACTATATCATCCCAAAATGATTGATAAAAAATACAATCCAATCCATAAGAACATCAATGTATCCCTTTTTATTTGTTTTACAATACCAAGTAACAACTCTTACACCAATATGTTTGTATCATTTTACAAATTATTGATAATAAATACAAAGGATATCTTGGGATCTTCTCATTTCATTTAACTTCTCTACAAAATACCATTTTAGCCCTATTTTAAATAGAATTACATCCTACATCCCATTTTGAGAGAATGAATGTTTCATTAAAAACTTACCTAAGAAACTTTTTTTAATATAATTTCTATCTATATGGAATGACATAGAAAATAATAGATAATTAACCAAGACATAAAGGATGTACATTAATAAACTCAACATGTGATAACATTTTTAAATAACTCAAATTAGGGTTTGTATAATAGATCCCTCATAAAGATATAATATATAGTCAACTCAACACACAGATTATAAAATTCAAGAATATGACAGAATATAATATTTTATGATTTTGAATAGGGAATATAATTATAATCCTCATGTGTATTTATAGAGCATTGGTATAGAATGATAGCTATTCTGTATTGTGTACTCTATGTTATTTTATAGGTAAATGCATACTTCTTCTCGACCAATTTTAGTCATAAAGAAGCTTCTTGCTTCTAGACAAATTACAGGCTCTATACCAATGGTTTCCAAAACCATTGGTATAGAATTGAATAACCCACTCTTTACAAAAATTTTACAAATGTTGGTAAATTTCTTAGTTTAGCCTTTACCAACAGTTTTCGAAACTGTTCGTAAAGGCCTTGAATTCTCAATAATCAGCAACAGTTTTCATAAACCATTGGTAAAGATCTATTGAAACTGTTTTGAAACTGTTGGGAAATATAATACAATTTCTGGTGGATTTTCCCAATGGTTATTTGATAACCCATTGGTATAAGCCTATCCACGTGGCTTAATTGCCAATGGTTGGATAAACCGTTGGTATAAGTGTTACCAACGATTATGCAGGCTTTACCAATGGTTTAAAACTATTGGTATAAACTAAATTTCCAGTAGTGTATATTAATTATTTAAAAGAAATACCTACCATATGTTCCCTATGTGTACTGAATATACAACTACCAGCTCAATGTTTCACAACCTATCTCCAACTATTTTGTCAACTTACTGATGATTGCCTCATAAAATGACTACCAAAACAGTTTTAACTTAATCTATCCAAAACATGAGATGAAATTTAATCACCTCAGTGGGGGTGACATGACTCATCTAACTCTATCACTTCTACTTTTATCATTTCTTTCCTTCTCAAATTGTGCAAAAACTAATGGAAATTCTCACGCATAAACCCCTCACATGTCTTCCAGATAGTGCCACTAATTCTCTAACTGGTAGGATACCATAAACCCTAGAATAAAATTTATAATATCAACATATTTATTAAATAAATTTCAAAATAAATTTTACTTATTTACATAACAACCACTGATCGAACATCTCGTTCTGAATATCAATCAGAATCTGATCCAATGTGACCTATGCTTTAGAAAAATAATTGTGCTATATAGAGCTTCCATATGCAACAACTATATGCGAAAATATGTGAAAAAAAAGAAAAAATAATAAAATAATTATTATATAAATAAATTAATGAAATCTAACTCAAATTAAAAGGTAAACGTTCCTCTACATGTGTGGATTCTATCCATGATGTGGATGTTTCTCTAGGATGGGGTAAGGAATCATCAGTTACACCAGACCACGCCCCTTGTGAGTACTCCTTAAACTGCTAACAGTCTAAGGGTATGATGATCCAACATCCTACACTTCAAAATATAGATCAACCTCCTAAAACTGATGAAATAGAACCCCAACCATCTAAAACACAAAATTACTATTTTTAGAAAACAATGTAAAACAACTATTATATAGAGATACATTTTATATATTATTATAATCAGCACTAAAATTTGTCAATTTTCATCTTCATCCTCATCTTCATAACTGATGATATCAATGTCTTAATATTCATCCACATTATAATCAATTTCCATATGAGTTTATGTGTCGTCATACATTTTCATTTCAAATTCATTTTTAACATCATTAACATCATCCTCACCATCAACCCTTAAATATGGGGTGTCGTCATAAATATTCATGTTTCTTCATGAAGATGTATTTAGAGCAGTCTCATGAAATGTTTTAATCCCATTCACTTCATCAGAACCACATTTACTTTGAGTAAAATTATTTTCCTGAGATTTAATTTTTATTATTCTCTTCCAATCACCCAACTCTCTTAAAGCACCACAGTTATTTTCATAAAAAATATGATTTTCCTGATGAGATAATAAAAATGTTTCATTTACAGCAAGAATAATTTTATATTTAACATCAATGATTCCACTGTTTGGATGAAAATACAAGACACTCTCAATGTCCAACAACTATCATTAAAACATATTTATGTAATTATGCCTTAGATAACATAGTTCAATAACTATTCCAGCATTTCTTAAATGTCAACATCAGTTTTACTATAATGAGATCCTCTTTAGGAATCACCACTATTCATTATTTTTTGGATACCCCATATGCAATTTTATGAAATCTAAAACTATTCACTACATATTCATTAAAATATTTAACCATTTTTGGATAGTGGGTTAATCAATACACACAATCGATTATCAATTTTATCATCATAATGATATACCTGATTTTTTTAAAAAAAATTATCAATATAAATAGTAATAAATAGATTTTATAAGCTAAAACATAAATAATCTATGTTACTATTTTTTGAAACCATTTGGAAGTTTTTTTCTAACATTCTTCAAGAAAAGCTGCTGTAATTTGTTGAAGTTTTTTTTTTATATTATTATCATATAACCTACAAATAAAATAATATTAATTTATAAAAACAAAGAATATATAATAAGTTATAGGAGCCCTCAGAGTAAAAATGGTTCTATTTCTTAATTGTTATTCTAAATATATGAATGATCTTTCTAATGCTCATCATATGAAATCCATCATTCATGAACTCCACCAAAGCCAAGTTCAGGATGATTTAAAACTGGTAATTGATTTCTCATTTCATTGTCACCATTTCCTTCATTACAGCACATGTGGTTTTGTTTTGATGGATATTAATATTGAAAATAATGAGAGAAAAAAATAAAATTTTATCTTGAAAATAAGTTTCTTCAATCGAGGATTCAAGTGAAGCATGGTTACATACTTTTTTCTTCAATTTCTACATTCATCTCTCAAATGGGTAAATCTATAGGAACTATCCTGGACCTCTACATTCTCATTTATGTTGTAAATTTATTATCAAATAATTCATTTATTCAAATAATGATGATGAGATTTTTTTTCTACATACATAAAATTATAACATATTCTTTTTACAGTCTGTTTAGTTAATTATAGTCTACTATCACTACAAAAATGACTCAAAAAATATATTATATGTCAGTTATCGCATCTGAAATTCATATAATTGAACAAAAATCCAATATGTTTAAGTCTTTGCATTATAACATGGAATTCATGACTTTTTAATCAGGTAAAATGACCATTTCTAACACATCCGCCCAAATTAGAAGCACAGTAATATATAAGTCACAAATCTGCAATCCACTAAAAAAATAATAATTTAATTTATTTGGATATTTTATAGTAAAATTTTGGACTCAATAAATTATATGATATTACATTTTCAAATATTTCAAGTTCTAGTCACCAGTAAATTTGGGAAAGATATAACTGTGCCATTACAATATCTTTTGTTTTATCTGGCATAAGAAAAACTATTTGAAATAAATTATCAAAACAATTATTCTCAATATGCATGACATCCAACATGTGATAGACCAAAAAATATTTCCAATAAGGAACATCCAAAGAAACAATGTGTTTTATCCAATTCTGTTCTTTCGCAAAGCCATTAATTTTCTGTTGGATTGTTATTGGTTCAAATGTGATGCGAGGTAATGAAGAGAGAATTGATTTTAACTTTGTACGTGAGCTAATTATTGGAGTTCCATATCATTTAATTATTCCTTTAGTAAAATAATATATGTTCCTCCGAAAGGGATTATAAATTGGAATGAATCTATGATGATAGTCTAAAAAACAAGTTTTTTTCCATTGACGAGCATAGACACTTTTCTATCTCTCATACAGTATAGACCTGATTTTGAAGCAAGTTTAATCATGCCATATGACATAAAAAATGTTGGGAATTCGCTAATTATCCACATCAATGTAGCTTTCAAAACAAAAATTTGTTTTGTAGCAACATCATATGTACTATCACCATTTATCCATAATAAATTCATCTCATCAATCAATGATTTCAAATAAATATCAATATTCTTTTTTTGATGTACTGGAATTAATGAGGTAAAAAAGATATATAGATCCTTCATCAACATCCATGGAGGTAAATTTCAACGAGTTATAAATATAGGAAAACATGAATACTAACTACCGTAAGAACAAAATGGACTGAAACCATCAGTTTGAAGACTCAATCACACTTTTTATGCTTCTAAATAAAAAGAAAGATGCACATTGTAAATATGTTTCCATGAATAAATAGTGAATATTTTAATATTTTACAAGTTGAAATATTGTTTTTTTCCATTACATTAATTCCACTATGTTCTGAGACATAAATAAACACTATAATCAGAGTGTAAGTGGGGGATAAATCAACTGTTTTATAGGAATCAATCTAGACTTCCTTAGTTGAGCATATTTATACCGTGAATTTACATATGTTGGACAACTATCCAAGTACTCTTTTCCAACATAATATAAGATGAAATCATTTGATCATTCATGAAACTTTTGTTAACCATGACCCAAATGATGAACCATCCTCTTGCTCTAATAAAACTTTGCAGGCAACACATTTCCTTCTGGTAACGGTGTTTTAACCAAAGAGAATATCTGATCAAAAAAACTATATTACATTTCATTATATGATTTAATAGCCATAATTTTTTCAACCGCTTCAAATTTTCTTATCATGCAACCAAGATATAAGCAATCCTTAGTGGAGATCAACAACTCATAATATTGTGATGGTCCCAACTCAGAAGTTAAATCAATATCATCCTGATTTTCAGTTTCTTGAAAATACATAACTACCACATCATGTACAAAATTTTAAAACCATGATGGATCCAGAACCAAATTATTAGTATCTTCTCTAGAACTAAGATCATATATATGATTCCAAAAAACATAATCTGGTTGCAAACCAAAATTAAAGAGATAACCCCCAATATTTTCAAAGGTTCCATACGTCGTTACAACAAATTTTTTACAAGGACATATAATTTTCCCTTCTGAAAAAAATTATTGTTTTGATGATGGAAATGATAAGAAAGCTTCAACACCCTTAATATATTTAGGATTTAAACTAGAACTATTTGGATTTCATCAAATATTTATGCAAGTAAAATCATATTATAATGATAGTTATCGACTTCCTTATTCTATATTTCTCTAAAAAATATAATTTAATTATTTTTTTAATAATATGATATAATAAAACACTATACAAAAAATAGGAGAAACTTAAATTTACTTTTTCAGAAATTTATAATAATTTTTATTATTTTTATGTTATTTATAGTATATGTTTTAAAATTTATACTAATATAGACAAATTTATAAAAATTTATACTAATTACCTCTAATTAACTGTAATTATGACTAATTTATATTAATTACCTCAAATTATGAGGGGCATAATTTCAATCAGATTAGCAGCATCTCTTTTTCCCGATGGATCATCTCCTTGAAACTTTCTCCCATTGAAATAACTATGAAAAATCATCTCCAATGTACATATATCCAAGGTAATAATGGAGTAATATCTCCCACTTTTTTGAATTAGAGGATGTGTAGTAATACCAATTCATGGTCTCTAATATTATTTCTTCTACATCTCATCTTTATATTCACAATATTTGGTTAATATTTCCACAGTAATTCTAGTTCGTGGAATTTTCATCAATTCTAACCTTCATGTTCCCAAAAATATAACCTATATACTCACATCCTTCCTTTTATTCTTCTAAAATAATTATAATCATAATATCTTCATAAAACTCAATAAAACCCACTTAATTAAAATATATCCTTATACGCATTAAATTGTACATGACACAGTAACAATAATGGAAGTATATTTTTTCTTGGGGATATAAATCACCAATACGTACTCTTCCTTTATTCATGCTTAAATGATGAGTAATATCATCATGATATTTCATCCATGGAAATCTTATTAAAGATACATAAATTCTTTATGCAAAACAAATTCATACTTATGGTTTTCAATTTATCCTTAAAAAGTAGATCGTTAGGATGTTTTCTTTTTTATAAATGATCCCAATATAGTTTATTATTATTAAGGTCATTGATGATTCTTTTTTTGTTATATCATTCATACATATGTCATTGAATCATCCTTGAGAATTTTCTCAAGATGCACAATAATTTGTTTTTGAGTATTTTGTAACTCTGCATGCTTGTGAATCTATAAACTAGATTTCATTTATAAGGAAAAATCTATAGAAATATGGTTTATACAATCATTATTTACTATAGTGTATCACTAATAATAAAAATAATACAATATTTAACTTTTTTATGATTATATACCTTTAAAGGTATCAGGATTGTATCACACGGAAATGTGTCTCGTAACTAGTGGTTTGAAACTTTCACATCAAACAAGTATGAAGATGAAGTAATATGGTGGTGTTTCAGTTATCAAAATAATTATTTTTAACTCATGAATTGAGCATATGATTTTTATTTCATTCATCAAAAATTAAAATATGGTCTCTTTAGTTAATTATATTATGTTTTGGTCATCTTTATATTCAAGTCCCTTAATGTTTGACAGTCTGGAAGTTCACCGAGATTCCACTCAAGGTGTTTCTTCCTATGAACAACCACACAATATTCTCAATTATGTGTTGTATTCATTGGACTAAAAATATTCCACCCTTCTTTGCTTGTCATTAAGTCAGATGAGTTTTCTCTGATGGTTTCGTAACATGGGATGTATTGGATTTTGGGTTAACAATATTTTCCCCCTTAAAAAATATTCAATTGTTAATTAAATAACAAATACACAAATATCATATATATACCATTTCCAAAAAAAACAATGAGGAACTCATAAGAAAATCATCATAGATCAAGCCTTAATCAAACTATCAAATTGAGATATATAAATACTTATAATTCCAAATCTCTCATTATATACTTAAATGCATTATGAACTACAAATGGCTACAATTCAACCTGTATTAGATCATTTTTACCTTAACTTCGTCGAAAAATTTAACATATAATGTCGTTTACTTATTAATAATGTTAAAAATGAAAATGGAATATTATAGACTCCAAAAAAACCTTTTTTATAATTGTTTTCCATTTAATAACATCAATTTTACAAGGTAAATCATTAAACCTCGAATAATATTCAGAACATATATTAATTCCCTTCTTAGGAATTCCATGATACTTCTCAACAATCTTGGGAACTTACGGCATCTTTAAAATCCATTCATCCTCTATAAATATTGGCATCATCCTTATCATCAAGGGAACCATAATTATTAACAACAAATATAACCTATAACATGTTCTCTTCAATCTCTCCCATTGTGTTTTTTATCAACACCCTCAAATACCTTTATGTCAATATGTTTTCTTGATAAAACTTTTTATATCTCCATTTTTTATAATAAATATAACTGTGTTTATAGACATTGGGTCTTAATTTTCATCAAATGTATTTTCATCCGACTTATAATATTTATTACAACTTTAATCAATTGAGAGGAGGATTGGAACCATATATTTTCCTTGATATAAGAATCTATTTTTGGAACTATAAGTTAGTGTGGTCTTACCTGGTGTACAAATAAAAAGTGTGTAACCAAGGAATTCAATATTTTCCCTAAATTATCATACATGTGATACAATTCTCTATTTCCCTCTCTTTAGGGTTTTTATAATCAGATTTATCAATAATTTTTAACCTACAGTCGTCTTTAATAAATTCGTTTGAACAATTTATATGCAATAAATATAACCCATTTGTTATCTTCTCTATCAACAACAATTTTCCCTAAATAAAAATCCATCACATAAACAAATAAATTGTAGAAAATGTGAATGTCATAACTCATTAGATTTTTAATTCGAATTTATTTCACAAACTTTACTACCTAGTTTAAAATATTCCACCCTAACTTTAAAGGTTTAAAAGTAAGAAATAATCCTTGTAAACTTATTAATCTTTTCTTTTTAATGACATTGATAAAATTTATTTCTCCCATTAAATTATAGGATTTTTTTCCACCAAGGATTTGATAATTTGGAACTATACTTTTCTCAATGATACATTTCAAAGAACCTTCCAAAAAAATAGATTTATAGGAATTTAATATGTTTTAAAAAAAATTCAAGTAATACTTGTGTCCCCCTAAATGACACGCATAAAATTATATTCATCAAGGGGAGTCTCTTAAATAGTTAGATTTAAAGATTCCCCATGTTGAGAGTGCACCAAAATTGAACAATTCACATTTTATTATATTTGGGATGATTATTCTAGCATGATAATCTCTATAATTATTGTTTGGTTTTGACAATATTCATATCATAGTTCTTCACATTCAATTACCTAAATTGTGATAAAAAATTAATATATAAAATATTAAAGGAATAAGGTGGAACAATTTTATCCGAAATGTGAACTGTAAGGATGATAATTTCTTATTAGCTAATTCACCTCCATATTTTTATCCTTAAAATTATGTTTCATTCTACACATCTATTTTTAAATTTTATCTTAATTTAATTCACATGAAATTATTCAATATTTTTTATTTTTTTACTGTAATTTTCCTATTTTAATAATCCATCATCACATATTCATCACTTCTTAACATCTTGAACTTCTTTATAAATTCTTCTCATTCTATAATTATTGTTAAAATATCCTTAGTAATATAACCAAACACATTTCACCTTCCACATATCCATTACAAAACTCTTTGGTTGTAATGTTTTTACAACCTATCATGAAATTTTACCTCTTAATGTGGAATTAGTTGTTTTCCCTTTTCACTACATTTGACTTATTCCTCCTTTATTATTAATTATTTTTCAAAATAAATTTTCAAAATTACCGTAATTTCATGTACATAGATTTCATTATGGGAACACCCACAAAGTTTAATAATATTTATTTTCAACAAATTATTATTTTTCCACTATTTTGGGATTGATATTCCATTTTTCCAACTTCCATTGATATAGATATCCTTTTATTTTTTAAATGGTTCCAGGGTATGACCTCTTTTGACACAAAAAAACATCTCTTTTATTCTGATGTAGAACTAATTTTGATCTTTTTGGGTTTCTTACCCAAGTAAACCACCATACACTTTTCAAAACTCCATGAGAATATTTTTTTCATCTTTATTCTCCTGAAATCCAACCATGGTAGAATTTATTTTTTTTCTCTGGTGGGCTTCATTGCTTATCTTCACTTGATTGATGATCAATATAGTTTAACAAGAATACTCAATTTGTATGGCCATATACATTGAAAATTCTTTATGTATTTTTAATCATTTAAAATATTTTTAAAATAGAATGATTTATCCAATTAATATTTGGATTTTTGATTATACAAAACATTTTATGTCACAAGCGTACCCACTAGGGCCCCATATGGGTGGGTAGTAATTTGAGAGTGACTCCCCAATCCCACCTCCAGTATCTCATGGGATAGAGACATGAATTTAGTGGGAATATCACTAAAATGGAGGAACATTGCCTTATGATTAGGTACACACACTCAACACTATGAAATCATAGAGAAATGTGATATAACTGAAAAATATAGAGAGTAATATTTGTATGTGATAGATTTTAAGAAACTCATCAATGTTAAGAAAGATAATACAAAGTTATAAAGGGTAAATATAAATGATTAAATAGAAAGTATTTCTATAACTAAAATCAAATGGAATGGGGGAAATAAAAGATAGTCAGGCTCAAAATATCTAAATCATACCCCTGAACACGGTCAACACCTGCAAACACTGATATGATTTTCCAATACCAACTCCAACCATGTCATCTCAAATCTATCTATCACATGAATAATACAACACAGATGTATTATAATTCTATGAAGAGATGAGTATAAACATATCAGTAAGATTCCTTAAAAACCAAATGGTATGTAATTGAATAAAATAGTCTTCTCAACCTATAAGTCAAAGAGGGAAATGAAACCCAACAGATGATAATATCATATGGAAAACTTATTAAAAAGTGGAATATATCTCAAAATCCAAATAAATCTATGAATTATGAGTCTACCTGCAACTCTAAATGCACCATATTTGATGCCATGGACCATATAAAACCTCAAAATAATCATAGTGGAGGGTCCACTCCTCTCTATTGTACGACATAGCTAAGGGAGAATTATCACCAATAGAGAACCATCTCCCCACTAGATCTCGATGATGAGGTATTACCACTATGTAGATATAGGACTTTTACCATCTGTAATTTGGAAGAGTACAGACTCTACTTGTATATAGGTTCTCTAGAAACCTACACCCTAATGAGTGAGGGAAGTACTGACCCTGACATCTCTCTAATGACCAAACCCAATCACTGCTACTATAAAATAATCATTGGAAGAATAATCATGCTTATATTTCATCATAGCATATATATAATGGAAAATTGAAGTCCAGCATCTCATCCTATGTAGAATTATACATGGGATGGTCTACTCGTGATCCCAAATAAGATCCATGGAGAATAATATATGCATGGTATAAGATTCTAGGAATATTTCATGACAAGTAAATAGGGAAACATAGTGAGAGAGACTAAATGATGTATTGGTCATGTTCTTCCCTTGACAGAGATCAGTTGTACATGTGCCTCAACATTTTGGGTATTTATAGGGGCATAGCGTGTCTTTTCATATGGGGTCCATCTGTGTTCTCTTAATACTTGGTTTGGAAACCTGAGTTGTTGAACCTGGAATGTGGTCTTGGACACACTATGTGTGATAATTTACTCAGTCTAAAACCCTACATGAAATGAGAATCTGATAAACACAATGTGTGTTCCTTCAAAATAGAAGATGTGTCATCAACATTTTTTATCACAATGAAGTCTAGTCTACTGGTCTTCACATTCATTATAGATCTTCCAAATATATTTCCATAGTCACCATTTTCCACACAAATATTTTCAAAAAACAAGGGAATTGACATCTTATCATCAATTCCTAGCCTCCAGTGGTTGTAACACTGGATTATATTCTCCCATTTTATGTTTTTTTCACATCCCATCACCATTCAATTTTTTTATCCATGGAAAAATTATCAATGTACAAAAAATCCACCTATAGCCTTCTATAAACCATATATTCCAATTTCATTCACATATACACCATGATTCTATACGTTTGATCATCGTTGAACCAGTATGGAAATTTCAATTTACAAACCCTAGGGGTAATGATAAAGAAAATAAATAATATTTGTGTGAGAGGCACGATATGAAGGTGACATTACATTTCGTCAATTAAATCCTATCCATATATAATAAAAAGTGATATTATAAATATTTTAAAGGGTTTGTGTAATGAAAATTGTAAATTAATTTCAATAATTCTAATTAAATTCTTGGTTCATGTGAAGAATGAAATTTAATAAATAAAGAATATATAAAATCCATGATCAATAATAAAGAATAAATGTGAGGAAATCTAAAAAATAAAAATCCCTACATTAATAATGGATCGATCAATGATGAAAACCTCATTTTATATTTATTTGCATGAATATTTCACCACTTTCATCATTCATCCTAAAAATATCCATAATTTGTTCATCATCAATCGATGGTCTTGAGTATGGCCACCGTAATTGTGGTTCTCTTCCCTCTCCAATATATTCCCCTTGTATTATGTGGATAATAGTAGATATTTTAAATAATAGTGTATATAAAAATGATAGATCTAGGTTAGGCATTAAATTAATTAAATAAGTTAAATCATTTAATATATTTAACTCACCTACTAATGGTTGTATTAAATATAACATCTACATATGACCAAAATTATGGTGTACCTTGGGTAAACACCATTTTCTAGGAATAATTATAGTCTCAGATGTTTCACATGTGGTTTTGATCAATGAAAAAACCATTTTATCCAAAATGATCTTCACACATGATTAAATATATTTAATATTTTTAATATATTAATTTTAGGATCCTGTGACAACAAATACATAGCACCATATCGAAGGGAATATCCAAATATATATTTATAAATATTTAAAGGATCAAACTAATAAAATAAGAGTTGTTACATTCTCCCCACCTTCATGGATATTCACTCAAAATAGCATAGGTTGTAAGAACCCAGATCTTTATTTCAGGTATGGATCCTGGTTTCTAGTGTTTTTGATAAAAATGAGGAGTTTCTAGAAATTTTATGAGTACATGTTTTGTACATAGCAGTACAGGTTGTGTACCAGGTTTTCGTCTGTAGTTGTGTTCTCGAAGAGTACATGGCCATGTGGGGTGACTTGGAGACCGCCTAAAGCGGGGCCTGGTAAAGGAATATACTTGTCGTGTATCTTTAAAAAACATGTCATGTATTTTTATTTTTAACTTATAAATCAGACCGAGTTCGTGCCGAATTGATAGGACTGACTTCTTTAGCGTCGTCTCATCTAGGAGCGACTGAAGATCATCGATTATTCTCCAAGACTCCGATCGAATGTTTGTGATCCAAATCAGACATCGTCGATTGTGTTGGAATCACATCGGTGAGTTCTTCCTTCTTCTAGAGCTTCTTATATTTATTTCTCCTTTTTCATGAGATATCTTTGGTTGAGAGTTCTTGACATTTTCTGTAGATATGCAATGTTCTAGGTCGATTCAATGGATGAGGATCTATGATATCGATCTTACAACATTGAGGTATGTGGTTTGTGCCTTTCTGTAGATGTCTTGGAGTTATATGTTCAAAAATTGTCCAATACCCTAGTTTAAAGTGTTGCATGTTAAGGGAATTTGCAATTATTAATCCCTTCTATGATTGATTTGATTGATTATGGGTGTTTGATTTTGAATATGGTTTACTACCATGTTGTGGATGTGTTTTATCATGTTTGATTGATATTGGCTATTGGGTCTAGAATTGCATGTTATGTTATTTTTCTTTCCATGCCTAGTGCTGTTAGGATGGAGTGATTATTAAATGATATGCTTGTTATATGTCTTGTAGTTGTTTAGAAAAATAGTATTTGAGTTTTACTTTGGCTTCTGAATACCTTTTGTGCATGATTGTATTACACATGGCTGTGAAAACCTGCGGTAGTTAGACCATAATGGTAATGAACACTTAAGGCTTCCCTAGATTGTCTGTTACCTTTCATGTTCCTAGACCATAGGCGGGATGGACGTGAGTGCTCACTCAGAGTGTTTGTATTTTCATGTTGTGATACCAAAAGTAGGAATTGGACATTGAGTGCTTCCTCATAGAGTCTATAGTTTACCGTTACAAGACCACAGGGGGAATTGATAGTGAGTGCTTCCTCAGATAGTCTTTATATAATTTTAACCAAAGGGGTTAGTCTTTGAGAACATCGGAAATGGTTTCTTTTGAATGTTTGGTTGAATAAGAGGTGTTAGTCTATGAGAACATTCCTAGATGGTTGCTTGAGTTTTTTTGGTTGAATAATTTATAAATGTAAATGAATGTGTATTGAACTTTAGGATTGGTTACTTGTGTGCACTTACTTATTTATTACTTCATTTTTCATATTTCCTGCTATATATAATATTCAGTAACAGTTAGGCACAAATATTTGGGTGGTTTCCTGTAGGGATTCGTCTCACATCCTGTTTGGGTCATTCTTTTGGGACCAAACTATTTATATTATTACTGGTATAGATAAGGCAAGGGCCCTACCACTTTAGGTACTTGACTACTATGGAGCTGGAAAGAATGGGACCAAGATGAGGCTTGTGATGCTGTTGGAGTTGTTCACAGTAAATAACCGGGAATTCCATGTAATGTTTTTAATTAAATGGGAATTTTACGAGACTGTGAAAGTTGACGGTGTGTGATTCTGAGGCCTGGAGTGCCCAAAATAAATTTCTGAATTTTTTTCGGGTACGTTCAGTAAACGTGCAAGCGGGTATTTCTAACTTTTGAACTGGTGCTCAGAATTAAAATATGAGGGCACCGTTGAACTCACAGCTTCATTAGTATCTTAAGCATACATTCACCCCGACCATAGTAGGTCGAGGGTAGATGTTAGTTTTTCACTAATTCGTGAAAGATTTAAATAAAATAAAATTGTGTAAAATTTTATTTTCATTTGAAACTCCCATGTGAGGTTATCGAGGTGGGTACCACCTAACCTAAAACGCCACATTTGAATTTAAGGTTGGGGATCACCAAAACTTTATTAATGTGAGAATCCTCTTGAACTCCCTCTTTAATGTGGGAGGTGACCTTTAGGTTTCCCAAAAATTTATTATGCCAACCTCAATGTAATTATAATGACAATTTAATTTATGCCAACAATTAAATTGGGGAAATATATCATATTGGATATCTTTTCTTTTTGGTGGAATTGGGGGGAAGTGTTGGAAAAGGGAAATTGGGAGAGAACCTTGGAGGAATTCTTCTTCTCCAATGAAGAACACTCTGCCAACGATGAACGATGACGCACGACTTCGATTTCTTCCTCGAGGCATCCTCCAACATGGGATGTCTTCAATCGAAAACAGTTCTTCCCTCCTCATCTACATCAACAAATGAATGGGGTAGGGGTGTCTTTTAAATTGATCAATGTTAATTTTTCTCCTCACAGTGAATCATCCCCCTTGAGTCGCTTGCTACCGCTCTAATGCTGAGGGTGCAGGCCAAAAAACATGGCCCGACCCCTCCGCAGTTCTTCATGAATGGTGTGTTTTTCGCAATGGAAGTAGGCGGATTTGTTCCACGAAGACGAATGAAGAGCGGCTGGCTGAACCGGCCCCCGAGGAAGGCACGGAGTGCTACCACGCCGCATGGGGAGGACGGCTGGCCATCCGGCCAACCGCGGTGGACCGTCGCACCGTGGCTGCCTCGTCACACTACGGCTGCCCCGACAAACCGCGGCCTCTGTGCCACCGAGCGCCGCCTCACTGCCTTCACCACCAAGTGGCTCTCTACGGCCCCTATGGCCTGGCCATCCCACGGCCCACCATGGGCCCATGACCTCACCGCCCAGCAGCCCTCCACGACCTCACTGCCCCGCGGCCTCGCGGACCACACGGCGTCACCTCCCCACGGCCCTCCACGGCCCCACGACGTCCGCCCCCCCTATGGCCATATAATGACCCATACTTTACATAAATTGTTAATACTTCAAAATTGAAGCATACTTATTACAACATATAACAAAACCATGAAAGGGCCATATAGGTATAGTGTCTTTAGAAACTGGGAAACATAAACAACTGGTTCATAAAGCGTCTACACTGTCTCCCATTTATATCATCATATATATAGTCCCTTTTGGCATATCTTACTTAATAACCTTCTTCCTGACCTGGGGAAAGAAAACATACAAAAGGGTGAGCTCAAATGCTTAGTAAGGGTAAACAAAAGAAATATCAATCACATCAAATTCATAAGCACATAACTTTTGGAAATCATAACCTGCAAAAGAGAGCATAATTTCATAACATGGTATAAATTATAGTAGTGAAATGGAATCCCAATAATCATAACATAAAACATGAAACTTTTTGGCATACACACATAATCATAGAGAATCATTTCTTATTAGTCAAGACTCATTTCCAAGACTATCTTAGTGAACAAAGTCCATTTCTGAACCGAGTTCACTCCTCGTTTCAGTCATGTTTCACTGAACCTGTATAACCTACCGTTCTAGCCATGTCTATCTCATGAGATATAAAATCTTTACCCAATGCATTGGAGGGAGATATAGGTCCCACCCATCTCATAATGATACCATTCTTATGTGTGCCACAAAATCAAAAATCAGACATCATTTCATAACCCATGTAATAAAAATGGGATTCTTAAACAACATGACATCATAAAACAATTCATATAAGATAAATGAATTCATAAAAATAATTCCATCACAACATAATCAAATCAATGTAATAATAGGGATATAAACATAACCCTGTATTATCTTAGATGGAAAATAATTTTGATAAAACACTTGAACTCTATTCTTGAGGAAAATATCATTTCTACTTCAAAAACACTTTTCCTTTATTAACATGTCATTAAATTATAAACTAAAAGAATTTGATTAAAAATAAACTTGAAAACTTGTAAGGAAAGATTCTTGGAAATAATTTTTTAAAAATCCATTCATGCCATATAAGTTAAAAAAACATTTTTCTCGTCCTTTTGTCGGACAAGTCAAAAAAGTACCTCGTAAGAAAAACGACAAAATATTCCTTTCATATATTTTACTAAAAACTCAAAGAAGTGTAAAATTGGATATAAACTATTATAGAAGGATTTACATATTGAGGAAACATGGATGTGGATGATAAAATGCACCCCAGTAAATTTCAAAGTATAAACAATCTCGGATAAAAATGAGATTGTGAAATTTCCATTACCTTAGGTCTGTTTTGCTTTGTAATTATCCGAACCTCCTATATAATGATTTAAATAATGTTATTGACTTATTTCAGAATCAAAATTATTTTTATTATATCATATATGGTCATATACTTAGCTTCTTAGTAGTAATATTTCATTGCTACTTGTTATTCGGGTGTTTATAACTTTTTGTTCTTATGTGTGTCTTGTCGAATAAAATCTTATTATTCTCTTTAGGTTATAGATACCTAATTTCCAGAATGGTATTATTGTAATATATATCATATTCATTCATTAAATTCTTATATATAATCATTATGAAATGAAGATCATGTAGAACGAGTCGCATCACATCGTGGAGACGGTATTCCGTACGTACGCACGAGTGATGATATCATTCCTATGATCGTGGAATTGTATTGGAGTGTATGTATACCATTTAAGAATAAATATCACTTTATAATAGTCATATATAGTCATTATTTACACCATTATACCCATCCAAGTAAGGTGGTGGTGGAAAATAGATTACACCACGGCGTGGAGACGGTATTCCGTACGTACGCACGCGTGGTGATTTATTTTTCCGTAGGATGGATAAATGGTGAAATAGGGTTGTTTCATACTTATAATAACATATAAGTATATTGGTGATACTGATGTTGTTACTTCATAATGAAACAACTAAAGAAGAATAAGTGGAAGATGAAATAAAGATGAAAGAATCGGTAACGGACATTACCTCTTCTTTGAAGTGCTTCTTTGAGACCTTTTTTAGGGCACTAAAATTGGTCTTTGAAGAAGACCAGGACTTCTAGGATTTCTCTAGGGAAGTGTAGAGGAGGAATTGGAAGGGTTTGTCCGAGCTTGAAGGCTCAATGTGGTGTGAGGAATAGGGGGAGGAGGTTCCCTTTTATAAGGGAGGAGAGGGGCTCCTTTGGGAAAACTAAAAATATTATTTTATTATAAAGTCATGTTCGGTTTGAAATAGCTCCAAATTGATATATTTCGAATATAAGGTGGGGATGGGTCGAAATCCGCTCATCCAATAGAATTTAGACAAGTTTAGGTATCAATTTTAACTGTATCATTTAGATTTAACTTTAAGTTAGATAATTTAACTTTTACCGTGTCTTCTTTTTTTCTTACACTATAAGGTTAATAAACTAACTATATCAAGCCAAACGAACCCCAAGTTGTTTATTATTAATATATATAAGCTTATCTAAGTCATGTGGCCGAAACTAAGATTTTTAGGATTAAAATAACAATTAATAATATAATATTTGTTTTAAAAACTATTTTATGTCAATTTTGACACTATTTAGTAATTGATTTTTGTGAAAATCATAACAGAATGATTAGTTCGAACCAAGTAAATTAAACCAATACTAAAATGTCATATTAACCTAGAAAATTAGTTTAATTCATAAAAATTCTCAAATTACATTTATTTGGGTATTTATAACATCAATTATTTCAATATTTCCTTAATAGAATAATTACTACATCATCATTGTGTCATAAATAAATTAAATTATTTAATGTCAAAAAATTACAAATAAAATACCATTATGTAGGAACTATTTTTATATTTCTAATTAATATTTAAAGTTGAATTTATCTTATGTATAACCCCATATTAAAAATGATTTACTTATTAAACTTTGATTTTAACTATTTAACACTACTTTAAATAAATTAATAATAAATGTCCTAATCTAATCCAGGTGGGCCTAAATGGTCATATGTTATTCATAAGGTTGTTTTTGGTCGAATATAGAATTAGAACATGTGATAGGGTAATAATAATATCATTTTTACCCTTAATTACCCTATTTACTTTTAACCGTGGTAAATAAAAGTAAAAAGTTACTATTCACCAAAAATTATTTTCATCTCATTGAACCACATTTTAGTCCTTGATATTAACCGTGTCTCTCGAATTTTCGAAATTCCACTCACAGAAGCTGTAAAATTATGTTTTATGAAAAATTCAGTTTTTTTAACTACCACTTAGTGGTTTCACTATTCATAAAAAATTGAATGTTTTCACAAAAATACCAAAATTTCACCCTATGCTAATTTCGATATTCCGAATCCAAAAATGAAGTCCATTTTGAAAAATAAAAATTATAAAATTTCAAAAAGTGGTTATTACTATTTATAACGGCTAGTTTTAATAATATTGTAATAGCATATCATTGTTTACTGAAACTCGGTATTGCGTACGACACAAGCTATCGAGGAAGGCCGCGGTTGCATGTAAAGCAATCCAAGCTACTATTGTGTGTAGAAAAATATTCCTTTGATGATTTATAAAAACAAAATATTTCTCATAAAAGTCCCGGGTGATACATTCTACCCCCCTTAAAATTAATTTCGCCCTCGAAATTCGTTACTTTGTCACAAACAGATGAGGATACCTCTCCCTCATCATATCCTAAAGCTCCCATGTAGCTTCTTCTAATTGGTGGTTCCTCCATAAAACTTTCACCAAGCGAGTGGTCTTGTTTCGTAGGACTTTTTCGCTATGATCCAGAATCTCTATCGGTTGTTCTTCATAAGAAAGATCTTGCTCCAGCGGTACAACTTCTGAGCTGTGTACATGTGAAGGATCAGGTATGTACTTTCTCAGGAGAGATACATAGAACAAATCGTGTACTTGAGAGAGATTCAGTGGAAGCGCCAATCGGTAAGATACCTTCCCGACACGATCCAGTATTTCAAAAGGACTAATATATCTAGGGCTCAACTTCCCCTTCTTCCCAAATCTCATGACTCTCTTCCAGGGAGATATTCGTAAAAACACTTTATCACCCAATTCAAACTCTAGGTCTTTTCTTCGGTTGTTGGCATAACTTTTCTGTCGACTCTGAGCTTCTCTTATGTGTTGTTGAATAGATCTGACCTTTTCTTCCATTTCATCAATGAGATCAGGTCCTAATAGCTTTCTTTCCCCAACTTCATCCCAACAAGTTGGAGTCCTGCATTTCTTTCTATAGAGAGCTTCATAAAGAGCCGTCTGAATACTGGAGTGGAAGCTATTATTATAAGAAAATTCCACCAATGGTAGGTGTTGATACCAACCACCTTTTAAATCCATAGAGCAAGCTCTCAACATATCTTCTAGGGTTTGAACTGTTCTCTCAGACTGACAGTCTGTCTGAGGATGATCAGCAGTGCTAAAACACAACTCTGTATCTAGAGTATGTTGAATACTTCGCCAGAACTTCGAGGTAAATCTCGGATCCCGATCAGATATAATAGAAAGTTATACTCCGTGCAATCTTACCACTTCCTTAACATATATCATAGCAAGCTGATCCAGAGAGAAATCCTCTCTAATAGCAATGAAGTGTGCAGACATGGTAACATGATCAACTATGACCCAGATAGCATTATTGCCTTTGGATGTTTTTGGAAGTCCTGTGACAAAGTCCACAGTTATGTTTTCCCATTTCCATTCGGGTATGGGTAATGGTTGTAACATCCCCTTAGACTTCTGTGTCTTAGCTTTAACTTGCTGAAAAACCAAGCACCGAGAGACATATTCAGCAACATCTCTTTTCATGCCATCCCACCATAAGTACTCTTTCAGGTCCCTATACATCTTCGTGCTTCCAGGATGAATAGATAATGAAGAACTATGAGCCTCATCCAACATCTCCTTCTTTAATTCCGGGATGGGAGGAACACAAACCCGATTCCTGAACTTTATTATCCCATCACAATCAAGGATGAATTCAGGAACATTTCTCACCATCTTTTGTAACTCGACATCTTCTTTCTGTGCCTCTATAATCTTCACATGTATAGATGGTTGAACATTCATTTGAGAAAGATAAGATTTTTCGCCTTCCATTATAATTCCAAGATCCATCCTTTGTAAATCCATAAATATTGGATCTTTTGTGATCCTCATCATGGATAAACTGGCATGGTCTTGTCGAATTAATGCATCTACCACCTTGTTTTCTTTCCCAGGGTGGTAATTGATTGAGCAGTCATAATCCTTAATCAGCTCCAACCATCTTCTTTGACGCATATTTAGCTCCTTTTGTGTGAAAATATACTTTAAACTTATTTGATCAGTATAAATATCACACCTTTCACCATAAAGATAATGCATCTAAATCTTTAATGCAAAGATTACCGCAGCTAACTCCAAATCATGTATTGGGTAATTTTGTTCTTGGATTTTCAACTGTCATGAGGCATATGCTATCACCATATCATTTTGCATAAGAACACACCCCAATCCCTTCATGGATGCATCACTATAGATCACAAACCATTCTCCACTACAAGGTAGTGTGAGCACGGGTGCACTGGATAACCTTCGTTTCAACTCCTTGAAATTCTCTTCACATTCCTCCGTCCAAACAAACTTAACTCCATTCCGAGTCAACTTGGTGAGTGGATTAGATAATCATGAAAAATCTTTCACAAAACGTCGATAATATCCAGCCAAACCAAGAAAACTTCATATCTCAGTTACTGTTGTTGGTCTTGACCATCTTTCGATAACCTCTGTTTTTGCTGGATCCATAGATATCCCCTCTTTTGAGATTATGTGACCCAAAAATGAAAATTTTTGAAGCCAAAATTCACACTTTGTAAATTTGGCATAAATCTTCTCCTTTCTCAGGGTCTTCAATATGATTCTCAATTGATCTTCGTGTTCTTCCTTTCTCTTTGAATAGACATGAATATCGTTTATAATGACTACCACAAATTGATCAAGATAGTCTCTAAAGACACTATTTGTCAGATCCATGAAGATAGCAGGGGAATTAGTAAGACCAAATGGAATCACTATAAATTCATAGTGTCCATACCTTGTACGGAAAGCCGTCTTTGGTATATCATCCCTTTTGAACCGTAATTGATGATACCCTAAACGAAGATCAATCTTGGAAAAGTATTGATCTCCACGTAGTTGGTCAAATAAGTCATAAATGCGTTGGAGAGGATATTTGTTCTTGATAGTGATCTTGTTAAGTTCTCGATAATCAATGCAGGGTCTCATTGATCCATCTTTCTCCATAACAAATAGAACAGGTGCTCCCCAAGGTGACGCACTAGGGCGTATGAATCCCTTATCAAGATTCTCTTGGAGTTGCTTCTTCAATTCCTGCAACTCAATTGGGTCAATTCTATAAGGTGTCTTTGAAATAGGCAAAGCACCCGGTATGAGTTCTATTGAAAACTCAACTTCACGATTTGGTGGAAGACCCGGTAATTCCTCCAGAAAGACATCATCAAACTCCCATACAATGGGCATATTCTTAATCGTGAGTTTCTCACCAACCTTTTGAGATAAATAACATTAATTTAGTGGAATCAAGACCCATAAGATGGAAGAAATTTCCACTGGAAGGTTATGTTCATCCTTGCATCGATAGACAATCATAGATTGATCTGGAATATGAAATTTGACTTCCCTTCTTTGGAAATTGATATGAGCTCCATATAAAGAAATCCAATCCATGCCAAGAATCACATCAAATTCTACTATAGGAAGGATCACAAGATTTGCAGGAAGTAATTTATCACAAACTTTGATCGGAGAATCATTATAAACTTTTTATGTGACTGTTGTGCCATTAGGTGTTGTCACAGCTAACTCAACATCTATTTTTTTAGGTAATACGGTGATACCCTTAAAAAATTCTTTAGAAATAAAAGAGTGGGTGGATCCAGAATCAAATAAAACATTTGCTACTTTATAGTGGATGGTAAGTGTACCTTTCACCACATCGTTATCGTACTCCACATCGCTGATAGAAATTGCATGTGACTTTCCTTTGTCTTTAGCCTTAAGAGTTTTTTGACGTCGACCATCATCATCAACCCTTGGATTAAGGAATTTATTGGCATAATGTCCCATCTCCTTGCACTTGAAACATTGAAGTGTAGTAGGTTCATTCGGTGTATCCCTTCCTTTGTTTTCATCATTAGAAATCTTCTTCCCATCATCGCGGCATTCAAATGCTCGATGACCTTCCTTTCCTCATTTTAAACATTTACTTGTCCCTTTAAGACAAATCCCTCCATGTTTCTTTCCACACTTTGAGCATAAGGTAAAGCTCATCTTCTTTTTAGTGTGCTCTTTAGATTTTCCTTTGAATTCCATTTTCCTCTTCTTATCAAACCCATATGACTGATGGGTTACTCTAATCTCTATCTCAACTTTGAGAGCACATCGAACGATTTCCTCATAGCCATTGAAGTCCCTTATTGCTAAGGCCCTTCGAAGACTTGGTTTTAAGCCACTAAAGAATCGATCGATCTTACTCTCAGGTTGGATAATAATACCAGAAGCGTACCTTGCAAGTCTTGTAAAATTTGCTTCATAGGTAAAAACAAATTCATCATCCTTTTGCTTTAGTTCAAGAAACTCCTTCTCCATATTTGTTCGGAGAATACAAGGGAAGTACTTATTGAAAAATAAGTTCTTGAACTCGTCCCATTCCATGGACTCAATTTCATCCCTTTTCCTTGTATTCTTAATAAGATTCCACCATTGATCAGCATCACCTTCCGAATGATACAATTATAGGATGACTATATCATGCTCAGAACATTGAACAACTGAAAATTTCTTTTCAGTGGTACTAATCCATTGTTCAGCAACTAATGGATCAGTAGACGCACTGAAAGAAGGTGGACGCTGCCTCATGAAGGATTCAACAGAATGTTGCTCCTTCCTTTTCTCGTTTGGAAGTCTTGCATGATTCATAGATTGAGAAAGTTGTGTGAGCATGGCTGCAAGATTTTGTATTCCAGCTCCCATAACGTTTGGTTGCTTAGGGGAACAATCATTGCATTGCCCGTCGCATTCTGTATTAACACAGTTCCTTCGGGTTCCAACCATTGACTAAAACCAAGAAGAATAGTTTGAGAAACACTAATTATAATAGGAAAACCACATAATCAAGAATAAAATTTCACACTTAAGGTCTTATCCTAGGTTATTCATGTCCATTTCTAAAACACTAAGATTGTGTTCTATTCTTAGAATTATCCTTAAGGTTCTTACTAAGGATTTCACATCCTAGTTTCCAAAGGTTGATTATACCTTTCCTTTGATACCAACTATAATGACCCATACTTTACATACATTGTTAATAATTCAAATTCGAATCATATTTATTACAACATATAACAAAACCATGAAAGGACTGTATAGGTATAGTGTCTTTAGAAACTGGGAAACATAAACAACTGGTTCATAAAGCGTCTACAATGTATCCCATTTATTTCATCATATCTATAGTCCCTTTTGGCATATCATACTTAATAACCTTCTTCCTGACCTAGGGAAAGAAAAAATAAAAAAGGGTGATCTCAAATGCTCAGTAAGGGTAAACAAAAGAAATATCAATCACATCATATTCATAAGAATATAACTTTTGGAAATATTAACCTGCAAAAGAGAGCATAATTTCATAACATGGGATAAATCATAGTAGTGAAATGGAATCCCAATAATCATAACATAAAACATGAAACCTTGTGTCATACACACATAATCATAGAGAATCATTTCTTATTAGTCAAGACTCATTGCCAAGAATATCTTAGTGGAAAAAGTCCATTTCTGAACTGAGTTCACTCCTCGTTTCAGTCCTGTTTCACTAAACTGGTATAACCTACCATTCCAGCAATGTCTATCTCATGAGATATAAAATCTTTACCCAATGCATTGGAGGGAGATATAGGTCCCACCCATCTCATAATGATACCATTCTTATGTGTGCCACAAAATCAAAAGGCATACATCATTGCATAACCCATGTAATAAAAATGGGATTCTTAAACAACATGACATCATAAAACAATTCATATAAGATAAAGGAATTCATATAAATAATTCCATCACAACATAATCAAATCAATGTAATAATAGGGATATAAACATAACCCTATATTATCTTAGATGGAAAATAATTTTGATAAAACACTTGAACTCTATTCTTGAGGAAAATATCATTTCTACTTCAAAAACACTTTTCCTTTATTAACATGTCATTCAATTATAAACTAAAATAATTTGATTAAAAATAAACTTGAAAACTTGTAAGGGAATCTTCTTGGAAATAATGTTTTAAAAATCCATTCATGCCTTATAAGTTAAAAAAACATTCATCTCATACTTTTGTCGGAAAAGTCAAAAAAGTACCTCGTATGAAAAACGACAAAAGGTTCCATTCATATCATTTAATAAAAACTCAAAGAAGGGTAAAATTGGATATAAACTATTGTAGAAGGATTTACATATTGAGGAAACATGGATGTGGATGATAAAATGCACCCCAATAAATTCCAAAGTATAAACAATATTGGATAAAAATGAGATTGTGAAATTTCCCTTACCTTAGGTCCGTTTTTCTTCGTAAGTGTCCGAACCTCCTGTATAATGATTTAAATAATGTAATTGACTTATTCCAGAATCATACTTATTTTTATGATATCATATATGGTCATATTCTTAGCTTCTTAGTAGTAATATTTCATTGCTACTTGTTATTCGGGTGTTTATAACTTTTTGTTCTTATGCGTGTGTTGTCGAATAAATTCTTATTCTTCTCTGTAGGTTATAGATACCTCATTTCCAGAATGGTATTAGTGTAATATATATCATATTCATTCATTAAATTCATTTATATAATCATTATGAAATGAAGATCATGTAGAACGAGTGGCATCACATCGTGGAGACGGTATTCCGTACGTACGCACGAGTGATGATATCGTTCCTATGATCGTGGAATTGTATTGGAGTGTATGTATACTATTTCAGAATCAATATCACTTTATAATAGTCATATATAGTCATTATTTACACCATTATATCCATCCAAGTAAGGTGGTGGTGGAAAATATATTACACCACGGCGTGGAGACGGTATTCCGTACGTACACACGCGCGGTGATTTCTTTTTCCGTAAGATGGATACATGGTGAAATAGGGTTGTTTCATACTTATAATAACATATAAGTATATTGGTGATACTGATGTTATTACTTCATAATGAAACAACTAAAGAAGAAGAAGTGGAAGAAGAAATAAAGATGAAAGAATCGGTAACGGACATTACCTCTTCTTTGAAGTGCTTCTTTGAGACCTTTTTTAGGGAACTAAAATTGGTCTTTGAAGAAGACCAAGACGTCTAGGATGTCTCTAGGGAAGTTTAGAGGATGAATTGGCAGGGTTTGGCCGAGCGTGAAGGCTCAATGTGGTGTGAGGAAGAGGGGGAGGAGGTTCCCTTTTATAAGGGAGGAGAGGGGCTTCTTTGGGAAAACTAAAAATATTATTTTATTATAAAGTCAAGTTCGGTTTTAAATAGCTCCAAATTGATATATTTCGAAGCTAAGGTGGGGATGGGTCGAAATCCTCTCATCCAATATAATTTAGATAAATTTAGTTATCAATATTAACCTTATCATTTAGATTTAACTTTATGTTAGATAATTTAACTTTTACTATGTCTTCTTGTTTTCTTACAGTATAAGGTTAATCAACTTACTATATCAAGCCAAACGAACCCCATGTTGTTTATTATTAATATATATAACCTTATCTAAGTAATTTGGCCGAACCTTAGATTTTTAAGAATAAAATAACAATTAATAATATAATATTGTTTTAAAAAACTATTTTATGTCAATTTTGACACTATTTAGTAATTAATTTTTGTGAAAAATCATAACAGAATGATTAGTTCTAACCAAGTTAATTAAACCAATACTAACATGTCATATTAACCTATAAAATTAGTTTAATTCATAAAAAGTCTCAAATTACATTTATTTGGGTATTTATAACATCAATTATGTCAATATTTCATTTATAAGATAATTACTGCATCATCGTTGTGTCAGAAATAAATTAAATTATTTAATGTCTAAAAATTACAAATAAAATACAATCATGTAGGAAATATTTTTATCTTTCTAATGAAGATTTATAGTCTAATTTATCTTATGTATAACCCCATATTAAAAATTATTTACTTATTAAACTTTGATTTTAACTATTTAACCCTTCTTTAAATAAATTAATAATAAATGTCCTAATCTAATCCAAGTGGGCCTAAATGGTCATATTTTATTCCTAAGGTTTTTTTGGTCGAATTACACTTGTCCAATAGAATTAGGACATGTGTTAGGGTAATAATAATATCAGTTTTACCCGTAATTACCCTATTTACTTTTAACCGTGGTAAATAAAAGTAAAAGTTTCTATTCACCAAAAATTATTTTCATCTCATTGAACCACATTTTAGTCCTTGATATTAACCGTGTGTCTCGGATTTTCAAAATTCCACTCACAGAAGCGGTAAAATTAAGTTTTATGAAAAAATCAGTTTTTTTAACTACCACTTAGTTGTTTCACTATTCATCAAAAATTGAAAGTTTTCAGAAAAATACCAAAATTTCACCCTAGGCTAATTTCGATATTCCGAATCCAAATATGAAGTCCATTTTGAGAAATAAAAATTATAAAATTTCAAAAAGTGGTTATTACTATTCATAACGGCTAGTTTTAATAATATTTTAATAGCATATCATTGTTTACTAAAACTCGGTATTGCGTACGACACAAGCTATCGAGGAAGGAAGAGGTTGCGTGTAAAGAAAGCCGAGCTAGTGTGGTGTGTAGTAAAAGATTCCTTTGATGATTTATAAAAAAATATTTCTCATAAAAGTCTCGGGCGTTACAAGCCCCCATAGCCCTTGGTAGCCCTTGTAGACCTCGGTAGCCCCCACATCCCCCGAAGCCTTTCCATCCCGCGGCCTCGCCGCCCCACGGCCCTTTGCGGTTCCCGCAGCCTCGTTTCCCTCACGACCTTCATGCCACCCTTGCGGCCTCGCGCCGCCCTCACAGCCATGCGCCGCCCTCGCGTCTCGAGCCGCTCTACGACACTCTCCGTGCCACCCAGCACATTCTAGGCTGGACATGGTGGGTCTGGCAAGTCCCAGTGGCCCGATTCGACCCAAACCGGGACTGGTTGGCCAAGGTCAGGTCAGGTCGGGTCGGACAGGACCCGGACCAGCTACGATCTTTTCGCTCTATCAGTCATAACATTGTCATCAGACGTCTATTTGAAAAACTATCAACAGTGCTATAAACCATTGAGCGAGATGTCCCCTTTGGTATAACCCACTTGAGATTTGGATAAATTTGGGATACAGTCAGGTTTGATCAAGCATGAATCCAACCAGGCCCTAAGGACAAAAAAGATAATAACTTACAGACCGGATGTCCGATTGACACATCGTCTCTTGCGTTGAGACCCCTATGATGTGGCATTCCTTAGGGATACTTATTCGTGGGACTTCATAGAAGTTGTATTATCGACTAATGGTTTGAGGAGAGAACCCTCCCAGATATGAGAAAGCTTAGTGCGGGAACCCAATAGCTGGTTGTGACGTGAAGAATGAATACCGATCCGGTGTGGGTTAACACTGAGCGATCCTGTGTGGGTCACCATAGAGCGATCCTGTGTGGTTCAACAATGAGTGATCCTTTGTGGTTTAGAACTGAGCGATCCTGTGTGCGTCAGCACCAAGTTATCATGTGTGGGTCAGCACCGACGGATCCTGTGTGGGTCAGCACCAAGCGATCCTGTGTGGGTCGGCACCGAGCGATCCTGTGTGGGTCTACACCGAGCGATCCGGTGTGGGACAGAACCGAGCGATCCTGTGTGGGTCAGCACCAAGATATCCTATGTGGGTCATCATCTAGAGATCTTATGTGGGTCAGCACCAAGTGATCCTATGTGGGTCAGCAGCAGAGCCTCTTAATAGAGTAAGATGATTCAGTAGTCACATCAAATAATTTTTACTTCTATACATAACTAATACCTGGTGTGAGCTGAGCTAGTACCTTTTTGGTATTCTTGTATATGGAGTACCTGTTTGGTACTTACATTCATGGTGTTCCTTCCTTTTTTGGAATAGTTGAACTTTGGGCTTTTTAGTTGGACTCTATGTTTCCTCATGATTGAGATGGGTATAATTGATAACATAGGTATATGTATGGGCATATACCTAAGTAGGGTTTTCAGTGGTTTACATGCTTTGTGGTTTATCCTTGGTGGATTTTTTAAGGCCTTGAGGGTCTCAGGGTTCCTACTGAGAATCTTTATACTCAACCCTGTACGGGCTATGCCCGCACCTCATTGTGTTTGGTGCAGACGATGGACAACACTGATTGAGGACGAGAGTACCAGGACTAGAGGTAGCTCAGAGGTGGACCTTAGACGAAGTGTACCACCAAGACAACCATTTGATAGCTATACCTACCCTTCATCTAGGATCCTTGGTGGTTGATCAAAGGAGTTGTTCCAGTTTATTTGTACTTTCAGTTTTTGGTACATTCCAGTTGGCCTTGTATTCTGGCCCCTTTTTCTTTGGGTACTCACTCTGTTTACTATTCAGTTTACTTGAGTTCATATCTTCTTGTGTGATTGGTTGTGTGTGTTTACAGTTTATAAAGTCAATTCCTTCCCAGTTTAGGGGAATACGCCTTCCCTGCTATTCGCCAGCCCCTAGCCTATGCAAGGCGGGCTTGGGGTAGTCACGACATGGGCCCTGGGGGATGGGGCATGAAAACTTTGTATCAAATGAGTTATTTCTACCATATAAAGTTTCAATATGATCATTTTAACATCAATAGTGTCCATTCTAGTGAGTTTGGTTATCAGTTTATGGAATCCAGTGTTCGTGCGATGATTGACATATCTATACACCAGGACCCTAACTTCTGATTTCCATCTTAGTGCATGAAAACACTGATTCAGTGAGTATTTTAAAAACATTTCTTTGTGATATTTAGATTCAGTTCACCATGTATAACTTATTTACCATGGATCACCTGTTTATTTTTAGAACTCCCCCACTTAGACAGCCATCTAGGGTTACGGGTATAGTTCACACTGATAGCCCACCGAGCGATGAAGCCTCGGTGTAGGGCCCTTTTCCAGGAGAGGCAACAGCAGAGGCACCAACAGTACCATTACCCGTTGTTCCACCAATTCCACCATCCCCAACAGTAGAGGGAGAATTCCGCTTGGGTTCATTTCTTGAGTTCCAGTGCCAGTGGCCACCCAGGTTTAGGGGAGAGACAGACCAATAGGCGGCTGAGGATTTTTTGGAGGCTGTGGTGAGAGTCATTCTACTAGTAGGGACATCAGCTGATCTCATGGTGATCCTTTCTGCCTGTCTATTACAAGAAGCAGCAGTAAGATGGTGGAGCATGATGCTCCAGGTTCATGACAAGGTGATGCTTCTATGGGAAGAATTTTAAAGCCTATTTTGGGTATAGATTGTTGCAGTGACTCTTCGTGTAGTGCGCATACAAGAGATTCTTCATCTATAGTAGGGAAGCATGATTGTGGAATGGTACTCAGTGAGATTCACTAACCTCTCACGCTACTCCATTGATATGATTCAAGACCCATTCTTTAGGTCCCGGACCATTGAGTAGGGACTCTGGTAGAAGAACAAGGCTTTGATGATTTCTCTCAGCATCTCGACGCAGGAAGGGGTGTTAGAGCAAGCCCTCTTAGTGGGGAGTTTTCTTACTGACCAGTCGCTAGTAGTGAGACCCACCACTGGAAGTCACCTAGCGGAGTCTTCTACAGTTGGCTGTAGACAGATGTCACGAAGGTCCTAGAGGACCAGACCTGCTGGTGGATGACAACATGACTCATGATCGGCTGTGCAGGGTACTAGAGACAGAGCCAGTCATGCATGGAGCGGGAAGTTTTACGCATGCGGTGGGCAGGTCCACATGGCTCGTGACTGTCCGACCTTCCATACGGATGTTCAGCAGATGGCTGGGTGACCGCCCAGGTAGAGATAGAGGTTCGATCAAGGTGGTCCATAGGGATGAGGAGGATGTGGCAGAGGATATGGTCGTGCTGCTGGCGTTGTGCGACGATTCGATGTGTTACCACCACCACCACTAGGTGGTCCACCATGACCATAGGGAGTAGGTGCACAGGGGAGAGCTCAGCTCCAGGTAGCTAAGGCCTATGACCGTGGTTCTCTAGAGATGATATGGGGTACAATATATGTCTACTACACCTTAGGTGCAGTACTTATTGACACTGGTTCTAGTTATTCTTTTATTTCCACTGCCCTCATTCAGAGATCAGGGATTCTGACGTAGTCGTTGGCTCGATCCTTATAGCTAGAGACTCGTACGGGAGTAGATTCGACGATTATGCACTGGTGTCGGCTGTGTGATCTTACTCTTGGAGGAGAGAGCTTCAGCTGGGATCTCCTAGTTGCGGCGTCAAGTCCTTATGACCCCATCCTTGGTATGGACTTGTTATCTATATTCCATGCTCATATTGACTGTATTAGGGGCAAAGTGTGGTGTCTCCACATGGATGGGACCATATTTACCTTCACCAGCGAGAAGGGAGACTTTGTAGCACAGGATGGACTTACCTGGAGGAGAGTGCAGCTGATCACTCATCAGTTTTATATCCTTACCCTCGGAGCAGTTGATGTGGAGAGTCCGAGTTGTCCTATAGATGTGAACTAGTACGCATATGTCTTCCTTGATTATGTTCCAGGTCTACCTCCTCATAGAGAGGTGGACTTTTACATTGACATATACCCTAGGACGACACTGATATCTACACCAGATTATCGTATGGCTCTCATAGAGCTTCTAGAGCTGCGGGTTTAGCTGGGGGACTTATAGGGGAAATGGTTCATTTGACCTAGTGTTTCTCCTTGGCCAGCCTTGATTTTGTTCACCAAGAAGGTGGATGGGAGCATGAGACTTTGTGCTGACTATCAGCACCTGATCCAGGTGACCATGAAGAATAGGGACCCACTTCTAAAGATTAACATCCTCTTTGATTAGATGAAGGGAGAATGGTGGTTTTCGAAGATAAAACTCAGATCTGGCTATCACCAGCTCAGAGTATGAGACGAGGATGTGCAGAAGACATCTTTCATATGTCATTACGGCCTCTACGAGTTCTTGGATATTCCATCCGGCATCACAGATGCTTCATAAGTGTTAATGGGACTTATGAATAGGATCTTTCATCCATACCTTAATTTCATGGTAGTAGTCTTCATCGACGCCATTCTAATCTACTCGATTATAGATGAAGAGAATTCCTATCATTTTCAGGTAGTACTGGACACACTCTAATAGCACCATCTTTTTGGTAAGCTCTCGAACATCCATTTTTTGTTCTGATAGGTTCACTTTCTAGGACACGTCATCTCAGAGGCTGGAGTTGCAGTAGATCCAGTGTATATTGAGGCGGTACTTTCTTGGGAACCACCCAATAGTGTCATTGAGATACAGAGTTTCCTATGTTTGGACGGATATTACTGGAGATTTGTTCCATATTCCTCCAGAGATGCAGCACCTTTATCAGTGATGACGAAGAAGTTGAAACCCTTCGTTTGGTCATAGAGATGCCAGTGGAGTATTCGTGAGCTGAGGATGAGGCTGACTAGTGAACCCATCTTGGGGCTACCAGAGTAGAGAGTAGGGTACGTAGTCTACTGCAATGCATCAGGGACCGGACTCAGAGGTGTCCTGATGCTGGAGAAAGTAGTGATCGCTTATTGTTCTTGAATGTTGAGACAACATGAGCAGAACTACGCTACCCATGACCTAGAGTTAGTAGTAGTGGTCTTCATCTTGAAAAAGTGGTGACATTATTTAATGGGCGAGCGTTTTATAGTGTACTCTGATCACAAGAGTCTCAGGTATATCTTCACTCAGAAGGACCTAAACATGAGATAGAAATGTTGGCATGAGTTCCTCCAAGACTATGACATCAAGATAGTCTATACTCATGGGAAGGGGAACGTTGTAGTAGATGCACTCAGCAGGAGGTCTAGTATACAACTACTAGGCGAGGCGATGGAGTAGATGGCCACTTTGTAGATATCATTTGTGGATCGGGATGGAGCAGCTTTCCTTTAGTCTCTTACAGTCACTCCCCCACTTCTTCCGTGAGCCAGGGAGGCATAGCATAGGGACACTGACTTCAAGACTCAATGTGCTCAGATATCCATAGGATAGGCACCTGATGCATTTTGAAGGTGGGGATCATGTCAACCGCTTCAGAGGATGTACCATGGTACCAGTGTCTCTTCGGGAGGAAGTGATGAGGGATTTCCACACATCCCCTCTAAAAGTACATCCAGGAGTGGATAAGATGTACCAGGATATCCGACGACAGCACTGGAGGTCGGGAATGAAGAAAGCAGTAGTAGAGTTTTTCTCCCAGTGCCCCACTTGTCAGTACGTGAAGGCGGAGCATATGGTACCAGTAGGATTGGTTCAGACATTAGATGTCCCAGAGTGGAAGTGGGATGGGATATCCCTGGAATTAATGATAGGACTTCCACATACATCCAGAGCACATGATTCTATCTGGGTGATCATCGACCGACTCACCAAGTCTGCCCACTTCCTACCGATCAAAGAGTAGGGTTTAGTAGAGAGCTTCAGATGACTCTTTGTGTAGAAGATTGTGCGGATACATGGGGTACCCTCGACGATTGTCTCCTATCGTGATGCACGTTTTACACACTAGCTATGGAAGTGGTTGCTGGAGGCTTTCGGGGCATAGCTTCATTTAAGAATAGCCTACCATCCGTAGATGGATGGCCAGACTAAGCGGACCATTCAGACCCTCGAGGAAATGTTGCATGCTTGCATCCTTAACTTCGGTCACAGCTGGGAAGATCACTTTCCATTGGTGGACTTTTCATACAATAATAGTTATCACTACACCATATGGATGACAACTTTTGAGGTGTTGTACAGGCGACCTTGCAGATCACCTTTGTGATGGGCTGACCCAGGGGAGTCATCACTAGTGGGACCATAGATCGTATGGGCTGCCACAGAGAAAATGCAGATCATCCAGGAGAGGATGAATACTGCATAGAATAGGAAAAAGTCTTATGCCGACATGAGACATAGACCTCTAGTGTTCGAGGATGGTGACCACACCATTCTACGGGTCTCACCCCGATGAGGGTTTTGGAGATTTGGATGAGATTTCAAGTTATCTCTCAGGTTCATTGGACCCTTTCAGGTCCTCACTAGAGTTGGCGAGGTGGACTACCTCATAGATCTTCCACATCAGTTGCACTGGGTTCACATCATCTTCCATGTATCCTAGAAGAGGATATAGGTGCACGACCCTTCCCATGTCATCAACCACGGAGAGCTAGACATCGACGATGGGGATACTATTACGGAGGTTTTAGTTGAGATTAAGGATCTAGTGGAGAGGGCCCTTCATGGGTGGTCGATACCTCTATTGTGCGTTTGTTGGCAGCACGGGAACCTCGATGAGAGCACGTGGGAGCGGGAGGCTCAGATACATGCTTAGTACCGCCACTTTTTTTCCAAGTTTAGTGATATGTCTTATGGGGATGTAAAGCCTTGAGGTGGGGAGCATTTAAAAACTCAGAAATTACATGTATTTCTTTTAAATAAATGGGAATTTTACGAGTCCATGAAAATTGACGGTGCATGATCTGGAGGCCTGGAGTGGCCAGAATAAACGGGTACGTTCAGTAAATGTGTGAGCAGGTTTTCTAACATTTGAACCAATGCTCCTAATAGAAATTTGAGGGCACCGTTGAACTCACAGCGCCGGTAGTCACTTAGGGAGACCTTCACCCCAACCGCAGTAGGTCGAGGGTAGAAGTTAGTTTTTCAATTATTCGTGAAAGAATAAAATAAAATAAAATTGTGTAACATTTTATTTTCATTTGAAACTCCCATGTATGGTTATGGAGCAGGGGACCACCGAACCTAAAACCCCCCATTTGAATTTAAGGGTGGGGATTACCCAAACCCTACTAATGTGAGAAACCTCTTGAACTCCCTCTTTAATGAGGGAGGTGACCTTTAGGTTTCCCAAAAATTTATTACGCCAACCTCAATGTAATTATGATGCCAATTTAATTTGTTCCAACAATTAAATTGGGGAAGCATATCATATTGGCTACCTTTTCTTTTTGGTGGAATTGGGGGGAAGTGTTGGAAAAGGGAAATTGGGAGAGAACCTTGGAGTCATTCTTCTTCTCCAATGAAGAATGATCCTCCAAAGAAGAACGTTAACGCACGACATCAATTTCATCCTCGGGGCATCATCCAACATGGGTTGTCTTCAATCGATGGTTGTCCTTCCCTCCTCATCAATGTCAACAAACAAACGAGGTAGGGGTGTGTTTTAAATTTTTAAACGTTAATTTTTCCCCTCACGTTGAATCATACCCCTTGAGCCTCTTTCTACTGCTCTAATGAAAAAGGTGCAATCCAAACAAATATGGCTCGACCCCTCTGTAGTTCTTCCAGAATGGTGTGTCCATCGTGATGGAAGAACAAGGCTTTATGCCATGGCGACGAACGAAGAGCGGTTGTATGAAAAGGATACCGACAAAGGTGCGGGGCATGACCACGCCATGCGGAGAGGATGATTGGCCCTCTGGCCAAGTGCGGTGGATAGCCACACTACGGCCGCCCCAACCCACTATAGTTTCCCTATTGGACCACGTCCTCCGCGCCGCCTCGCACTGCCCCACGACCTCCATCGCCCCGCACCCCGCTACGGCCCCCTCGACTTCACTGCCCCACAGACCTCCACAGCCCCCACAGCCTCACCGTCCCATGGCATCATGGCCCCGACAGCCTCTCCGCCCCACGAACCTTCGCGACCCTTGTGGCCTAACCACCCTCGCAGCCTCGACCCCACCCTAGAGGCCTCCACGCCACCCTCACGGCCTCGGCGCCTCCCTGGCGGCCTCGCACTGCTCCGTGTCCCCCACGCCACCATGTGCGGGCCAGGCCAAACCCAACGTGGATCGGGCTGAACCCAGTGGGCATGGTGGACCCAAACCGTGTTGGGTCGGCCCATGTTGGGTCGAACCGGACCCAGACAAGCTACGAGATTTTACCTCTATCGGCCATAACATTGGCACCATGCATCTGTTTGACAAACCGATAAGGGCGTTGTAAACCATGGAGCGAGATAGTCCATTTGGTATACCCCACCTGAGATTTTGATAAATTTTGGGATACGGTATGGTTAGATCGAGCACGAATCCAACCGGGCCCTCGGGACTAAAAAGACAATAGCTTACAGACCAGGTGTCTGATTGATGCACTGTCTATTACGTTGAGACCCCAATGAGGTAGAGGTCCTTTGGGATACTTTTTCATGGTACTTCATGGTAGTTGGATTATTGACCAGTGGCTTGAGGAGCGGACCCTCCTAGAGATGATCATGTTTAGTGCGGGAACCCAGTAGCTGGCTGTGACGTGAAGAATGAATAGTGATCTTGTGTGGGTTAGCACCGAGCGATCCTGTGTGGTTCAGCACCGAGCGATCCAGTGTGGGTCACCATCGAGCGATCCTGTGTGGGTTAGCACTGGGCGATGCGATCCTATGTGGGTCTACACCGAGAGATCCTCTCTGGGTCAAGACCTAGTGATCATATGTGGCTCATCAACGAGAGATCCTATGTGGGTCAGCACCGAGTGATACTATGTGGGTCAGTACCAAGCGATCATGTGTGTTTCTGCACCTAGAAATACTATGTGGGTCAGCATCTAGAGATCCTATTTGGGTCATCACCGAGCGATCTGATGTGGGTTAGTAGTAAAGCCTCTTAACAATGTAAGATGATTCAGTAGTTATATCTAATCATTTTTTACTTCTGTACCTATGTTATACATGGTTTGAGCTGAGTGGGTACCTTTGGGGTATTCTTCTTTCTGGCGTACCTATTTGGTACTTACCTTCGCGGTGTTGCTTCCATTGTGGAATAGCTGAGGTTTGTGCTTTTGTGTTGGACTATGTGCTTCCTCATGATTGACATGGGTATACATGATAACTTAGGTATATGTATGGGCATATACCTAAGTAGGTTTGTCACTAGTTTACATGATTTGTGGATTATCCTTGGTGGATTTTGTGAGGCCTTGAGGTTCTCAGGTTTCCTACTGAGTATCATTATACTCACCCCTGCACGGGCTATGTCTGGACCTTATTGTGTTTGGGGAAGACAACAAACAGCGCTAACTAAGGACGAGAGTACCAGGACTGGAGGTAACTTGGAGGTGGACCTTAGACAAAGTGTACCGCAGAGATGACTGTTTGATAGGTTTACCTACCCTTTAGGTAGGATCCTTAGTGGGTGATCATAGGATCTATTCCAGTTTATTTGTACTTTCAGTTTCGGGTACTTTCTAGATGGGCTTGTATTCTAGCCTCTTTTTCTTTTGGTACTCACTCTATTTAGTATTCATTTTACTTTAGTTCGTATCTTTTTTTGTGCTTGGTTGTGTGTGTTTACAAGTTATAAAGGAAATTCCTTCCCAGTTTAAGGGAATATGCCTTCCCTACTAGTCACCAGCCCCTAGCCTATAGAAGGCAGGCTTGTGGTAGTCCCAGTCTGGGCCCCAGGGGACGGTCCATGACAAATTAGAATCAAATGAGTCTTTTATACCATATAACATTGGACTATGATCATTTTAATGGAAATGGTGTTAAGTTTATTGAGTGTGGTTATTAGTTTAGGAAATCCAGTGTTGGTGCGGCGGCTGACGTATCCATACACCAGGACACTGAGTTCTGATTTCCATCTCAGTGCACGAAAACATTGAATGTGTGAGTATTTTAAAAAATTTTCTTTGTGATATTTAGATTCAGCTCACCAGGTATAACATATTTACTATGGAGAACATGTTTATTTTTAGGACACCTCCATGTAGATATCCAGCTAGGGTTATGGTTATAGTTCACACTGATAGTCCACTGAGCGATGAGGCCTCGGTGTAGGGCCCTTTTCAAGGAGAGGAACTAACAGAGGAACCAGCGGTTCCATTACTCGTTGAGCCACTGATGCCACCGGCCCTAGTAGTAGAGGGTACATGCCACATGGGTGCATTACATGTGTTCCAGTTCCAGAGGCCACCTGGGTTTAGGGGAGAGATGTACCCACAGGCGGCTGAGGATCGGTTGGAGGCTGTGGTGAGAGTCATTCGACTAGTAGGGACATCAGCTGATCTCATGGATATCCTTACTGCCAGTCTACTATAGGAAGCCATAGGAAGATGGTGGAATTTGATGATTTAGGTTCACGGCAAGGTGAAGCTTCTCTACGAAGACTTTGAGAGCCTGTTTCGGGTATAGTTTATTCCAGCTACTCTTCGCACAGTGCACATAAAGTTGCTTCTTCATCTGTAGTAGGGCAACAAGATTGTGCCCTAGTACTCAGCGAGATTCACTGGCCTCTCATAATACTCCCCTGATATTGTGAGAGACCCATTCTTCAGGGCCCGAACCATTGAGCAGGTACTCAGGATGAAGATCAAGGCTTTGATTATTTCTCTCAGCATCTCAACACATGAAAGGGTGTTAGAGAGAGCCCCATTAGTAGAGATTTTTCATGTTGACCAGTCGCTAGCAGTGAGACCCACCACCGGACATCACGTAGTGAAGTCTTCTGGAGCTGGAAATAGACAGATGTCATAGAGGTCCAAGAGAACTGGACCTGTTGGTGGATGACCGCATGACTCAGGATCGGTTGTGCGGGGTATCAGAGACAGAGCCATTCATGCGAGGAGCAAGAAGTGTAACGCATGCAGTGAGCATGGCCACATGGCTCGTGACTATCTGACCTGTCATATGGATGATCAGCAGATGGCTGAGGGACCGCCCAGGTAGAGATAGATGTTGGACCGAGGAGGTCCGCAGGGATCAGGCGGGCGTGGTAGAGGAGCAGGCCGAGCTGCTGGAATTGTGTGATGATTTGAGGTGTTAGAACCACCACCACTAGGTGGTCCACCCTGACCACAGGGAGTAGGTGGACAGGGGCGAGCTCAGCTCCATGCAGCTAAGGCCTATGACCGTGGCACTCCAGAGATGATATGAGGTATGATCTGTGTCTACTCCACATTATCTACAGTACTTATAGACACAGGTTCCTGTCATTCTTTTATTGCCACTTCCCTCGTTCGGAGCTCGTGGACTCTGACGTAGCTATTGGCTCGATCCTTACTACTAGAGACTCATACGAAAGCAGATTCAGTGATTACGCATTTCTTCCAGCAGTGTTAGCTTACTCTAGGAGGCGATTGTTTTGGATGGGATCTCCTAGTAGCGGCGTCGAGGCCTTATTACATCATCTTTGGTATGGACTTGTTATCTACATTCCATGATCAGATTGAATATTTTAGGTGCAAAGTGTGGTATCTCCATACGGATGGGACTAGGTTTACCTTCACCAACGAGAAGTGAGACTTTTTAGAACAGGATGGACTTACCTGGAAGGGAGTGTAGCCGATGACTCATCAGTGGGCTAGCCTTACCCTCGGAGTAGTTGAAGTGGAAAGTCCAAGTTATCATGTAGTGGTGGACCAGTACGCGAATGTCTTCCATGATGATGTTACGGGCCTACCTCCTCGTAGAGAGGTGGACTTTTACATTGAATTGTACCCTGGTACGACAACGATATCTACACCAGGGTATCGAATGGATCCCACAGATCTTTGTGAGCTGCGGGTACAGCTAGGGGACTTAAAGGGGAAAGGGTTCATTCGGCCTAGTGTTTCTCCATGTTCAACCTCGATTTTGTTTGCTAAGAAGGTAGATGGGAGCTTGAGAATTTTTGTTAACTATCGGCGCCTGAACTAGGTGACCATGAAGAACAAGTACCCACTTACAGGGATTAACAACTTCTTTGATCAACTGAAGGGATCATAGTGGTTCTCGAAGATAGGCCTCAGATCAAGATATCACCAACTCAGAGTATGAGACGAGGATGTGAAGAAGACATCTTTCATATGTCGGTACGGCCTCTATGAGTTCTTATTAATGCCATTCGGTGTCACCAATGCTCCATAAGAGTTCATGAGACTCATGAACAAGATCGTTCAGCCATAACATGATTTCTTGGTAGTAGTCTTCATCAATGACATTTTGATCTACTAGACTACTGATGAGGAGCATGCCTATAATTTGCAGGTAGTACTGGACACACTCCGAGAGCACCAGCTTTTTGGTAAGCTCTCGAAGTGCCAGTTTTGGATCAAAGAGGTTCACTTTTTTGGACAAGTCATCTAAGAGGTTGGAGTTGCAGTAGATCCAGCGAATATTGAGGCGGTACTTGCTTGGGAGCCACCCAGGAGTGTGATCGAGATACGGAGTTTTCTGGGTTTGGCCGGATACTACTGGATATTTTTTCCATATTTCTCCAAAGTTGCAACACCTTTATCAGTGCTGACGATGAAGGTGAAACCCTTTGTTTCGTCAGAGAGACACCAGCAGAGTTTTCAAGAGCTGAGGCAGAAGCTGACTAGTGAACCCATCTTGAGGCTACCAGAGGAGGGTGTATGGTACGTAGTCTACTTTGACGCATCAGGGAACAAACTCAGATGTGTCCTGATGCAGGAGAGAGCAGTGATCGCTTATTGTTCTAGACAGCTGAGACAACATGAGCAGAACTACGCTACCCATGACCGAGAGTTAGTAGTAGTGGTCTTTGCCTTGAAAATGTGGTGACAATATTTGATTGGAGTGCGTTTTACAATGTACTCTTCTCACAAGAGCCTCATGTATATCTTCTCTCAGAAGGACCTGAACTTGAGAAAGCGACGTTGGCTTCAGTTCCTCCAAGACTATGACTCCATGATAGTATATACTCCTAGGAAGGGAAACGTTGTAGAAGATGCACCCAGGAAGAGGTCTGGTATGCAGCTACTAGGTGCGGCGATGGATCAGCTCGACACTTTGCAGATATCCTTTGTGGATCGGGATGGATCAGCTTTCCTTCAATCTCTTACAGTCACTCCCCGACTTCTTCCGTGAGTCAGGGAGGCACTGCGTGGAGACACTGACTGTGAGAATCGATGTGATTACATATCCACAGGATAGGCACCAGATGGATTTTTTAAAGGTGTGGAGCATGTCATCCTCGTCAGAGGATGTACCATGGTACCTGTGTCTCTTAGAGAGGAAGTGATGAGGGAGTTCCACACATCCCCTCTAGTGGAACATCCATAAGTGGGGAAGATTTACCAGGATCTCCCATGATAATACTAGTGACCAGGAATGAAGAAAGCAGTCGAAGTGTTTGTCTCTCGGTGCCTCACTTTCCAGCAAGTGAAGGCGGAGCATCAGGTACCAGCAGGCGTGTTTAATCCATTAGTGGTCCTAGAGTGGAAGTGGGCGGGATATTCATGGACTTCATGGCAGTACTTCCATGTACATCCAGAGGTCATGATTCTCTCTGGGTGATCGTCGACCGACTCACCAAGTCTTCCCACTTCCTACCCATCAGAGAGAAGAGTTTAGTTGATTGATTGGGATGCCTCTATGTGTAGTAGATTGTGCATATACATGGAGTAACCTTGACGATTGTATCCTATCATCATGCATGTTTTACTTACCATATATGGAAGGTGTTTTAGGAGTCTTTCGGAACATAGCTTCATTTGAGAACTGCCTTCCATCCACAGACGGATGGCCAGACTAAGAAGACCATTCAGACCCTCAAGGACAAGCTGCATACTTACATCCACGACTTTGGTCATATCTAAGAGATCACTTGTCTTTGGTGGACTTTTCATACAACAAAAAATATCACTCCACCATAGGCATGACACCTTTTGAGGTGTTTTACATGCGACCTTGTAGATCACCTTTGTGCTGTACTGGCATAGGGGAGTCAACACTAGTGGGACTAGAGATGGTACGAGCTACCACATAGAAAATGAAAATCATCCAAGAGAGGATGAAGACTGCTCAGAGTAGGAAAAAGTCTTATGCCATCAAGAGATTGAGAAATCTAGTGTTTGAGGATGGTGACCACACCTTTCTAAGGGTCTCACCAAGATGAGGGTTTTGGAGATTTAGCCATGGTGTAAAGTTATCTCTGAGGTTCACTGGACCATTTCAGGTCCTTAGCAGAGTTGGCGAGGTGGCTTACCGCTTAGCTCTTCCACCTCAGTTGCATCGGGTGCACGTCGTCATCCATGAATCACAGGTGAGGAGATAGGTGCACGTCCCTTCCCACGACATCGACCATAGAGAGATGGACGTCGATGATGGGGTGATTTTTATGAAGGTTCTATTTGGGATTGAGGATCAACAGGAGCGGGTCCTTCATGCGTAGTCGATACCTCTATTGTGCTTTCGTTGGCAGCATGATAACCTCTAGGAGAGCACATGGGAGCGGGAGGCTTAGATATATGCTCAGTACCCCCACTTTTTTTCCTAGTTTAGTGATTTGTATTATGGGGATGTAAAGCCCTAAGGGGGGAGCATTTAATGACCCAGAAATTCCATGTAATTGTTTTTAATTAAATAGGAATGTTACGAGTCCGTCAAAATTGACGGCGTGTGATTCAGAGGCCTGGAGTGGCGGGAATGAATAGGTATATTTCGTAAATGTGCGAGCGTGTTTTTATATCTTTTGAATTGGTTCTCAGAATAGAAATATGAGGGCACATTTGAACTCGCTGCGTCGATATACACTTAAGGAGACCTTCACCCCGACCATAGTAGGTCAACGGTAGAAGTTAGTTTTTCACTTATTCGTGAAAGAATAAAATAAAATAAAATTTTGTAACATTTTATTTTAATTTGAAACTCCCATGTGAGGTTATGGATCTGGGGACCACCGAACCTAAAACCCCCAATATTAATTTAAGGGTGGGGACCACCCAAACACTCCCAATGTGAGAAATCTCTTGAACTCCCTCTTTAATGAGGGAGGTGTCCTTTAGGTTTCCCCAAAATTTATTATGCCAACCCCAATGTAATTATTATGCCAATTTATTTTGTTCCAACAATTAAATTGGGGAAACATATCATATTTGATACTTTTTCTTTTTGGTGGAATTGGGGGGAAGTGTTGGAAAAGGGAAATTGGCAGAGAACCTTCGAGTCATTCTTCTTCTGCAATGAAGAACGTTGACGCACGACTTCAATTTCTTCATTGGGGCATCCTCCAATGTGGGAGGTCTTTAATATATGACAGTATATAGCACCCCATGATTACATGGTTCGCATCTCTTTCAGTAATGCAATAGCTTTCATTGTACGCAAGTTCGAGATTCTAACACACTGCGACCAATGAAAGTAGTCGTTATGAATAGTAGTACCCAATTTTTGAAATTTTATAAATTTTATTATTCAAATTGAACATCATTTTTGGATTCGGAATATCTAAATTATCCTAAGTTGAATTTTTCATTTTTTTCTGAGAACTGCCAATTTTTTATTAATAGTGTAAAATAACAAACTTTAATTAAAAATAACTTTTTTAATAAAAATAATTTATAGTAATAAATTATATTATTTAGTTGTTTTAAAGTATAATTAGAATATATTTTATCCATTTTATCAAATGGTGGCCATTATAATTATTTTCACATTGAAATTGGACATAAACAATTGTCATTCTTTTGATTGATATTCTTTTGTAAAAACACGCTATTTGTTTTGACAACGGGAATTAATTATAAAATTAATTAATGAAACTTATATATTTTTAATTTGGTAAAATGGACATAATCGTTGAATTTGGAATATAAATTATATCTCAGGGTGGATTTTTGGTATTTTTCTGAAAAACTTCAATTTTTGATAAATAGTGAAACCACTAAGAGGTAGTTAAAAAACTGCTTTTTCATTTAAATGAAATTTTACCTCTTCTGTGAATTTAATTTCAAAATCCTGACAAACATGGTAGTAATTAGGAAGTAAAATGTGGTTCAATGGGATGAAAATAATTTTTGTTGAATAGTAACCTTTGAGTTTTATTAACCGCGATTAGAGGTAATTAGAGTAATTTAAGGTAAAAATAATGTTATAATAATATCAAATTACCTTGACACATGTCATAATTTTATTAATGACTCATGGATGGCCAAGACAATCCAGGGGTCAATTTTTGGGACCCTATGGAGCCACTTGGGAAAGATAATGACATTAATACCATTTATTTAAAGTAAAAATAAAAATGTCACAAACATGTATTGTTTTACTAAAACAATTTTTAAAAGGGTTATACAAGTTATGATTATGACTATAAATATCCATTGAAAAGATAAAAATATTTACAACATCATGGTAATTGTTTTATAATATTTAGGCATTAAAAAAAAATTTATTTATCACACCATGATGACGCAGTGATTACCTCATTAATGAACGATTTAAATAAAATAAAAAGATATGGTAAAATCTAAGACTTACACTTGTCTAAAGCCTATTGGATGGGTGTATCTCGAACCCTTATCACCTAAATTCAAAATATATCATTGTGGGGCCTTTAAAATCAGAAAATCATTTCATAATAATGTAACATTTCATGGAATTCCAATAGTGCCCCTCCTCTCCTCTTATAAAAGGCCACCACCTCTACCACCTTATTCACACCTTAAAAGCCATTTAGATCTGCCATCCTCTACCCAAATACTCTCTCAACTTCCCTATATTACTCCTAGAATCCTCACTTTGGGATGAATTCTTCCCAAGGAAGCATTTGTCTCAAATCAAAAAGAGTTACCTGATTTTAAGGTAATGTCTTCTCTTAAGTTCTTTTGTTTTATTTTTCTTCTACAATCCCTTAAACTCTTTTTATTCCATTATTTTGTAACAACACCAGTATCTTCAATATACTAGGATGTTGTTAGGATAAAGATTTGATTTAATCTTACACACACCTTCATCTAATGGTTAAATAATATACTATTTCTCTAGGTGGCGAATTACTGCCTCACGAAACAATGATTGTTCAATATTCTTTTAACACCTATCTTGGTGGAAATTAAGATGTCACTATATTTATATATGATATATATTATGTTCATGTTTTCCATATGCTTCTGTATTTTTCATTTATGGCATACATTTATGATTTCAATTATGGGTAAATGTGATAATTTCATTTTTGGAAGTGCGGACTACCGCCCCCTTAAAGTGATTTGAATCATTAATTCCGTATGTGGGATGTATAAAGGATGGAGTTAATGATATTATATATGATATTATACTATAATTATGATGTTCCTTTATATCATTATGATTTCATTCAATTAAATATGAAATAGAAAGGAAACTAGCGTTCATGCGTACGTGCGTCTTACCGTCTCCATGAACGGTGCATTTCATTTCTTACCTTTAAATGTTATGTAATATTATAAATGCATGTATATAGTAGATATATATTATATCTATGATACCTACATCTTGAATATAATTCTGGAAATAATGGATATTTTACTACATAGAAAACATGAAATTATAAGAAGTTTATTTTTGACTCAAGTACCAATGGTCGACAAAATGACCGTTATTAACTTAATTAATTACATAATGTTCATAACATGGTAATAAGTGATATAAAAGGAATAATGAACATGAAAAAGGTTCTTAAGAAATTAGATATTAACTCTAGTTTATTATTCAAGAGATTAAAGAATGATCGAGTCAAGTCAGACACTAGGTAAGGGAATTCGTCTCAATCTCCTTTCATTAAGGCATATTTTGTTTTATACACAACTTTCTTTTATACAGTGTATAAACCCCTTTGAATTTTACTTTTATTCAAAAGGAAAATTTTAATATGAAGCATTTTTACTAAAAGACAAAAAGAATGCTTTTTCTTACGTATGTGGTGACAATGACTTCTCTGCCGCCATGACCATTATTTGAGTTTTGGCTTACTCTACAAGCCACAACTTTTACAAAATGAAAAATAAATATCGTGTTTTAATTTTCTTTTATTTTGGTATTTATAATGATTTTTATAATGTTTTTATTATATCAATGTGTTGTATTGATATCTTGTGATTGAAATGTTGAAATGATATGTTTCATTTATGCATGTATTATGTGATACGATTATGTTATGGTTTATGATATGTTTAAACCTATTAATATTAGGAATTCATTGGACTTAATAAGTGATGGGTGGATCCCGCTATAGCTCCTCGATGCATCGGTAGGTCTCATGAAACAAACTAGTTTCTTGGCACAAGGCCTTGGAAAAATCTTATTTTTAGGCTTGGAACGTGGCCTTGGCTACCTGGTTATGATAGTCTGGCATTATAAATTCCATCATTATGAAAGTGGTTATTGATATTGCATGTGATTATTTGACTAGTAAAATATCTTTGTGAATAAGTAAATGGCAGTACATCATTTTATTTTTTCCATATTATGCTGAATTTCATGTTTAAAAGGATTTTGTTTTAGTTATAAATTTCCTTAAATGTTTATGTTTACTTACGAAAGTTTCCGCTATATTATTATCCTTACTGATCTTCTAAGATCACCCCTTTCTATGTTTTATTTTCCCAGGATGTGAAGAAATATTTTATGACTGACCTGCAGGGAAAGTCTGAAGGGGATATGAGTGTGGACTATGGAGACTATGTTATTGTGATTTTTCACTTTATTATGTAATGTAACATTTATGAATGTATTTAGTGTTTCCAAGGATATTAAAATAATCGGTATTTCGAGACTTGATCTTTTGTGATCATGCCAATGTTACATAATAATGCACCGAGTTTGGGTAACTGGGGTCGGGGCGTTATAGTTGGTATCAGAGGGAAGTTAATACTAACCTTGGAAGCTAGATTTAGATAAACTATGATTAGAGCACATATCCCTAAGATAGACTTTGAGGATTAGTATAGAAGAAATTCCTAGAATTTTCGTATTATAATGATTTTGTGAGTTTTCCGACCAATAAATCCTTTTCTGGATACGAGTAGGTAGAGGCGACTCTGTCACAGATGTACCTAGGGGTAAAACCCAAAGACACCGCATTGAGTTAGACTTGAACGGGAACTGGTGCACAAAAACGGTCCTTGCTTCACTCTTGGTTATGATACTCCCGAGGGATTTGCTTAGTATAATTATCATTTTCTTTACAATCCATTATGAAGGGTTTAGTACTATATACTTCCTCAAGGAAAACATTTTTATGATTATGGATTATATCCATCAACTGTTCAATTTATGTTAAGTGTTTTACGAGTATGGAATTATGTATTTGGATTCATAAACTAATCTAGTTTATGACTTTGTTTAGAAATGGTTCCTAGTGGAAGGAATGGAAACTATATCAATGCACACACTCCAGGTAGGGATTTCCCTCCTGGTCAATATAATTATAATGGAGTTGTTGATACAACTGGTACTGATTAACTTGTCACCATACTAGGACAACTCACTCAGGTTATGAATAATAACCTTAATCGTATGGAGCACCCTGCTCCGCAACGCGGAGGATCAATGTTATATCTCTTCATGAGGCAACAACCACCAACATTCAATGGGAGTACAAATCCCTTAGTAGTTGATCAATGGATAAATTCCTTAGAGAAAATATTCCATGCCTTAGGGAGTAGTGAAAGGGCAAAGGTTATCATGGAAATTTACCGCCTCACTGAAGATGCTGATCAATTGTGGTCATTGATTAAAAACACAAAGGAAGATGATGAAGTATCAAATATGGAATGGAGGGAGTTCAAATATATTTTCATAGAAAAATACTTTCCTCGCGACCATTGAGCAGATATGGAAAGGAAATTTCTGAGTCTGAGAAAAAAGGAGGATGAGAATGTCACAAAGTATGAGGCCAACAATACAAGGTTAGAGAGGTATACTGCAGATTATATACGTAACCCAAGAATTAATATTGATCATTTATTTGATGGGTTAAAACCATTTCTCCATCGATCATTAGTCTCACAATCCTTCTCGTTAAACTAAGACATTGTCTGGTGTGATATTAAGATGGAAAAGGAATTCTCTAAGTCTTACGAATTTAAAGAAAAGAAAAAGAAAAAGATATATGCTGATCACTTTGGAAATGGAAATAAGGGGAAGAAGGAAAAAGTTGATTATCCATCCTGTAGTAAATTTGGTAAGAAACACCCCGGTACATGCTTGAAATGAATGGGAGTTTGTTTTAAATGTGGAGAAAAAGGTCACCAGGATCGTGATTGCAAGGTAAAGAAAGAGGTTGTCAATGTTGAATGCTACAATTCTAGAGAAATGGGGCATTATACAAATGACTTCTCTAAGCACAAAGGAAACTTACCTCAGAAATGGCGAAGGGAGCAAGGCCAATCTTATGATATTACTACAGTTGAAGTGGAATAATTATTGTATTTTTGTTTTTGGACTCAAGAACTATATTATGGTTATAAGAATAATGTGATATATATATAATTATTGTACTGAAGTACTTGTTGTTTTCACTAAGGTTTTAATATGATGAAGTTATTTATATTTTTAGTTTGTGACACTAATAGAAACTTTACTTTGTTTGGGGAATCTGATGAATTGATTTTGGAATTTAGAGACCTTTTATAGAATGTCTGTACAGAGGTATTTTGGATAACTATAAAGGATGGAATAGATTAAGTTTAACTTTGGATAGTATTGTTTCATGATAAAACATTTTGGAAGATTATTTTTTTGGAATATTATAATACTATAGTTTTAGTAAATGGACAACCTGCAGGTCGGGGGATAACCCGTCGCGTCGGACAAAGCTGTAGGAATAGAACCCACAACCATAGTGTGACAGGCCTTTATTACCTACCACTAGCCTACAAGAAGTCCCTAGTAATTACAAAATAGTTTTCCTAATCTAAATGGTATGTGTTAATATTTTGAACCTTGTATGATTAGGATAAATATAATATTTTTTCTTTATATTTTCTTTTTGAGTGAAAGATGAGTTTGTGGTATAAATTAGTTGAAGGTTGAAACTCTACTTGTAAAGCATATATATATATATATATACCTATCTATAATTATATGAATAAATTAATTCTTAATCTTTATTAAAGGGATATTAAAAAAAATGGGTTATCCTAATATCTTATGATTTGTTGAACTGATGATATTTTAAATCAGCATAGATTGAAGGCTTTGAGGCCCTCAATTATACACTTGTTTGTGATTGATGACCTCAATCACACTCTAAAAATATTTAACTATTTCCTCCAATTATATGTCTATAATTTCCACCAATTTTCTCCTAATTGAGATCATAATTTGGTGGTTACTTTTTCATTTCCCTTTCCCTCTTATTAAGGCAAAATTTTATTAACCTTATTTCCGATGTGGGTTTTCCACATAGGTATTTTCTATTTTCAACCTTTTATTTTTTAAGAACATTTTCAAATTAGGAGGATGAAATTTATTGAAGGAGGGGAGAATATAACACCCCAAGCATCCACGATACGCTTCTCTTTAAATAATGCAATAGCTTGCATTGTACGCAAGTTTGAGATTCTAAAACAACGCGTCCATTCAAAGTAGCTGTTATGAATAGTAATACCCACTTTTTGAAATTTTATAAATATTATTATTGATATTGGACTTCATTTTTGGATTTGGAATATTGATATTATCCTAGGTTGAATTTTTCGTTTTTTCTGAGAACTTCCAATTTTTATAAATAGTGTAAAATACTAAACATTAATTAAAAACACACTTTTTAATAAAAATAATTAATAGTGATAAATAATATTATTTAGTGGTTTTACCATATAATTAGAATATATTTTTACCATTTTATCCAATGGTGGTCATTAAAATTAATTTCACTTTGAAATTGGACATAAACAATTGTTAATCTTTTGATTTATATTCTTTCGTAAATACATGCTCTTTGTTTTGACCAGAGGAATTAATTATAAAATTAATTAATGAAACTTATATGTTTTTAATTTGATAAAATAGACATCATCATTGAATTTGGAATATCAAATATAGTTTAGGGTGAATTTTTGGTATTTTCTGAAAAACTACAATTTTAGATGAGTAGTGAAACCACTAAGTGGTAGTTAAAAAACTGATTTTTCGTTTAAATGATAATTTACCGCTTCTGTGAATTTATTTTAAAAAATCCTAAATATATGGTTTTAATTAGGTTGTAAAATGTGGTTCAATGGGATGAAAATAATTTTTGGTGAATAGTAACTTTTGAGTTTTATTAATCGCGATTAGAGGTAATTAGAGTAATTTATGGTAAAAATAATGTTACAATAATATGAAATTACCTTGACACATGTCCTACTATTATTGGATGAATCATTCCCGACCAAGAAAATCCATGGGTAAATTTGTAGGACCCCATGGAGCCACATGGGTATGATAATGACATTAATACCTTTTATTTAAAGTAAAAATAAAAATGTCACAAACATGTATTGTTTTACTAAAACAATATTTACAAGGGGTTATAAAAGTTATATTTTGTACTATAAATATCCATTGGAAAGATAAAAAGATTTCCAACATCATGATATATTTTTAATAATTTTTATGAATTAAATAAATAAATTTATTTAACACACCATGATGATGCAGCAATTACCTCATTAATGAACGATTTAAATAAAATGAAAAGATAAGGTAAAATATATAACTTACACATGTCTAAAGCCTATTTAATGGGTTTATTTCGAACCCTTATCACCTTATACTAGAAATATATCATTTATGGACCTTTAAAATCCGAAAATTATTTCATAATAATGTAACATTTCATGACTTTCCAAGAGTGCCCCACCTCCCCACTTATAAAAGGCCCCCACCTCTACCACCTTATTCACACCATCAAGTCCATTTGGCTTGGCCAACCTCTTCCCAAATACTCCCTAAACTTCACTATATTACTCCTAGAAGCCTCAAGTTTGGATGAAGTCTTCCCAAGGAGGCTTTTGGCTCAAATCAAAAAGAGTTACCCGAATTTAAGGTAATGTCTTATCTTCTGTTCTTTTTTTTATTTTGATTATCCAACCACTTAAACTCTTTTTATTCATTTATATTATAAAACCACCAGTATCTTTAATATACTAGGATGTTTTTATGAGAAGTATTTGATTTACACTTACACATACCATCATCTAATTGTTAAAGAACACACTGTTTCTGTGGGAGGTGAATTACTGCCTCACGAAACGATGACTGGTCAATCTTCTTTTAACACCTCTCATGGTGGCCACTAAGATTCCACTATATTTATATATGATATATATTATTTTTATGTTTTCCTTATTTTTCTGTATTTTTCATTTATGGCTTACCATTATGATTTCCATTATGGGTAAACGCGATAATTTCATTTTAGAAAGTGCGGACCACCGGCCCCTCAAAGTGATTTGAATCGTTAATGCCATATGTGGGACGTATAAAGGATGGAGTTCACGGTATTATATATTATATTATACTATAATTATAATATAAATTTATATAATTATAATTTAATTAGATTAAATATGAAATATAAATGAAATTTGCATTCATACGTACATACGGCTTACCGTCTCCATGAACGGTGCATTTCATTTCTTACCTATAAATTTTATGTAATATTATAAATGATTGTATATACTGGATATATATGATATATATGATACCTAAATCATTAATATAATTTTGTATATAATGGATATTTTACCACATGAACAACTTGTAATTATAAGAAGTTTATTTTTGACTCAAGTACCAAAGATCGACAAAATGACCGTTATTAACTTAAATAATTACATAATGTTCATAACAGGGTAATAAGTGATATAAAAGGAATAATGAACTTAAAAAGGTTCTTAAGAAAGTTGAAATTAACTCTAGTTTATTATTCAGGAGATTAAAGAACGATCGAGTCAAGTCGGAGACGAGGTAAGGGACTTCATCTCAATCTCCTTTCGTTGAGTCATATTTTGTTTTATACACAAATTTATTTTATACGACGTATAATCCCCTTTTACTTTTAATTTTATTCAAAAGGAATATTTTTATATGAATATTTTTTTACTAAACTACAAAAGGAATTTTTTAGTCTTACATATGCGGTGACAACGACTTCTCCACCGCCGTGACCATTTTTTGAGTTTTGGCTTCCTCTATAAACCATAACTATTTTTAAATGAAAAATAAATACCAAGTTTTAATTTTCTTTTATTTTGGTATTGAAAATGTTTTTGATAGTGTTTTTATTATATCGATGTGTTTTATTGATATTTTGTGATAGAAATGTGGAAATTTTTTGTTTCCTTTATGCATGTTTTATATGATACCATTATGTTATGGTTTATGATATGTTTAAACATGTTCATATAAGGAATGAATTAGACTTAATAAGTGATGGGTAGAGCCTGCTATAGCTCCTCGATGCATCAGTAGGTCTCATGTGACAAACTACTGACTTGGCACAAGAACTTATAAAATTATTATTTGTAGTCTTGGCATGAGGCCTTGGCTACATGGTTATGATAGTCTTGCATTATGAATTCCATCATTATGAAAGTTATTATTGATATTGCATGTGATTATTTGACTAGTAGAATATCCATGTGAATAAGTAAATGGCATTACTTCATTTTATTTTTTCCATATTATGCTGAAGTTCATGTTTAAAAGGATTTTGTTTTAGTTATACATTGCCTTAAATTTTTATGTTTATTTAAGAAAGTTTCCCCTATATTGTTATCCTTACGGAGCATCTGAGCTCACCCCTTTCTATGTTTTATTTTCCCAGGATGTGAAGAAATATTTTATGGCTGACCTGTAGGGATAGTCTGAAAGGTATATGAGTGTGGAATATGGAGACTATGTTATTGTGATTTTTCACATTATGATGTAATGTAACATTTATGAATGTATCTAGTGTTTCCAAGGCTACTAAACTAATCGGTCTTTCGAGACTTGATCTTTTGTGATCATGCCAATGTTACATAATAATGCACTGACTCAGGGTAACTGGGTTCAGGGCGTTACACCGTCCTTCCCTCCTCATCTAGTAATCAAACGAATGAGGTAGTGGTGTCTTTTAAATTGATCAATGTTAATTTTTCCCTCAAATTGAATCATCCCCCTTGAGACACATTCTACCTCTCTAACGTGGAGAGTGCGAGACAAACAAACATGTCCTGAACCCTCCTTCATTCTTCCTGAATGGTGTGTTCTTAATGATAGAAGGGTGATTTGTGCCAGGATGACGAACGAAGAGCTGTCGGACGAACTGGCTGCTAGAAAAGGCGTGGCGCACGACCGCACCTCACGGTGAGGACGACTGGAAATCTTGCTTGCTACGGTGGACCACCGCACCGTAGCTACCCACGTCACTACGGTTTCCCTATCGGAAAGCATCCTCCACACCACCTCACACTGCCCCGTGGCCTCCATTGCCTCGTGCCCCTCTGCGTCCCCCATGGCTTCCCTGCCCCACAGACCTCTGCGGCCCACGCGGCCTCACTATCACATGGCCTCGCGGCCCCTGCGGCCACACCTCCCCATGACCATTCGCTGCCCTCGTGGCCTAACCACCATCACACCCTCTGCCCTACCCTCGTGGCCTCTGCACTGCCCTCATGGCCTTGGATCCTCCCTCGTGGTGTCATGACACTCTGCGGCCCCCATGCCACCCTGTGAGGGCCGATCCAGATTCAACGTGGGTCGGGATAGACCTAGTGGGCCGGGTGGACCCAAACCGGGTTAGGTTGGCCCATGCCGGGTCGGACCGGGTCGGACCGGACCCAGAAAAGCTATGAGATTTTCAATCTATCATCCATAAATTTGGAACTGGTCATCTATTTGAAAAACCATCTGGGGCACTATAAAACATGGATCAAGACGGTCCCTTTTGTATACCCCACCAACGATTTGGATAAATTTTGGGATACGGTAGGGTTGGATCGAACACGAATCCAACTGGGGCCTCGAGACAAAAAAGATAACACCTTACAGACTGGGTGTCTGATTGATGCACCTTCTATTTCATTGAGACCCCTATAATGTAGATTTCCTTTGCAATAATTTTTCATGGGACTTAATGGCAGTTGGAGTATCGACTAGTGTCTTGAGGTGAGGACCCTCCTGAAGATGAGAAAGCATAGTGTGGGAACCCAGTAGCTGGCTGTGATGTGAAGAATGAATAGAAATCCTATGTGGGTTATCACCAAGCAATACTATGTGGGTCAGTACCGAGCGATCTTGTCTGGGTTAGCACCGAGCGATCCAGTGTGGGTCACCACTGAGTGATCCTGTGTGGGTCAGCACTGAGCGATCCTATGTGGGTCAGCATCGAGTGATCATGTGTGGGTCAGAACCGAGTGATCCTCTGTCGGCCAGCACCAAGTGATCCTGTGTGGGTCAGCACAGAGTGATCCTATGTGGGTTATCACCAAGCTATCCTGTGTGGGTCATCACCAAGAGATCATGTCTGTATTTTCACCTAGAGATCCTATATGGGTCATCATCTAGAGAACCTATTTGGGTCATCATGGAGTGATCCTGTGTGGGTTGGCAGTAAATCCTCTTAACAGAGTAAGATGGTTTAGTAGTTACATCTAATCATTTGTACATCTGTACCTAAGTTATATCTATTGTGAGATGAGTCGGTACCTTTGTGGTATTCTACTATATGGCGTACCTATGTTGTACTTACCTTCATGGTGTTCCTTCCTTTGTGGAACAGTAGAGCTTTGGGCTTTTGAGTTGGACTATCTGTTTCCTTATGATTGAGATGGGTATCCTTGATGACATAGGTATCTGTATGGGCATATACTTAAGTAGGGGTTTCACTGGTTTATATTCTTTGTAGTTTATCCTTTATGGATTTTGGGAGACCTTGAGATTCTCGGGCTCCCTACTGAGTATCTTTATACTCTCCCCTACACGGGCAATGCCTGCACCTCATTTTGTATGGTGAAGATGACTGTAACAGCCCAAGATTTTATAAAAAAAAATATTCTTTTTAATTTTATTAATGTCTTGTGTTGTACGCTACACCAAAAGGAGCTTGCACAACACGCATCATTGACTTTCCTTGCATTACACGCAATCGCAACCTTCCTCGATAGCGTGTGTGGTACGTAATACTGAGTTTCACGAAACAATGATATGCTATTAAAATATTATTAAAACTAGCCGTTATGAATAGTAATAACCACTTTTTAAATTTTTGAAATTTTAGCTCTCAAAATGGACTTCATTTTTGGATTCGGAGTATCGAATTTAGCCTAAGGTGAAATTTTGGTACTTTTCGGATAACTTTCATATTCTGATTAATAGTGAAAATTACTAAATTATAATTAAAAACAACTTTTTTAATCAAAATAATTAATAGTGATAAATTATTAATTTTAGTGGTTTTAAAGTATATTTAGAATATATTTTTACAATTTAATACAATGTTGTTCATTGGATGTAATTTCACATTTAAACTAGACATAAACAAGTGTCAATCTTTTGATAGATATTGTTTCTTAAAAACACGCTCTTTGTTTTAACAGCGGGATTTAATTATAAAATTAATTAATGCAACATCTATGATATGAATTTGGTAAAATAGACTTCATTTTTGAATTCGGAATATGAAATATAGCTTAGGATGAAATTTTGGCATTGTTCTGAAAAACATCAATTTTTGATGAATAGTGAAACTACTAAGTGGTAGTTAAAAAAAATTAATTTCTTAATAAATCTTAATTTTACCGCTTCTGTGAATGGAATTTCAAAAATCCGACAGACACGGTTGATATCAGTACGTAAAATGTGGTTCAATGAGAAAAAAATAATTTTTTGGTGAATAGTAACTTTTTACTATTTTTACCGCGGTTAATAGTAAATAGGGTAACTAAGGGTAAATATGATATTAATATTACCCTAACACATGTCCTAATTCTATTGGATAAGTTTAATTCGACCAAAAACAAACTTAGGAATAAAATATGACCATTTAGGCCCACTTGGATTAGATTAGGACATTTATTATTAATTTATTTAAAGAAGGGTTAAAATAGTTAAAATCAATGTTTAATAAGTAGATCATTTTTAATATGGGGTTATACATAAGCTAAATTCTATTGTAAATATTCATTAGAAAGCTAAAAAGATTTAATACATTATGGTATTTTATTTGTAATTTTTAAACATCAAATAATTTAATTTATTTATGACACAATGATGATGCAGTAATTATCTTATTAATGAAATATTGACATAATTGATGTTATAAACACCAAAATAAATATAATTTGAGACTTTTTATGTATTCCACTAATTTTATAGGTTACTATGATATAGTATTGTTGATTTAATCAACTTGGTTCGAACATATAATTCTGTTATGACTTTTACAAAAATCATATATCAAATAGTGTCAAAATTGACACAAAATAGTTTTTAAATCAAATATTATATTATTAATTGTTATTTTATTCCTAAAAATCTAAGGTTCGGCCAAATGACTTAGATAAGGATATATATATTAATTATAAACAATTTGGGGTTCGTTTGGCATGTTATAGTAAGTGTATTAACCATATAGTGAAAGAAAACAAAAAGACACGGTAAAAGTTAAATTAATTAACTTAGAGTTAAATCTAATTGATAAGGTTAAAATAATACCCTAAACTTGTCTAAATCCTATTGGTTGATAGGATTTCGACACTTACCCGCTTTATCTTCGAAATAAAACCCTTTAAAACCATTATAAACCGATTTTGACTTTAATATAAAATAATATTTTGAGATATTCCTAAAGTGCCCCTCTCCTCCCTTATAAAAGGACACCTCCTCCCCCTCCTCCTCACACCAATTTGAGCACTCAAGCTCGGCCAACCCCTGAAAAAATCTCTTCTCCACTTCCCTAGAAACATCTTATAGGTTCTGGTCTTCCTAAAAGACCAATTTTAGTGCCCTAAGAGGAGGTCTCAAAGAGGCGCTTCAAAGAAGAGGTAATTACCGTTACCAATTCTTTCATCTTTATTTCTTCTTCCACTTCTTCTTCTTAGGTTGTTTCATTATGAAGTAATAACATCAGTATCACTCATATACTGATATGTTATTATAAGTATGAAACAACCCTATTTCACCATCTATCCATCCTACGGAAAAAGAAATCACCGCGCGTGCGTACGTACGGAATACCGTCTCCACGCCGTGGTGTAATCTATTTTCCACCATCACCTTACAAGGATGGGTATAATGGTGTAATGAGTAACTATATATGATTATTATGAAGTAATATTGATACTGAAATAATATATAAATATACTCCAATACAATTCCACGATCATAGGAACGATATCATCACTCGTGCGTACGTACGGAATACCGTCTCCACGACGTGATGCGACTCGTTCTACATGATCTTCATTTCATAATGATTATATAAATGAATTGAATGAATGAATATGGTATATACTACACTAATACCATTCTGGAAATGAATTATCTATAACCTAAAGATAAGAATAAGAATTTATTCGACAAAACACGCATAAGAACAAAAAGTTATAAAGACCCGAGTAACAGGTAACAATGAAATATTACAAACAAGAAGCTAATAATATGACCATATATGATCTCATATCAATATGTATGATTCTGGAATAAGTCAATAACATTATTTAAACCATTATACAGGAGATTCGGACACGAACAAAGCAAATCAGACTTAAGGTAAGGGAAATATCACAATCTCACTTTTATCCGAGATTGTTTTTACTTTGGTAATTACTGGGGTGTATTTTATCATCCACATCCATGTTTCCTCAATATGTAATATTATTTCCATCCACCTACAATTGTTTAAACCCAATTTTACCCTTCGGTGAGTTTTTAGTAAAATATATGAAAGGAATCTTTTGTCGTTTTTCGTACGAGGTACTTTTTTGACTTTTCCGACAAAAGTACGAGAAGAATGTTTTTTTAACTTATACGGCATGAATGGATTTTTAAAAAATTATTTCCAAGAAACTTCCTTTACAAGTTTTCAAGTTTATTTTTAATTAACTTCTTTTATTTTAAATTCGTATGACAAGTTAAGAAAGGAAAAATGTTTTTGAAGTAGAAAGGATATTTTCCTCAAGAATAGAGTTCAAGTATTTTATCAAAATTATTTTCCATCTAAGATAATAAAAGGGTTCTGTTTTTATCCCTATTATTACGTGGATTTGATTATTTTTTGATGGAAATATTTTTATGAATTCCTTTATCTTATATTAATTGTTTTATGATGTCACGATGTTTAAGATTCCCATTTTTATTACATGGGTTATGCAATGATGTATGATTTAAGATTTTGTGGCACACATAAGAAAGGATTCATTACAAGATGGGTGGGACCTATATCTCCCTCCAATGCATTGGGTAAAGATTTTATATCTCATGAGATAGACATGTCTGAAATGGTAGGTTATACCGGTTCAGTGAAACATGATTGAAACGAGGGTTACTCGATTCAGAAAGGGACTTTGTCCACTAAGATAGTCTTGGCAATGAGTCTTGACTAACAAGAAATGATTCTCTATGATTATGTGTGTATGCCACAAAGTTTCATGTTTTAAGTTATGATTATTGGGATTTCATTTCACTACTATGATTTATCCCATGTTATGAAATTATGATCTCTTTTGCAGGTTAAGATTTCCAAAAGTTATGTTCTTATGAATATGATGTGATTGATTTTTCTTTTGAATACCCTTACTGAGCATTTGAGCTCACCCTTTTATGTTTTCTTTTCCCTAGGATATAACGAAAGGTTTTAGGTAAAAAAAGATCTTTATGGGAGATGTTGAAGATCTTTCACCACGGTTAGAAGATTATAGTCCGAGTTTCCAAAGACACTAAACTATTACGGTCCTTGTGTGTGTGTTTTTGTTATGTACTAAGTATTCCGCAAAAGTATTGTAATGTCCATGTACGTCAAGATACGGGTCTCTACAGTTGGTATCAGAGGAAAGGTTTAGTCAACCTTTGGAAACTAGGATGCGAAAACGTTAGTGAGATCCCTAGAGATATTTATAAGGTATGTCTAGGGATGTCCCTAGGGATAAGTATACGTATAGGTTATAGTATTAGAATTACGCTAACGATCATAGAATTAAACCTAAGATGTTGGATATTGAAGGTACTCCCCCTTTATTATGTTGTTTTCCCTAGCATGATTTTTGCCTCTCACACTATTCTTTTTGGGTTTTAGACGATGGCTGGAACCCAAAGGAACCGTGTTGATCAATGCAATGGACAATGCAATGATTTCCCTCCTGAACAAACAAATGTTATGGGAGATGGAGTGAAAAATCTTATTGCTATACATACACAAGCTATGAATCATTCTGGACTTCCAAATGAGCAGAGAAGGGAACAATATTCTATTGAGTCCTTCATGAGGCAACGTCCACCTTCTTTCAGTGGGACTTCCGATCCACTTGTTGCTGAACAATGGATCAGTACCACTGAAAAGATATTTTCAGTTCTTCAATGTTCTGAACATGATAAAGTCATCTTAGCAGTATATCGTTTGGAAGGTGAAGCTGATCAATGGTGGAATCTTATCAAGAATACAAGGAAAAGAGATGAAATTGAGTCCATGGAATGGGACGAGTTCAAGAACTTATTTTTCAGTAAGTACTTCCCTCGTATTCTTCGAACAAAGATGGAGAAAGAGTTTCTTGAACTGAAGCCAAGGGACGATGAATCTGTTGGTACCTATGAAGCAAATTTTACAAGACTTGCAAGGTATGCTTCTGGTATTATCATCCAACCTGAAAGTAAAGTTGATCGATTTTTCAGTGGCTTAAAACCAAGTCTTTGAAGGGCATTAGCTATAAGAGACTTCAGTAGCTATGAAGAAATTGTGTGTTGTGCTATGAAGGTAGAAATGGAAGTTGGTGTTACATATCCATCTCATGGTTTTGACAAGAAACGAAAGATGGAGTTCAAGGAGAAGTCTCAGAATAATGGTGAAAAGAAGATGAATGTTTCCTTATGCACAAAGTGTGGAAAGAAGCATGGTGGAGATTGTCTTAAAGGGACTAGAAAATGTTTTAAGTGTGGAAAAGAAGGTCATCGAGCAGCTGAGTGTCGAAGTAATGGAAAAAGGGTTTCTAATGATGTGAATAAAGCAAACACTGCAGAGAACGCACCACCAACACTTCAATGCTTCAAGTGCAAGGAAATGGGGCATTATGCTAATAATTTCCCTAATCCAAGGGTTAGTGATGATCAACATGAGCAACCACTGAAGGCAAAGGACAAAGGGAAGTCACATGCGATCACTATTGGCAATGTTGAATATGACAACGATGTGGTAGAATGATTAAGTGTTTATGTAATGGGATTCCAAAATAATGTTGTATCATTGAGTATTGAAATATTTATTGATGTGGTATTCAAAGTGATTGAGATATTTTTTTGGAAATAAGATGATATGCGCATAATGAAGGGAAAACGAGAAAATGAAATGTTTAATAGTATTCATGAGCTCATGATTGATATAAGGACTAAGTGATATCATGGTTTGAGTATATAGAATTTTGAGGATTTTGGTATGTGGAAAGTGTTAACTTTTAACTGCACTCATGTTTTCACTAAGGTATTCAAGAGAATACACGATTAAGGACTTTGAATGTTTGGAATGTGACCAACAAGTCATATCTTATGATATGTGGGGATCAACGACAGTATTAAATCTCTGGTAATCGTTGTCACTATATTATGAGAGTGGACTGCAGTATTATGTATAAGCCTAAAGATTAGACTGGATTATGTTGGACATAAGTTAGTATTGTTTAAGGATAGAAGATTTTCGATATTATTGATGGGATGTTATAGTAACGTAGTTTTAGAAAAAGGACAACCTGCAGGACGGGCGACAGCCCATCGCTTCGGACAAGGCTGTAGGAATCGAACCCACAACCGAAATGCGACTGGCCTTTATCGCCTACCACTGGCCTACAGGAAGTCCCTGTTTATTAGAAACTAGTTTTATTATATTAAGCAGTATGATATATGAAGTATAAGCCCATTTTAGGAACCATATATGATTAATCCCACTATAGATCGACTTATGTATATAAATTTTTCTAACCTTTTGAGACAGATGGAATGACCCGTCATTCTATCACATGATCTGCTAACACTTCACGAATAACAAATTCAACTTCATTTATTTAAGAGATGAAGTGGAAATTGTTAAAGGCACGAACAACAGTGAGATTGTACCAAAATAAAGTAAGTATTTATTCTAATTCAAATTCTTTAACTTTAGGGAAATGATCTTGAAAACAAAAAATGTTGTCCTAGTTCTCTTATACCTGATGAATCAGATGGTACCTTAGATCGTCACAAATTTATGGATTTGTGATTACTGGCTTTTCCATAGCCATGTTCTCTACCACTCTCCATCAGAACATGATGGTTAGATTTCTCTTCCATATCCATATTTTCACCTATGTGGAAACCCAGTGATTAGTTTATTTGGGTAATCGTTACATTTCATACTTTAGTTTTTAAAGCCAAGTTTTGGTATTCCTTTTTACGATGTGGGTTTCTATTAAAGAATCTTTCGAATAGTAAACCATTTATAACCCCGACGAATTTCGAGGGCGAAATTCATTTTAAGGGGGGTAGAATGTAACAGCCCAAGATTTTATAAAAAAAATATTCTTTTTAATTTTATTAATGTCTTGTGTTGTACGCTACACCAAAAGGAGCTTTCACAACACGCATCCTTGACCTGCCTTGCATTACACGCAATCGCAACCTTCCTCGATAGCGTGTGTGGTACGTAATACTGAGTTTCACGAAACAATGATATGCTATTAAAATATTATTAAAACTAGCCGTTATGAATAGTAATAACCACTTTTTAAATTTTAGAAATTTTAGCTCTCAAAATGGACTTCATTTTTGGATTCGGAGTATCGAATTTAGCCTAAGGTGAAATTTTGGTACTTTTCGGATAACTTTCATATTCTGATGAATAGTGAAAATTACTAAATTATAATTAAAAACAACTTTTTTAATCAAAATAATTAATAGGGATAAATTATTAATTTGAGTGGTTTTAAAGTATATTTAGAATATATTTTTACAATTTAATACAATGTTGGTCATTGGATGTAATTTCACATTTAAACTAGACATAAACAAATGTCAATCTTTTGATAGATATTGTTTCTTAAAAACACGCTCTTTGTTTTAACAGCGGGATTTAATTATAAAATTAATTAATGCAACTTCTATGATATGAATTTGGTAAAATAGACTTCATTTTTGAATTCGGAATATTAAATATAGCTTAGGATGAAATTTTGGCATTGTTCTGAAAAACATCAATTTTTGATGAATAGTGAAACTACTAAGTGGTAGTTAAAAAAATTTAATTTCTTCATAAATCTTAATTTTACCGCTTCTGTGAATGGAATTTCAAAAATCTGACAGACACGGTTGATATCAGTAAGTAAAATGTGGTTCAATGAGATAAAAATAATTTTTTGGTGAATAGTAACTTTTTACTATTTTTACCGCGGTTAATAGTAAATAGGGTAACTAAGGGTAAATATGATATTAATATTACCCTAACACATGTCCTAATTCTATTGGACAAGTGTAATTCGACCAAAAACAAACTTAGGAATAAAATATGACCATTTAGGCCCACTTGGATTAGATTAGGACATTTATTATTAATTTATTTAAAGAAGGGTTAAAATAGTTAAAATCAAAGTTTAAAAAGTAGATCATTTTTAATATGGGGTTATACATAAGCTAAATTCTATTGTAAATATTCATTAGAAAGCTAAAACTATTTACTACATTATGGTAGTTTATTTGTAATTTTTAGACATCAAATAATTTAATTTATTTATGACACAATGATGATGCAGTAATTATCTTATTAATGAAATATTGACATAATTGATGTTATAAACACCAAAATAAATATAATTTGAGACTTTTTATGTATTAAACTAATTTTCTAGGTTACTATGATATATTATTGTTGATTTAATCAACTTGGTTCGAACATATAATTCTGTTATGACTTTTACAAAAATCATATATCAAATAGTGTCAAAATTGACACAAAATAGTTTTTAAATCAAATATTATATTATTAATTGTTATTTTATTCCTAAAAATCTAAGGTTCGGCCAAATGACTTAGATAAGGATATATATATTAATTATAAACAAGTTGGGGTTAGTTTGGCATGTTATAGTAATTGTATTAACCATATAGTGAAAGAAAACAAAAAGACACGGTAAAAGTTAAATTAATTAACTTAGAGTTAAATCTAATTGATAAGGTTAAAATAATACCCTAAACTTGTCTAAATCCTATTGGTTGATAGGGTTTCGACCCTTCCCCACTTTATCTTCGAAATAAAACCCTTTGTAACCATTATAAACCGATTTTGACTTTAATATAAAATAATATTTTGAGATATTCCTAAAGTGCCCCTCTCCTCCCTTATAAAAGGACACCTCCTCCCCCTCCTCCTCACACCAATTTGAGCACTCAAGCTCGGCCAACCCCTGCAAAAATCTCTTCTCCACTTCCCTAGCAACATCCTAGAGGTTCTGGTCTTCCTCAAAGACCAATTTTAGTGCCCTAAGAGGAGGTCTCAAAGAGGCGCTTCAAAGAAGAGGTAATTACCGTTACCAATTCTTTCATCTTTATTTCTTCTTCCACTTCTTCTTCATAGGTTGTTTTATTATAAAGTAATAACATCATTATCACTCATATACTGATATGTTATTATAAGTATGAAACAACCCTATTTCACCATCTATCCATCCTACGGAAAAAGAAATCACCACGCGTGCGTACGTACGGAATACCGTCTCCACGCCGTGGTGTAATCTATTTTCCACCATCACCTTACAAGGATGGGTATAATGGTGTAATTAGTAACTATATATGATTATTATGAAGTAATATTGATACTGAAATTATATATATATATACTCCAATACAATTCCACGATCATAGGAACGATATCATCACTCGTGCGTACGTACGGAATACCGTCTCCACGATGTGATGCGACTCGTTCTACATGATCTTCATTTCATAATGATTATATAAATGAATTGAATGAATGAATATGGTATATACTACACTAATACCATTCTGGAAATGAATTATCTATAACCTAAAGATAAGAATAAGAATTTATTCGACAAAACACGCATAAGAACAAAAAGTTATAAAGACCCGAGTAACTAGTAACAATGAAATATTACTAACAAGAAGCTAATAATATGACCATATATGATCTCATATCAATATGTATGATTCTTGAATAAGTCAATAACATTATTTAAACCATTATACAGGAGCTTCGGACATGAACAAAGCAAATCAGACTTAAGGTAAGGGAAATATCACAATCTCACTTTTATCCGAAATTGTTTTTACTTTGTTAATTACTGGGGTGTATTTTATCATCCACATCCATGTTTCCTCAATATGTAATATTATTTCCATCCACCTACAATTGTTTAAACCCAATTTTACCCTTCGGTGAGTTTTTAGTAAAATATATGAAAGGAATCTTTTGTCGTTTTTCGTACGAGGTACTTTTTTGACTTTTCCGACAAAAGTACGAGAAGAATGTTTTTTTAACTTATACGGCATGAATGGATTTTTAAAACATTATTTCCAAGAAACTTCCTTTACAAGTTTTCAAGTTTATTTTTAATCAACTTCTTTTATTTTAAAGTCGTATGACATGTTAAGAAAGGAAAAATGTTTTTGAAGTAGAAAGGATATTTTCCTCAAGAATAGAGTTCAAGTATTTTATCAAAAAAAAATTCCATTTCAGATAATAAAAGGGTTCTGTTTTTATCCCTATTATTACATGGATTTGATTATGTTTTGATGGAAATATTTTTATGAATTCCTTTATCTTATTTGAATTGTTTTATGATGTCACGATGTTTAAGATTCCCATTTTTATTACATGGGTTATGCAATGATGTATGATTTAAGATTTTGTGGCACACATAAGAAAGGATTCATTACAAGATGGGTGGGACCTATATCTCCCTCCAATGCATTGGGTAAAGATTTTATATCTCATGAGATATACATGGCTGAAATGGTAGGTTATACCGGTTCAGTGAAACAGGACTGAAACGGGGGTTACTCGATTCAGAAAGGGACTTTGTCCACTAAGATAGTCTTGGCAATGAGTCTTGACTACCAAGAAATGATTCTCTATGATTATGTGTGTATGCCACAATGTTGCATGTTTTAAGTTATGATTATTGGGATTTCATTTCACTACTATGATTTATCCCATGTTATGAAATTATGCTCTCTTTTGCAGGTTAAGATTTCCAAAAGTTATGTTCTTATGAATATGATGTGATTGATTTTTCTTTTGAATACCCTTACTGAGCTTTTGAGCTCACCCTTTTATGTTTTATTTTCCCCAGGATATAAAGAAAGGTTTTAGGTAAAAAAAAGAAGATCTTTATGGGAGATGTTGAAGATCTTTCACCACGGTTAGAAGATTATAGTCCGAGTTTCCAAAGACACTAAACTATTACGGTCCTTGTGTGTGTGTTTTTGTTATGTACTAAGTATTCCGCAAAAGTAATGTAATGTCCATGTACGTCAAGATACGGGTCTCTACAATGACGGACATCGCGAACATAGGATGAGAGTACCAGGACTGGAGGTAGCTCAGAGGTGGACCTTAGACGAGGAATACCGAAAAGATGACCATTCGAGAGTTGTACCTACCCTTCAGGTAGAATCCTTGGAGGGTGATCACATGATCTTTTCTAGTTTATTTGTACTTTCAGTTTCTTGTATATTATTGTTGGTCTTGTATTCTAGCCCCTTTTTCTTTCTGTACTCACTCTGTTTACTATTCAGTTTACTTGAGTTTGTATCTTTCTATGTTATTGTTTGCATGTATTTACAGGTTATAAAGGCAATGCATTAACATTTTTAGGGAATACGCCTTTGGTGCTAGTCGCTAGCCCCTAGCCTAATGAAGGCGGGCTTGGGGTAGTCGCGGAATGGGCCTCGAGGTATGGGCCATGACAATCACATGTTTTCCTTTGTACTTTAGTTTAATAGTGTATTACAGCATTGTGACTTGTTTGTATGCTTTCCTAGATACTTGAGACATTAATAATTATTTATATATCTATGCTGCAGTTGTTTATTTATTTACAATATTCTTTTGATTACTTATTGTATTGAATTACTGCTTCCACTACTGTTATCTATTTTTTTCTATTGTGTTACTCTATTAACGAGGGAATAGTTTACCCACTATCACACCCAAGTCCCTCACTGCTAGTCGGCATCCTCTACGGTTCGGGGGAATTCAATTAAGTCCATTTGACAAACCGGCTACAGGGCACCTATGGGCGGCACCCAGAACTAGGAAGTTACAAAGTGGTATCATTGGGATTATTTTCTTCTTGACTTACTATTTAGAGCCTATAGAAAGGGATTATAAATAATACGTAGTTGGTAATAGGTTGTTCCTAGGAGTAGCTAACCTGTGTATAGGGAAAAGATAATTTACCTCGGTTATTTCTATTTTCTAGTTTTTAAATTAATACATTTGCTTTGATTTCACCATTAGGAGGTTCACATGTTTTGTGAAATTATCATTTATATTATTGAGGTTATATTTCTGTTGAAACCCGATGATATGAGGGTATGCCATCTCATGCATCATATAGGCACCAGAAAGAGATCACATTTCATGAATTCTTGTCTTTCTATTTAGGTTGCATTACCAATTTCATATTGTTGTGACAGATATTGTGCTAGATATGCATGTTTTTATGGTAGATGCGTCGATAGAATACTGAATGTTTGATAGCGTACTGCAAATGTTTAAATTTTCATTTGAATGGGTGCCAAAACATAGTCCTATTGGTGTTATAGGCCCTCATGGATCGTAATTTGGTGGATCATATTCAAATTAATTTTTATTCCTTGTGATATACACAAATAAGATGACAAGATTTGATTCATGGGGAGTATGGGGCCCCAAGGATCATAATTTGTCACTTTAATGATAGTTTTAGTGTTTTTATGGGATTCCAGAATAGTTTCTAAGGCAATCTATCTAGGAAAACCTAGAATACATGGTGTGTAATGATAAATACATTCCATGTATCCCTCTGTTCGGTAAGGAACAATATTTCTTAAGTACACACCATATACAATATGTACACATCGTGTAGTATTTAACTGTGTGACTGTCTATGTGGGCAGAGACACGAGGTTGATAAATCTTTGATGGAAGACACTATTTACTAGACGTACATGTTTTTTTGAAAAGACCATGTATCTGTCCATGTGACTAATATTACGTTTTTATGAAATCCTTTTAGTACATGTCGTTTCTAGAATAAACATTCCATGTAGAGTCAACGGTGTCTCTATCCATGTGACTAATGACACAGGAAGTCGAAACATAAGTGGTACATGTCATGTCTAGAACAAACATGTTGTGTATTCTTGTTCTATGAGAACCATGTGGATTAACTGTGTGGAGGAACTCAGGTAGGGGAAAGTGATTTAATTATAGGTCATGTCCTTTTAGAAGAACATGTCATGTATATGGGGGTTAAAAAACAAGTGTTGGTATAAGTACACACCCATGTGAAGGATTAAGGGAACACACCATGTAGGGGTCATACACACCATGTATTCATGTTTTGAAAAAAAAACTAGAATATTTCTTTTCTCCTATTCCCTTAATGAACTTATATGTTTTACTCCTCGATAATCATGATCTAAGGTGTGTGCTTGACCTTGAAGAGTCATGCCATCGAGACATCCTCCAGTTTTACACCAGATATAGGGAAACAATCAGACACCAGACATTATAGATCAGGTACTGCCAGCAGATCCTCCCATCATGCCCATTTGGCACCAACCGTTATTTCGGATACAGGTGTCGATGCATAGTTTCGAGAAGGCTTCATGGAGTTTGTGAAGACCTTCAGCGGAGCACCATATCCTACCCCGTCTATGGATGTGCTAGCATGGGTATTTCAGCAGCAGTATTCTCCCACCTTCTTAAGAGAAGTAGGAACTTAGGCTACAGAGTCATGGTTAAAAGCTATGTTTTCTATCAAGGACCATCTGGAAATGCCTCCACCGGGGAGGGTGAAGCTCTCTATGTACATTCTTTGGGATTCCTCTACGAGATGGTGGGATGTGATATCATAGATGGGATTTCAACAATATATTTATTGGGAAGAGTTCCAATGTACCATCTATGATTAATTTCACCTGGAGACTTTGAGGGATGACTGAGCCTATGGTTTCATGAGTTTTGAGCAAGGTACTCTCTCAGTCATGGGGTATTCATCTCACTTCACATATATGTAGTGATTCACACCGATTTTAGTGGGTGATGAGTAATTTATAGTGAGGATGTTTGAGGATGGTCTCAGGCATGACATATGATCTCAATTGAACATATTTAGGTTGACTTACATCGCATCTTTAGTCAACCAAGCGCTGATCATATAGCGCAATATGAGTGATTATGGAGCTGTGAGCTAGTGCAGTTCAGCATCCGGAGTTAGTACCCCTCCAACTGATAGCAGGAAGCGTCGTAGGGAGTCTGCGTGTGGATATCTCAGTAGGTAGAATGCTTCGTCAGGTAACCAGGTTGTGTGCTACCAGGAAGGGAAGAGTGGTAATACGAGGCTACATTTCTCGAGAGACCTAGTGGGTGCCGATATTGTGGAATGATGGGTAATATTTATCATTAATTTTATTTTTTATCACCAGCAACAGATGATAGGGGTTCTATTATAATTCCATGTTCAGGAGCAGGACCACCAATTTCTCATCAGTCTGGGAACTGGTGTTCATCCGACCGTTTAGGCCGAGGAGGATTTTGTGGACATAGTGTTCATACAAAGCACTTTCGATAGTCTTATAGTGGATCCATTCAGGGATCAAAAACAGCTTCACAAGGCCACAGTTTAGGTCGAATGTTTTTGCTAGAGCAGACCCAACAAGGGCAGGATCTCAAATCATCTACAGTTAGAGGTACAATTTTGGTTGCCTTAGTTTTAGCGTCTTCACTTTTCAATACAGTGGTTTCCCATTATTTCATATTTTTTTCTTTTCTGGATTTCCTTGATCTTTGTATCATTACCTTTGCTGATATCTTAACACTAAACACATCCATTCGGTGTAACGCCCCGACCCCAGCTACCCAGAGTCGGTGCATTACTTCGTAACATTGGCATGATCACAAAAGATCAAGTCTCGAAAGACCGATTAGTTTAGTAGCCTTGGAAACACTAGATACATTCATGAGTCTTACATTACATCATAAAGTGAAAAACTAATAACAAAGTCTTTATAGTCCACACTCATTTCCTCTTCTGACTATCCCTGCAGGTCATTCATAAAATACTTGTTCACATCCTGGAAAATATTAAAACATTGAAAGGGGTGAGCTCAGATCCTCAGTAAGGATAACAATATTGCAGAAGCTTTCATAAATAAACATAAACATTTAAGGCAATGTATGACTAAAACAAAAGCCTTTTAAACTAGAACATCAACATAATACAGCAAAAGTAAAATGAGATAATTCCATTCACTTCTTCACATGGATATTCTACTGGTCGAATAATAACATGCAATATCAATAACCACTTTCATAATGAGGGAATGCATAATGCCATACATTCTGAAACTTTTTGTCAAGGCCTCGGCCAAGACGTCTAAAATGATTAAGGCCTCGGCCAAAATCACAAATCAAATTGGGAAAGGTCCTCGGCCAATTCCATGTCTAGTTGTCTCATGATACCTACCGATGCATCGAGGAGCTATAGTGGGCTCCACCCGTCACTTATTAAGTCCAATACATTCCTCATATGAATAGGTTTAAACATATCATAAACCATAACATAATCGTATCACATAAAACATGCATAAAGGAAACATAACATTTCCACATTTCAATCACAAGATATCAATACAACACATTGATATAAAAACGCTTTCAAAACCATTTTCAATACCAAAATAAAAGAAAGTTAGAACTTTGTATTTATTCTTCATCAAAAAAAATGATGGCTTGTAGAGGAAGCTGAAACTCAAATAATGGTCAGGGCGGCGGAGAAGTCATTGTCGCCGCATATGTACGGAAAGAAAAACATTCCCTTTTTTTCATTTAGTAAAACGCTTCGTATAAAAAGACTCCTTTTGAATAAACGTAAAAGTCAAAGGGGTTTATACACTGTACAAAAGTAATTTGTGTATAAAACAAAATATGCCTCAATGAATGGAGATTGAGACGAAGTCCCTTAAAAAGATCATTTTTAAATAAAATATATCTATTATGTGTATTCACTATATGTACACATAAAGAAAGTATAAATACAATATACGACATAATAATATCATGACATAATTTGAAAGTAGTAGATTAACCCAAAGAATGGAAGTTGGGTTATGAAATTCCCTTACCTCGTGTCTGACTTGACTCAATTGTTCTTTAACCTCCTGAATAATAAACTAGAGTTTATATATACATTATTAAGAACCATTTTCAATTTAATTATCCTTATTATATCACTTATTACAATGATATGAACATTATTTAATTATTTAAGTTAATAGCGGTCGTTTTGTCGATCTTTGGTACTTGAGTCAACAATAAACTTCTTATAATTACAAGTTGTTTATGTGGTAGAATATCCATTATCTCGAGAATTATATTCATGATTTAGATGTCATATATATCATATATATCCAGTATATACATTCATTTATACTATTACATAACATTTAGAGGTAAGAAATGAAATGCACCGTTCATGGAGACGGTAAGCCGTACGTACGCATGAACGCTACTTTCATTTATATTTCGTATTTAATGGAATGAAATAATAATGATATAAATTTATAATATAATTCCAGTATAATATAGTGTATAATACCATTTACTCCATCCATTATACATCCCACATATGGCATTAACGATTCAAATCACTTTGAGGGGGCGGTAGTCCGCATTTCCTAAAATGAAATTATCGCGTTTACCCATAATGGAAATCATAAAGTATTTCATAAATGAGAAATACAGAAGCATAAGTAAAACATAAACATATTATATATCATATATAAATATAGTGACATCTTAATGGCCACCTTTGAAGGTGTTATATGAGTGTTGAACAATCATCGTTTCGTGAGACAGAAATTCGCCATCCACAGAAACCGTATGTTCTTTAACCATTAGATGTAGGTGTGTGTAAGTGTAGCTCTAATCCTTATTATAAAAACATCCTAGTATATTGAGGATACTGTGGTTTTTACAAAAGAAATGAATAAAAAGAGTTTATGGGGTTGCAGAGGAAAAATAAAACAAAATAACATAAGAGAAGACATTACCTTTAAATCGGGTAACTCTTTTGATTTGAGCCAAAGGCTTCCTTGGTAAGTATTATGCCCAAAATGAGGATTCTAGGAGTAAGGGAGGGAAGTTGAGAGAGTATTTGGGCAGAGTTTGGCCGAGCCAAATGGCGTGAATGTGTGAATGAGGTGGTAGAGGTGGGGGCCTTTTATAAGAGGAGAGGAGGGGCACTCTTAGAAAGTAAGGAACTTTTACATTATTATACAATGCTTTTAGGATTCTAAAGGTCCCACACTTTTATAATTCGTGGATAAGGTGATAAGGGTTCGAAATATACCCATCCAATAGTCTTTGGACAAGTGTAAGCCTTGGATTGTACATTATCTTTTCATTTTATTAAAATCGTTAAATAATGAGGCCATCGCTGCATCATAATGATGTCATAAATAATTTAATTTATTTAACGTCTGAAAATTATAAAAAAAAATACTATGATGTTGGAAACCTGTTTATCTTTCCAATGAATATTTAAAGTCAAAAATATGACTTGTATAACCCCATGTAAAAATTGTTTTAGTAAAATATTTCATGTTTGTGTCATTTTTTTACTTTAACATTTTATGTCATTTTCCAACTAAAGTGGCTCCATGGGGTCCCCAAGTTGACCCATGGATTGTCTTGGTCGGACATGGAACATCCAATGAGGGTAGGACATGTGTCATGCTCATCTCAAATTATTAAAACATTATTATTACCTTAAACTACACTAATTACCTCTAATCGTGATTAAGAACTTAAAAGTTACTATTCACCAAAAATTATTTTAATCTCATTGAACCACATTTTACTTCTTAATGACAACCATGTATGTCGGATTTTTGAAAATCAAATCACAGAGGTGGTAAAATTTCATTTAAACGAAAAATCAGTTATTTAACTACCACTTAGTGGTTTCACTATTCATCAAAAATTGAAGTTTTTCAGAACAATGCCAAAATTTCACCCTAAGCTATAATTGATATTCCGATTTCAAAAATGATGTCTATTTTACAAAATTCCAAAAATATAAGTTACATTAATTTATTTTATAATTAATTCCCGCTGTCACAACAAATAGCGTGTTTTTAAGAAACAATTTATATCAAAAGATTGGCAATTGTTTATGTCCAATTTCAATGTTAAATTAATTCTAATGACCACCATTGGATAAAATGGTAAAAATATATTCTAATTATTCTTTAAAACCACTAAATAGTATAATTTATCACTATAAATTATTTTGATTAAAAAAGTTGTTTTTAAGTATTTTTCACTATTCATAAAAAAATGGAAGTTCTTAGAAAATTACAAAAAATTCAACATAGGCTAATTTCGATATTACGAATAAAAAAATGAAGTCCATTTTGAAATATAAAATTCCTATAAATTTAAAAAGTGGTTATTAATATTCGTAACGGCTACTTTGATTAGTTGCGGTGTGTTAGAAATCAAAGTTGCGTACAATGCAAGCTATTGCATTATTGAATGAGAAGCGTATCATGGAAGCTCGGGGTGTTACATTGGGTACTAGAATATCAAGTGTAAATCAGTGCAAGGAGTTCCATCTTGAGGTTGATGGGTGTCACTTCATATGGGACCTTTATGTCTTGTAGATTACAGACCGTGATTTCATTCTCGGAATGGACTTGTTAGTTCCCTTCCAAGCTGTTGTCAATTTCTATCGATGTAAGGTGAGCTTCACATCACCCCAGGGCGGTTTTTTTCTATATAAGGGTGAATGGGATGTCCAGGAAAGCAGAGGAAGCCTTGAGAATCATGGTTTGAGTGGAGTTATAGGCCATATTTCTAGTTTGTATCCGGATGAACCGGGGAACGCATAGATGGACTTTCCTCCAGTGATTGATTATTTCATGGATGTCTTTCCATATGACTTTTCAAGTTTTCCTCCCGAGCATGAGGTAGAATTATCTATTGACCTTGTTCCAAGAGCATCACTGATGTCCAATCCTCCTTATAGAATGGTTACACCAAGGTTACAAGAGCTCAAGAAGTAGTTATAGAAGTTACTGGAAAACTATTTCATCTAACCCAGTACTTCTCCTTAGGGTTCTCTTGTCATGTTTTCAAAGAATTCGGACAATAGCCTCATACTTTGTGTGGATTTTTCGAAGCTGAACTAGTTGACGATCAATAACTAGAATCCCATTATGAGGATTTATGATCTCTTTGATCTAATTCAAGGAGCCCCGGTATTCTTGAAGATTGCCTTGGGATCCAGTTACCATCTATTGTGCATTATACCATCAGATATATCTATTACAGAAATTAAGAGAAGGTATGGTCTATACGAGTAGGTGGTTATGTCATTCTGTCTCACGAATGAACCTGCAATTTTTATGGAACTGATGAACCGAGTGTTCCATCCATACTTGGACTCTTTTTTGGTGGTTTTTGTTGATGATATCTGGGTGTACTATCACACTCGACATGACCTTGCTACCCATTTTGAGATCGTTTCGAGTACACTGAGAGATCATCATTTATATGCTAAGATCTCAAAATTATACTTTTGGATGGACCAAATTCATATCTTGGACCATGTTATCTCAAAGAAAGGAGTATCAGTATACCCATAGAATGTGAGAGTATTAGTATCCTGGGAGTATCCAATGAATTTATTTGAGGTATATTGTCTTATAGGGCTGGATGGTTACTACAGATGTTTTGTACAAGACTTTTCACACTTATAAGGACCACTGCCGAGCCTAACTAAGAAGGTTCTGAAGTATCTAAGAATATATTCCTACGATTCTGCCTTTCAGGAGCAGAAAGAGAGGTTGACATCAGCACAGATAATAGTTTTTTTAGAGCTAGGAAAGAGTTATATAGTTTATTGAGATGCATCAGGTATCAGGCTGGGAGTATTGCTTATTCTGGGGGAAGGAGTCGTTGAGTACGAATCTCGTAATTTGAGACCACATAAGAGGAATTACCCGACACACGTTCTAGAGTTCGCTACAGTTGTTCAGGGATTCTGCTATTTGAGACATTATCTTTTGGGAGAGAATTTAATGGTTTTCACCAACCACAAAATTCTCATGTATATCTTCAGTCAGCGCGATCTGAATTTGAGATAGCGAAGGTGGGTTGAGTACCATCAGTCCTTTTATTTATATATTTCCTACATTCTTGGGAAAGGCAATGCAGTGGCTAATTCATTGAGCAGGAGAACTCAAATTCAGACAGTTCAGGTGGCCTGTAGTGAGTGGATTCTTATGGATCTATTCTATGAGATGTATTTGGAGGCTCACGACAGATAGGTGAAGAATTTTCTTTCTTATATAGTTGTTACCTCTACTCTACTTGATTGAGTGAGAAATAATAAAATATCTGATTCAGAAGGCCTAGTCTTGTGGGAGAGTGTGTCATGGAAGGAACCTATTCCTAGATGGACCATAGGTGAGGATGAGATCTTGCGCTTTCATGTACATGTATGGGTGTGAGCAGACATACGTGAGGGGCTGATGTGGTATTTTCACTCCTCAGTTTGGGTAGTTCTTCTTGGTGAAACCATGATGTATCCAGATCTAGACCGTCAGTATTGGTGGCCTAGTATAAAGTTAGATGTTTCTGGTTTTGTGATGAGGTTTCCCCCCTGTCAGTAGGTGAAGGAAGAGCATCAGTGACCAGAAGGCCTTTTGTAGCAGTTACCCATTCCCAAGTGTAAGTGGAATGATGTTGTGATGGGCTTCTTGATAGGTTTTCTGAGGTCACCTCAAGGTAATGATGGAGTTTTGGTTGTCATTGACCAACTCACGAAGGGCGAACACTTCTTATTGATTAAGGAGACCTACATTGTTGATGAGCTGGGAAGATTGTACATCTAAGAGATTGTACATTTATATGGGGTTCCACACTCCATAGTTTCGGATAGATATGTTGGTTTTACTTCTTAGTTCTGGCGAGGACTACAGAAGGCTTTGGGTACACAGGTGCTTCGGAGTCAATCTAACTATCCCCAAACATATGGCCAGTCCGAGCATACGATTCAGGTGATGGAGAAAATGATACGAGCATGAGTCTTAGATTTTGGAGGCCCTTGGGAGAATCACATACCTCTAGTGGAGTTTTCCTACAATAATAGTATTCAAGAAGCAATTTAGATGGCACCTTTTGAAGATTTATACGGTAGGCCATTCCGATCACCCCTATGTTGGCTGGAAGTAGGACAGTCAGCTATGATGGGACCTAGTCTTGTCCAAGAGCCCACAGAGCAGGTGGAGTTGACTCGGATGAGGATGGCTACTGAATTGTCATGATAGAAGTATTATGCTGATCAACGGAGACAACCTCTATAGTTCGAGGTCAGAGATCTGGTTTTCCAACATGTCACAGTGAGGATGGGACATAAGAAGATTAAAAGATAGGGCAATCATGCACCGAGAAACATCAGAGTGTTTGAGGTTTTGGAAACAGTCGGTCTGGTTGCGTATCAGTTATAGTTACATCAGAGATATTGGGCTATGCACGACATCTTCCATGTCTCTCAGCTACAACATTTCCTCTTAGACTCATCGCATATATTTCAAACCGAGAAGGTTTAGTTAGATATGGATGCATCATTTAAGGAGCATCCTAGACGGATAATTGATCGTAGTGTAAAGGTTCTCCTTGGTCGGTCTATTCCCCTGGTATAGGTTCTATGGAATCACGGGAGACTATAGGATTAGACTTGGAAGAGGGAGACAGATGTGGGATCGTAGTGGCCAGAGTTGTTCGAGGATTATTCTTCTTGGAAGCATTGTTAGGGAAATTCAAGGGATAATTTCTTTAAGCATGAAATTTTTTCAGAAACCAGATCTTCATTTCAGGTGTGGATATTTCGTTCTGGTGTTTTTGAAAAAAATACGAGTTTCTGAACATTTTAGGAGTACACATCGTGTATTTTGGAGTACTCTCTGTCTACCAAGCTGTCGCGGGAAGCCTTGTACTAGTCGTGTAATGGCCGAGTACATGGTTGTGTGGGGTGACCTAGAGACTTCCAAAATAGAGGTCTGGTAAAGGCATATACATTACGTGTATCTTTAAAGGACATGCCATTTATTTTTTTATAGATAAATCAGATCGGGGTCATATCTAATCGACATAAATGTCTTATTCTAGTGTCGTCTAGTCCATGAGAGACCATAGATCGTCGATTATTTTTTAAGCCCCCGATTGACCGTATATGCTCTGAATTGATCATCGTCGATTGAATTGGAATCACATTGGTGAGTTCTTACTTCTTCTAGATCCCCTTATCTTGATTTATCATCTTTAATTAGATATCCTTGGTTGATTGTTCATGATGTTTTTGTAGATCTACCATGTTCTAGGTCAATTCAAATAATGAGGATCAACTATATTGATTCTACGACATTGAGGTAGGTGGTTTGTGAATTTCTGTAGATGTCTTTGAGTTATATGTGAAAAAAGTTCCCAACACCCTAGTTTAGGATATTGTGTGTTTAGTGAATTTAACCCTATTAGTGCCTACTATGCTTTGTTTACTTGTGTATGGGTGTTTGATTGGGAATAGGGTTTATTACCTTGTTGTAGACGTGTTTTCCTCTATTTGATTGATATTGGTTGTTGGGTCTATAATTGCATGTTATTATATTTTTCTTTCTATTCCATGGGCTCTTAGGATGGAGTGATTATTTTATGAAATACTTGATATATGAATTGTAGTGGTTTATCCAAGAATTATTTGTGTTTTAATTTGGATGATGGATATGATTTGTGCATGATTGTATTACACAGGGCTGTGAGAACCAGGTGTAGTTACACCATAAGGGGAATGGATGTTGAGGGCTTCCCCAGAGTGTCTGTTACCATTCATGTTGAGAGACCACAGAGGGGATGGGAGTGAGTGCTCCCTCAGAGTGTCTGTAGTTCCACGTTGTCAGAATATAGGGGGAATTGGACATTGAGTGCTTCATTAGAGAGTTTTTAGTTTACTATTACGATACCACAAGGGGAATTGATAGTGAGTTCTTCCTCATAGATTATTTGTCTAAGTTGAAACAAATGGGTTATTCTTTGAGAACACTCCAGAGGGTTTCTTGTGAATGTTTGGTTGAACTAGAGGGGTTAGTCTGTGAGAACATTCCCACAGGTTTTCTTGTCTTTGTTAGGTTGAATAATATATAAATGTAAATGAATGTTGCTTCAACTGTAGGATTGGTTACTTTTGAGTACTTCCTTGTTTATTACTTCATTTTTCATATTTCCTACAATATATATATATATATATATATTCACTGACAGTAAGGCACATATCATTAGGTGGATGCCTACTGAGATTTATCTCACACCTTGTTTGGTTCATTCTTTTGGTCCAAAATAGATTATATTGTTGTAGGTATAGATAATGGAAAGAGCCCTTCCACTTCAGGTACTTGACTGCTATGGAGTTGGAGATCATGGGACAAAGTTGAGGCTTGTGTTTTTGTTGGAGTTGTTTCCTTATTTTCCTTAGTACTTCAGTTTAGTAATGTATTCCAGGATTGTGACTTGTTTGGATGATTTCCTAGATACTTTTTACATGCATCAATATTTATATATATGATGCAGTTGCTTATTTATATTCAAACTTCCTCTGTTTACTCATTTTATGGTATTTCTTCTTTCTCAACTATTATATGTTTGTTTCTGCTGTGTTATTATGACAATGAAGGAATAGATTACCCACTATCACACCCAAGGACCTCACTTATAGTCGGAATCCTCTAGAATTTGGGGGAATGAACTTTAGACCATGTGACCAACCGGGTACAGGGTGCCAATGGGCGGCACACGAAACTAGGATGTTACATCGGCAATACAAAAAAATTAGTGTATTGATCCTGTATCTAGATCTCATGCACCTAATACATATCTTGTATCCTCTCATACTACCAATTCACTTAAAAATGGAATTTTCAGCCCATATAGGATCCTATCATGATGATCCTCCATCTCCACTAGGTACTCTAAGATGGTTTCTCTATACTCTATGTCTAGCTGACCCTAGTCAATATCACATTATAGTTCATGAATATATCTCATTATCTATGACACATGAAAGCTTTCATCCACCTAATGCAACTAAATGGTTATAGGAAAGAGGTAATATATCTCACCATCCCTCCATAGGATTTGGAATGACCCTATAAACCTCATGGATAGCTTGTTACTGTGGAAAAATATCAGCAATCCTCCTCAGTGGAAAACCTCTAGAAAGCATTGTCTTCCTGCTCAAACTCCATTGGACTCTTATTTCATTATATGTCATATTTAAATTAGATTTGATATTTCCTCATAAGATAATTGGTCATTGAAACATTCATATCATCACTTGCACCAAATTTTCCCCAACAAAAGATGTCTCACCAATCTCAGTCCATCATAAGGGTGGATTTTAGGGTATCTCGTATAGTGTCACAAATGTTGGAATGTTGATAGTAGATTGATAGATATTATTATATTTAACATCACTTATTTTAAGTGATCCTCTCAGACTCGATCAAAGTCAAACATGTAGGCTCTCGACATATCCTCCAAAACCTAGATAGTATGCTCTGTAATTCCATCAATCATGGAGTGAAACATCATACTCATTTATAACATGGTCCTATAATCCTCCATGAAATATCACCAAACCCATCACAAGAACATTGTATGATGATTAAATACGATCATTTTGGTCACCCTATGAAGGTGTAAGATCTCCTACAAAAACAGATGCCTCGAATTCTCAAATGAAATATGCTCCTGAATGAAAAAGATGTGTCGTGATGTGGTATGTTGGTAAAAAATCACCCATATAGAATCATGGAATCTCACTATCCATGGAATATCCATAATAAAATCCACATATATTTCATCCCACATCCATTCTAGGATGTCAATAGGTTGAATAAAACCTACTGGAACATGATTTTTATCCTTTACCTACTGACTTATGAGAAATTTTGAAACAAACTCGGTAATTATACACCTCATGTCAACCCACAAAACTACTGCTGAATCAAATAGTACATATTTTCCACTCTTGGGTGTGTTGAAATGGGTGGTTAGGAAAATTTCCTCAGTTCCTACTTATATTATGTGACTGGAACTTTTGTATGTCCCTTGAAAAGTATTATGAAATCCTCATTCAGAACATCCATCTGGTATATCTCCTAAGGATATCTTGTTATGTAGAAAATTTTATTTGATTTATCACAATTTTTCCTTTATCACATATTAGAGAATAATTAGATTCACCACCACTAACTGAAGATAAGTTATATACCTCTCCCCCACTAGGGGTAGCTGTAATGAGGCCAACTACAATAACTTCTGAGCCACCATATGAGAATGTGATTTCTATATAATGGAATTATACACCACACTTCCATTCATAGAGTGTAGATTATCATGAAGTCATGGTATTACTATAACTCCAACCAATTCCTCTATAATAGATTGAGGTCTCTCTGTGTGAAGATATACCTGATGCTTTCGTGGCTTGAGTAAACAACAAAATTCTCACCTAGAAGAGAAGGAATCCACATGTTCAAGGTGAATAATTATGCTACCATCCATAGGTCATGGGACATGAAGTTATAATAATGTGGTCTTAACTACCTCTACCAATAAGAAATAACTTCTTACATATGCATCAGCACACATCTAGGCCTAGTTCTAGAGGCATCTCAAAACACCACTTACTCAACTCTCTCCTTTGCTAGTCTCAATGGAGGACCACTCATCAACCTGATCCTCATCACCAAAATGGATCAACAAAACTACCCATTATGAGAAAATATCTACCTGCTCCATGTCAAATTAGTCAAATGGGATGAAATTCTAGAACATTATTCTACATACCTCTAATAGAATCCTTCCAAACTGGTGATCTCCACACCTTTCATACTCTCATGAGTGGATCCCCAGTCCAAACTACATCAATATTTTTTCCTTCCAATGAGAGTACAATCTCAAATATGAAATTCACATAAATTTAACCTATCATATAAAAAATGGACACTATAAGATATTTTTGTATAGTTGGTGCTCCCATAGCAAGTCTAGGACCGTCCTAAAATTATATGTGTGACCCTTCTCTGATTCAGATTAACTAAGAATATAATTGATAAACCCATCAAAAATCAGTCAACATATGGCTATAAAATTTAATTTATATGTTCTATGAACATAGTGGTTGTATTCATCATTTTGAATGGTATCACTGGGAACTGATAATGACAATGGAGACATTAGAAAGTAATATTTTGAAAATTATCGTCGTGAACAATCAACTGATGGTAGAAATATATGAGATCTGTCATTCAGAACTAACTTGAAAAAACATATGATTTTATGAAATAATTTTATTCAAATAAATTTAATTTCATTAATATTTGTGTTACACACAACACAGAGTTTTAGTGAACTGCAATATAATATTATTATTTAAACCTGAATTTTATAACCTAGTCATTAAAATTATCAATATGAATAGGAATAAAAACATTTTGAAAATTAGTTATATATATATTTTATATAAATAAAATATATAGATAAATAATCAATTAATTTTTCATAAATACAATATATTCTTTGAAAATAATTTTTTCTCAAAAAAATATTTTTTAATCATTGTTTTGAAAAAATAATAAAATTTAATTTTCACACATTTTGAAAATTAATTTTGAATATTTTAAATAATTTATAGAATCAAAATTTCTAAATTATATTAGGGAAAATTTTTACTAATTTAGTGAAAACATTTACTTGTAAATGAATAGTGAAAAATACATGTTTTTATTTAAAAGTTCATTTTCATTTAAATCATTTAGAAAGTTATATTTTTTAAAAATAGATTAAAAGTATGTTTAGTATAGTTATATAATAATTAATACGATTTTTTTAATTAGAATCAGTTTAACACTGCATTTTTATATTAAAAATTTTATACTTATGAACCTTTTTCTTTGGAAAACTTCTTTTTTGTTACATCAGATGGTTTAATTTTAAATTAAACTCAACAAATTATATGAATTTAAATTTTAAAAATTAATTTCATATTTGGAATATTCATAATTATTATTATAAAAAAATCTCCACTTAAATGTTTTCTTAATGAATAGTAAAATAATTAAAAACTGATTAAAACATTTAATGTTAAGATAGGTTTGTTGTGTGATAAACTAGAAAGATAAGGGTTTAAATGACCTAGAAACATTTTAAAAAACTATTTTATTAAAATATTTAAACATTATATAATCTAATATTCAATAGTGATACATTTTTTTTTATCTCTTTGTGATATTTATTACAAGGGTATAACATCTTATTTCAGAAAATCCAAGTGTGTCCTCTCTCATCTTATAAAAAGGTACCCACTCTCCTCTCCTATCCACTCTTCTGTGGCCTTTTAGTTCATCCAATAACTGAAAAATTACATTCCTTACTTCCCCCCACAAATCCAATAGTGCTTATTTTTATTTTTAAACCCTCCTAATACGAATTTTGTTGTAATCCTAATGAGTTTATCCAAAGAATATGTATAGTCCTGAACCATTCGTTGTCATTTTATTTATTCTCATAACTCCATAAAATATTATTAAAACTTTATTATATATTAACTTAAGAATATAAAATATACACAATTTTTTTTATGTTAATTTAATGACCAATATCTGTCCCATTCTCCAACAAATGGGAAACGAAAAGGTCGATCAATTGTACGACATACTACCACCTCACAAACCGCTGTAATTAATTTTCAATCACAACCTACAAAGGTTGGAGATAATTAGGTATTTAAATATAATATATTATATTTATAAAATATTTATACTTGTAAAATTATAATATAACATCTACCTTCTTACCTTCCAATCCATTGGAAAATAATAACATCTTTTGTGCGTATGTGTGAACTACCGCCTCCGCGAAGTGATTTGATTCATTTTACATTTTATTATAATATGGATGGTAATAATGATATATTTGATAAATATATTTGATATATTTTAAATATATACGATTATATAAAGGTGATATAGTATTTTTTTATTTCATTCATTCCATCCATTGAGGAAATGGAAACAGCATTCATGCATACATATAGCCAACCGTGTCTCTGAATGATGTAATTATTTTTCTATATATAACTTTAATTGATTAATATATATGAAATTATAATGAATATATATTTTATTTATATAATGTTTAAAAGTTTGGAGAATATGTAACCGTGATCATAGTAAAAGGACCAAAAATAACAAACCAAAACATACATGAAAAATGAAGCACTTTTTACTCAAAACATGATTTTAACAAGGAATTGTTAATAAATGGGTAGTGAAAGGTCATAAGTAAATAATATATGATATTATATATATATATATATACCATTATTTTACAGTATAATCATTAAAATAAACTTTTATTTATTATACAGGAGGTTAAAACATATAAGATGAAATTCGAGACTTAAGGTGAGATATTTTTTCCTCAACCTGTCTACTTTGAGACATATGTTATATTATGAACCAATATTATTTTAAGAATTTTATATAAATTACCTATGAAATTTAATATCCTGAATTTATTCATTCTAATTATATTAATAGTTTCATTTAATTTCATTCTTTCATGGGCATATGATTCAAAAGTTACCAAATCATGTATTGTATTTTCATCTCACTTTTGTTTTTCTGGGATACATGCATTATACAAAACATGTTTCTTTTTTTGTTATATATAAAATGCATGAATTTATTTTATTATTATTATCATAAAAATTATGGGGATATATATATCCATATATTATTTTTTCTTCCATGGTTATTATCATTCAAAATTTACCAATGTATTATGGGTTTTATGTTGTAATATCATTGTTTATTAGGATTGTTTATGATAATGTTTTGGAGGATAAAATTCTAGGATATATCTTTCAAGGAGATAATTAAGTTTATAATCATGTTATTATTTATATAGAATACATTTTTCCATTCATTTTTTTCTCTTTAATTACTCAAGATATGGAATTGTTTTTTAAATAAATCGATTTAATTTCATTCTTCGGTTAAAAAACTTTTTTATTCAAGATCCATTTTATCCCAAATAAAATACAAGAAGTTTTTTAATATTATCATATTATTTTTAAATGAATTTTTACCCATGTCATAATTTTTACAAAAAAAATAAAATAAATCTTTTTATCGATTTTCAGATAATGCAATTTAGGATTTTTACTAAAAATGTGGAAGGAATCATTATTTTAACGCATATGGAATGAATTATATTTTCCACTTACATGACCATTTAATGATTTAAATATTCATTTAAATGTTTTCATGGTTATTTTGAACTAAAATTTTTTATTTTTTATTTATAAACTTTTATATTTTAAATTATTTATTTCAAAATGAAAAAGGATTTTTCCTCAAGATATGTTATAAGTGATCATTCAAAATCATTTTCCATATAAGATGGAATCCATTGATGTTACTGAATATTTACTTAGTATTTTATCCAATTAAACCATTATTATTCTTTATCTAGATGTTTTATTATTATGATCGAATTATTTTTATGAAACTCCATCCTTTTCCAATAGTTATGTTATGATGAAATGACGAAATGTTTATAAAAACCTGTATATTTTCTTAGGATTATTCTATGATGAAATGGTTAATGAATCCAATTTATTTCTTAGGTGTTATAATATGATCAATGTTTTATGATATTGGGTCAAAAATAAATATAATATTCATTTTTTGAAATATAGAATCTATAACTCTCACCAATTAATTGGGTAATGTAAAATTTTCTTTGAGCTCAAAATGTTACAAGGGAGGTTATACCAAGTTAGAGAAAGATGGTAAATGAGAGGTTATCCCAGGACTAAAAATAAAGGGTACTCTAGAGGTTATCCCAAGAACAAAATATGGTACATGAGAGGTTATCCCAAGACCTAATAATGTAAACATGTTGTTAAAACGACCATAAAATTTTATGAATATCATGGTGGGTATCCTTGACATAAGATTGTCTATGCTTATGTGTATTCAAAAATTATATTTCTTATGCCAATGATACGCTCTCTGGGTCTATGTTCTTTTATTCCTTCATGATTCATGTCTTATGATATTAAAAAAACTATTCCATGAATCAAATTTATGATATATGATACAATGGGTATGGTTTTCAAATTTTTTTCTCATGTTTTTATACACTTATGTTCATGTTATGTTGATATATCCCTTGTTTAACATTACTAATCATCCAAGATCAAACTCTATTATGTTTCCATTCACCCCGTGGTTAAAATGTTCTTATTTATGATATGTATACTAAGGATGATAGTTATGAGGAACTTAGTGGGATATGATGTTGTCCACTTATTAACTAGTTGATTCTGTGTCTTAGTTTCCAAATACACTACACCTAAACAACTTTGAAATGGATCATTATGTTATGTAATGAATATTAATATATAATGATTTGATATATATGTATAAAATGTTTGGTCCTTTTCCATTAGTATCTGATCAAGGGTTAGTTAATCATTTGAAAATTGGATGATAAACCATTAGTGAGATCCCTATGGATATGTTTAAGGAAAATTATAAGGATAAGTCCATGTATAGAAACATTTCCTTGAATTTTGGTGAATGATTGCTTTAGTGGTTTCCTAGAAAATACATCCATGTCTAGATACTAAAATTTTATATGGATTATGAAATATTTTTATGAAGGTAAATAAATCCAAAAAGGGGATATTGGTTTTTGAATCCATCATTACCTGATGCACGACAAAGAGATTTTCTAAATACATGGTTTGACACTCCAGGGGATATATTTTAGGAACTCAAAAACACTTTACAAAACATCATAAATTTTTTTAACAGTGACCATGAATGTCCATGTTTATGACTAAGGATTTATACATTAAAAATATTTTGTAATGATTTTGAAATCCTATAACTAATGTTTCATGATTATGTGATTCCATTCAATGATTATTATTTCTTGGACTATGTTTTTTGGTTTTTTTCAATGGATATATCTTGAAGGAACTATGTTAATTCTAAATATGACTGACAATGAAATTATTTTCTTATAAAGAAAAAAATTTATTAGGGCTAGAAAGAAAAATCTCATTATTATGCGCACAAAAATTTCTTTGGATATGAATCATATTTAACATCCTAATGAACAGTGGAGGGAATAAAACTCTATTAAATTATTCAATTGAAAATTACCACTTTATTTTGGTGTTTTTTTAATCCACTAGTTATTGAGAAATGGATCAATACTATTGAAAATTTATTTTATATTCTCCAATGATTAGAGAATGAAAAATTCATTTTGGCTATCTATCATTTAGTTAGTGAAGATTATCAATGGTTGAATATTCTTAATAATAATTAAATAAGATAAAATTGAATCTAAAGAGTGGGATGAGTTTAATACCTTATTATTTAATAAGTAAATTCTTCATTTTCTTTATATTAAAATTGGGAAGTATATATTTGATCTGAATAACAATTATGATGAATCTTTTGGTACCTATGTGGTGAATTTTACAAGACTTATGATGTATGATTTTGGTTTTATCATCCAACCTAAAAGTAATATTGATTGATTCTTTAGTGGATTAAAACCATGTATCAAGAGAGATTTATCCCAAAGGTACTTTAGTGGAGATGAGGATATAATTTTATTTTCTATCAAATTTGAAATTGATATTTGGGTTCCACTTCAATATTAAGGTGTTGATATGAAAAGTAATATAGAATTCAAATAAAACTCTTAAAACCATGGGGAGAATAATATAATATTTATTTCATGCTCTAAGTGTGGAAGTAAATGTGAATGAAATATTCATAAGGGGATAAAAATGTTTTATTTGTGTAGAAGAAGTTCAAAGGGAATCTAAATTCCAAATTTATGGGAATATGGTAGTTAATGACGTGAATAGTGAAAAATCTCTATATAATGCACCAACGACACACCAGTTTTTCAAAAGTAATGATTTGAAAATTATGCTATCTAATATTCAAATATGGAAGTTAATGATAATGCTAAATTTTAGAAACCTCGTATGTTAAGAAACAGAGGGAGATATAATGTGAACACTATTTTTTATGATGGGTATAATAATGATGTGGGGAAAGGTATAATTATAATACAGTCTAGAAATGATAATGTGGTATTTGATTCTGTATATACCAACTCTTTTATATCTGAATAATTTTTGAAGGGTATCCAAATACCACCTAAATGGTAGATGTAAAATTATTCATGAAAACTGCTAATGGTATGATGATCACATATCAAGTCTATGATTCTTCCCCAGTGGATGTTTGTAGGAATTTTCTTCCTGTATATAATAATATCATCCCTCTTGTTGAATTTTATGTTATATTAGGATTTTTCATGACCCATCCCTCAGGGAACATGTCGTGACTACCCCAACCCCACCTTCCATAGTCCAGAGGATTTCTACAAGCACCGAGATGGAATATTCCCAAAATGGGAAGGTGTTTACTGAAAACCTTTACAAACACATAGTTTAAGAACACAACAAGACGTAACCATGAAGTAAAACTGCAGTAGAAAAAATGTGTACAGAAAATAAAGGTGCAGAAATACCATTCCAACTGAAAAGATACAACTACCATAGAAAATAGAAAATAGAAAACAAATTATAAGATCGTCCACCAAGGATCCTACGTAAAAAGTAGGTACAACTCATCTCCACAGCTCCCACATCAACCAATCACCTCCATGCACCGCCTGGTCCTGGATCCTATGGTCTCAACCATGCTTTTCGTCGTCTTCACAAGACACAACAAGGTTCCGGTGAATCTATGCATGGGTGAGTATAAAAATACCCAATAGGGACCCTGAGACCCCAGAAGGTCTCTCATAATTCCATAAAGGAAAACCAAAAAGCATGATCTCAATCAAAAAGCACAAATAAAAAGACTCAGCTCAAACCAGGTATATAACATCAGTATAGAAATAAAGATGATTAGTCGTAAGGATTGATCATCCTATTTTTTCAAGAGGCACAACTAATAACCCATACATGATTGTATGTTGTTGATCAATGATGGGATACTCTAAGGATAGTGCTCATCAGGTCACACACTACTGATCCACATTGTGTCGCTAGAATGTTTGACCCACACAGTGTCACTAGAATACGGATCCGCACAGGTTCACTATAATGCCAATCCACACAAGGACTCTATAATGATGATCCCTAAAGGGTCAATATAATTTTGATCCACATAGGGTCTCTATAATGATGATTCACACAGGTTCTCTATAATGCTAATCCACATAGGGTTAAAATAATGCTGACAGGAACCCACAGGATTCCCCGCACCCGGTGCGCTTGAGTTCCATAGTATCTGATCCTCAAGATACATATGGTGCCTCAAATACCACTAAGTTCCACAATGGAGTAACCCAATGGATCTCCATGTCGTAAGGGTCCCAATGTAATAGACGGCGCGTTAGTTGGATGTTGGGTCTGTGAGTAATAGGCCTTTTAGTGCTGAGGGCCCAGTTGGATTCAGGATCGATTCAACCTAGCCATACTCCAAATTTCCCCAACACTCAGTTGGAGTATCTCAAAAGGACCATCTCATTCCAAGGATTCTAGCACCATATATTGTTCGTCAAATAGACGTCTAGTTTGTGAGATACGGGCTTTAAAGCGTATATAGGCCGAAAAGGGTTGGGTCCAGTCTGACCGGGTCGAACCAGCCCGCCCCGTCATGGGCCGTCCTGTCCCATTTCGGGCCAACCCGCCCTGTTCTGGGCCACCCCGGCCCCGTCTAGGCCACCCCGACCCGGTCCGTGGAACCCGACCCGATCCGCGGGGCCGAGCTGGTTCGAGCTGCCCCGCCCCGGTTCGGGGCCCCACGACCAGGTCCAAGCCTCCCCGCCCCAGTCTAGGCCACCCTACCCTGATCCAGGTCTGGCCTGGATCGCACTGGTTGGGCCGGTCTGAGTGGGTTGTGCTGTGGCGAACTCAGCCTATTGAGCCATAGACCGGCCTGACCCACATCTACTGGGCGTGGCCTGCCGGGCGACCCGACCCGATGGCTGGGGCGGTCCGCCAGCTGAGTGACCTATGTGTAGGGTGTCACTCCCCCTCCCAAACAGCTTTCAGCCATTCAGTTTTGAAAAAGGTGGCACCACTTGGTGCCACCTCCCTGCCAGCGGGACTCGTGGGGCATGGGGTGTGGGTCTCATTCGCCTTCCTCCACGACTTTGAATCTGTGAACTCCTCCCCACAACACGAGATGGTGCACCACCTTTGGACAATTCCATGTCAAGAGTCAGCTACCTCACTACTGTCACAACTCGATGTTGCTGCTCCCCTTCGCGGCGCACGATGGCGGGACTCATGTTGTTGTCATGGCTGACCGATGTAGGCACCAGTCACCATCACCCGATACGCCAACGAATCTTCTATAGGCCACCTGATGAGCTTTGGTGGTCCGTTTTCCATTCCAAGCATGCCTACGGTCCTTTCTAGTTATTGTCGTCACTATGTGGCTGTCGGATTCAAATTTCTATCGAGATGTAAACTCTTCACTAAAGAAAGAGAAAAATACCGAAGCAACGGAGAGTTTGGGCCATGTTTGTTTCACCCGCACCCTATACGTTAGAATTATATCATGTGGGTATTAAATAAAAACATCACATAGATAAATTATAACCCGTTCAAATCTCCCACAAAAACCTCCCTAAAATTCAAATGAATCGTGGATCAACTCATTTTGGTTGATCCACATTCATCATGCTTTTCAAGAATGAGGAATTAAATCATGGTATTACTAGAATTTAATCATAAACCCCTTCCTTAGTTTGGGATGTGATGCCATAGTTTTAGAGAGAGAATATGTGTTCATTGAAGTCGTCGACATTCATTGATTCCGGATCGATCCCTCAATAAGTGTCCTCAAAACTTCTTTCTTCTTTGTAGGGTTTATTGTCAGCACTTCTTCAGAGTCCTCCCATAATTCCTCCACCCTATCCCTTTGACAACATTTTTAATAACTAAAGGGAGAGTTAACATATTAATCCACCATTCAATTAAGGGTACATTAATTGGTGTAATTAAGGATTCGAATTAATTAAAAGATGTGTGGTTACGCAATTGATGTGTAACCAACTTTTAATTTCCGTAATTAATAGTCCTACCCCCTTTATGGTCCCTACCACCATCACTCAATAAGAGTTAGCAAAATAAAATAACACATATGTTATTTTTTAATTCTTTCAAAAAGTCAGAAAAAACTAATTTTACCCCCGACCTACTGTGGTCGAAGTAAAGCCTCCCTCAAGAGAATCTTGACACTACATATTCAATGGTGCCCTCTGATTTTTTATTCGAGCACCAATCCAAAAGATAGAAAATGCCACAAGCGTGTTTAATGAACGTACATTAAAAAAACATCAAAATTCTGTTTTGGGCTCATCGGGCCTTAGAATCAAGGGCGGTTAATTTTCCCAGACTCGTAATAATCCCAAATAATTTAATATATATATATATATATAATTCTAGATCTTTACATTCTCCCCACCTTGGGGATTTTTATCCTCAAAAGCTAAAACAAAACTAGGGGAACAAATGGGGGTACTAAGCATGTATCTGAGCCTCTCGATCCCATGTGCTCTCATAAAGGATCTTCTGCTACCCAAAAACTCATACAAGAGGGATCGGCCTCCCATGAAGGACCCGCTCCTATCGATCCTCTATCTCTACTGGGAACTCCGCAAACGTTGTCCCATCATCGATGTCCCGCTCGCCCCGGTCAATAACGTTCAATGGATCATGCATGTACCTCCTCAGCTGTGACACATGGAAACAATTATGCACCATGTGTATCTCTAGGGGAAGAGCTAGATGGTAGGCCACCTCTCCTACTCTACTGAGGATCTGTAATGGTCTGACGAACCTTAGATATAGCTTGTCTCCTAGGAAAAACCTCTATAATCCTTGTCAAGGTGAGACCCGTAGGAAGACATGGTCTCCCTCCTCACACTCCATTGGTCTCCATTTCTTATAGGCATATGACTTCTACTAGATCTGTGTTGTCTTATCCTATCCATGATGATCTCTAACTTCTTTTTGGTATCATGTGCCAACTCTGGACCCATAAGTGATGACTCCCTTGTGTCTATCCAGCAAATTGGTGATCTTCAAGGTCACTCGTACACGGCTTCAAACGGAGCCATGCCGATAGTGGAGTGATAACTATTTTTTTATGAGAACTCCACCAGTGGAAGGTGATCCTACCAACTGCGGCTAAAATCAAGGACACAAGCACAAAGCATATCTTTGAGTGTCTGAATTTTCTGCTCCGTCTGACCATCTATATGAGGATGGAAGGTTGTGCTCAAATGTAGTTGAGTCTCGAATGCCTAATGTAATATCCTCTAAAACGGGATGTAAAACAAGCATCGCAATGTGAGACGATCATCGATGGCACCCCGTGGAGCCGTATAATCTTTTTTATGTTAAGGTATCCCAAGTTCACTACTAACACCCGCTCTCGGATGGGTAGGAGGTTGGTCGACCTGGTGAGTCGGTCAAAAATCCCCTATATGGATTCCTGGCCCCTAGAAATACATGGTAGACCTATCACAAAGCCCATGGATATAACATCCCACTTCCACTCTGGTAACTCAATTGGATGAGCTAGGAACAATGGTACCTGATGCTTGGCCATCACTTGATGACAGTTGAGGTATCATGAAACGAACTCTACCACTGCTTTATTCATCCATGGCCACCAGTACTGACATCAGATGTCTAGGTACATCGTCTCCACACCAGGATATACCACCAACGGGGACGTATGTAACTCCCCAAACCCTCCTCTCATAGCATCATCGGTACCATAGTGAATCCTCTAAAAAGGATAATGTGCTCCCCACCTTCAGAAAATCCATCAGGATCCTGTCCATAGGATATCTAAGCATGTCGGGCCACACAGTCTATATCCCCAATTTTTGCCTCCCTGTCTCGCTGAAGGAGTGGGGGAGTAACTATCATAGGCTAGAGATAAGTGTCTTCATCACTATCTATAATGGATAATTACAATGCGTATAGATTCTTTGTCACCTCACTCAGCAACTGTAGACAATATCTCTTTCTGAGTGTGTATACTACTACATTCCCCATCCTAGAGGTGTACACTATCTCAAAGTCATAGTCCTGGAGGAACTCTAGAAATTTTCTCTATCTCATTTTCAGGTCCTTTTGAGAGAGGATATACATGAGACTCTTATGATCAGAATAGACTGTAAAACTTTCTCCCATCAAATAGTGACACTACGTCTTCAGCACTAATACCACTGTTACTAACTCTAGGTCATGGGTAGCATAGTTCTGCTCATACTGTCTGAACTTCTGTGGGTTGTAGGTGATCACCTCTCACTCCTACTTCATGACAAAACATAATCTAGTCCCTGATTCATTGCAGTAAACCACATACCCAACTCCCTCTTCTGGTATCCTCAAAATGGGGGCACTCATCAGTCTCTTCCTCAATTCTTGAAAACTCTTCCAGTATCTCTCCATCCACATGAAGGGTTGTCCCTTCCTTGTCAATGCTTACAAGGGTGTCTGAAGTCTGGAATAGTTAGGTATAAATCTCCGGTAGTACCCAGCCAATCCTAGGAAACTACGTGCCTTGGTCACACTCCTGTGGGGCTCCCAAGCACACACTGCCTCTGTCTTCACCAGATCTACTGCAAATCCATCCTCCAAGATATTGTGTCCCAGGGAGTGGACTACTTGTATCTATAACTGGAACATCGAGAGATTTCCATAAAGTCGGTGCTCTCAGAGTGTATCCAGAACTATCTATATGTGTGTGGCATGCTCCTCCTACGATGTTGAGTATATCAAGATTTCATCAATGTAGTCTACCACTAAGAAATCGAGGTAAGGCTAAAATCTCATGTTCATGATTCCCATGAATACTGTAGTATTGGTTTTCACATCGAAGGTAATTACCAAGAACTCATAATGTCCATACCTACATCTGATGGTTGTCTTAGGAACATCATTATCTCGTACCATGAGTTGATGATATCCTGATCTGAGGACTATATTTGGAACCATTGAGCTCCCTTCAGCTGGTCGAAGAGAACATCAATCCTAGGGAGTGTATAATTATTCTTCACGGTCTCCTGGTTCAGGCACTGATAGTCCACACAAATCCTTAGACTCTCATCTGCCTTCTGGGAAAACAAAATCGGGCATTCCCAAAGAGAAACACTGGGACTTATGAACCCCTTCCTCTGCAAGTCCTCCAACTATACCCGCAACTCACAAAGCTCCATGGGATCCATCCGATATGATGGTGTTAGATATCGGTATCATCCCGAGGTACATGTCGATGTTGAAGTCTACCTCTCTGTGAGTACGTAGTCCTAGAACAACATCAGGAAAGATATTAGCATACTGGTCCATCACTACATGATATCTTGGACTCCTCATGTCAACTGCTCCGAGGGTAAGGCTAGCCAACTACTGAGTTATCAGCTACACCCTGCTCTGATAAGGTCCAACCTAAGCTTTGAAGGTTCCCTTCTCACTGGTGAAAGAAAACATGATCCCATCCTAATGGACACACCACACTTTACACCTAAAATAGTCAATCTGAACAAGGAACGGGGATAACCAGCCCATACCCATGATGACATCATAAGGCCTCAACACTACTACTTGGATATCACAGCCAAATATCTCTCCTCCTAGAGTAAGATCACACTATCGGCACCAGTTTTTAATTGTTGAATCCTCTCCCATAGGAGTATCTAAATTTAATGTTCGAGCCAATGCCTCTACCGGAACCCCCGAGATCTGAACTAGAGTCATGAAAATTAATGAGTGGATGGAACCTATATCTATAAGTACTACAGATAGGGTGGACTATACACAGTTCATACCTCGAGTCTTATCTGGAGCATCGTGGTCATAGGCATCAACTTCTTAAAGCTGAGCTTCTGTCTGTCTTCCTACTCCCTAAGGTCGGTGTGAACCACCTGAAGGTGGTGGCGGTAGAACCTCAAATCGTCGCCCATCGCATGTTTCATGGTATGCTCCTCTACTACATCTGTTGCCCTGCAGACCTCCTCACATGAATCACTTCCTCTGCCATGGTGGTCCCTCGACCATCTGCTGATCATTGCTATTGCAGGTCGGGATGTCACGAGCCATGTGGCCTTGACAACCGCATGTGAAGAACTCTCTAATCCTCTTATGGACTACTCTACCTCATTAGTTCCAGACCTCCGACCTTACATCCTGGGGTCATCCTCTGGAATGTCTGACCCACTTTGACCTCTGTGTCTTCTGCCTACTACCTGTTGCAGGTAACTCGGCTACCTATCTTCCGGTGGTGGCTCTTACCAATTGTGCCTTCTCATCTAAGAAGCTCTCCACCAGTAACGCTATCTTTAGAACCCTATCCTACGTCAGGATATTGAGAGATATCATATATGCTCTGATCTCCCACAGGTGGCACTGCTCAAAGCTCTGGGCCCTGATGAAACGGTCTCATACCATATCAACTGAGTAGTGCGAGAGGTCTGTGAATCTCGCTAAGTACTAGTATACTGTCAGGCTACCCTGCTGTAAGTGTTGGAGCTCCTGAATACACAATGAACATACTATCACTGAAATGAACTTCGCCCTAAAGAAATTCTCGAAGTCCATATAAGTGATGTTCGCCTCTTCATGTAACTGGAGCATTAGGCTCCACCATATCTCTATTTGTTTCCTATAAGAGTCTAGCAGCTAGGTTCACCATCTGATCTGCTAGTTTCCCAACTAGGAGAAAAACTTGTACCACAGCCTTCAGCCAGTTCTCAACTGCCTGGGGTTCTATCTCACCTTGAAATCTCGGAGGCCTCCACCACTAGAAGTCATGAAACATGCTTAGTTGTAATGCACAATCCACTAGTGGGGCTAGTAGATACTATTGTCCAATGGGTGGTGGTGATGTTGGTGCACCACCCGAAGGTCCTATCGCTGTAAGAGGGAACGTCACTGAAGCCTCATTGCTCGGTGGGCTGTCAACGTGAACTCTCTTTGGAATCCTGGTTGGCTGTCTACATGGGGGAATCTTGATAAGAAATAAGTTCTCTATGGTAAATAAGTTATACATGGTGAGATGACTCAAAATAGATCAAATGTAAAACATTTCCAAAACACATGCAATCAGTTTTTTCATCCACCGAGTCGGAAATCATAATTCCCAGTCATGGTGTGTTTATACGTCGGCCGTCGCACCAACATTGGACTCCCCAAAGTGAATACCACACTAAAAACACTCAACAAAATTGCCCCATTAAAAAGATCATATTCTTAGTTCTTCAGTAGAAACGACTCCTCTAATACAACTTTTTCATGACTCGTCGCTCGGGGCCCATGCTGTGACTACCCCAAGCTAACGTTCCTTAGGGTATGGGTTGGAAACTAGCACCGGGAAGTCATATACCTAAAATGGGATGTTTTTCCCTTTAAACTTGTAAAAACACACAGTCCAAGAACACAACAAGATGCATTCAATAAGTAAAAATGTAGTAGTAAAAGTTTTTACTGAAAGTAAAGGGGCCAGAATACATGCCCAACTGAAAAGATACAACTAAAACAGAAAAAATAAAACAGAAAACAACTCCTAAGATCGCCCACCAAGGTTCCTACATGAAGGGTAGTTATAACTCATCTCCACAGCTTCCACATCAACCAGTCACCTCCATGTACCACCAGGTCCTGGCTCATATGTTCTCATCCAAGCAACTCATTATCCACACAAGACACAACAAGGTGTGTGCGAATCCTGTGTAGGGGTGAGTATAACAATAACCATTAGGGGCCCCGAGACCCCCGAAGGTCTCTCAGAATTCCACAAAGGAAAACCACAGTGAATGGTCTCAAACACAATGCAAAAAAGCAAAAGGCTGAACTCAAACCAGGTATATAATTTACATATATAAACCCATATGATTAGTCATAAGTCTAGATCATCTAATTCTGTCGATAGGCTCTACTACTGAACCACATAGGATCGTATGTCACAGATCCACAATGGGAAACTCTAAGGATGGACCTCTTCAGGTCACGCACTGTTGATCCACACAGGGTCTCAAGAAAGATGATCTAAATAGGGACTCTAGAACGATGATCCACATAAGGTCACTAGAATGCAGATCCACAAATGGTCGATAGAATGATGATCCACATAGGGTCGCTAAAATTATTATCCATATAGGGTCTCCACAATGCTGATCCACACAGGGTTGCTAAAATTCTAATCCACACAGGGTATCTATAATGTTGATCCACACTGGGTCTCTATAATGTTGATCCACACAGTTTCGCTCTAATGTTGACAACCAGCCACATGATTCCCCACACCTAGTGCGCTTGAGTTATTTACTATCTTCTCCTCAAGATATGAGTCATGCCTCAACTTACACGATGTTCCAAAAAAATACTAACAAAAAGGACAGAAATGTCGTAAGGGTCCCAACATGATAGTCGGTGCGTCAATTGGATGTTCGGCCTATGAGTTATTGGCATTTTAGTACTAAGGGCCCGATTGGATTCAAGTTTGATCCAATACGGACGTACTCCAACATACTTCAAAACCTAGGGGGATTATCTCAAAAGTATCATCTCATTCTGGGGATTCTAGCACTATAGACGATTCATCAAATAGATGTCTGGTTTGTGAGATACAACCTTTTAAGCGTATCTGGGTGGAAAAGGGTCTGGATCTAGTCTGACCCGAACTGCCCTGTCCTGGGCCAACTTGACCCAGTCTGGGTCAACCCGTCCCAGTCCATGATCCGCCTGGCCCAAACTGGCTTGGTTGGCCCGAGTGGGCTGGACCGTGGTGGACTTGGCCTAGCCTGCTGGGCGACCAGCACGGAGGGTGTTGCTCCCCCTTCCCGAAAGATTTTCCGACATTCTGTTTTTGAAATGGCGGTGCCACATGGAAGTGCCTCCCTATCAACGGGACCCATGGGGCGTGGGTCCTCTTCACCTTCCACTATAGATTCTATGCCGTGACCTCCTCCCTGCGGCACGCGATAGTCCGCCGCCTTCTGCCAACGTGGCTGGAAGAGTGTCGCCCTCCCTACTACAGCCACGACTCCCCTTCGAAGTGCATAACGGTGTGCTGCCTGCTGCCACCATGGTCAGCCACTACCGGCGCCGCCGCGCTATTGCTGCTATGGGAATCCTAGGTTACTTTTGTCATTGCATTACTCCTGAATTTGAAATGTTGTAGAGTTGGTAATTTTTTCCGAAAGAACGAGACAAATACCAATGTGGTGGAGGGTCTGGGCCTTGTTCTTTTGGCATATTTCCTCTACGTTAGCATTATATGAAGCCCGTATTAAAAAAACATCACATATATAAATTTTAACCCATTCAATGCTACCAAAAAAATCTCCCACAAATTCAGATGAATCGCGGATCAACACATTTTGGTTGATCTGTGTTCTTCAATATTTTCCAAAACGAGGAATTGAATCAAGGGATTTATTGAGTTTAAACATAATCCCCTAACTTGGTTTCAAAGGTGATGTCATGGTCGTAGAGAGAGAATATGTGTTCATTGAAGCTACTGGAATTCATCAATTCTGGATCGATCCCCTGATGAGTGTCGTCAGAACTTCATTCTTTGTTGGAGAGTTTATCGTTGGTGCTTCGTCGGAGTTCTCCCACAATCCCTCCACCCTCTCCCTTTGCCAAATTTTTTAATAACTAAAGGGAGAGTTAAGAGAGTAATCCATCATTCAATTAAGGTTACATTAATTGGTGTAATTAATGAGTCACATTAATTAAATGAGGTGTTTTTTCATAATTGATGTGTTACCAGCTTTTAATTTCTCTCACTAAAAGACTAACCACCTCTATGGTACCCACCACCATCAGTTAAGAAGAGATATCCAAATACATTAACACCTGTTATTTTATTATTATTTCAAAAAGATTGAAAAAATAAATTTTTTCCCTGACCTACTATGGTCGAATTTATGCCTCCATTAACAAAATCCCGGCACTTCAGATTCAATGGTGACCTCAGAGTTTTAATATAAGGACCGGTTCAAAAGATAGAAAACATCGCCCACATATTCAATGAACGTACTTTAAGGTAAAAATTTCATTCCTAGCTCACCAGGCCTCAGAATGAAGATCCATTAAATTTCAAAGTCTCATAATAATCCCAATTAATTTAAAAAAATTATATGGAATTTATGGGTCTCTACGGGATTGGTTTAGATTTATCTATATAAATACCAAATCAATTTCCATGGAATAGAAGTCACATTTGGTATTCCAAACCATCATATGATAATTTATTAGTTCGAAAATAAATATTAACATTCCATGGAAATTTCACCCATTATATGGGTCTTCATTCCTATTTAAAAGTGTTTTTCATCTTAAGCAGTTGTGGGGAAAATCAACATCAATGATATGCCTATTGAACGGGTTTTTTCAATGTTTTTCTTGAATATTTTCATAGTATTCCATAGATTAATGATGTTTAGTTATTAATGGAACTCGTACCTAGTTATATGCCTATTTCAAATAATACCTATATAATGGACTTGATTGAGTTGTAATAATTAAATAAGAAACTCTAGGAGAATCCTGAAAAGAGATTTTTTCTATAATGTCTGTTACCTTGTAAATCACCAATTCTTTTTTTAATAAGAAATATTGGATTATTTGACTGTGTATTTATTATTAGGATCTAAACACAATAATAATCAGGAAAAAGTATCCACTACCTCATACTTATGACATGATTGGTCAATTCTGTGTAGCTATTTAATATTATAAAATTAAAAATTGATTTGAATATCATAAGTTGAGGATCAGGTAGGTGGATATACCAAATACTGCATTCTATAGAAGGTATGGACCCCATGAGTATACATTGACTCCATTTGGTCTTAAAATTTCTCCATTTACCTTTAAGAATATAATTAATAGTGTATTTAGATACTACCTTCATTGGTTTGGGGCTACTATTTATAAACAATATTATTATATATTCAATGACTAATAAAAAGAATGAGGATCATTTTAGGATTGTGTTAAAGACCCTATAGAAGGATAATACGTATAAAAAATTTACAAAGACGGAATTTTAGCTATAGAAGTCTCATTTTCGGGTCATTAATCTCAAGTGAGGCTATATTTATGGATCCATAAAATATGGAGGCTATTGATCATTGTCCAAGACAAACCATGATTAATGAGATCCAAATTTTCATGGTTGTGATGGATATTACTGTTGATTTTTAGAGAATTTATCATATCTATTTAATCCCTTATGCATGCTAACTAGAAAGAGAACAAAGTTACTCTCGATGGATGAATGTGGAAAAAATTTCAAGGATATAAAGAGAATGTTATTCATCAATACAATTATTACATTGAACTATAGTGGACAAGGGTTTGTAATCTATACTGATTCATTAAGGAAGGTGCTTGGATGTATTCTCATACAAAGTGATACCTCACAAAAATTGAAGATTCGTGAGAAACATTACCCAACTCAATATTTGGAGTTAGATTTAGAAATTTTCAAATTAAATATATAGATTCATTATATTTATTGAGGAATGTGTGAAATATATAACGATCAAAAAAATTTAAATTATATATTCACACAGAAAGAGTTGAACATGTCCTGGAGAAGATGGCTGGATTGGATTAAAGATTATGACTCCTCAATACATTGCCACCCTAGAAAATTGAAAATGGTGGAAAATAATTTGAGTTAAAAAAATATTGATATATTATCTATGATGAGATTAAAAATATCCAATATTTTTAGAATTTCAAAGGATGGATATGTAAATCATAAAGGATGGGGGGAATCTTATCTTTCTCCTAAAAAAATTCAACCATCTATCGAAGTGAATATTAAAGTGAAATAGAAGGAATATGTAGATATATAGAATAAGGTCATGAATTTTCTTACATTTATTCTTCATTATAATGGAATGATATGGTTTAATAACCATTAATGTGTTATTTCCATACCCATTTGTAAAACAATCTGTTAGAGTAATATCATAGTTATACATAATCTATTAATAGTGGGAGTACAAATATGTATAGAGATCCAAAATAGAATTTTTTTTGTATTGGAATAAAGAGAGATATTATAGAGGCTTTATCTTAGTTATTTGAATTTCAACATGTAACTTATGATAGAAAAAATCTAAGGGAATTTTGCAACATTTACCCATACTATAATGGAAATGGGAAACATCACCAAGGATTTTTTTCATTGGACTCCCACCAAAATATAAAGTGCATAATATTGTAAGGGTATTATTCAATCACCTTAAAATATCAGTCTAATTCATCAATATCATGGAATATTTCACTGTGGATCATATTTACAACATATATATAAAATAATTGGTAATTTTTTATGAGAGTACCACATTATATGGTGCCTAATCGGGATCTGAGGTTTACCTCATTGTTCTGGTGAAGTCTTCAACCGACAATTGATTTGGAATTGAGTTTTAGTAATGTGTAGCATCCGAAAAAATATTTTCAGTCTAAGATAACCATTAAATCCATATAGTATATGAAAAGATCTTATTCAATGAATTTAAAAGGTATTTAGGATCAACTCCTTTCTATAGTTGAGTTTTCATAGATAATTAATTTCCATTCAAGAATTCAAATGGATCCTTATGAAAAACACCTTGGAAAGAAGTGTTGAAATAAAATATGATAGGATGAAGTAGGAAAAAGAAATCTATTCGGTCCAAATCAAGTTGAGGATATGGTAGAGAAATTCAGAGTCACTCAATAGCACATAAAGGCAACTCACGGTCAATAGAGAGGTTATGCTGACAATTGTTGGCATGATCTGGAGTTTGAAGTTTGTGAGATGGTATTTCAATTAATTTCTACATTGAATAAGTTATGATATTTGCAAAGAAATGATATTTTAACCCCAGGTTAATTGGCCCCATTGATATTGTTTGTTGAGTTGGGAAATTAGCTTATGTCTTGGTGCTTCTACTGAACCTCTCTCATGTCCATGATGTGTCCCTTGAATCTCTCATGAGGAGGTACATATTTGATCTTTATCATATAATGAACTTTGAATTCGTTTTATGGGATCATGACATTTCCTATTTTGAATAACATGTTGTGTCTTTGGATCGCATAGATACGGGTCTACAAAAAAATACTACTCACTTGGTCATGGTTTTATGGAAAAACCACAATGTTGAGGAATCAACATGGGAACCAGAGGATATAGTGAGGAAAAAGAATCCTCAATTTTCTATATCAAAGTGAAATAATTTCAATATATATATTCATTTCAAGGGGGTTGGAATGTAACACCTTGAGTTTTTATGTAATATTTGTTTTTCAAATAAATTTAATCTTCACAATTACTTGTTGTACATTCAACAATAAGTTTTAATGAATCATAATATAATATTATTATTTAAACATGACCATTATGACCTAGATTTTAAACCTAAGAGTATGAATAATAATAGCTTAATTTTGAAAATTAAGTGAAACATTTTTTTATTAAAAAACTATTTTGACAAATATGTACATAATTATTTGTAAAGTCTTTGTATACATTGAAAAATACATTTTTCTCAAAAATAATTTTTATTTATTTTTCTCAGAAACATAATTTTTTCCTCTTTTAGAAAATTTATTCAAAAAAATAAACATTTTTATGAATAAACATGTTAAAATTATCTTAGGGTGAATTTTTCAGTTTTTTCTGGAAAGATTAATTTTTTAATGATTAGTGAAAAATACTGGTTTTTATTGGATGTTTCCTTTTAATTTAAATAATTTATAAAGTTTTATTTTTTTTAAATGGTTTAAAAGTAATATTAGTTATACTATGTTATAAGTAATCATATTTAGGTCAATATAATCAATCTATAATAAATTTTTACAATAAAACTTTTTATACATATGAATACATTCTCTTTGGAGAACCAATTTTTCATTGCATTTTTTGGATATTGTTTTAAATTAAATTCTATCATTTTTCGAATTGAATTTAAAAAAATTTATTCAATATATTTAACCATCATAATTAAAATTATATAATATGAGTAACTAAATTTTCTTCAAAATCATTAGAAAAACTAGTAAAAATTTATTATCATAGTTAAAGGTAAATTGGGTTGACTGGTGTTGAACTATAATGATATGTTATAAAATGACCTAAAAACATTTCAAACTCCACTTTTATGGCAATTTTGTGACCTTAAATCACATAATTCTAGATAATGCTCCATTTTTTAGCCTTTTTCATGTGTAAAATGGGTGTATAACGTTTTCTGTTCAAAATTTTCAACTATTTCCACTCCACCACTTAAAAAAGGGAACCCCCTATCCTATCCTACTAACTCTTACAAAAACTTTTATATACAAATACCTAACCAAATATATCTCTTAAATATATACCAATGTTATAAATTCCTTGGTTTCATTATCAATCCCTCATAAGAGGGCTTTATATGTAAACCTAAAGAGGATCTTCAAAGAAGAGTTATAGTACTTAACCATTCATTTTAATTTTATTTATTCTTATAACTAATTAAATTATTATTCAACCATTATGATATAATAACAACATTATATATCATATAATTAGATATCTGTTGTTAATTAAATAACATATATCCTTCTTCTCCTCTATAAATTGGGAAACAGAACAGTCGATCATGTGTTTGACGGACTACCGTCTTGTGAACCAATGTCAATTTTTTTCCTTCACAACCTATTAAAACTGGAAATAATGATGGATTTAATATTTATATACAATATTTATTACATATTTATAATCATGTAATAATAATATCACATCTAACTTCTTACTTTTTAATCCATTGAAAACTGATAATGTCGGTCATGCGTACGTGAGGACTATTGCTTTCACAATAAGATGTGATTATTTTTTCATTTTATTTTGATATAGATGATAACAGGGATATATTTAATGATAATATATGATATTTATAATATAAAAATAATTCTTAAAGGTTATATATAATTTAACATTATTTCATTCCATATGTCGAGAAAATGGAATCATCGTTCAAGCATACGTATGTTATACCGTCTCCATGAAATGTGTAATTAATTTTCATTCCCTAACATTTAAATATTACTATAAATACATATATAATGAATATATTTGATATTTATATCATTTTTAAAATTATTTAGATGATATAACTATGATCAATGTAAAAGTACCGAAAATTCCAAACCCAAACATAGATAAAAAACAAAGTAGTTTTTACCTGAAATGTAATTTTAACAATGAATTATTAATAAACTGATAAAAAAAGGTCATAAGTAAATCATATATGGTATTATATATATGATTATGGGTTTTAACAGTTTTATAATAAAACTGTATTTTTTATACAAGAGTTTTTAACTTTAATGATGAATGTATAGACTTGAGGTAAGGGATTTTTTTCTCAAATTTCCTTCTTTGGGACATATGTTATATTATGCACCTATATTATTTCATGTGATGTATATACATAACCTCTGACAAGTTATATGTTCAATTTATTTTTTTCATTATATTTAATTTTTAATCGAAATTTACTATTTCATCTGGCTTATAATTCCAAAGTTACCAAATCATTTATGAGATTTTTGTCTCACTTTTGTTTCTATAGGAAACATGCATAATACACAACTAGTTTTTTTGTGTATAAACTACCCATGAATGTTTCTATTATTATATGAAATAAAATTAAGGGTATATACATTTCCATGTAAGGTAATTTCTTTCATGGGGATTATGATTCAAAAGTTACCCAAGTGGTAATGTTTTTATTTAAAAATATCATTATTTATTAGGATTTATTATGATTATGTTTTTTATGATTAAATTATCTTATATATTCAAAAAAAATTATTTTTCGTCATTTATTTCTATAGAATACATGTTTTCCTTTTATTTTCCTTTTTTTATGTAGTTAATAGACTTAAAATTTGTTTTTAAGGAAAATTGACTTTATTTGTCTCTTCAGTAGAAAAAACTTTTTCTCTCATATATAGGTTTTATAAAAAAATCTATAATTCCATTAATATTATCTAATTATTTTTTAAATCCTTTTTTATCCATTTTTTATTTTTTATAAAATTGTTTAACTGAATCTTATTTTCATTTTTTGGATGAGACAGTTTTGATTTTTTTATCGAAAATGTGAAAGGTACATTTTTGTTAACACATACGACATGAATGGAATTTTAAATGAGAATAAAAACTAAATTATTTAAAGAATTCAATACAAGTTTATAAGGTAACATTAATGATAATATTTCATTATTATTTAAGAATTTTTTGTTTTCAAAATAAATTATTTCTAAATGAAAATGGTATTTTCCTCAAGAAATATCACAAGTGATCTTTCAAAATTATTTTCCATATAAGATAAAAACATTCAATGATAATTAATATTTACTGGGTATATGATCTAATTATATCATCTGTATTCATTCCATGGATTATTTATGTTTATGATGACATGGTGTTTATGAAATATATTACTCTTCTATGGGTTATGTTTAGGTGAAATAGAAAAAAGTTTATGAAAATGTTTTATTTTACATTGTTGATAACAAGATAAAATGTTTTTTAAACCCATTTAAATTCAATTGGTTATGATATGATGAATTTTCGATGATCTTATGTCATGCATCTTTATAATTTTTAGTCTGTGATTTTTTTCGGCCTATATATCCCTTTAATGAACTATGTAATGATTAGTGTCATATTGGAACAAAATGGTGCATAGGAAATCATCCCAAGCCAGAAAAAGTTGGTACACACGAGTTTATCCCAATCCTGAAAATCAAAGTTACATGATAGGTTATCTCAAGCTCAAAATTATGAATTTACGTGGTTATCCAAATATCCCAGTGGGTGCACAAGTGTTTATCCCAAGCCTCACATGTTATGAATGTCTTATTGGTGTCCTTAATATAAGATTGTCTATACTAACATGTATTCCACAAATCTATGTCTTATGAATCTTTTATTATTTTATGTCTTATGTTATCTTATTCCATCATTATTCATGACTTATTAATATAAAATATTTACTCCATGACTCAACTTTATAATATATGATATACAGTGTATGATTTTCAAATGTTATTCTCATGTTATCATACCCTTATGTTAATTTTTTTTGTATCTTCAATGTTTACCCTTAAATAGAATCTAGGATCACCCTTTCTTATATTTCCTTTACCTAGGTTATGAATAAATTTATTATGTATGGAATGTCTAATAAGGTAGTTGGTTATGAATAACTTAGTGGGAGATTACGTGGTTCACTTATGAATGATTTTTTTACGTATTTAATTTCACAAACGCACTAGACCAAAATGATTATGTCATGGATTATTTTGTCATGTAATGAATATTAATCTACTATGATGTGATACCTATATATGAAAAGTTGGGTTCCCAATATAACTCAATATTTTAATCTAATAAAAAAGGTCAATCCGTGAGAAGTGTTACTTGTTCATGACAACCACCATATTCAAACAATGGTAATAAATGAAAATCCTCAAGATCTCATCGAATTTTTTCATACACAATACTGGATATTCCAAGGGGATAGACCTAGTTTAGTGAAACCCCACTCAAAAAATTCCTCCAACTACGCCCTCCGATCTAGGAGAATAGTACGGGTTATCTGATATAACACAAAAGATATTGATGCACTACAAGGGTGTAAGTAGATGAAGAAATCAATCTCCCACCTCAATGGTAGTAACATAACATATTTAAATAAGGCATCCATGTAATCCTCTACCACCATAAGAAGCATTATGTCTGAGGAGCCTACTGCACCAAGGTCTAAAATAGTCAAATAATGGGTTATAGGTTTCAAATTTTTACTCTTGAACCCAGCATTATCATCCATATAGTCTTTCTAACCCATATAGGCAAACCTTGTCCCATTATAAAGAAGTAATATAACATTGCTAAGGTGATATAATATCATAGTACACTCTACAGTCAACCATTCAATACCTAGGATAGTTTTATTAGGTTTCATAACAATGACCCATAGGTCGTAAAAAAAATATCCCTACCAAGTGTCGAATCTCATTGTTCATAGATGTGTGATATAGAAGAATTGATCCGTATAGGAACCTTCAGTCGTAGATGACATGAAAATATTCTATAAGAATATCAATCTCGTACACTATGGATATGGAGATAAAGGTATGAGTTATACATGTGACAAAAAGTACATGAGATTAGGTATAGAAGACAAAAATTGTTCCTCAAATCATCTCTTGTGCATCCTAGTCATATCCCACCATAGCTTGTAATTGTCCACTCCCTATTCTACCAGCCCTCTAAGCCAATAATGCACCACATGGTGGTGGAGGTGGTGGGGGAGTAGGTGAAAGCATCATCCTCAATTAGTATCTCCTCAATTCAGGTCTCCACCTGCCCCTCTTTTAGCACAGCATCCCTGGGGCGTACCCAACATATGCTTATGAGATACATGATCATGACTTTGCCTCAACTGTGGGGTTTTATCTACGTTCTACCCACAATCTGCAGTGTACCAGGTTAGAAAATCATGATCCATATAACCTCAACCATAACATTCATAAAAATTTTCCTCTCTAGGATGAATGGAACCTATGCATGATCACTATACTACACATCCCTATGTTTTAATCTAGTCATGTGTATGTCTCCTTTTTCGAGACCTATAAGGTTGATGCACGCTAGAAACTATAGAAGTAGTATCCCCATGATGACCATTTTTGGCTCTATCTACCCAACATCCATTATAAAGAAATATCAATGTTTCCAAGTCCCACTCCAGCACTCCAACATAAGTGGGAATGCATAAGGATTCCATGCTAGCCTAAATATCCCTGCAAAGGCCCTTCTTTAACTTTTTTTGTCTTGAAGTATCCCTCTCACACCATATCATGAGAGTAATGCATGAGGTCATTAAACATATCAGAGTACACAACAACTGACTTATCACCTTATGGTAGATCAATAAATTCTTGGATCCACAAAGAGTGTATGATCAATGGGTAATACTCGTAATAAAACAAATGATAATAGTATGTCCAAAAAAGAATCATATTTTAATGTGTATGAGTGACCAGACCCCACCAGTACATTGTTATTCCATGAATAAGAAAACATAAAATCAAAACCATCTGAACAGTCGAGGTCCAAAAAAGTTTGAAAAATCATACAATTACATTGGGCCAATCCACAACTACATGAGGGTCTAGGTCACCATGATAATTTATTGGTCACAGTTTTTTGGACTCAGGGAACATGCTATTCTTGTATACATCATCATCCCAAAATACTAGAGCAATCTGTTACTCATCATAGAATCAATCATCTTCCTAAACCACTATTGGGGTATCTACATGCTTCCCATTATGTGTAAGAACTTATTTACACTCACTTAGAGGTAACACCTCAAGAATAGGTCCATGTACTAAGTCATCATCACTCAACTAGTCATCATCATGTCCCTATCTCAGTATCCTACCTAGTTGTCAACATAAAACCTATAAATTAACAGGACATGCAACTGTTATATGAGGATATCTTGTAAGATTACTAAATAAGTAAATGATATTCAAAAGACCTAATCCAATATGATTCAGGTACCACTAGCCCCCCTACAACTGGTGGCATAGTATTTTGATTCAATAATCAGGTAATCAGAGTCTTGGTCCATGGATAAATTGGCTTTCACTCAATTGATGGGTTCCCTAGCCTGAGAATAAAACTTCATAGAAATCAACAAAATTACCCTAAGTTACCAAACCTATCCTCACAATATTTATATCTCTAAATATTTACCATAGGAAATACATCATTTAATATAACCTAATCATGAAATGACCCACCAGGTCCCCAGACGGACCTATAGTATGATAAAAAAAACCTCCATGATTTCCTCTAATAGTTCATGGGTTGTAGATAGGTTTATGTATATATATATATATATGAATGTAAAGGGATGTCTTATCCTAATATACTTGTACTCACACAAACACACTCAACTCCATGAAATAGTTCAATGATGCGATATAAATGAAACATATAAGGATTAATCAATTGTCACAGCATCAACTAAAAAAATCTTAAAAATGGAGAAGGATAATATAAAAGTTAAAGGGATAAAAACACACACATATGGAAAAGAGATCCCACCTAGAAAACAACTATAAAATGGGGAAGGGGAAGAGAATATGCAACACAATATCTATGTTTAAACACTAAACATGGTGAACGACTCCAAACACTGTTCTGGTCCTCAAATACCAGGTCCAACCAAGTCATTTCCAATCTATTTATCATCGACATAATACATGTAACATGTGTTTAATGTCTATTCTAGGTGATTATAAACATACTCAGTAGGAATCCTCAAAAATCAGAATGGAATCATTATAAAAAAACAATTAGATCAAACCATAAGTAAAAGAGGGAAATGGATCCCAATATCAGATATGATCATACTAAAATCCAAGTCAAAAAGGATAGATAACTCAAACTCTATGGAAATATAAGGATTATGAATTTTCTTATGCCTTTAAGGGTATAATTTTTTATATTAATCACCATGTGAAATCCAATAAGAATCAGAGTGGAGGTCTCGCTCCTCGCTACTACACTCGATAGATGAGGGAGAACTATATACAGTAGAGGACCAGAACCTCATCAGAGCTAAATAAAGTGGTAATAAAACCACATATATATAATAATCATTCACTCTATAATGTGGGGGATTCCTGGATATTCCTGAACATAGGATATATGGGATGTCCTTCCCTAGTGATTCAGGGGAATACTGACCCCAACATATCTTTAAAGATCATGATGACTACCATTATCCAAGTGCCACTAGAAGAAGTTTCCTACTCTTATCACATCATTTCATATCTTCAATTCCAAAATTAATTCCACCATTGTGTCCTATACAAAATTATACTCAGGATAGGCTATGTACAGGCCCAAATCCAAGTCTATATGATTAAGATATGCATGGTAAAATCTTATGGGAAAATAATATAGCTTGTACATACGTGGTGTGAGGAACCTCTAGATGAACTAGATGTGTTCTTCCCAATAATTTTTTCAGCAATCCAAGGGCATCCACACAACATGTCCTTATAGGGACATGATATTTCTATTCACTTAGGGTCCTAGTAGTGTTATGGTGACACACAATTCCATAACCTGAGTAGTTTCTCATGTCTTGTGGTATGAACCACAAGTATTGTGATACATAGAATGATATAAAACCTTATTATCCATGAGAATATAAGAAACAAGGAATGTGATCCTCTAGAATAATTGTATTGTAGTCAGGATGTTTTCTAACAGGGAAGCTTGGTCTCTCAGTATTCATATGTTCGAAAGATCCTCTAAATACACTTCAATTATCCCCATCTGGATCACTTGAATCTTATTAAACTAATGGAATGGTCCAACGATCATTTATTCCAAGCCCTTGGTGGCCAAAAATCAGGATTCTGTTTATCCAAGTGAAAAAAATTTATGCCTTCAGTCACCATTTAGTGTCTGAATCCACGAAACCATTATCTAATTCTTGAAAATATGCCTCCATAAATATATAAATCATTGATACATTAGTGTGAATATACTATGTTTTTGTGGGTTTGATCATGTTTTATCTTGTCCAGTAATTTATAAGCACTATCCCCATAGGCTAATGAAGAAGGATTCAAACAACAAAAATGAGGGAGGCATAATAATAAGGCGAGATTATCATTTCCCAAGATGATCCCGACTAGAAATCATAAAAGCGGAAACTATTAGTGGAGAAAATCATGGGAATAATGAAAATTATTAATTAGTTTCAATAATTTTATTTAAATTCTTGGCTCATGAAAATAAAAAAAAATCATGAAATAAACCATGTATACAATCCATGCTCAATAATGAATAATAAAAGTGTGGATGTCCAAAAAACAACAAGCACTACCTCAAGAATGGGTCAATCATTGGTGAAGAAGAAATTCATTACTAATTTCATTAAATATTATTCTTTTTTCATCATTTTCCCTATGAATCTCCTAGATTCATTCATCATCAATCCATGCTCTGAAATATGTCAATGATAATGGTGGCACTCCTCATCCTCCTCTGTAATCTCCAAGGGTTATGTGGATAACCATTGATATTTTCTATAATGATTTATATAAAGTGTAGAGATCTATGTTATGAATTAAATTACATTTATAATTTGAATAATTTAATTTATTTAATGCATTAACTACCTTCTACCTTTAATAGAACTTCCATTAATGAATAAATGTATTTTGTGACAAAGGTAAACCCCACAATCTAGAAATAGTCATAGTCTTGGATTTTCGATTTACAGTTCCAAATAAAAAGAAACGCATTTTATCCAAAACAATGTGTGTGGGCTAAAAAACTTATTAAATATTTTTAATATATTAATTTATGTGTTCTGTGACACCCGAAACACTAAACCAACTTCATGTGAAATCTGAAGGTGTGTTTATAAATATTGAAATGGTCAAGCTACGAAAACTATTGTAGTTAGGTTGTACCCATTTAAATGGGAATCCTTTAATATTATGAAATTACCATATTATACCAACATTATAATTCATTTTACCTAAACCTATTATGACACCAACAATTCCCCACAAACATTTATATATTTCTTTTAATATAGATCCTTTCTTATCAATATGGATGTTATTTGGTTGCCATATTTACTCAAAAAATTGGCTTCATTATGAGAATGTATTCTTATATACATGAACCCATCTACCAGGCTTATGGTCATAGATTTTTCGTAAATTTTCTTTATACATGTTTATAGAGTTTTTTTATTTTACACAAACATGGATTTCAGATAAAAAATCAAAAAAATAAAAATATTTTATAGTGGATGGGGGATTTCATTATGAAGCATCTTAGGATTGATTCTTGGATGATCTCAATGTGTTTTTTCAACTAGATAGATGTCCTTTTTCACTTTACACCTCCTTATAATTTATTGTGGAATCATCTTTCATTTCATCTTGTTGGTAATACATGGCTTGAACTATTTCCATACATTCCTTGTTCATTTAAATCTCAAATAATTTCATATTGATGAAATTTGTATCATCATATAATATATTTAATATGTATTCAAATTTATTGTTCAACTTTGGTATTTAATCCTTAATAATTTTCCTTTTCTATTGTAAGGAGTTTCCAATCTCTCTGATCTTATTTTATTTGACCACCAACTATCAAACATTGATACTGATAGATGTATTGTGAAATTACTTAAATGCTTGAATCGCTTCTGTAAAAACTTGTTTAGTCACAAGTTCCTATCAAAACTTCCTTTGTATTTCATCTTTTACAAAGATGATTAACTCATTATAAAGTGAAACAAATTCTTATTTTTACATTATAAATTGTTTTATAGAAATTAAATTTTGAATATTCTTAGTTAATTCATCCAAAATTATTCAAATTCTTTTTCTTGGTATGTTTTTTCATCCATAATTCCTATAATAAATGTAATAATGTGTGAAATAAATTAAAAGGGGAATTTTTTTATATGATACTTAATTTTATAGTTGAATTGTTTAATTTTCTTAAAAGACTCATCTTCCACATACACTACATTGTCATAAATTCCTTCGTCTAAAGTATTTATTTTAACAGATTTAGAATATGTGTACTTACCCCTTTGATCATTTTCATGTAGTTATAGATCCCTTTTATACTTTAAAATTTTCTTTTTTACTATCTCTATATTCATCCTATTTTTTAGGTTTTTTGATGAAATTATCACTTCAGCTATAACAGTTATAGAATATAAATTTTTAATTTGATGAATCTCATAATTCAATTTAAACCTATGATTCATGTCATTATAATAAAAACAAATAAGAAGACAAATTAGATCCAATCATAGGATTCCTGTTTTGATTTTATGTAAATTAAATTTCGCAGTGGTTGTGTGAGGACACTGATGGGGGGTGAATTTGTATACCCAACTTTTAACAAGTTTTACATTCCCTTTTTTATCCCCTCTTAAGGCTCAAACCATTGACTCGGTTAATAATTATATATAAATTGATTATCCCTCAATATTTATCTCTTTATTTTATACCTAATAGAATTAGAAAAATATCACATCAAGATTTAAAGGTTCTGCCTTTAAATCCTGCTCATTTCCACATTTTTGTCGAGTTATGAGGCCTAGAGTAATTACACAAAATGGTCGGGTAATTAAAATAGAATGAGGATAGTTCTAAGGCAAGAATTATACAGATTCATATTCAATAAATTATATAAGTGTCATATTAGATAAGGTAAATGTTCCTCCTTGAGTCATAAATTAGTAACTACCTCCATATAGCTCTTTGGCCCCTTTGTCATATGATGTCATTGTTTAAACTCACACCATAAGTTCTTTAATGGTCTCCCTTGAACTCGTAAAAGAGATGTCCCCATATGCTTCAAATATCACTAAATAAAATGCGTTATTATATCCTTTATCAATATTCAATGCATTAAATTTCAATTATAATATATGAAATATTTATGCACATAAATTTTTTATATCTCCTAAAATATAATTTGATTTAAATCGTAGTGGATTATTCATTATTCAAGGGTCTTGGAAAAAAATTACTATCAATAGGAAGGAATTTTGATATATTATCTTCTCAATATTCCTCTATAATATGAGTACATCATTTGAATAATATTCTTCTTCGATAATAGTAATGAAGTAGTTGTATCAAACTCTCCTCAGTAAGCTTCTTCAACTGCCAGAATATGGAAGATGATAATCAAGTCACATATCCTACATTTCTTTAATACATATTTCACAATAATATCAATATCAATATACAAAATTATTTATTCTTCAAATGATATTTATACTCATAAAACATTGTAAATATTTCCTTCCTAATCCTCTCACTTGGAATATTCAACAATATTGGTCTTCATGTTTCCAGAAATCTTGCAAGAAGACTTAAATCCTTCCTCTTCTTCTGCCATGATATTTTGAAACTTATAATATTAAGTAAACTCCAAAAAAATATTATTAATTAAAATAATTACAGATATATATAAAAATAGTCATAACATAATTACGATCGTGGATGAATCTCTTTGTCTAAGAGTGAAAAGAAAACATAGGTCTTCTTCCTTCATTCAGGATTGAATCATGAGTAACAGTATCATGATATTTTGAACATTGAATGATTAGTAAATCATCATATTATCCTTATGAAAAAAATCATCCATATGGTTTTTAATTGATCCTTTTGAAGTGGATTCTTACATAATAAATATTTTTATAAATAATATTTATGCATTTTATCCTAACAATGCTTAGTGATGATACATGAAGTGTTAAATCATTCTTACGCAAGTCATTAAATATTACTGATAAAGATACAATATATCATTTTTAATTACTCCTCTAGTATTCTACATCATTGTATTTATACACATCTATAAATCATGTTTTTATTACATTGAGACTTATGCATGAATAATCTTTACATCCTTGTTCTTTAATATGATGTATCACTCGTCTTCTAAATAAAAAAAGATTCAAATATGATAGCATCTATTCCATTGAAGTAATCAAGATCATATCAGATGGAAATTTGTCTTAAAAACATTGGTAGGAAACTATCACATAGCACAAGGTGGATGAAAAAGGAATACAATGGTGTTTGGGTTATAAATGGAACACTATTCAATCTATGAATAGTACACATGTCTTTTCATCCCATATTGAAAATAAAAGAAAGTGTGATCTAGTTAATTTCCCATTATACTCCTCAGACTTCCATTAAAATCCATTCATGTCTGATATTCTAACGGGTCTTTGTGTCACCCCACATAGTGTTTCTTACCTATCCCCACTCTATGCTCTTCTAAGGACAGTTACAACTTACATAGTCCACATTAAATGTTTTCCACTCTATACACACTTGAAGCTCTTTTTACAATCTCTAATATTCTGGATTTTTCTGTAGTGCTAGCTTGTGATCTTGGAATATTCTATCCCACTGAAAAATATTAATTTATTAATGAAATCACCCATAAAAAACAAATAACAAATAACTTTTTCAAAATAAAAATAATCCAAGCACCCATACATTGATCACCATGGATCAAGACTATGATAGATTATTAGTTTGAAAAATATAATATCATGGAATTCCAATGCTCATAGAATATACATAAATTCATCATGAAATTCCAATGGAGTCAACTCAATATATATAAATTCTTTTTTTCCATAACTTCATCCAATCATTTCAGATATAATATTTTGAACATTATAATAAAATTAAAAACAAGGATAGAAACTTATATACTCAAAAATACCTTTCATGTATAAGTGATGGAATCTAATTTAATAACTTCCATGTATTTTGGTAAATCATTAAGCACAAAATAATATTCATAACACATATAAATAATCTTATAAACACTATTATTCTTTTGAAAATTCTTGTGAACATTAAACTTCAATCCAATTCTTTTATTCTATACATATTTTGAAGTCATCCCTATCATCAAGGTAACCATCCTTTTTTTTAAAATACAACTTATGACATGGCCTATTTAGTTTATACCTTAATTAAAAACCTATAGTATTTTCCCATTTAAATATATTCCATCATGATTATTGTACATTTAACGATCTCCTTCATTTACATCAATATGTATGTGGAAATGTTTCTTGTTGTAAATAGATAACTCAACATAAATTCTGATGGTTTTATCTTCCAATCGTACAGAGTTTTTCCTTTGTTGATTTACACTAATTTCTAATATACGTATTTTCAGCTCAACTATATATTCTATCTTCTAATGCTTTGAGATTTTGTGTATTTGGGATTCCATGACTTCTAATTAGTTCAACAATTGATCATTTTATATTCTAGTCACCTCAACACTAAATTTATTATTACATGGATTAGTCATTCAACATTCTAACACGTTGTCATTATTATCAACCAAATTCATCCATGTGGTTTACTGATACATCTTTTGGTGTCTCTAACTCAGATTCCATCTGCAGACATCCAAAAAATTATAATATTATAACATTATGAGATCATATTGTATTCTAATGAAAATTTCTTATAGTTAGTTTAAATTTAATTATCTTCTGGTACCAACTCATCATTCGGTGTTATTCATTCTAATGATATCTAAAATCTATGATGCTTCAAGAGCATTTTTAATTTACGGAATTTTATCCTTTATCAAATTTTAAACTATTGTAATAGTAGATCCTCAACTCATTTTGATGTATTTTCTATTAAACAACCAAAATATGTATCTCTTGATTTTACTTTGAGACATTTTAGTTATCTAAAAATTAATAACTCACTTATAAGCTTCATATTCCAATGAATTTACAACTCTTCATATATAATGTATCATCTACTAGTACTACTTATTATGATTTCCATGCCTTTTACATGTTCTATAGAGGAGTATAAATGACTTTTATAGTGAACAAAAATAACATTTATGTAGTATTAAATGATTTATATATAGAATAAAATGACTCATTAAGACTTCTATAGTGAATCTTATAGTGTCTGGGACATTATGAATTTCTCATTAAGGACATCACTATCTGAGCATCTTTTGTTCGAATACACTAGATTTTAGTTTTCTTTCCAATATTAATTTTGATGGTTTTATCATTAGTATAACATCCTTAAACTATTAATTTTATATATTTTTATGGTTTTGTGTCCAATATATTAAACTTCTAAATAACATCAAGCATCCTCATCCAAATAAAGCTCATTATTAATCAATATTTTTTATGAAATGTGAACACATGGATGGATTATTAGTTACATAATGTAATTGGATGTTTTCTAATCCAACTTAATTAGTTTTCATGAAATCCACAAAATCAATGTTCAATAATCATACTATTTTATGGCTTCTTCTAAACAGAGTGTTGATTATGATAATTCAACTTCATCCATTGACAACACTAACTTTACTCCTATGACTATCATTTAGTGACAAGATATTTATATCTTATGCATAATTTATTCATCACTTAGACAATTTTATCGTTCAGTAGTAGAATAGGCTTCTACAGTGTTCTTGCATTGGATGGTTCTTTCTTTTGGAGTATGAACTTCCAATGAAATTAATTTAATAATACCTATAAGAAAATTTATATTCAACTTACTCAATGAAATTGATTTCATCCATTAACAAAAAATATAAAACATAAAAATCATAACCCCTTGGGAGCTTCAATATCCCCCAAATGTTTTTTTAATACCAAATACATGTCAAAATCAATCATCTATCCCCCTATATAAAATAATTTCATTTTATTTACTTATAAGGAAAATCATTCATTAAATCTAATATTCCACCCTTTATTACTTTGAAATGAAGTAAACTCTTAAATTTTATTAGGGAAGGATGAAATCACTTTCCTTATTTCAATGATCCAAAATTTATCCAACTCTAATTATATAGGATCCATGATCAATATAAAAAAATTAGTGACTGACTAGGATAAGAAAGTTATCCATAAAAAATTTATTGAGTGATAAAAACACTAAATCATTGTGGTAGTTTAATAGATTTTCCAATAATATCCATAAACCATCTCATAAAATTTATTATAAACATTCAAACCATAAATCATGTACCCTCCCTTTTAAAAAATATTTTTAATTTTTCATCAAATGATAAACATGTCCCCATTTGAATCACAAATGTAAAAATTTTATTAGGACAGTGTAAAATATTTACATACCTAAAGCTATAATAATTTTAAATTTATGGAATTTCAATTTTTTGATATTTTACATCATCCATATCATTTGAATCTTGGTACTTAAATCTTCTAGAACCATAGTCTCAGGTATTCCATACTTTGGAACCACCATATCTATCTTCACTCCCCCAAAAGGGGTGAACTACATATTCTTCAAAAAAAATTACTCTAGGTATCCCCATTGATTTTATTTCATTCGATGTCCTTCAATGAAAAATAATCATATATTATTAGGTAATATGGTTGATTTTCCATTTCCCATTAGTTAGAGAAAAAGGACTCATATGTGTTTCTCAATCGGAAGACTCCTATCAATTAAGCTTCATTCTTTTTCATTTCCCCTTTTATTTTTCATCCATTCATCTTCTAGTTCCATAGGTATTTAAAATGATTTTATAAAAATAACATTTTTTTGAGTTTTATTTTTCACAACTACATTTAGGGAACTTAATTTTTTATTATCACTTTATTCCATATAACAAGCTTCCTCTAGATTCTCTGCAAAAATAGACATGAAACTTTTAAAATAAATTATACATTCTCCTTAGGTTATGATATATACTCTATATCAAATTTTCTAGAAAATAAATCATTTACTGTATTATTATTTTAAAAATAACGCTTTATTCCCATCTATCCAAGTCAGATAATTTTTAGAAATGTGTCCAATATTATAATATTTTCCATATAACCACTTTTATTCCATTAATTTACGATTTTTGAGGCTACTTATGATTAGAATATACCTTTTATTCAGAAGATATTTCAATAGATTGGTTCTATTACAATTAATATTCATGTTTAATTTTCACTTTTCCATGATGTAAATTTTACTTCCATAGTAGAATCGTATTTTCTTCATCTTGAAATATTTAATGGAATTCTTCTTGGGATGATTTTATTGGTAACATTTTTATATACACCCTAATGAATACTTTCTATCTATCTTCTATTTAATTTTCTAAAATTGTTTTGGAATAATTATACAAGATGTAATTTAGTGAGTCTTTATAGTTATAAACCAACAATCATCATCATTGTGACCACTTATTTCGTAAATTGAAAAAAAATATAAAGATGTTAAAATATATTTGAAGTAAATATATTTTTCTTATTTCCTGAAATATGGTTCCACTTTTTGAAACTTATTTCAACAACCAATCTACTCCCCATAAATGGTGGCCTTCTTGATTTTCTAGAAGTTAAAAATATTTCCCAATAATCAATGGATTGAGGAAAAAACTTTTTATATTACCTATAATTCTTAAAGAAAATATTTATTTATTACTTTAAGTTGTATATTGGCTAGTGTGAATATTGTTATATATTCAAATATGTAAATGTCCCTTCCAAACACCTTGTGGGGAACCCACTTTATTTCTCTTATCCTTATCCACCTTTGCATATTTGGTCTGTTTCACATCAAATTTCTTCACCTATTTTATCCCAAAACATAAATTTCATCTTTTACTATTTAATGAATCAAAATTAGTTCATATATATTTACTGGAGTTGGGGTTACCTTCTTCTTTAGTATCTCAGAATATGAATTGTTTTATTTCTTTAACCTTGTTCTTCCCCTAAAATGGTTATTCTAAGAAATAATACTACTCTTAAATATTCTTGGATTGTCAATTTTCTCTAAATCATGTAAAAATTAAACTTGATTATCTAATAAGTTTTTAAAATTTAATTCCAATCCAATACACTTTAAAATTAACATTTTTTTTTCTAATCTTCAAGGATTTTTAATTTATTTTCAATCTCAAACGTTATCTTCTTTACCATTTCATCCCACAAATTATTAATCTATTTTATGGAATAATAAAATTATTTTATCCTTTTATCACTTTTATTAAATTAATCATTATTGTTATCAGTAATTTTCTTGTGAATATTCTTGAACTCCTATAAATTCTACAAAAACACATCCTTTGCAACAAATTTGTCACTAAAACTCCTCTACATTTCTTCTATATTGGTGAGATTTTATTCACAAAGTGATACCATGGATTCCTTGGCATCAGTTTTTTTAGTGATAGATCTATATTTCTACATATTTTTAACCATTCCACTCTTTATTTGTTCAATATTCTATTCATTGTGTTAAATTTCATCTTATATACCCTTTATAAAAGCAATTATGTGTGTAATAACTTCAATAGGCACATTTAAAATATAAAACAAAATTTTACAGAAGGAAAACTTCAATTTTTTCCATATATTCAAAATGTATTTATCTTATAATACTATTGTATCCTCCTTCTGATGCTTTTGAGAAGATAAATTTTGTTGCTTTTAGATTCTTTCTTATTTTAGTTTTTGAACATTCTAGATGAAACCTCTTTATTTGCAGTACCTGGAATAACATCCACTTTCTTCATCTTAGGCATACCTTCCTTACCTTATAGATGAACTATTTATTAAACATTATGAAATATGGACTTATTTTATAGGTAGAAATAAAATATTAAAAAACCTTATATTCAATAAAAATAAACCAAGCTCTGATCCCACTTGAAGTGCCTAGTGATTATGTGGGGACACTAAGAGGGGGTGAATAATTATACCCAATATTTACTCATCCTTACAGTATTTTTTATTTTTTTTCTAAAAACTCTTGAGTAGTTTTATTGAAGAAAAGTTTTGGATCAATTAATTTTCCCTCAAAAATTATCTCCGCAAGCATTGTATAATAGAATATGAATAAAAGATCGCAAAGATTTATAAGGTTTAGACATGAAAGCCTACTTCTTTCCTTATTCGGATCGAGTTTCAATAACTAGAGTAATCAATAAAAATGGGAGAGTGGCTATTTTAGATTGAGGTTATTGTTCATCCTCGAATCCAAAAAGGATTCCTACACTATATTTCACAGTTTTTCTAAAATATAAGGTTATTTTTCTTCTTTGATGCTTGTGACTATTACTACATTCTTATATCTATTAAACCTCCCATGGGTATAGTGTCATTGATAATAATAGAACCAACTATCCTCAATGTTTCTTAACAAACACACTAGTTAATAGGTCTTCAAATATCAGTTTTCTTTTTCTAAACTCACATGTATCTCAGTCGTTTTTTTCTATTAGTGAACTTAATTTATGATCCATCAATTCAGAGTATAAATTTCTTGTTATATGGAAATTCACCACTTTATTTTGGTCTGATATTATTTCATCACATGTTATAAATCCATATGACTCACTCAACTTATCTAAAAAAAATTATGCTCTTCTACACTCTTTGATGCAATAGATATTCTATAATATACTTGGTTCGGTACTCCCTCTCTTTTATAATTCTAAAAAATATTGGCAGAACTCATTAAATTTTCTTAAATTATGTTCTCCATTTATATGTCCAAAATTCCTCTAATAAATGTGGGGAACATGAATGATTTAATTTGGAACTCCAACCGACTCCATTCTTTAGTCAATCACCTTTAATATCTTTTTAAGATATCAAGATTTGGATTCGTCAAAAATTCCATCAAACATTGTGTCAATGATATTTTACTAATCCATAAATCTTAGATGAATCATGATATTTCCTTTGTGAATATTAAAACCTTGAACATATTGAAATGAATCATAACATTTATTTTAACTTCTTGGGAATGTAAAGTCCCTCGGCATCCTATGGTAGATGAATTTTCAATAAATATACTCTACTTCTTCTTATTTCCTCTTTTATTATGTCTCACTCTATCACCTATAGGTTATTCACCATTTAAAAAATTCTAAAATTATTTTTGGGATTATTATTATATTCATAAATAATATATTAATGTATTTAAACCTTTGTATTTTAGTAAAACAGTAACTCAGCATAACTCTTGATGTCCTTATCTTTTTATCATATGGATTTAATCCTTTTTTGATTCTTCCTAATTTATAATGTATCTATGATTCATAAATATTACCCATACATATTCTAATGCTTTCAACTTCCATGCACCATGGATTCAATTTCTTTCTATGAGTTTATCAAATGATCGGGAATTATTGTTGTCAACTCAACACTAAATTTCTCAATGTTTGAATTAGTTATTCAATATTCAAACACATTGGCCTTATTATTTTCCAAATCATCCATATAATTTACTACCATTAATTTTGATGCTTCTTAATCATATTTTTCCTTTTATGTTCTAATAAATAATCACATTATCTCTTTAGGTGATCTTAGTTTATTCTCATTATACTTTCTCCCAATTGGTACAACTTTCATGATCCTCTGGACCTAACTCATCTTTCAGTGACTGAAAATATCTCAAATCTATAATAATATATGTGAATATATAATTTTTAGTGATATAGTATTTAAAAAAAATTCAACTAGAATCATAGTTGATCATTAACTCTATATGCTATATTTTTTATTCAATGGACAACAAATGCATCTTAAAAAATTAAATCATTCCTTTTTAGTTAGCTTAAAAATCTCATCTCACTATGAAACTTCATCTTCCAATGAAACACATAATTTATAGTTTATATTATGTTACAACTACTTATTATGATTTCCATTCCATTTCTATATTTTATTCAAAATTCAAAAATGACTCTCAATGTCCTAAGATTAATCATATATAGTTTCAAATGATTTATACCTTGAATCAAAACAGTCATTAAAACTTATGAAATTATTATTACGAATTTTGGGACATTGTCTATTTATTATTAAAGAATTCACCTTTTGGAAATATAATTTTCTAATACCATGGATTTGAGAATTATTTCTTGAAAGGAATTTGATGGTTTTATATTCTGAATGAAATCCTTTGGTAGTTCATATTATACAATATGATTGTTTTTCTTCATGGGTAGTAGACTTCTAACAATACTCCAATATCTTCATCTTGGTGCAATTTAATATTAATCATCAGTTATTATTAAATGTAAACACTTGGATGGATTATCAGCAATAATAAATAGTTTATAGTCCTCTCATAAAACTTAAATCCATGTCATGAAATCCATTCTATCTTATCTTGATAATCAGCAAACATTATGGATACTTCTAGATAGATTTTTGGCTTACTGGATTTTATTTTATTATTTTGGAACACTAACTTATATCTTTTTGTAAGGAAACCAAATAATTTCATACATAGATATTACATCACGTTAGATGAATATTAAATGAAAAATTAAATAATAAATTCCCTATAACCATAATGGACTAGTGTCACTAAATACCAGATATATAATCAAGTTATTTCACAAAATATCTTCATCGTCTCTAAAAATTTCTTCTCACATAGTACCCATCTTAGATATACCATATTTAATATATTTCTTCTCATCATGGGAATATGGAAACACAAGTAAGAATGTGATCAAATTCTTAGTAAACTAAAACATTAGAGATATCAATAAGTAATAATAAGTGAGTATAAGATAAGAAAAATGTTATGGTGAAATGACCATAACCTACCATGCCATACCAAAAAAATAAAATATAATTAATCTTATGTCATGGAAAAAATATTTTTCATAAAAAATACATAATTAATAATAGTGTGAAATAATCAATAATCAACCATGAGAAATTAAAATATATTAGGGGCATAATACGTAAGTTTTTTCCATATATAAAATCATAGATATTCATTTCCTTGATCATGGCTGACTCTCAAGTCTATCATAGAGGATATATTCCTATAGTAGTATGGTTTCACCCTCTATTCCATCATTTCCATTATCAAGGATCAAATATAAAGCTATAATAGTGTCCAGAGTCTCATATTATATGAGTTTCACTCCTCATTCTAGTCCTTATTATCTCATCTTATATCAATTTTTAGCCTATACATAATAGGGTTATATAATTTCAGGCTCACCAATCACATAATGAATATTATATATAATTTTTCTATTAGATTATAAAAAACATTCACCACAACATAACCCATAGAAAAGAAATTTGTTTCAAAAATATTTCATCAAAACTTAATTAATCCATTAGAAATTAATGGGGTATGTAGAATAAACCTTTAAAAATTTTCATCATGATCCATATAGGGAAATAAATTTAATAGTGTCATAATATTACATTCAAAATGAAGAATTATAATCCTTATAATATACTTTCATTAATGAAAAAATAAATCTTATAAAATCTTATAAAATACACTTCAAAAAATATGAGAAAACGTCATTTTTCTTTTGGTAACCTTTAAAATTAAAAATTTCCTAAATAATAGAAATTAATTTTTCATTACAAAATTCTTCGAAACATGTGTGGGAATATTAATGAACAAGTAAGTACATGATGGTGGGAAAATAAATTCATGTTTTATATGTTAAAATAGAACATTTTATTTACCCATTTATAAGAAGTTGGAAATGACTTAGTCAGAAAACATTAAAACATATTCCATTTAATACTTTGTAAATACATTCAAAGGTAGTGAAAATAAAATTTTCAAAACATTTATCTGATATGTAAAACCATCCAAAAAATATTTTGAATAACAAGGACATGGAAGAAACATTTTTCTGACCAAAAATGATAATTATGGTCAGCTTTTCATAAAAACATTTTCTCATTAATTTTAATATCCAAAAGTTGATAATGAAAGTAAAACATGAAAATAATTGAAATAAACATTATGGAATAATGTATATGTGGTATAAAATATAAGTAATATATAACTTATCTTAATGGAAATTTAACATAGGTAATCTAAAAATGAACTGAGACTGTAACATAAACCCTTATATCAAGTTTCATATTTCTATCTAAATTTGAAATCATCCTATATAATAAATATATATTTATTATAGATATTATATAAAATTTTATTCATATATATCTTATAATATATAATTCATTTATAATTTCTAATTAAGATTTTATTAACAATTCTTCAGTAAATTCATTATTTGAGTGAAAACTGGTTCGTCTTCCATGCATATTTCAGTTCCACGGTTCAAGTACTTGAACCATGAGAATGGTTTAATAATCTCTAAAATCCAAATAATGTCATAAATATAGTATTTATAAATTATATAAAATTTTATAACCATACATTTAGGATAGTGATCAAAAATGAATTACATCACTTCGTGGAGAAAATATTTCATACATATGCACAAATAATCTTCCCATTTTTCAATGGATGAAAAAAATAATGATAATTCATAATTAAAAATTATATAATAATTATTTTCACATAATTATAATATATATTCTTTAATTCCATCATTATAATAATCCATAAAATACTATGATGAAAAATGAAACACACCACTTTGTGGAGGTGGTAATTCAAATGTATGCACGAGCGATGTTTTAATTAACCATATGAAGGAAAAGAAGATGAAAAAAGGGTGTTATGTAAGAATAATAAGATTTAATCATACTATATATTATGGTTATATTATAATATCATGGTTATGATAGCTTTTACAAAGTCATGTGAATAAATTGACATGAAAGAACTCAGTTAACAGTTAAACCACTTTGAAAAATTTCATTATGATTAAACATTATGAATTCAGGGTTGGTATTTTAGAGAGACCAAGACATAAAGGTAGGGTAAAGTATGTTTGGGAGGATATTTTGGTAGATCATGGTAGAGATAAATTACTTAGTTGGTTTATATAATTTGGAATAGAATATTTCTTTTAATAAGTGAGGTGCATGGAAAACATGTAAATACATGAAATTTTACTATAGGATATGTTTATTACTCAGGTAAAGAAGATACAAATTTACAAATTTATAATGATAATTAGGGAAATTGAGAAATAAAAGTGACCAATAAAATTAATGAAATTGATTTTTTCTGTTTTAAACCTTATCACAAAGGTTAGCCCCTCTTTTAACCATTTTTATCGTTAATCTGGTAACAAGATTTTTATAATGGGAACTATTCATTATGGATAGAAATTTAGTTGAAAATATTACCTAATATTAATTGTATTTATTTTAAATTTTGAATAACATTTAAATATTCAATTCTTATAAGTGGTGGAAATTATTTCAAATATCTACATAAAAAATGCGTTAAAACCATTTTCAATGACATTATATTTTTAAACATAAAAATAATTTTAGTATCATTAATTACCTTGTAACAAAAATTAGATTCATTTTAATATATTTTATTTAATATATTATAAAAAAATTTCTTTAAATAATTCATCAATAATTATTAATTAAATTTACTAAGATAAAATACATTTTTCACATTAAATGGATTTTTGAAAAAAAAATATCTCTTTCACCAGAAAATGAATTTATCTTCATTTATAACCAATAGATAATATATTCATAAATTAATATTCATATTTTTAAATTTAGTACCAATATATTTCATCAAAATAATATTTTAATACCAATTATATAATATATGAAAATATAGCACTTTAAAAATTGATAAAATGATATTATTTTTTACATTTAATATTTATTACTTATTTTTTATCCATTAATGAATAAATTTTAATTAAATAAAACTGTTATACATATTTTTTCTAATTTATTTAATATTATTAATATAATCAAATCAAAAATCTATGTGATAATAGTCTCATTTAATAATAATGTTTTAATAGCACATCATGGTTCATTTGAACTGAAGGTTGTGTGTAAAGCAATTTATCAAACACTTTTAATTTAAAATATAGAAATACATATTATAAAATATTTGTTATTTAAACCCTACCTATATTATAGTGATATGAGATTTATAGTTTCTAGATAATTATTTATTAGCTTCCATAGTGTCATCATCTTGTAGTAGAACCTATATTTAAGGTGTTCCAACTTCTGATTGTTCCACCTTCCAGTGATTGAACATTCAGTGGACTTGACTTTATAAATCATATAGGTTACATTAAAACCAAATTAAAATTTTTTATTTGAATAAAATCTATTGATATAAAATATAACACTTTATAATCACAAACCCTTGAGTGTTTTAGTGTACAATACAGGCATGAGATATCATCTAATAAGTACAATACCCCATAGGAAACCACCAAAGGAGAATCTATATGCAAAACCCAACATCAATGGGTAGAATATACTCTATAAAATGAAAAAATTAATCCTTTTTGTATGAATTTTGGGATCAATATTTGATATAAACATTCACCTCCATGTACTATTGTACACCTCCAAGTATCTATATGGCCATCTCCACTAGCTTAATGCCTGAAAATGTAACCTCAAAACACGCATCATATGTACAGATACAATGTTTTTGGGAACAGGGATCAGGAAAGGGTGTGTATAAACATTATGAGAAGGATTCCACAAAAACATAAAGTATGTACAATGAAATAACTCTTCTAAAACTTCATATCAAAAGAGTTACTAGAAGGAATATAAAGAATTATTATATGCTATATAACTAGAATTAATTGATATATAAGGAATCATGATACATTTAAACTCAAATCTAAGAGGGATCATATCCAAAAATTAAATAGGGATTATTTGAGTATATAAAGGATAAAAAATTCTAAATTTGATAACCCATTTGTACGTTACATATCAAAGGAACCTAAGAATTCCTAATTAGTCATAATTCATTAAACATATGAAATTTTCAGCATCTTAATTCCACCACCTTAAACCAAACTGTGGAACTCATGACTTAATGAAGTATGTTACTTATCCTAGGGAGTGACTATTGATAATATCACATGAATTATAGCCAGCATAAGATGTCCCCTGGAAGACCACATTTGTGGAATCAAGTTACCAAATGTGGACAATCGCAAGGTCAGTGTACTGGAACATAGAAGAAAAACCTCCACTCTAATCACCACACTAAATTTAAACAACCTTAAAATATTTAATACAACAATCCCATACATTAAACTAAATTATAGTGAACAAAATCTTATAAATACAAACAAAACCATCATTTTTTGTGCTTCAATCCAACATCCAGAAAGAGAATCATAACAATATATCATTATATCATAAGTTGAAAAAGTAACAACTTACTATGTCTATTCATACATTTGGATTTTTAATTTTTATGATTATTTTATACTTTAAACAATTAGTCCCAACCCTAAATATAGATGGCCTCACCTGGTAATCATGTTTCACTAACTTCTTACATTATCATGTATCCATCCATTGTAGTATGTAACTGTTGACTCTGTATATATTTCCATGGTTTGAATGTCTATAACTAGTATGTCAATAATGTTCTTGTACCTAATTATTTCCTTGAAAATTATATTCTACAGAGTGATTTAAATGATCATTGTATCATTTTAGTAATAGAAATTCCTACTAAACTATTATAGATATGACTATCATTTGAATATCCATCAGAAGAACATAGAATTCAAAAAAATGAATTGTAACACCACTAATTCTTGTTGTGATTGGACTAACAAGTATAGTGTGTTATCCAAATATTCTCCTTTTGTATAACATACATATTCAATTTAATAGTCATAAAAATCATAACAATATCCCTTTTTAATAATTCTTCAAGGATTTCATAGAATCCTTCCATAATTTGGAAAAATACCACCCACTAGAATTATATTGCATGTAGAACTTCCCCATTATCTTTTCCATTCACTAAAGTCCAATTGAGGATTAATATTTCCTAGAGCCCTTTGGAACCATTTACTTTTTGAATATATTCAATATATATCTTTATCCATCTATCTTTCACATATCTAACTCTCTATCTTTGAAAAACTTCTAGATATAATGTTACATCCTCTCAATGTGCTTTTTTCATACATAGAACATCATATATTTTGAAAAAATGGATTGTAGTTTTACTGAAATAGTAATATAGTAAACTTTTCTAGTTGTATATAAGCTCTTAAATTAGACGCATTAACCATTACATTTCCTTGATTTCTTGCATTTCTACTACATATTCATCTTCCATTATTGAGAATTAAATCACCAATTGATGCCTTGACATCTTACTCAATTTGTTCAATTAAGTTTCCCCAATCTACATTAACACTGCCAACCAAAGGATCATTATCTATAAACCAAAGTGTTGTATATTTCATTATTTTGAGATATCTCATAATCTAATTCAAAACTTACTAATGATAATTCCATAGATTTAACAATAACATATTGAAAACTCACACATCCTGAGTAAAATCTATTTGAGGGAACACCATGAAATACATGAGGCTTATAACTGTCAATGAAAATTTAATTATTTCAATGTGATTATATTATTAATATTATAATGGTGATTTTTATAGTTTTAAGTTTCAAAAAATACTCATAAAAATTATTTTCTTCCGGCCATCAAATTTTTTTCTAAACTATTCTGAACAAAATTCTAATCATGTTGTTGAGTGTGTCAAAATTGTTATTGTTTCAACTAGAATTTAGGTATTATAGTAGGAAACTTGGGTCATCTCTCATGGATACATAGATAATTAATTTTAAATTTTGTTTTTTATTATGAAAAAAATGGGAATTTTATTTTGGAATACTTTATTTTTTTTAATTAATAGGCCACAATATATAATAAAGTGTTAAAACAATTCAAAAATTAATAGATTTTGTTAAGCATGATCAACTCGGGTAAATATCATGATTCTTATCCTTAATTAATTCAAGGGATATGGTTTATATATTTAATAAATTATTTTAAACACCAATAAATATATTGTTAGTAATTTTATTAAAGGATACCTCCAAGGGTTCAATCAAAAACCTAAAATGATTCACCATATACCACTAATGATTGGGTGATTTGTTTCTAACTTCATAACTAAAACTCACCAAGGAAACACATGAATAAATTAACATTTTTTCTAGTTTTATATATTATTTTAGTGAGATTACATGAAAAATAATATAAATGTATATTCAACTGTCTATTTTAATTCAATCTACCAATATGAAACAGACAAACACTACAATAGAAATGGGAAAGAAAAAGTGGTGAATGATGTGTGAAACATCGCATTAAGGGGTTCACCCAAACATGATCATATGATCCTAAGTATGACGTACCGATTCATTCTAAATTAAATAATAATATAGTTTGAATATAAAAAACGTTGAATATAAATTATCATTTGAATAATATAAACAAGAAGCTTAGGATTTACTTCATGTTCCACCCCAAGTGATCATAAGTATTTTGAACTCCATGAAAGTGTAGGAAGCTATAATTGATGTAGAATCATTTCTTAAGCACTAAATACAATCCCACTAGTCTAATATACCTTGATAATGAGGTGTATGAGTGATTTTATTGACAATTACACACCATTTTCCAAACACTAAGTCAATTATCTATGAGCTTAGGTGGTATGTTCATAGAAGAATTCAACCCTATACTTTGTCTGGATATTTAACTAAATTAACATCATATGTTGAATAAAAATTCAGTTTATATATGGTCATTGTATTTTGATATCCAATGGATGTGTAATCGTCCCAACTGGAGTTCTAAAACTTGGCTTATGGCCCAATCACTAAAGGTAGGTCCAATTTGTCTCACTTGGAATTTCTTCACTTTGTGAGCCTCTTTTGAGACTCTTATACTCAAATCTAGTATTTTTTCTAGTTGGATAAATTAAATCCCCAAGGACGTAGATTCCTAAAAAATTAATTTTTGAATTTGGATGAGTGTATAATTCTATGATAAAAATAGTAAACAACTATCAAATTGTTCCATTCTATAATTAATTATTTAAAGCTTCCTTTCAACACATGAATTCAAAATATTCATTGAGTAAAAAAGAATTTAATAATGTGATAATTAAAAGAAAAAAATAATTTGATACACTATTATAAGGGTGATAATATATGATATATCATTATTTGATAACACTCCCACACCAAAACCATTAAACTCTTGGGGAAATTATTATATCTTAATCAAGTCCCATTCCTAAATAAAAGGTGAAAAAAATTCAAAAATTATTTTTAATATAAGTATATCATGTATTTTTTATGAAATAAATTATCTTATGATTACTCATCCATCACATTCTGATTATTTCAACATCAATATTTCACCCATGGAACATGTTTCCCCTAGCCTACATTTAAATTTTCCCTCTTTACTCTAGGATCATATAAAATATGAGTAATACTAATTTCCAAGAGTTCATGTGATCATACCATATTATAACTAAGATCGTATGTTCTATTTTGTTATAAAATATTTTTATTCTCAAGAGGACTTAAAATAGGTTGTTCTAAAGATTAATGGTTAGAAGGATTTTATGTTCAAAAATACAAGGTAGAAGAGACGAGTTTAATCAATTATTCAAAAATCATGTCAAAATTCATAAATTGTTCACAATTAATATAATATATAAACCCCTCATATATTTTATCACTTCCAACACACTCTTCCATTTGTTACCATTGTGTGGTTCACATATAATCAGTGAATAATAATAAGTAAACATCCTCTTTTCTCCATTTATTTTTCTTTTTTTTTTATGTTTATTTTCTCCAATGTAGAGAACAATTGTTTTTTATATATAACTTTATTTGTATATGAAAAGGAAAACATGTGATAAAATTATATAATATTGATTGTGAAACCACTACAAAAAACAAGTTTGCCACCCTTTCACCCAACCCATAGCAATGACTCTTTCCCTAGAATTACCATGAAAACACCCTCTCCCCCACACTTGGTTTAAAATAAAATAATAATGTACATAAGAGATGGGTAGGTACAGATATATTATCTTGTAATTTATCTATATAATAAGAATTTTATGGTCTCTTAAACTTAATATGTTTCAAGTGTCATGATGTCCTAAAATTGGAGTTACATGAAAAAGGGTCTTTTCAATTGAACTTTGGCCTCTATAATGGGTGTAGAACACTATAATATTAGATATTCAAATAGAATCATAGAAATTTATAGTTACACTATAAGACATGATACTCTAATTAAATTTAATTAAAATGTTTAATATGAAATAAAGGTATTATAATGTCCCTCAGATAAGTGATTTAAAATATTGGTCAGTGATAATGTGGAATGGGTTTTAAAATACATTAAACTCAATTGAGTTATTTTGAATGAATTATTCTAGAAAAATATTCTATATAAAAATTTATTTGAAATAAGTTTTCCCAAAATATAGAAATTTTCCCAAAAATTGACTCAATCATGAAAAATAACTTTAGATATTATATTTAAGATTAATGTTTATCTAAAATACACAAAATATAGTAATGAAATTAAAAAATGAAAGACATCCTTTTTTTAATTTAATGAATTTAAATCCTAGATAACCTATGTCATCCTCCCCACACAAAAAAGATAAATTTTCTTCAATGGAAGTAGTTTAAATAAATAGATAATTAAATAAAGGATGGGGGATGGGGTAGCCCTCTAGGTGGTGTTATAATTGAAATCCATCAGTTGGAATTCCTCTTCCATATGCTTTATAAGATCTCCATTTAAGTGTTTAAGTCTCATCAAATTAATGGTAAATCTATGTCCACTCCTCTCATGAAAAACCTATATTACACCAGATGTGTAAACATTAGTAACAATATAAGGATGGATCCATTAAGAATAAAGCATAAATGGGTGGACCATTAAAGTATAATTGTTTATGAGGAAATTCACATGAATATAAAACCCCCATTTATGAATCATTACATCATGGATTTCCATTTTCTAATCTTTATGGATCTAGGATTTCTAATATGCATCACACTGAATTTATTCTAACTCCAGAATCCGCAACTTCTTATACACACCTTCATATGAGATATTCATATTACACTGCCTAATTCAAAAATATGAATGGTTCTATACCATTATAGGGAGGTGAAAATACATTCCGAACACAATCCTATATGGTGAAATTTTAATTGGCATTTGAAAATATATATGGTATTCCCAAGTTCATAATATAAGCACAAACTCTAATATTTCCTATTAAGTTATATTTTTGTTTCATGATTTTATTAACATATTGATTTAAAATTTATTCTTGCACATTATTTTTGGGATGATATAGAGTATAAAATTTATAATAAACCACATAATTATGTATAAATTGTTTCATGTTAAGATAAAAAAATGTTCACCCTGATTGTTAATGATGAATCTTAGAAAATCAAACATACTAAAAAATGAGATCTCACAAAATCAAAAACAAATTGAGAGTCATAGGACCTAGTAGAATTTTCTTCCACCAATTTAAATACATATTAAATATCAAATAAGATATATAAAATTCCAAAAGAATTTTTAAAATCTCCATCAATCTAATTCCCCATGCATTGAAGATCACAGAAAAAACATGGGTTATTGGGATATTTCATTCATATGGGAGATATTCCCAAGGAACTGATTTCACTACATTAAACAAAAAATAAATGGTAATATATATAAAATTTTGGCCAATAAATTCCATATTCAATGTCTTTTCAATTTTTATGTTGAGAGCCCATGTTTCCCTCATAAGCCAGAGTGTGGCATAAGCTCAAAAAAACGGTGAACTCATGGTCAGGGACACACAACCAAACAACATGGTCTCTAAAAATTCCCTACAAGTAAGGGTTTCTTTAAATGTATCGCTTTGAATCATGCTTCTGTCTTTGGGAAACAAATTTGGGACACTATATACCAATAAAAATTTCACAATGTTTTCATACATAGGGGTAAGGTCCACTACATAACAAAGGTGCTCATCAAGGATGAATTATTAAATGATGAGGTGTGAATATACATACTGATCCAGTGATGGGGAAATATTACTAATGTGGTTAGATACTAAATTTTTTAATCCCCTTTTATCTTGAATCTCTAGGTGAAACTCTTAGTGTAGGAGCTTCCATTGCATGAGGTAGAACTTTTCTTTGGTTTTATTAAGGGGAAAATTAAGTTCATCGTGATTAGAGAACATAATAAATTTTAAACCAATAATATACGATTGTAATTTTTTTCAGGAAAGAAATAGATTGAATTTCATTTTCATTGGACATGTAGTTTTTCTGGTAGTGTTCAAGGTTACGTGATTCATACACAATGACATGAGTATCCCTCTGAACCCATTGTGATAAAACATCCCCAAATTAAAAATTAGAGGCATCACATGAAATTGCAGAGGGTAGATCATAAATTACTGTTTGGATGATGGGAGGTGATGTGAGACTCCTTTTTAATTACTAAAATGCAACCTCAAAATTTGTTTTCAAAAAAATTGAATCTTTTTGAAACAATCAAGACAAGGGAAGTTTGATCTTACTAAAGTTTTCAATCAATCAGCAGTAAAACCCATCATGAACCAATAGTGATCATACATCAAAATAATTTATTGAAAGAAGAAATTAATTCAGATTTTATTTATAAACAACAATTACCTTACTCAAAATAACATTCCTAAGAACTATCCATTTCCCTACCATGTCATTTCACAAAACATAATACAAGGTGTGTTTAAAAGATACTGTGGAGGATAGAAACATGGTGTGATATAAAGTCATCAGTAAAAGATATATAAACTATGAAAAATTACATAAATACAACCATGCAATAATTAAGTTACTTATAAATTATACTCAACATACAAGCATAAAAAGTTTCATGAGAATTACAGGGACTAAATTATATCCTCTTTTACGAAAATGTGTTAAATGGAAAGGTAAATTTTTTATTTTAATGACCCTCACAGGCTATATGGATTTGAAAATAACTCAAATATCCATCAACAAAACAATAATTAGACTTACTTGCCAAAATTTCTAACATATTTTCAATGAAAGTTAGGATAATGTTTTCCATTTTCATGTATTGATGTAGTCAATATAGACTCAAAAAATACTTTTCACATGTGTTGGAACCAATTAAATCCTATTATTTGACACTTCTATTATTAAAAACATTTAGGAACAATATTTTTAGGGCTAACCCAATTACTATTAGATATGGGATAGATGATCCCATTAGTACTTGTAATTCCCGACCCCAGTTACCCAGAGTCGGTGCATTATTACATAACATTGGCACGATCACAAAAGATCAAATCTAAAAATACCAATTAGTTTAGTAGCCTTGGAAGTAATAGAAACATTCATAAGTTTCACATTACATTATAAAATGAAAAACTACAAGAAAATAGTCTACATAGGCTATAATCATATCCCTAAGACAATCCCTACAGTTCAGTCATAATATACATCTTTGCATACTAGGAAAAATAAAACACATAAATGGGTGAGCTTAAATTCTCATTAAGGATAACAATATAGCGGGAATATTCATAAATAAGAATAAAAATTGTAGGAAATGTATAAGACTAAAACAAGATCCTTTTAAACATGAACTCCAAAATAATATGGAAAAGATAAAATCCAATAATTCCATTTACTTATTCACATTGATATACTACTAGTTGAATAATCATATGAAATATTAATAGCCACTTCCATAATGATGGAATGCATAATGATAGACTTCATAACCACATAGTCAAGGCCTTATGCCAATACTTCAAATAATATTTCATCAATTCCTTGTGAAAAGACACTAGTTTGTCTCATGAGACCTACTGATGCATTGAGGAGCTATAGTGGGCTCCACCAATCACTTACTAAGTCCAATGCATTCCACATATGAAGAGGTTTAAATATAACATAAAAATTTGTATTAAAAATTTAAAAAGAAATGTCAATACATTATTCATAAACCATGAATGGTGTAAAAATAACACGTCCAGAGTCAAACAAATCACAAAACCTTCAATAAAATGTGGATTTTTTTATCAAAATAAATCAACTTCAAATAAGAAAAAAATCCATAAAAGGATGTTGACAAAGATGAAAACAAAACTTTTTTTAGGGAAATATCTCATTTTATTTTGAAATCATTTAAAAGTCATATAATTATAATAATAAAAATTTATTTTGAAAATATTCATATAATCTTGTAATAGAATCTTGGAGGATGTTATGACAGCTGAATATAGACTCACCTGTCGTATAAGTTAAAAAACATTCTTACCGTAATTTTGTTGAAAAAGGTCGTAAAGTACCTTGATTGTAAAACGATGGAAACATTCCTTTCAAAAACATATAAGGTCAAATAAGGGTATAAATTACTTTAAACTATTTTCTAGTAAATATTAAAAATGTTTTCAAATACATTTTTAAGAAACACATATGTGGATGATAAAGAGGTCCCAGTAGATACTCACGTTGAAAACAACCTCAGATAATAAAGAGATTGTGAAATTAACCCTTGCCTTTTAATTTTCCATGGTCGAGGGTAGTTTAACCTCATGTATAATGGAGAAATAATTGTTATTAAAATATTAACGAACCATATACATTAATATTATATCATATATTATCTTCTAATATGGATTTGTTAATGATATTTCAGTAGTATCATCGTTTCGGGTGTTAACTGATTCATTTTCCTTTATATGCATTGTTATGTAACTAATGTTTTTATGGATAGGATGTATATTATTCATATTAAGAATGATATTAAGTCATTAAGCATTATTTTTAATCATCAAATGAAAATTATTTTTTATTGGATATGATGGGGAATGAATCTCATCGCGTTTGTGGAAACAGTAATCTGTACGTACGCACGAGCGACAATATCATTGTTTTGAATTTTAAATCATATATAATTGGATGTTATATCATATATAAAGAATTATTATCATGTTATATTTATTATTTAAATGATTTATACTCATTATTATACACCCTCCAAATGATGAAGTGTTTGAATAAAAACTACACCACGACATAGAGACGGTAATTTGTACATACACATGTATGGTGACTTGGTCATTTATAGGATAGATAAAATAATGAATATGGTCGTACCATTTTTATAATAACATAATATTTTATATAATATAATGGAGTTATTTCTTTATATTAGAAACAACAAATAAAGAGGAAGTGGAAGAAGAGAAGAACGTGAAAGAGGTGATGAAATATTTACCTCTTCTTCGGGTTCTTCCATTTGATTTGATCAAAAAGGATCAATAGGATGGATTTATGACTAAATTAAGGAATCTAGGATGAAGGTAGGAATGTTTAGAGGATATTTGGGTAGGGTTAGGCCAAGAAAAATTGTTTTGAAGGTATGAATTTGAGAGAAGGATAAGTTCTCTTTTATAACAGGGGTGAGGGGCACCTTAGGAAAAGATTGAAATATTATTTTAAAATAAAATAATTTTCTGTTTCAAATGGCTCAAAAAATAATTACATAATTTCTAAAGATGGGATGGGTATAACAACACTCAACCAATAGGTTTTAGACAGGTTTGGGTAACTATATTAACCCTATCTTATAGATTTAACTCTTAGTTTAATAGTATGACATTTACCATGTCTCTTTGTATTTTTATATTATATGGTTAATATACTTACTATAAAATTCCAAGATAACCTCAAGTGTTTCATTAATGACATGTATATTATTATTTAAGACCTTTGAACGAACCATATATTTTTAGGAATATAATATCAAATAATAATATAATATTTGTTTTAAAAACTCAATTATGTCAATTTTGACACTATTTAGTTTTTGATTTTTTTGAAATTTATAACAGCATGATTACTTCAAAAAATATTATTTAATCAACCCTAACATATCATATTAACCAATAAAATTAGTGGAATTCATCAAAAGTCAAAAATTCAATTTATTTGGATATTTATAATATTAATTATTTTAATCTTTCTATAATAAGGTAATTACTGCACCATCATTGTGTCATAAATAAATTAAATTATTTAATGTCTAAAAATTATAAATAAACTACCATTATGTATGATTTTTTTTAGCTTTATAATGATTATTTATAGTTGAATGTATATTGTGTGTAACCCTATATTAAAAATGGCATGGTTATTAGACATTGAATTTAACTCATTTAACTCTTCTTAAAATAATAATAAATGTCCTAATCTAATCACAGTGGACCAAATAGGATCATATATTATTCCTAAGGTTGTTTTTGGTAGAATTAAAATTATAAAATAGAATTAGGACATGTGTTAGTGTAATTATGATATCATTTTTCCCCTTAATTACCCAATTTAATTTTAATTGCGGTAAATAAAAGTCAAAGGTTACTATTCACAAAAAATTACTTTCATCTTATTAAACCACATTTTACTTAATGATATTAACCGTGTCTCTCAGCTTTTTAAAATTAAACTCATAGAAGTGGTAAAATTATGTTTTATACAAATTTGAAAATGCTCCTAGGAGGTGGGTAAAAGATGATAAAAAGTTCGATAAACTTTTATATATCTAAACTTATTATAAAATTACTCTAATGAATTAAATTGAGAATATATAGGAATTATGTATCAATTTTGACCTCAAATAAATTAAAATAAAATAAGAAATTATTTAAATAAAAATTTGGTTTTAACCAATAACGTAGTGTTTTTTCACTATTTATCAAAAATTGAATGTTTTCAAAAAAATGCCAAAAATTCACCTTAAGCTAAATTTGATATTCCGAATCAAAAAATGAATTCAATTTTAAAAGATAAAATTTATAATATTTTAAAAAGTGGGTATTACTATTCAAAATGACTTGTTTGATTGGTCGTGGTGTGTTAAAACTCCAAGTAGCATACAATGCAAGCTATTGTATTATTCAAAGTGAAACAAACCGTGGAATCTTGGGGTGTTACATTCTCCCCTCCTACTAATAATTTCGTCCTTGAAATTTCTAAAATATTACTGCATAAAAATATTTGGGTGGCTTTTCATCATATGTTCCTCGAGTAGCCATGTTTCCTCTTCCATCTTATGGTTTCTCAATAGAACTTTTACCAGACGAGTAGTCCGGTTTCTCAACACTTGTTCTCTTGTATCAAGAATATTGATAGGATCTTCGCAATAAGACATATCAGGTTCAAGTTCGAATTCCTCATAGGTGAGTACATGCATTGGTCCAGGCATGTTTTTTCTCAATAGTGATACATAGAACACATCAGGAACTTTAGAGAGACTTGGCGGCGTTGCCAAATGGTAATCTACAGCCCCAATTAGTTCTAGAATTTCGAAAGGTCCAATGTACCTGGGACACAATTTACCCTTCTTAATGAATCTTATAATTCCATTACATGGAGATACCATCAAGAAAATATGGTCTCCGACCAAAAATTCAAAATCCTTCCTTCAAATATCATCATAGCACTTTTTCCAACTTTGGGTTGCTTTGATGGGGGTTTTGATAACCTTCACTCTTTCCATTATTTCACCCAACAAGTTATGGGCCTATGAGTTTTCTTTAACCAACATCATCCCAAAATGTTTTTGTGTGATATCTCTTTCTATATAACGCTTCATATAGTGCCATATGAATACATGAATGAAAGCTATTGTTATAGGAAAATTCTACCAAAGGTACGTATTGATCCCAAATACCTTTAAAGTCAAGTGAGTAAGATCTCAACATGTCTTATAAGGTTTGAATAGTCCATTCTGATTTTCCATCAGTTTGAGGTTGGTTGGCAGTGCTCAAATGAAGTTTTGTATCCAGGTATTTCTGAAGACTTTTCCAAAATCATGATGTAAAACTGGGATCACAATCAGAAACAATCTATAGGGCTACTCAATGAAGTCTTAAAACTTCATTAATATATAGTCTTTATAAACTTTCAAGTGGTTAATCTTCTCTTATAGCAAGAAAATGTACTGACTTCGTAAGACGATCAATAATGATAGATATTTCATAATTCATTCTAGGATTCTTTGGTAGTTCCATGATAAAGTCCGACATAACATTATCCCATTTCCACTCAGGTATGGGAAGTGGATGCATGACCCCTCCAGGCTGTTTCCTTATAGCATTCACTTGTTGAAAAATCATACATCTTGACACAAAATTCACCAATCTCCCTCTTAATGTTGTCCCAACAAAAATGTTCATTCAAATATCTATACATCTTAGTTCTATCAGGGTGTGTAGAGAAATTGGAGCTATGAGCATCATCTAACAATTCCCTTTCAGATCAAGTACATTAGGAACACAATGTCTCTTCCCGGATTTCAATATACCATCTTCATATATGAAGTTGATCAATCTCCCATCGTTCATAGCTTTAATTTTCTTTTCAAACTCCTTGTCATCAGCTTGGGAACTTTTTGTCCTTTCTAGTAAATATGGTTTAAAAACCATTTTAAAAAGTATTGATGGTTCACCTTCCATGATTATTCCCATATACATTTTCACTAGATACCTAAAAATAGGATCCCTTTTAACTCTAATCCTCTTCAAAACTCCATGATAATTTCTCCTCAAAGAATATGAAACCTTATTTTCCTTCCCCGGGTGGTAGTGAATTGTGAAATCCCTTGACTAGTTCAAGTTATCTCCTTTGCCTCATGTTGAGTTCTTTCTGTGAGAAAATATTCTTCAAACTCTTGTGATCAGTATATATCTCACATTTTTTACCATGGAGATAATGTCTCCATATCATCAAAGAAATGATTATAGCTTCTAACTAATGATCATGTGTAGGATAGTTTTTCTCATTAATTTTTAGCTATCATGATGCATAGGCAATAACCCTATCATTATGCATAAGGAAACAACAAATTCCTTTCTTTGATGCATCTCTATAAATAACAAACCCATTATTCCCCGATGGTAGAGTAGAGATATGAGAATTGTATAATCTTCTCTTCAATTCTTTATAACATTCTTCAAACACTTTTTTTCAAACAAATTTAACCCCTTTACATGGGAGCTTGGTTAATGGGTTAGATAATCGGGAAACATTCTGGAAAAAATTGCAGAAAATGACCTGTTGTACCAATAAAACTATGTACCTCAATTATACTCATCGGTGCTAGCCATTCCTGGATTACTCTTTTATTATAAGGATCAATAGAGATTCCATATTTACAGACAATATAGCCATGAAAATAAATCTCCTGAAGCTAGAATTCACACGTGCTAAATGTCCCATGTAATTCATTTCTTCTAAGAGTCCTTAGGATAATGCGCAAGTGATTTCTGTGATCTTCGTAGATTTTTGAGTATACCAATATATCATCAATAGATACCACTACAAATTAATCAGGATATTCCTTGAAAACTCTGTTCATTAGATCCATGAAAACAGAGGGTGCATTAGTCAATCCAAAAGGCATTACTGTAAACTTGTAATGCTCGTACCTAGTTCGAAATGCAGTTTTTGGAATGTCTTCCTTCTTCACACACAACTGATGATATACAGATCGAAGGTCATTCAATGAAAAATATTTAGCTCCATGAAGTTGTTTGAATAAATCATCAATTTGTGGTAGGTGATACTTGTTCTTTATTTTTATAGCAATGATCTCCTTGTATTCAATGCACAACCTCGTAGATCCGTCTTTGTTTTTAACAAAAATGACAGGGTCTCCCCAGAGGGAAACACTAGGGAGAATAAATATATTTTTACTAAATTCTTCTAGTTTTTTCATTATTTCTAATAATTCCACAGTGACCATCCTATAAGGGGTATTTGATATGGTCCTTGAACCAGGAATAATGTCAATGGAAAACTCAATTTCTCATTCTGGAGGATGTCAAGGTAAATACTCTGAAAACACATCAACATACTCTTACACAATAGTAACATCCTCTATTTGAATATTCTTTTCTTCGCCCATATTTATGTCATTCTCTTCCTCCCCAATAATTGAATTTAGTTGAGCTAATGGGGGTGGATCTATATCAGAATCAGGTGGTGATGTTTTTGTTGTAAAGATAAGGTACTCATTATCATCATCGAAAATTGTAACCTCTTCTTCTTACAATAAATTTTCACATCATGGTCTGAAATCCAATCCATACCAAGGATTATATCAGATTCAATCATGGTTATGACAATGATATCAATAGATAAATAACGATTATATGCCTCAATGGTAACTGATTCACAAATATTTATTGCAATGATACTTACTATAAGAGTTTTTACTGACAAATCCCTTGTTAAATAAAATTGGAAATATCTAATTTTCATAGAAAATTGTCAAGATATGAAACAATGTGATGACCCAAAGTCAAATAAAGCATTGACTAAACTTGAGGAATCCCATAAATTACAAGCCACCATGTCTTTCGGAGCTTCAACATTAGTAGTAGTGATAAAATAATCTTGGCCTTTCTCCCTTGTAATTTTCTGAGGTAAGTTACATTGGCTCTTAGGAAATTCATTTTCATAATTCCCCTTTCTCAATAATTATAGCATTCAATATTGACAGCCTATTTATTCACCTTGTAATCATGAGCTTGGTGGCCTTTTTCACCACACTTGTAACATACGATCATTACCTTCAGAAAAGTACCAGGTTGTTTCTTCCCAAATTTACCATAGGATGGATATTCAACTTTTCCCTTATTCCCCTTATTTCCATTTCTAGAGGGATCAGCAGATCTCTTCTTCTCCTGATTTTCTTTAAAGTCGTAAAACATAGAGAATTACTTTTCTGTATTGATAAGACATTAGACAATATCTTTGTATAATGAGAAGGATTGTGAGAAAATTTCTTGATGGAGAAATGGTTTTAACCCATCAAATAATGATCAATCTTAATTCATGGGTTACGTATTTAATCGGTGGCATGCCTTTCTAACCTTGTAAAGTTATCCTCATACAATACGACATTCCCATCCTCTTTTTGTCTCGGACTCAAAAATTGTCTTTCAATATCTGCTCGATGTTCATGAAGAAAGTATTTTTCTAAGAAAATATCTTTAAAATCCCTCCATTACATACTTGATACTTCTTCATCATCCTTTGTGTTTTGAATCAATAACCACCATTGATCTATATCTCCCGTGAGGCAATAAACTTCCATGATAACTTTTTATCTTTCGCTACTCCCCAAAGCATGAAATATTTTCTCTAAGGAACTTATACATTTCTCAACTAAAAATGGATTTGTAGTCCCATTTATTTTTTTTGGTTGTTGCCTCATGAAGCGGTCTAACATTGATCCTCTGAATTGTAGATCAGGGTGCTCTATACAGGTAAGGATATAATTCATAACCTGAGTGAGTTTTCCCGGTATGGCGATTAGCTAATCAGTACTAGTTGCATCACCATCTCCACTATAAATATCTTGAGTAGAAGGGAAATCCCTACATAGATTAGATGCGTTGATACGATTTCCATTCCTTCAACTAGGCACCATTTCTAAACTTTGGCAACACTATATTAGCTTATGAATCGCAATAAATAATTCCAAACCTGTAAAACACTTCACATAAATTGAACAGTTTATGGATATAATCAATAATCATAAAAAAATTCTTTCAGGAAGTACATACTCATAAACTCTTCATAATGGTAAGTAAAGAAAATGAGAATTATCCTAAGCATATCTCTTGGGAGTGTCGTAACCAAGAATGCAGCAAGGCCCATTTTCGTGCACCAGTTCTCATTCGAGTCTAGCTCAAAGTAGTGTTTTTCTGTTTTACCCGAAGGTACATCTGTGCCAGAGCCACCTCTACCTGCTCGTATCCAGACAGGGATGTATTTCTTGGAAAATATACAAAATTACCAAAATTCTAGGAAGTTATTCTATACTAATCCTCAAAGTCTCTCTTAGGGTAATGTTCTCTAATCAGTGTTTATCTAAATATAGATTCCAATGTTTGTAATAAACATGATCTAATACTAACTATAACACCCTGAGCCTAGTTACCCAAAGTGGGTGCATTATTATATAACATTGGCATGATAACAAAATATCAGGTCTCAAAAGACTGACTAGTTTAGTAGCCTTGGAAGTACTAGATACAATCAAAAGTTTTACATTACATTATAAAGTGAAAAACTACAACAACATAGTCTCCAAAATCCAAACTCATATCCCTTAGACTATCCCGATAGTTTAGTCATAATATACTTATATTCTTCCTGTGAAAAATAAAACATAGAAAGGGGTGAGCTCATATGCTCAGTAAGGATAAAAATATAGCAGAAACATTCATAAATAAGCTTAAACAATTAATGAAATGTAAAAGAATAAAACAAAAGACTTTTAAACTCAAACTCCAGCCTAATATTGAAATGATAAAATCAAATAATTCCATTTACTTATTCACATAGATATTCTAATAGTTGAATAATCACATGAAATATCAATATCCACTTTCATAACGATGGAATGCATAATGCCAGACTTCATAACCACATAGTCAAGGCCTTGTGCTAAGACTTAAAATAATATTTTTCCAAGGACTTGTGCCAAGAAACTAGTTTGTATGATGAGACCTACTGATGCATCAAGGAGCTATTGCGGGCTCCACCCGTCACTTACTATGTCCAATGCATTCCGCATATAAAAAGGTTTAAACATAACATATACATTTGTATTAAAACTAGCATATGAAATGTCAATAATTTATCCATAAACCAAGAATGGTGTAAAAATAACACATCCATAGTCAAACATATTGCAAAACATTCAATACAATGTGGATGTTTTGTATAATAATAAATCAAATTCAAATAAGATTAAAATCCATCAAAGGATGTTGACATAGATGAAATCAAAACATATTTAGAGAAACATCTCTTTCTATTTTGAAATCATGTAAATGTCATATAATGATAAAATAAAACATTTATTTTAAAAATATTCTTATAATATTGTATGGTAATATTATACAATGTTATAATGGCTGAAAATATCTACACCCTCCGTATAAGATAAAAAAACATTATTACCTTAATATTGTCGAAAAAGGTCAAAAAGTGCCTTATTTGGAAAACGATAGAAAGATTCATTTCAAAAACATATAAGTTAATATAAGGGTATAAATGACATTAACCCATTTTCTATTAATTATTAAAAATGTTTTGAAATACATTTTTAAGAAACATGGATGTGGATGATAAAGAGGTCCCAGTAGATACTCTTGTATAAAACAACCTCGGATAATAAAGAGATTGTGAAATTATCCCATACCTTGTACTTTTCCTTGGTCGCGGGTAGGTTAAACTCTGGTATAATCATATACTTTTAAGTCCTTAAAAATTATTTTTAATCATCAAATGAAAAATATTCTTGAATGGATACGATGCGGAATGAATCTCATCGCGTTCGTGGAGACCGTAATCCGTACGCACGTACGAGCGACAATATCATTCTTTGATATTAAAATTCTATATAATTGGATGTTATAAAATATATAAAGAATCACTGTCATGTTATATTTATTATTTACATCAGTTATACTCATTATTATTCCCATCCAAATGATGAAGTGTTTGAACAACAAACTACACTATGACGTGGAGACGGTAATCTGTACGTACGCACATATAGTGACTTTGTCATTTATAGGATGGATAGAATACTGAATATGGTTTTACCATTTTTATAATAACATCAAATTATATTGAAGATTCTGAATTTATTTTTTTATAATGGAAACAACAAATAAAGGGGTAGTGGAAGAAGAAGATAACTTGAAATAGGTGATGAAATATTTACCTCTTCTTCGGGTTCTTCCATTTGATTTGATAAAAAGGTCACTATATGATGGATTTATGATTAATGGAATGCCTATAAGATGAATTGCGGGCAGTTGATAGGATATTTTCATAGGGGTTGGCAAAGCCAAATGGCCTTTAAGGTATTAATTTGAGAGAAAGGGAAGTTCCCTTTTATAAGAGGGGTGAGGGGCATCTTAGAAAAATATTGAAATAATATTTTATAATAAAATAATTTTCGGTTTCTAATGGATTAAAAATGAATTACTTAAATTATAAGTCATGGATGGGTCAAAAACCACTCATATAATGGTTTTAGATAGGTTTGGGTAACAATATTAACCCTATCTTTTAGATTTAACTCTTAGTTAAATAGTTTGACATTTACCATGTCTCTTTGTATTTTTATATTATATGGTTAATAAACTTACTATAAACTTCCAAGAGAACCTAAAGTTGTTAATTAATGACATATATAATATTATTTAAGCCCTTTTTCTGAACCATAGATTTTTAGGAATAGAATATGAATAAATAATATAATATTAGTTTTAAAATCTCAATTATGTCAATTTTGACACTATTTAGTATTTGATTTTTTTTTGAAAATCATAAAAGCATGATTACATATAAAAATATATTTTATTAACCCCAACATGTCATATTAACCTATAATATTAGTGTAATTAATCAAAAGTCTCAAATTACATTTATTTTAATATTTATAATATCAATTATTTTAATCTTTCTTTAATAAGGTAATTATTGCACTATTATTGTGTCATAAATAAATTAAATTATATAATTTCTAAAAATACTAAATAAAACACCATTATGTAGGAGATCTTTTTAGATTTCTAATGAATATTTATACTTGAATTTATATTTTTCATAACCCTATATTAAAAATGGTTTAGTTATTAAACTTTGAATTTAACTCTTTTAACACTTCATAAAATAATATTAAATGTCCCAATCTAATCCAGGTGGTACAAAAAGGGTAATATTTTATTCTTAAGGTTTTTTTGGTCAAATTAAACTTATCCAATAGAATTAGGACTTTTTTTAAGGTAATTATAAAATCATTTTTACTCTTAATTACCCTATTTACTTTAAACCATGGTAAATAAAAGTCAAAAGTTACTATTCACCAAAAATATTTTTCACCTTATTGAACCACATGTTACTTACTTATATTAACAGTGTCTCTTGGATTTTTGAAATTCAATAGATAGAAGAATAAAAATTCTATTTTATACAAATTTGGAAATGCTCCTAAGAGGTGGGTCAAAGACATAAAGAAGTTTAATAAAATACTATATATCTAAACTTATTATAAAATGACTCAAATGAATAATGTTGATCATATATAGGTATTATGTATTTATTTTGACCTAAAATAAATTAAATTAAAATAACTAATTATTTAAATAAAATGCCGGTTTTAACCAATAATGCAGTTTTTTTCACTATTCATCAAAAATTGAATGTTTTCTGAAAAATTCCAAAAATTCAACCTAAGATAAATTCATTAATCCAAATCCAAAAATGAAGTCCATTTTGAAAGGTAAAATTTATTAAATATCAAAAAGTGGGTATTACTATTCATAACGGCTAGTTTTATTTGTCGGGGGGTGTTAAAACTCTAAGTAGCGTACAACACAAGCTATTGAATTATTCAAAGGGAAATGTACTATGTAAGCTTGAGGTGTTGTATTAATTAATTTACTAACATCCAATTTTTAAACTTCAAGGATAGTGGGATTTAACTATAGTTTATCTTTCATTATTAGATTAGATTCATCATCTAAAATAATTATGAGTATAAAAATAGATGGGATAATCTTCGGTATATCATACAATGTCTATCTTATCACATTTTTACACTCTCTAAAAAGTTTGGGATGTTTTTATTATTGTTATAAAGATTTTTTTTTCAAAAAAATGATGGTGAATTGGTCAATACACTCTAGTTAGGTGTATTAAAGATTTGATATAAGTGGTTTTAATTGAAATAATAATTATTTTTTATTTTGGGAATGGATTTAGGACTATAAGACTATATATATTCAAATTTTTATTCTATATGGAAACAGAATCATTGAAAATGAAATTTACATAATCATCGTCTATCTAGGGTAAAATAGAATGAACACACTAATCAAATAAAAAAACATTTTTATATAAACCCACATAACATATGAAACATGAATTAAAACCAAAATCATTAATGAGTGAAGTATAGGAAAATGAATCTGAGTTTGTGTCGAGTAGAGAATGTTGTGGGTGTGGGTGTGTGTGTGTCAATATAATAAACTTTAATAGAATATATATGAAAAGTGGAGTTCTCTTCATTGGGGTGTTCAATTTAAAAAAAGATATTGAAACATACCTTTTATCCCCTAAACACCATGGACAACATACCATTGTGAATGTAAATTATTTCCATTTATATTTTAATGGAATGACTTATATTTATGATTTAATTATTTCTTTGGATCTGGGTATCTTCTATCTCAAGAATGTAAAAATATATTATAAAGGTGAGTTTATTTAATCACATGGGAACATCCTAGATCACAAATATTGGGTGTGTTTTTATTTGGTTGGAAAGTTTCACAATTATTAATATATTTTGATGCTAACAAACCAACATGTAAGTATACAAATAGTGATGCATCACATTAATCAAAGAACCTTAATCAATTTTCAAATCAGAAAAGAAATTATCCCGTATGGCGTGAGGTATTTTAAATGTTCTCAAATACATGAATTTAGTTGGCATCAATGGTTGTATTAAGGTCAAGATATTCCTTCTAAAATTAACTATATCCATTCACATAAATAATCATATATGTGTTCACATTTCTTTAAAAAATTATTAGAGTGAGGAATTTTATTAACTACATCCAAAATAATAATGCAAACTTGTATATTTTTAAATGATTCCATGATATCTTCATCAATTTCATTATCAAAAAATTTCATAGATTTAGATATTATTTAGGGAAGTTAAAGAGGAATGGATTTTTCAGTGGAATCCTCAATGATAACATTTTTACCCTTTTTCTGTTTACCATCACTTGAATATTTTAAGGGTATAGAGAGATATAATTTTAAATTATTGGACGTGCCTTTTTTTATAATAATTACAGGTAGAAAATTATTTACCACTATTAAGTGTCATAGTACATACATTAACTTTTTCCTTGGCATTGGAAATAGGTTGGGATGGTTGTTCCCTAGAAACTTTCATCTTTATCACATCAAGGGAATTTTTAAGTTGTCTCTCTTGAGTTCATAAATCTTGAAAAACTAATTGTGTAGTCTATTAAAACTAAAGGTTCTAGGATTCCATTTTCCTTACTATGTCCTTTAGGCATAGTTTATATTTTCGAGGAAGAGGATTATTCCCAGATGGTGAAGAATCATATGGTTGCATACCTTGGCATTTTTGACACCAATTCGGTTTAGGGTAACTTGAGTTTCTTCCTTGTCGGTATTTTGGTCGTTCTATAAACCCATGTTTTGTATTATTCATGAATAAAGCTTTCTTGAAGGGTGGTTATTTTTGAAATGGACACCCAGGAAATACTAATACACAATAATAAAATGAATCCTGATGTTGGGTGAAGTGATTAGTTATTTGAGTTCCATGGGAACAAATACCATAATGTAATGGATTAGGTAAAGAGTGTGAATAACTTTGTGCCCGAGATAATTTTCATAGAAGGATATGCATTTAAAAAAATTATTAACTAGCTTTTAGTATAGATATTAAAGTATTTCATAATATACTCCCAAGTGGTTGAAATTTATCATATACAAAATTATTTGGAATTTTGAGCGATTTTGGCTATTAATTCATGAGTAGTGAAAGAGGATTTATCCACAAGGGCACCACTATCTATAGTGTCTATCATCCAACGATCCATTGGGATAAGTCCCTCAAATAATTAATCAAATAAATATTCTTTACTATTTTTTTGGTGAAGTAAACTTGATAAAATTATTTTAAATCTATTTTAAAAATCATGAAGGGTCTCTATTTTTGATTTCCTAATTCCATAAATTTATTTTCTAATATATGAATTTTATAATGAAAGGAAAATATTCTCTAGAAATAGTCATTTTAGTTCATTATAGCCTCCAATTTTGGAAGGAATATAGTATATATATAGTCTTTAGACACACCGTCAAGGGATAAAGGGAAGGACCTAAACTTTATAAGGTCCTTGGACACGTATTTAGGTTTCATGGTGGATGGTACTATTTGAAAATCCTTGATATATTTGTGAGGATCCTCATATAGGTAAACATGGAAATTTAGAAGGGGTTGGATAGGTCCATACATAAACTCAATGTTGATACATCCTTAGTCTATTGTATATGTACAGGTTAGTGCATCACATCAAGGGTGGATAGGTCTTTTAATGCCCATTTATTTATAGATATGTTTTTTTGGATATGATTTGGTTCAATTTTTTATTGATTTAAGACCTATTGAATTTTAAAAAATAGACCCTCCATAGTACTTGATTTCCCTACTTTGGAATATATTATTTTTTAGTGTAGATACATTTCAATTTCACGGTTTTTTTCAAACTAGTTATCTTTTCCTTACTAGATCATAAAAATAAGTTGGTATGGTTTTGGTTTTTTAATTTACATACAATGAGAAGAAAATTTAAAAAAATTCTTTAAAATTACGAATAATATAAATAAATGAAAACAAATTTGAATGAAAAAAACTATTTTACTAAACAAGAGAGAATATAAGAAGGAGAAGAACAAGAGTGAGTGTGTGAGAGAGGGGGAAAATGAAAAAACAAAAAAAAAAGGAAGGGTAAGGGGATTTAAATGAGTAATAAATAAAAATGAAAAGTAAAAAATAAAAGCAAAAATTTTCCTTCGATTCCTAGAGACTATTACAATATTTTATCAAATTGTCTAGTGTGTCAAATTACATATTGTTATTACTGTAAAAGTTTTAGTATAACAGGAACCTAAGGTTGTCTCCTAAATGATCCTTATATCATTAATATTAAGAGAGCATTTTTATTTAAAAAATGTGGTTTTGGATTTTATAAAAATTCGATTTTGTTGATTTGAGAATCCAATATATATATATATATATGAAACTAATAAAACAAAGAAGATATTAACATATTTGAGTAATCATGATCAACCAAGGGAAATATCATAATTTTCATCATTAATTATTTAAATAGATAGGGTTTAGATATTCTAATACCCTATTTATAAAACCTAGTAATTTATTTGTACAAAGTTATAAATAGTATGTCTCTTATGGTTAAGTCAGAACCAAAAAATGATTCACCAGATACCATCATTGATTGGGTAATTTGTGACAAAATTTATCACTAAATCTCACCAAGGAAACACATGATTAACTCTATGTGTTTTCTAGTTTTTTATGTCATTTTAGATTGATACCATGAAATAAATTTATAGGTACATGATATTGTTTATGTGAATTTAATTTACTAAAAGGAACCACATAAACATCCGAATTAAAAGGGGGAAGAAGTGCTAAACAATGTGTGAAACATCACAATAATGAGAACCCCCTAAAAAATATCATTTCAGTTATAGTGTTACATAATATTAAATAATAATATAGAATGAATAAAAATAAAATAAAAACTAGAATTTAAAATATCATTCAAATAATACAAACATGATGCTCGTTATTTAGATCGCATTCATCCACGGGTGATCATAAAACGTTTAGAAATCTGTGGATGGGGAGGAATCCATATATTGTGAAGAACCATGTCCCAAGAATTCAAAACATAACCTATAGTCAATAATCCATTGATAATGAGGGGTATGAGTGACTATATAGGCAATTAATTTCCATTTCCACAAAATAAGTCATGTATCCGTGAGACAATGTGGGTTTTTAATGGAAGCCTTTACCTCTATAATTTTCCTTTTCATTACTAAATAAATAATATAATAGTGACATAAAAATGTATTTAACCGGAGTAAATTATATTTATCTTTTTAGTTGAAGTGGAAATGAGAAATATGGGTTTCTAAATTATGAGTGATGGACCCATCACTATAAGTAGATCCAATCTATCTCACCCAAAATTTATTCATGTTGTGGGCCTATTTTAGGCCTCTTGTGTTTAGATATAACCTTTGGTATAATTGTATTAATTTAATACCAATGATCATATCATCCTATAAAAAAGTATTTATGACTTGATTATTTTATGTATTTTTATGATAAAAATAGTAAAATGCTACCAAATTGGTCCATTTTCAAATTTAATTTTTTAATCTTGTTTTCAACACATGAATTGAAAATATACATTTAGTGCTAAATGATTTAATAATAGGATGCTAAAACCCATAAAAATTTAATACATAATTTTAAGGTTAATAATATATGATATATCATTGTGAGATCAACTCATTCTATGATAAAACAATGCTTCTGGTATTATTGTCTCTTTCGATCCTCATACCCAAAATCATCTTCTATATATCTAGATATTTAATTTAAAACTTATTTCAAACGTATTTTATTAGCTACTAAATATAAATAATTGTATGAAATTTCATAATCATGTTATACTTGTACAATGGAAGAATGATGAAGTCCTCATTTTTAGACTCCTTTCGATAATAGAAATAGTATTAGTTTCTCCACTTGAAACCTTATTCCTCCATGAAAGAGTTGAAATTATAGTTCTATTTCCATAATGATTATTTCAACCCATAATATTTTCATGAGTTTACAAATATCAAATATTTGTTTTAGTCTATGAAACGACTATGTTTCATCACATATATATATATTCATCAAGATAACTGTAAAGAAAAGATATCTTTACATCAATCTATTTTAGTCTCAAACTATTGAAAGAAACCATAATGAGAACTATTAGTATCATAATATTTTTAACTACTTGAGAGAGAATAATTTAGAGAAATGGATGATTTCCTTCTACTGAAATCCCTTAACCACTAGTATTACCATATATCTTTTATTTCTATCTAATTCAACTTTTAACTATAAGACCCACTTTTTTTCTAGTGCCCAATTTCTAGGTGGTTGTTTTACTAACTTGAATATGTATTATTAATATAAATTGAATCCAACTCATCATTCAAGGAAAACATCTTACTTTTCAAAATCTATGATGTGAGCCTCTTCCTTCATAATTTTTTATTCTTTTAAATATTCTAAACATAAAATAAATTAACTCAAATATGTACATTATTAGTGGTTTTATGAATCTATTAAATCTCCTCAATTTTTTCTATATGTGTACCCTTTCCCGGATTGAAACCTCAAAAAATTTAAACTCTATAACATCTGAATTATAATCACCAGTTTCAAATTTTTTAGGTTGTAGTTCCTAGTGGATCGTGCAAGTACAATGAGTGGGGGCGGGGGTTAATCGGTGTTCAAAAGTTTTACCAATTTTATTTTCTTTTGTTTTACCCCTTTTAATTCAAAACTATTCACTTTTTAGAGTGAATAGATATTCCCAGATTATAAAAACAATTATACCACATGCAAGAAAGAATGTAAATGAATATCATTGGAGAGTATTTGTGCAAGGTTTTCCCCTAATGTTGGTGACTACATCCTTACTATGTTATGGATAATCAGAGACAAAGAATTTCCACTAGTAATAAGAGATATGAATACAAATACAAAAAATATCTTGAAATACCTAACAAAAAACTCAGGTAATGTATGATCACAATTGAATATTAAGAACCATCTTTCTACATAATCTTTTTACTAGAATGTCATCGGTGTTATTTATACTAACTCCCCTTAGTTAAACTATATCCAAAATAGATCTTCATATTTAGACAAGCATCCATCTAGTTCTCAATGAATATTTCTTGTGAAGTGGTATTCAAGTAACACATTCATCTGATATAGGTGATTCTTTTTCCTTATTTTGTTTCAATCCCACACAATATAATATTTTGATTAACTATTTTACTTGGTCACATTAAAACTGATCATATGAAAATGGTTAGTTGTCTCAATAAAACACAACTTGGGAAATTCCTTCTTCTACTAAAGACTTGGCCTTAGTCAATACTGAAAAACTCAGATACATAATCTTATGAAATAATGATTGTAAAACTATCATGGCTTCAGTATCAAAACAATTCACACTAATTAATAAAAAAATATTTCACATTCTCTTTTTCAAACTTCCTGCATAAACATGTATGGATGGAATTATAACTTTATGTATGAATTATTTCATGTCCATAAAGACACATTATATTTTTGCAATGCATTGACTTTATTTAAAAATATAACATACTGCCTCTTCACTATTATTTAATATATTTTAAACCTATTGATATTATAAAAAGTGTACACAAACAACTGGATGAATTCGTACATTTCAACTTCCTTCAATACATGAGATTATCACAGCCCTCAATACTACCACTCTACTACTGTATGATGCATGCGCACACACTAAAAACTTTGTAAATATCACATACACATTATATGCACACACACACTATCCAAAAATATGGGCACTATCTTCTTACGGTATCATTGTTGTACTTCCACCTTGTGTGTTCTATTCCTTCACATGCAACAGTATAGCACCCATAATATTTTTTCACGTGACTCAAACACAACCATTTCACATGCACAAACTCATCATTCTTCTCACAAGAGTAGAATGTCACTAATAAGGCCTTAACACAAATAAATTCATATTATTCACTTAACATTTTCACAACATACTATCTTAAAGATTAATAAACAACCTTTTAAAATGAATCATACCAACCATGTATTTTGTTTAATTCTCTTCATCCAATAGTGTAATACACTAGTTTTCTATGTTCATCATAATAAAATACCAAGAATATTGATGATATTCTCATAAAAAAGGAAATTATTGAAGATTTATCTGGAATAATATTTGTAAACGATTTTCATCATGGCACATACTGAGTGTTCCAAGCACTTGTAGGTTACTTCATGGCCCTCTTCCTCTTTGTGAAAGAAGTTTTTGTGTGGATATTCTTCCTCATGAAAACCATAACTCATTATTCAATATATTTTATTTCAAAAATTAGCACACTGATATGAGAAAAAACACATCAGAATGTAAGTCCTATATCGTATAATTATAGATAACATGAAATGACTTCAAACCTTTTAGAAACACAAGGAATCATACTGTTTTTTCTTAAAATCAAACTGCAAACCATCATCGTTACATAGAAAACAATAATTTTTATCTCAATATTTTTTATCAGATTGGCCTTCTTAAAATGATTAAAATAGATCATAATTTCATTTCGACCGATTTTTAACCTTCAATAGGATTAATCAATGATTATACGATTTAGATCTATCTTTGGTCTACGTCACTACTTAGATAACTCCTTTGACAAATTGGACTCTAGGGTGTAAGATGAGGATTAAGAAAACATATAATGGAGACATGATGGTGAAAAATAGTCGATCTGATGAATTCAGATGTTGAAATGATGCTCAAGAACTCAGATCTAGAAGGCCAATGACATTACTAGAGATCCTAGTGAGGTGGAAACCTTCGATAGCTTACTGGAGAAGAAAACTCTGGTGGAATGGGATAAATGAACCTAATGAGAAAATTGAACAGATCGAATGGTGTGAGTTCATTCATATAGATCTAATGATTCAAAACTTATATGAGAAAATTGTATGGCCCAGAAAACAGGAAAATATCACATGGCCATTCATGCCACCTACATATCAGTCTGGAATGCCTCCCTTAGGCATGCTCCTTGAGCTATATTTCCATTCATGATGGTTATTCCATGTTTTTAACAATCAACCATTAAAAAATATTTCACCATATTATAAATCCAACCATACACAAATATAATTCATATAAAATAATGACTATTTCTCATGGTTCCACTTTTTTTACTAACATTCCATGAGTAGATAGTATGATTATCAAAATATGATCCAAACTCATTTTTTATATTTATTTTTGGATTCGACCATAAATACCAAATCTTTAATTCTTCTAAATGTGTTGAACATTTGTTTAAAGGTCAATTCACTAATGACACATGTTTCTAAGAAATATTGAATAGCTCTGTAATTGCCGCAATTAATAACTCATTGAACTTTTATCTTCTTTAATAATTGAAAATAATTTCAACCTCAATAAATCACTTTGTCTTTTCAATATCCCCCTTTGTATTTGTTTTCAATAATGATTCCATATTAAAATTCAATGATACCTTCTCCACCTTATTAGCAATAAATCCAAATATAAATTAATATGAAGGAATTATCATTTCCAAAATTCAAATTCTAATAATATCCTCCTTACTTAAGACAGATATTTTCTGATTTATTTCTGAGAAGGATGGAATGACTAGTAGAATATAAAAGAGCTAAAAATTTCAACTTTATGTTTATATAAGATATGATCTATTTACAAATCCAGTGTGATAAAATTTAAATCAATTATATCATTAAACTTTCACATGTGACATGATTCACTGAAACTTTTTATGAGGTGGTTGTTCAAATGATTTCAAAAAAAATATCTTCCATAAATCTCAACAAACATATTAAAAACATTATAATAAAAGAATTTATTTCCCCTTTTAAATTATTTTTCCTTTTATCCTCAAGTAATCAGTCTCTCCCCTTTCTTGTAACTGATTTTTCATTTTGAAAATGAGATAATATATTCAAAATACCGCAATGATGACAATATTACATTTACTAAAAAAATTGAATTATCATAATTATACATCACTAAAACTTATGATATTCATATGACCACATTTGAGATAGAAATATCATATGGACTATATTATGTTCTCCCCGTAATGAAATTCATTCAAAATTTCTTCATAATTATTAGCATTCTTCATGAATAAACTCCAAACATTTTAGAGAATAATTAAGATGTTGCAAAGAAATAACCTGGTGCCAATAAAATTCTATGATGGATATCTTTCTAGCTGTAAGATATTCACAGGTTTTTTAAATTCAGGTGTCCCCATGAATTTATGCTTCGCCTTAAATTCACAACATGAAAAACAAAAATAAAATATATGAGAATACGACGACTCTTCAATTATCCTCAATTATTGAAATAGGTATGAGATTTTCTTATCATCCCAATAGTCTTCATAGATGAAAAAGGATTCTTGACATTTGATAATAAGGAAATTTCATTATTTTTTTACTACTCTAACTTTTTATCCAATTCCAATTGCTCTGTCCATATGATTAAAGATTATTCTTTATATGTTTAAACTTCTTCTTATGTGTAAAATCCTTCTTCACGATATCATTTTTAAAAAAATAATCCATTGGCGTTTCTCTTTTTTTCTTCACTAGTCATATTTTTCCAGAAATCCATTTCATTAATTTATTAGCATTATGTATAGACATTTTTCAACATTCACACAAATCTTCATAAATCATAGTGAAAATATTTGTAGACAAACTCTAAGGAAATTTGAGTTCTTCAGCTTTCTTCTAACATCATTGGAGTTTATGACTATCTTGAAAAAATACATTATATGACTTTTTCTTACATAGTATAATAATATTTTTTTTATGTGTGGCATTTATATAATCTTTCATATTGGATGTAACTTGCTTCACAGTTTTCTTAACTTTCATCTTCTTCTCACATCCCAAGGATGGTTTATCTACATTTATTCTTTAAATTTTCATTTGATATAATCTCTTCTATATATAACCATATGAATAGTACATGGTTGGTAGAAACCAACACTCATCATAACTATGATCACTTTTTTCAATAGTCACTGAATTTTTAAAAACACCCAAATCTATTCTTAATAAACAGATTTATCTTCAAATGGGTATTATGATTCAATTCTGTACGATTTCTCTTCACATCTGATCTAATCCCTCTAAATACTATCCTTCTATAATTATCATCAATAGACACATTATTACATTAGACAATGGCCTGATTCCAAAATTTCCAACAACTCCGACAACAAACAAAAAAATATTTATTTCTTCTTTTGTGCTACCACTTGGACAGATTTTACATCTTGTTGTTTTTGGGATAGTATGATTCCTCATTTGAGATATTTGTAGGGAACAGTAATTTCTTGTACTTATTTATGTCCACATTTGATGACATAGTAGATTTTTCAATAATCTTCTCCATCAATTTTTTAATAGAATTATTTTTGGAACCTATACTTGTAGGTGAAACAATAATAGTAAAAATAGAATCTTCTAGATCAAGGGTTACATAATTCAATTATCTTGCATTAGATTTATATTTAGATAATATCAAGATCTTATTGACACATGAATGAGTCTTATTAGAAGTAAAAATGTTTTCATAATTACTCTTTGTAGCTTTTCTGATCTCCTCATTTAGTGAAAATTCATCTTGAATATTCCCAAGATTTCTGAAATTGACCACCAACTCAAGATATTTCAGACATAGAGAAGTGTTCTAATCTTTATGTGATTTCACCATATCTTCTAATTACATATAAGAAATATTCATTGTGTTTCATTCATATTTTTCAAACTAACTCTCATTTCAAGACACATCATGTTGAGGAAATTTTTACCATCTTCAGCTCCTCTCAGTTTGTCTTCCCATTGACTCTTCATTTTCTAAACCTAATCATCATGAATTTGACTTACTTAAAATAGATAATTATTCGGCTCGTTCATTATATTTTTCTTAACCTCTATTTGAACTTCTTTAACATTCATTTTTTTTTCTCCAATGCATGGATCACTTTTGTATAAATCTTTTCAGTCACATCCTTCTCACAAATAGTCCTATGTAATTAATTTTTATTCAAAGTTAATTTTCCATTATAGTGCAATGTAAACAATTATTTTGATTCTTCATCGAGGATTAATGTCTCGTCCTTCTATTATATTTCCAACTGAGAATCCTTAATAGTCGTGATAGATTTATGATATTTGTCAAGTGTATGAATCATCTCATCAAGGACCTTCTCAGTAACTTCTTTATCACACACATTTCCTAGGAATTGTTTGACAACATAGGAAAAAATTTCATTGTTATGTGATATAGTTTCTTCATTGGCATCAATAATTAATGAGAGAAGTTTTCATATTTGAACCTTATTTCCCAAGTTTTTATTCATATCCTCAGCTTCCTTTTCATGATGTGACTTTTAATTATATAGTCCATTGATAAATGAAAATATGTACGTGAAAACTTAATTAAGAAAATTATTCATATAATTTTTAATTTATGATTAAATAGCACTGGGTGATTCAATAAATTATTCTTCATCACCACTTGAACCATACTTATCAAATGAATATTTATCAATGGTTTTAATAGATATTACTGATGAAATACCTCTTTGAATATATTCAGATTTTAATAAACCGTCTCTTTTCATCAAATTATTTTTAGACTTATTGCCTCTATTTTTTATATTCTTCAATGTTTTTGCACCAAACTCTTTGATGACCCTCATAGAGATAGGAATTGAACATTATATTTTACTCATCTATTTTTTACTTCATAAAAATCAAATCTGCATGTCAAATAAGATTGATACAAACAACTGGTATAATAATATATATCCAATAAGAGGTGTACCCTATCCTCTGATAGAAATTTAAGATCTCAGTGGATCATTCATGTACACTATGAGGGTTTAATCCCTGTAAAAAAAAATTAATAATTTTATTTTATTCCTTCTTACCCCTTTTTAATTTTAACCTCTACACTTGTTAGAGTGAATAGAGATTCTCTGTTTACAAACACAATTATACCACATGAAAGATAAGTTGTAAATGAAGCTCAGAACTCAATATTTTTACAAGCCTCTCTCTCCATGTGGATTACTATGTCCTTACTATGTTCAAGATAATCTGAGACACATAATTTCCATTAGTAATAGTCAGTTTGATTACAAATACAAATAATCTCCCTAAATTCATGACAGATAAACTCTTATAATATCTGATCACAACTGATTATTGTGGACTATCTCCCGATAAAATCTTTAGACTTGCATCCCCCTAGTTTTATTTATACAGATTCCTAACAGTTGATTAATCTTCTAAAAATATCCTAATAATTATACTAGAATCCTTCCTGTTCTTCAACGAATACCTCTTGTGAATAGGTATTCATATACTACTGTATTCTGATGGTGTGATTTTTTTTACTTGTTCTATTTCAATTCTAAACTTTATAATACTATAATTAACTATTGGCCTTGCTCACATTAAAAATGATCACCTGAAAATGGGTTTCTATATCAATAAAAAATACATGGTAAATTCATTTTTCGAATGAAGACCCATCCTCACTCAACAATGAAAAACTTGGATATATAATCTTCAAAAATGCTGATTGTAAAACTGTCACAACTTTAGTCTCAAAACAAATTGAATTGATTAAGAAACAAATATGTCAAATACACTTTTCCAAACATCATTCATAAATATGTATGCATTGATGTCTCACTTTAGGTATGCATTATTTCATATGCATGAATGCACATCATATTTTTTCACTGCATTGGGCATATGAACATGGATCACATATTGCCTCTTAACTATTTTTTCAAGTATTTTAACCCTTTTGGGATTAGTAATTGTTTACTCACAAAAATAGATTAATTCATTCTTTCTGGTTTCCTTCAAACCATGAGATTCTCACTACCCTCAGTTTTGCCTCTATACTATTTTATGATGCATGCACTCACACTAAACACTTGTTAAACATTACATAAACATTGTATACACACACTCACTATCAAATAATATGAAGATAATATTCTTATTATATGTTCACTATCCTTCCACATTGTGTGCTCTATTCCTTTGCATGAAACAGTATAACACCCATAATATTTTTTCATGCAACTGAAACAAACACTTTCACATGTAGAAAATCACCATTGTTCTTACAAGAGTTTCTTGTCACTGATTAGGCCTTCATGTGAATAAATACATATTGTTCACTTATCCTTCATACAACCTATTATATCAAAGGTGAATACATTACCATCTAAAATGAATAACGCAAACTATGTATTCTTTCATTCTCTTTATGCAGTAGTGTAATACAGTAGTTTACTGTGTTGTTCACAACACAGTATGTGGAATGTTGATGATATTCACACAGAAAAAGAGACTCTTATAAAATTATCCAGAATGCTTCATGAAAACAAAAATCATCACAAAACATGACGAGTTTTCCAAGAATGTGTCAATTACCTCACAACATTCTTCTTCTTCATGAATGTAGTTTTGGAATAAAACTTCAGCCTTATGTGAAACATATCTCATGATTTACTCTTTTCCTATCTAAAATATCAGCACTCAGATGTGAAATAAAAACACTCCAGCAACTGAGTCCATTCTCAGATATTTATAGGAAAATTGAAACGACTCATAAACTTCGAGAAACACAAATAAACATACATTTTTTTCCTTAAGAGTGTACCACAAACCGTCACCATCACAAAGAAAACAATATTTTTTTATCTCATTGTTTTTCATCATATTTATGTTTGTAAAATGATGTAAAGAGATCATAATTTTATTTAGATCAATTCAAAACTTTTCGGATGATGAATCGATTATTAGAAGCTTCATATTTATCTTTGGTCGACGTCACTGCTTGGAGAACTCCATTGATTAATAGGACTCTTGGGAGCAAGATGAGGTTGAAGAAGAAGTAAAATGGATACATGATGGTGTGACATAGATGATTGGATGTCTTTAGATGTTCAAATGATTCTTGGGAACTCAGATACAGTATGATAAAAGTGTTTCTAGAGATCCTGGTGAGTAGGAACCCTTTGATAACTTCATGGAGAAGAAAAATCCACCAGAATGGGATGAACATCCTTAATGAATAAATTAAATGGATCAAATGGTGTGAGTTCATTTTTTTATATCTCATAGTGAATAACTCATATGACAAAATCAGATAGACCAAATAATACATGAATAGATTTCATGGCCATTCATGTCGCATGGGTGCTGGTTTGGAGCGCCTCCCTTAGGTGTGCTGCTTGCACTGGCTGCCCATTCTAACTGGATACCCCATGTTTTTACCATTCTTCTTTTAAAAAATATTTCACCACAGTAAAAATAAAACCATACACGAATCTATTTCATACAAAATATTAACTATTTTCTATAATTCTTATTTTTAATAAAACATTCCAAGAGTAGAATATATGATTATAAAAATATGATCGATACTGACTTTTTATATTCCATTTGGGATTCAATAATAAATAAAAAAGATTCAATTCATATCAATTTTGTAAACATTTGTGTCAAGCTCCATTCACCAACAACACATGTTTCTATGAACTACTGAACATCTCTGTAATCATCAAAATTAATAACCCATTGACTTTGCATCTTCTTTAGTAATTGAAAACAATTTCAGCCTCAATAATTCACTTATTCTTTTCATAGGTATATCCTCTTCAAGTCTCATCCTTAATCATTTTTTCCTTAACTCTAAACATTTCTGTAGAATTTTTTAATTTATGGTAGACTCAGAGCCATCTGAACTCTCTAAATTTTTTAATCTTCTAGTTCCCCTATTTAAATAAATTTGAACTAAATTTGATTCTCTACCTTCAAATTTCATAGCTTTCAAAAAAAATTCCTTCCATAGTAATTAATCATTACATATCACATTTATATTTCTGATCAGTTATTTATTCCCATAAACTCAATGTCAAAATCTGAGATAGTCAACTCCATATCCAATGAAAAAACATTATCTAGATTTTAATTAAGTTTATCTTTGTCATTAGAATCAATATTTTCATATGAAAAACTTCTGAAAACTTTATTCTGAGAAAAACTTGTTGTCTAACATGTCCATATAGCTTCTCAAAACTCCTATCCCATCATTTTTGAGGGGATTGAATTAATTAAGTTCCATAACAACTACTCCAGCCTAAAAAAACATAGGCATCCTTAAATGTTTTTTCATGTTTCACACTCTTTCTAGCAATGTCTAATTTATCTATTTAGATGAAAACTTTTTATTAGGAATTATAATTATTGTTTCCTCAAGCATAATTTTATGGTTTATATATAAGTTATATAAACTTCTTTCATTATACTCAAATATGTTTCTTGATATCAACATTTCAACTTATATCTTATTTACATTTCAAATATATATTTTCATTTCATGAACACTCCAAGCACATAATTTTTATTGAATAGGTATTATAATAATTTCCTCATTTATTTTTTAATGATATTTAACTAGGTAAGGTCCCCAAATATCTGTATACACAATATCCATCTTCTGTATTTTTTGTTTTCTTTTTTCTTCCATGAAAGTTAAAGAAAAAATTATATTTCTTAAAGATTATGAAACTCTAAAAACATATAAATTCTAAATAAACCATGTTTTTCATGCTATTTTTTGCTAAAATATCATGATTTTCACACTGAGGTTTCCAAGCCAATAATACCAAAAATATGTACTTTCATAATTTGATGATCTGGTGGTTATAGCTCTCACTTACTTTATGGTCAGATACAATGCGACATCCTTTATACTATTATATATTAAAAGAGATCCCCATGTGATTTTCCACACTCCATTATCTATGTTGGTTCCATATCCAACTTCTTCTGACAAACATAATGAAATAATATTCTTATAGAGACCTGTAATATATCTGAATCCTTTCATATCAAGGACACCACAAGCCTTAAACAGAATTTCATAACATTTATTCAGATTATTTAAATAAATTCCTAATCTTTTAGATGCACACTTTCAAAAATTCAGGACATATAATTCATTACATACCACTTTTCTCCAGTGAATTAGAATAAATCACCAAAATTTGTACTCCATGATTATACTGGTGTGATAAAATCCATGAGTAAGTTATAACTACTCTTAGATATTGGGTTCATGGAGTTCATTCATATTGATTTTTATCATTAGGAATTTGATTCACAATCACAAATATTCATCCCATGATGTACGCTTTTTTCAAAGATCCAACATGTTATCCTGGTTCTGGTAGACTTACACTTACTCATCTCTCTCAAATTTAATTTTGATCGCCTTTGATTTAGTCTATTACATGAGTAAACTATTCCATATATGTTCAATTTATCATTGAAATATGGAAAATTATCCCCCCTCTAGATCTCTTTATTCAGAATCATGTTCTATACCTCATAGAATAAAAATTATTTTATTCTATTGGTATTACTCATTGTTGTCAAAATTTCATCCCAATATTCTAGTGATGAAGATAACTAAAATGTAGTCAATATTTCATCTATGAAAGTCACCTTTATATAATCAAGCTTAATTTTAATTTTATTGAAATCATTTTTATGATTAGAAGAATACCATCATTCTCATAGGCACAAGTTGAACAATCATTGCATTAAGCACACCATATTGAGTATTGTAAGATTTTCATACTAGTTTTTTAACAATTCCTTCAACTACACTAGTGTATTATATTCCTAGATATTTATGGACACATTACATTCCAATGATTTCCTCAACAAACCTAAATCCTTTGTATCCTGATTTTCTCATTATCATTTTTCTATTACATTAGGTTTATCACCTTTCAATAGAACATTCATATCTTTTTGGATGATATAGTGTTAGATTTTCATCCTCTAAAAACTATAATCTATCCCATATAATATGTTTATATTAACCTTACTATATCCTGATTCCATAACCTTCTGACACAATGAATTCCACTTAATCAAAAAAACAGTGAATGATGTGAATTTTAACCCAGTTATTTCGGGAAAAATTACTAAACTTCTGATAAACCCCTCTCACAACTCTAATACCAATGGATAAGAATGACACATGAATTAAATAACCTAAAATATATCCAAAAAAATACCACACTAGTATAAATAGTTCACCATTATTGGACACTCTCAAGTTTATTATATCATAACTAAGAAGAAAAACGTTAACCCAATAACTACACTAAATTGCACCTAATCAAGATTTTTTACCCCAAACAACCCAAAAAATCAACTATATTAAATGAAATAAAATAATGTAAAAGGACAAAACAAATATTTTACATCATTAATACTTTTTTTATATGCAAAGATAGGCATCATAATCATTCATTACAATAGAAAAGAAAATGTTTTAATATCTTGTGAAAAGGTACCCACATAGATCATTAACTCATATGATTTTTTGAAACCTCAGAAAAATGGTCCCTTAAAATAAATATAGATGGTTCCACCCAATAAAAATATCACTAACTTCCTACATTCCCTAATTTCCATCCATTTTAGTATTCAACATCCCACACCCTATAGATTCCCTAATTTTGACATCTTATCACCAATAACAAAACAATATTCCTTTTTCCTCATTCTTTCCCAAAAAAATCATATTATAGAGTGATTCAAATTTTAATTTTCTTCTTCCAATAATAGAACCACCTTCTGAAATTCCAATGAGATGATCATCTACTGAGTATCCATAAGAATTATATAAACTTATGAAGAACACATTTTCACACCATTGAATCCTTCTCTCACTAAAATGAAAAGGTTGAACAGTTTTATGTAGTTCTTCCATCTAATATACTCTCTCTAATACTTGAAGAGTCTTCGTAATCCCAACTATAACACACCCTATCCACCATAACTGTCCAGTCACCATTATAGGAACATTTTGGTGACTCTCCCCATGTCTGAAAATAGTATTCAGTCAAGGTAGTATAGATCATACGTTCAATAACAATCCAATAGTGAAAAAACCCAGGAACCTCATATATTCTATATTGGGAAACCCTTTCCTCACCAAGTTGTATGTGTTGGTCAAGGAAACAACTGACCCCAATAGAGGAACTATGCCTCAACAATTATAGCACATCAAATGATAGATTTTCATAATCCATGGATAGAGGTAATCCACACTGATACTGGCGGTGTTCTTAGATCTATGATTTATATAGGGGACCCATCACTTTTGGGGTTCTAAGGGCATGAAAATCCCATGATCGAACAGGGAGTACCCGTATATCGAGAATATGGTGGAGATCCAAAAACCTGGGAAGAATATAGTGACTTGTGGCCTATTAAAATAATATATCCAAGGAAATACCTAACTATAGGAATAATTTGTGGGGCCTACACCCTATCACCAGCATGTATCCAAGTGAGTACCAAAACCTATGTCTACTCTAATAATTTCAATAGATCCCAATAATCACATATATTGATCCAAAATAATTATATCAGTCAATATGATACAAAAAAAGATCTCTAAAGTCCAACAGATTCACAAAATTTTATTATATATAGAAAATTCACAAGATAGAAAACGTGTGTTCCCAAATATCAGTTTTTGAAAGGAAAACATTAAAATCGTGAAGGCTAGAAAATTACATGATATGTACATTTGGAGACATGATGTTTGGATCCTCTTTAGTAACTCATTCATGTATCACTATCCACATGACATATGTGGGTTGACCTACAAAGCAAGAATTATGGTATACAAGGATGAAGACCCCATTGAGAAGATTGAAGATTTAAGAATCCCTACAAAGTGAATTAACATAGGGGTAAATGAGTTGATATCAATTGACAAATTTTTTAAATGGAATTATTATTACACTGAGGGATGGAGTTATCTAAAAGTCATAATTTTATCATATAGTAATGTGTTTAGATGACCATTATATTGATTCATATTATCAATTGTGTATTTTGTCAATTCATTCAAGACTTTGGATGATTTCATGTTGTATTAATTGGAATCATTCTTATGGATGAGTTGGAATCTCATTGGAGTTGAGTGAAGAAACATGTAAATGAAGGGTGTGAAGTTAATTTATAGATTTCTAAATCACAGTGTGAAGCATAGTCATCACATCACAGTGTGATCATGTTTATACCATACATAAATGACATTATTTTATGTGTTAAGGCCACATCCCTATGTGGGTAATTTATGTTGTAGAACCAGTATTATAAGATAGATTTGATATAATTTTTAAGTGTAGAACAATGGTACACACCATAGATAATATTTTATAGAACTTTATGTATTAGAAGATATGATCATTTGACTTTTTTATACTAATTTTTCATCTAGTAATTTGGAGTACAAGATAATAATCTTGATCCTTTTCTTGTTCCTTTGATTATAAATTGGAAAGTGAGTAGTGGAATTGAAACCATTGCACACTGGGGACTAGACTCATAATAATAAGGTTAGTGAATCTTTTAACTAACCCTTGTTTCTTTATATCTCATCCTCTCATCGTTACATTGTCACAATAAATATCTATTATCCCAAATTAGATATTGTAATAACTCAGTTCATTATTTTTTTTTGTTTTCATCAATCACTAACTCCCCCCACACCACCCCCTTAGTGTTGGTTTAGTTCCCCTTAGGACACATAATTAATATCAAAGTTGTTTTTATTAAAGATATTTATTAGTTATTTGAATATATGGTTCCATTTAACTAGTTTTAGGGGGATTATTTAGCTTCAGTTCTGGTTAAGATTCATGTTGATAAGAGTTTTTTAAAATTAATTATATCTTTGATCAACAATATTCATAGAGTCAAGGAATTTTCTCCACAATAAGGGATATTCTATGTTTCATTTAATGGAATTCAATTTATAGATAGTGAGATAGTGGATGGTTTTGTATCTTCTATCACTCATCCTATATATTCATGTCATCACATAGAATGGTTTCAATTTTCTGAAAGCTATAATAGATTATACTAAAAAATATAATAAGAATTTCTAAGAAGACAGTGGAGAGTTAAATGTGTTACTCTAATAACACTTAGAAAATTAGTTGACATAAGTTATTAGAATGAAAAAAATAAATTAAATTTTATGGAAATATCTTCATATCCATAAAGGATACAAGAAGGTGATGGAGTTGGGATTTTAAATTTATCAGGATCAATTTAATGATATTAAAATTGGATAAGATTAATTGGTATTGTAATTATTTATTTAAGTAAAAAAATACTAATATAAATCTCAAGTTACTATCAAAATACATAATTTTCTACCATAATGAAGAATATGAGGAAAATCCTCTTGGATAAATTTGATAAAAATATTTTAGTTCATGAGGATCAATAGTTTGATGAGTGTATCACCAAAAAACTCAATAATTTATTAATAAAATATGATATGATAAGAGGGATAACCTTAAATCGAAAAGGAAAAATAAGGATGGATACTACATTGAATGTTTCAAAACATTGAAAAAATATTGAATCAGTGAATTTTCATGACGAATAAATAAGTTTCAACAAAACTTCCAAGAAGTTAAAGAAATTATATCTTTTTCTAAACAGTCATGAAGCGAGATAAAGGTAAATATACAGGAAAGATACCATTTAAATTAATTAATTTTGGAATTTTTGGTTATATATTAGTAGTTTTTTCTGATAAACAAGAAGAATATGATAAGTATAACCAATCCAAATGATTATATAGGAAGAGAAAGATGGATAATAATTACATTAGCAGATGAATCATAATAGGAAGATAGAAACTCGATATAAAAAAGATAATTTTTTAATCACAAAATGATTTCACATTTTATGATTGGGAAAGTGAACGAGAATAATACAACTTAGAGGATTAATGGAAAACAATCTTAACAGAAAAAAACAAAATTGACTAAAGGTTACATGAGTAGAGAAGAAGAAGAAGAAGAAATGGGGAAGCGAACAATAATGTTTTGATGAGGAGGCACTAAAAGAGTTTCAACTTAGAATATTACTCATGGTGTGATTGAAATATAATATAATACGTGAAAGAGAAAATAAATCCTTGAAAATGAAGAATGACTCAATAAGGAAATCCCTTAATGAGTAAAAGGATAAATTAATTACAGAGATTGAGATTGAGATAAATATTATTATAGGAAATTTCGATAAACATCATGAAGAATGATATGAGATACTTAATATTACCATTTTAGAGCTAATTTCCATGAATAAAGAGGTAACAACTCTTGAGGATGAATGAGTTGACGATGAAATTTTCATGATGAAACCTAATGTTAGGAATAAAATATTGTGAATGGGGTTGGAGAAAGTTATAAAAAATAATCTTTTTAATGATACCAGGTATCCCATATATTATTAGATGATTCCAAGAATGATTTTTTTGATTCCCAACATAATATAAAAAACATGGAAGCAGTAAAAAAGTAAATAACAATATGATTACATCACCCAAAAAATAGAACACACCCATTTCTATGATTGATGATGGTGATATAAATTCCAATTCAAAATAGGTCTTGATAGTGAATGACATTGAGGGTAATCCGAATTGAAATTACAAGATTAAACAAAAGGATCTTAATAATGATAATATTGAAAAAGAGTAGCGAATATAAAATCAAAAGTAAATTTGGTGAGAAGATTTTGATGAAGCTGTTTTTTGTTTGGGAAGATATTTAAAACAAAGAAGATATTGATGTTGTGGAGTCTATAGACACAAATCATATGCTTGATATTATAATATCTCAATCCCTCAATGAATGATAGGTATCTAATCTAGGGGGTGAAAATATAATATTTTAAAAGGTAAATAAGATATCTTCCCAAAGAGAAGGTATAATTTCAAAATTCATTTTATTCACTTGAAGAGACTTTGTTTGGGGTGTGATAAAACCAAAAAAACCACAAATTTTTTTTATTAATGTGCTAATGCAGTAGTTTAATTTTAAGGAAGGATCCAAATATTTTAATAAGATTAATATTAAAGAGCAATCTAGGGTTGCATAGTTGATTTACAATGTTTTAAAAGTAGAAAATTAATGGATACTTGGAAGTTGTTTCTTATCATGCTTGACTAGGAATAAAAATATCTTGAAAAAAATCCAATGGTTTTATGGATGGGCTTTCACTTTTAGAAAAATATATTACTCAATGTTGTAGTAGTTAGATACACCGAGGGTAGTAAGAAGAAATCAAGCAACATTTTTTTTTATTTATGGGTTAAGGAATAATCTTCTTAGGGTTTCTCAAATTTTCATAATGGGAATGTATTGATATTTCAAAATAATTATTGTTTTATAAAAATATTGAAGGGTGGAATGGTTATAATGAAGGGGAATAAAACAAATGGAAACTTGTTATAGAATTCTGATGATCAAAATTCATGTTATATGAGAATTATAGAGGGAAACTATATATATCAAAGAATACTTTTCCATTTAGGGTAGAATAATATGGCTAATATTTTCAAAAATGAAGCTATGATAAATTTTTTAATTTTCATATGTATGAAACTCAACACATGTGTTACATGTCACTAGGGAGAAGGTTAATAACAGTTGAAATTTTTTGTAAATCCAAAGGAATAAACTACTTGAGTTAGTAAACATATATGTGAGTGGACCAATGAGGTTAAACTAAACCCATATTGATAATTACATTATTAATTTTGTTGATAATTTTAATCATTTTATTTTGTAATATTTTTTATTGATTAAATCACGATATCTTGATATATTTAAATAATTTTGAAGGTTTTATAATATTAAGACATATAATTTCAACAAAATATTCCAATTATATAATGGATATAAAATAAGGAATGAAATTGTCATTAATTGTTTTAATATTTATTGGATCAATAATGAATATATAACTCCACACACCATAAAGAAATGAAGTTACTGAAAATAATAGTTAGATCGTGGTGGAGTTGGGAAGAATAATACTATTTGAGCATAACACAATAAAATATTTTTGTAAACAAGATAGATCTATGAATATCTATATTTTGAATTGGTGTTTACTCAATCAAAATATGGTAAAAACACAATATGATTTATAGTTCAAAAATAATCAATGATTGAAGAGTTTTAAAGTGTTTGATTTTATAAGATTTATAAATATTGCAGAAAACATTTTAAAAGGATAAATGAGAGATTTAAAGAATTTATTTTTTGTAGGTATACTACCAATGAAAGATATTACCAGTGACAGAAAAATATTTTAAGGAATATTTTCAACATATTTTATGTAATTATTTTTGAAACTCAAAATCCTTCATAAGAACCACTTTGAATTAATGATGTTGAATATGATGAAGTAACTGGAAAGTGGGAATGTATTCCTACTGAATGAAAATATTTTCATATCTATTTGCCCAATTCTAAAAATTATAGTAATGAGAATGTTTCAAGAATGGATTTTCTATGTTCCAAAGACTTATAAACCATATTGAGTCTAAACATATTCTTAGAGACAGTATCAAGTGAGTAAAAACCTAAATAAACTTGTGAATTTCTAATCACACCATACATCATTTATAGGTTAAACCAAAGTGTGTTTATGAACACTTACAACCTATGAATTGGATTTTAATAAAGAAATAAGGGTAAAACTACATTAAAAAGAATGAATCTTGGTACTGGTGTCATATCCAAAAAACATAAATATGATCAATAGAAAATGGATTTTTGGTATAAGCTCAATAATAATGGGGAAGTTTCATATAAAAATTGTTATATTATTTGGAAAGGATATTCTAAAATTGAGGGTATTTATCTTGATGATATTTTTTCTCCTACCAAAGTATTGACATGATCTAAATATTTCACTCAATTTTTTCTTAACTTATCCATATGTTTTTTATAATGTAACTTAATTCAACATTTATCAATGTAGATCATATGTAATAAGCCTATATTAAACAATAATAAGGGTTTATCCTTGATGGGGATGGTTCTTTAATGTGAATGATAACGAATAAACTATATGGGATTAAAAAATCCCCCTAACAATGATATTGGAAGATGGATAGTGGGTTGAAAATAATTTATTTTAGGAAATTAAAAGTGGATTCAAATATTTATGTCAATGGAGAAGACACAAACCAACTTTCTATGATTATTTATGTTGATGAAATAATGTTTTCTAAAAAAAGATGGTAAATTTTAGGATATTATACCAACATTAGAAATATTTTTATGATCAAAAAGATTATTGAGATTATATTTTTCTTTGGTATAAAGGTCACTAATATAATATATTTTATATTTCCCTTAAAAAATAAGTATCATCATGAATTGTTAGAGATTTTTGGAATAAGTTAATTAAGAGATAACTTTGCTCATATTGTGAGGGGGACTAATTTTTTCATAGATGAAGAAGTTTGGAGTCTGAATTAGATATAATTTTGAAAGATCATTGAGAGTCAACTCATTTTGAAAATTTTAAGACCATAAATTTTGTTTGTTTTTATACCTTGTGCATAATTCTAAAGCAACTTGAAAGTGTCATGTCTTGTGGAATAAATTAAGATATAATAATATATCAATTTAACTCTTGACTATGTCCTAATATATGATAAAAATACATTATTATATTTATATATTTATATATATTAGTGCCGATTGTGTTGGCGATGTTTGAAATAGAATGTAAACATCTTTTGTCGATTTCCATATTTGGGGAAGATGTGATTCATGGAACTCCATGATATAGAATTTTGTATCTCTTAGATTATTATAATTCAAGAATGTTAATACATAACAAGATACAAGTAAAATTATATAAATAATTTATTTTTTATATGAGATGATCATTGATGTTTCATACCCATTGGAGATTGGGTGTGATAAACCTAGTGCAATGAACTTTTCAAATAATATGGTTCAACAGTCATGGCCAAAAAATATTGACCTCATGTATCACAACATATTGGAGAATGTTGGTCATGGTGATATTTAATTGGAATTTTCTTCAACCAAATATAATTTCATCGATATCTTGATGAAACATTTTTCAAAGGATGCATTCTAGAACATATGATTGTTTTCAAAAGTTAATTCATTCCTATAATATGAGAAAATATTATTGGTTATTTTCCCTATTTTATTCCTTTTCATTTTTTGATAATTGGGAAGAATCCAATAGGTTGTATTCATGAAAAGTGGTAGATACTCTAGTTCCTTTAATAGGTTACCATCAAGAGGAAGGGAGTTGATCTTTATTCCAAATATGAAGGAGATTTAAAGTTTCTTAAACTAAATTATGGAGAAGATTTCATATATTTATTTTTATTTCATATTGAAAATAATTACAAATGGGAGATTAAATATCCATTTTATAAATTTGGAGACTAAATAGCCCTAAGGAATAGAATTTAAAAAGTGGTAGTTGAGTTTATCATAATTGATACATGGTCTAAATGGATTTGATCACAAACTGAGGGATGGAGTTCTGTCATAATCACAATTATACCTTTTGTTGAGGTGTTTAGATGGACATCATAATGGATGAATTTTATAAATAGTTTTTTGAGGAAATTAATTTATGATTTTGATATGATTTCATGTTGTATTCATTATAAACATGATCGTGGATAATATTTACGATCCATGGATTTATGTGAATATACATATTAATGGAAGGAGATGAGTTCTTCTTTAGATGAAAAAATCACAGTTTAACGGATGGTTATCACAATGTAGTGTGATTGAGTGTATCCCTTTAAGATATGATTTTATCTAAAATGGGAATGAATCATCACTCAGTTATTTCTGTGTATAAATGAATTAACATAGTTTCAGAATAATCACACCATGAAAATATTGGTCACATAAAAATTATATTACTTGAATTATGGGTTAATCTCACACGAGTAATTTATATTAAGAAGTTAATATTACATTATAAGGAGTTGATATGTTGTGAATTGAATCAAATCATATCCTAAATGGCTGTTTCATAATTCTTTAACTGAGTAATTATGGATAAGTCAAATACAACATATAGAAAACTCAAGAGAGTTAAGTTTCATTCAATTTTGGGAGGTAATATGGTCCCAGGCCATATAATTCACCACTCCATGACACAATTCAATGGATCTCGTCATAAGAACTGTGGCTTCATTCCCAATATCTATAGAAGAGAAGAGGAGAAGGTCTCGATATGAGAAACTATATAGTTATAACCTGGTTGATAATTTTTTTAGTATTTACTTGTTCTAAATATTTGGATCAAACAATGTTGCATGATCCAAGACAAAATGAGTCTTAATGAAGAAAATCAATTAATTATTGGTTCGAGAAAAATAAAAAATTTCATTTAATTTTCTACACCATAGACTACCTACCTGATAATAATGGTGAGTAATCCCTGTAAAATATACCTATGATTATGTTTTTTCTCTCTCAACCTGTTATTATTGCAGCATCACTATCAACATCTTTTCATACTAATAAGTTATAGGAATCACTTAGTTTATGGTAGTTTGTTTTTTTTTGAGACCATTAATTCATCCACCCCCCCCCCCATAGTGGCGTTTTACTCTCCCCTGGTCCTTAAAATTGTTGTTATAGTAACATATACTATAGATATTATTATTTCTTTGAAAATATAATTCTTCTAAATTGGTTTCAAAAGAGTTATTGAGAACCTATTCTCGTAATATTCTCATCAATATATTTTTTTTTATTTTTTTTATCTTTAATGAAATGAAATCCATGATTTTTATGAATGACATGAAAAAATGGATTCACTATGTTCTATGAAAATTGATTCCATTTATGGAGTGAGTGTTTTTTCTTGTATCATCTATAACTCATCTTGAATGTTCTTGATGTCAATGATCATAGTGTTGATATTCCAAAAGTTTGAATGGAGTACACTAAATCAGACAATAAAAATATTTAAACTGATTGGATAAAATTAAATGTATTAATTACATCACTCTTATAGAGGTATTTGGTATGAATTATGGGAATTTTGACAAAAAAATTCTATTATAATATCTATGAGAAAATAAGGGGAAGGATTCACAGTTACAAACTAACCAGCCTCAATTTGAATATATATGAATGCGAGAATGTGAAATAAACGGTTAATTCTTCATTTTATTAAAAAATACCTTATTATTAATGAAAATTTTTAGTCATGTTCTTGAATATTCCACCATCAAGAATATAATGAGAATCTTACTTGATAAATTCAAAGTGAATATTTTAGCTCTTGGAGATCATGACCTGGATGAGTGGAATAATCAAAAAATCAACCTCTTAATTGAATATGATATGGGAAGAGGGTTATAATAAATTAGATAATTAAAAAATAGATAAGGAGACTATATTCAACATTTTAAAAGTATTGGAATATGGTGTGTAAAATAACTCTCATTATAAAGAAACATGTGTTGAAGATGATTCCATGAATTTATTATAATTTGACTCTCTTCATTAAAAAGTAATGGAGTGAATAAATTCTAAATAAATTGTAAATATACCATTTTAATTCTATAATTGGGGTATTATTAGTCCCTTTTTAGCTTGTTTCCATGAAGAACAAGAAATGGATTAGATGGATGATCAATCTAAAAGATCATCTATGAAGAAAAATATAGTTAATGATCATATTAGAGTAATATTATTCAAATGAAAAAGAGAATAAAATACAATAAATAAGAAATAAAATCTCGCAACATGATGAAATATATTGTGATAGTGAAAGTGAAAAAATAATAATATAACTTTGAGGATGAAGAAAAAATTTCATTTATGGAAAAATAAATATTGCTCGATGATTCCTTAAGTGGATAATTTGAAGAAGGGAGTGATGAAGAATAAATTGTTAATGAGGATACACCATTAGGGTTTTAAATTTTAATAGAACTCATAATTTTCTTTAAATAGAATAAAATACTTTGAAGAAAAAATATCATTTAAAATATACAGTGTTTCATTAAAGAAATCCCTTTATGAGTTAAAATCTAAAGACACTACAAATATGAAGATAGATTTAAAAATAAAATATGTGATACTTTAATGAAATTATTGAAGAAATATATAATACTCTTGATATTAACACATCGAATCTAATTGATAAGAATGAGGCGGTAAATACTATTGATGTTAAACTTGCGGATGCTAAAAATTACTTGAGGAAATTCGAAGCTATGGAGTTTAGAAATTTAGTTAATGAGGATCAAGAAATAATTAAAATATAAGAGAATGTTTATAATGATACTATAATGTTGTGGTATTATTAACAGATTCTATGAAAAAATATTCTAGACACACATGCCTACATTATAGATGATTTAAATAGTAATTAATGAAATAATAAGGTGATTACATTTCCCAAAAAACAGAACACATCCATTGCTAAGATTTATGATGGTGTATGAAATTTTAATGGAAAATAATTTTAGATATAGAGGAACAAAGAGTCCAAGATTAAGGGTAAGGTATAGGTGAAATAAAATTCAAATAATCATGATAATTTTGAAAATATGTGTAGATTCAATTCAAATGGAAAACCTATGAGCATATTTTAAAGAACTAATTTTCTAGTTGATGACATTTCTCTTTAAAGGAATTTTTTATTGTTGAAGATTATATGGATACATATTATATGTGTACCATTAACATATATCACTCTATCAATTGGGGATATGTGTTTATTTTACGGTAAGTAAATATGAAATTATAAAATAAAATTCAAGAAAACAACTAGAAGTGAAGGTACATCAAACAAATCAAATTGATTATTTGAGGACACTTATGGTTGGTTTTACTAACACAAAAACACCAATAAAAAGGTATTACTATGATATTGGATCATTTGATGAGTAAATAAATTTTCAATTATTCTTTGAAGATGACCAATCAAGATATTTATATGGTGGTCAAGGTGGATTACAATGCTCTAAAAAGATAAAATTTATAGATAATTTATAGTATATTCTCATCACACATGATTGGATAGAAAAGTATATTGAAAAACATTAAATGTTATAATAAAATAGATATAACATTAAAAAATTATTGATCACTCAATGTGACATTATTTTGATAGACGAAGACTGGTATGATAAATTATATAAACACACTCATTATTAAAGGGTTTAGGAATAATAATTTTAGTGGTTCAAAATTTTTAGATAATGGGAATGTTGTTTTATTTTGAAAGATTTAATTTTTCTTAAAATAATGAGGGATTCCATGATTATAACGATAAAGGATAGAAAAATAAATAAATTTTTAGTTTCTAATGATCAAAATGCATAGTGCACGAGCATAAAAAAGTAAAAACCATAGATGACATAAAAGAAAATGGAATTTGGGAAAAAATAATATAGTTAAGCTTATCGATAATAAAGCTGTAATAAATCTACTAAAACTATAACATGATACACTCTAAAAATTTATTAAATTTTATAAGGTAAAATGTTTAATAAGAGTAAAAATTTGGTTGAAATCCAAAAGAAGATACGTCTTGAGTTAGTATTCTCGAATCTGTGTAGACCAATTATCTAAAATTCATCAAATGAAGATAAGTAATTTATGAGTTTTATGGTTTATTTTACCCATTCTATTTTGGTTTATTTTATGGCAATTAATTAAAACTATATTGAGTGATTAAAATATTTTCAAAGTATTACTAAAAATCAAATAGTGAATGTCATCAAAAGAATCTGATTTGATAAAGGATATGAATGCAAGAATGAATTGTATATGGAATATCTTGAGAAATATTGGATCAAAAATCAATGTAGATTACTATAAAACCCCTAATAAACATAATTTATGGACAGTAAGAATCAAATATTGGTGGACATTGGAAGAATAATGATATCAGATTATGATGATTTAAAATATATTTAGAGATAACCCACAAATGTGGTTGTCTAAATTCTAAATTTGTTCTTACTTTAACTCAATTAAATAAAACAACATATGAGTATGTTTCATAAAAACCATGAATTAAGAGTTTTAATGTGTTTGGAAACCTATAATTTACCAAGATTAAAGTAAAACATTTACTCAAGTACAGTGAGAGATCCAGTGAAGGAATATATCATCGGTATACACCTAGTAGAAGAAGTTACTGATGCTATAGAAAGAATCAAAGAAATATTTTCAACAAATTTGTGTAATTATTTTAGAAAATAAAATTCCATTACAAGCACCACTATCTATTGATGATGTTGAAGATATAGAAGAAATTAGAAAGCGAGATATTATTCCATAATAAATGAGAATATTTTCATATATCTATGGTTGATTCTGAAAATTACACTAATGAGGAAGGATCATAGAAAATGTTGTTATAAATTATAACTAAATAGTAACATATTGAGTCAAAAAATATTCTCAAGGATGTAGTAATAGATTGAAATCCCAAATAATCCTGGGAATTTATAATCACACTGGTTTGGTTTCAGAAGCATAACTAAAGAGTGTTAATAATTTATTATAACATAAGAATTGTATTTAAACCATGGAATAATTTTTGACCCCGATTGAGAAGAATAATACATGGTAATTGGTTTTCTGTACCAAAAATAAAAAAATTATCAAGAAAAAATGGGTTCTTTGAAATTAATTCAATAATAAGGATGAAGTAGCATGAAATAAATCTTGTCAGGTTTATAAATAATTTTCACAATTTTTTTTGTTTATTTTGATGATAATTTTGATAAAATCACAATAATTAAAATGATCGAAATATTTTTTTTTCATTATATCTATATGGTTTTCCAAATAGGTTTGAAGTCGGTAATTCTTAAAGGAAATCTTGATGATGAATTCTACATGGAACAATCAGAATGGTTTATCCTTGATAGTGACAGTTCTTGTGTCTGTAATCTATAAAAGGTATTATATGTGCTCAAATAAAAACCGTAATAATAATATTAAATGTTATACAAATAATCAAAGATAATTTATTTCAACAATTTCAATGTTGATTGAAATATTTATGTTAATTTAGATGACACATACTTTCTTTTTTTGATTGTATATGTTGATGACATAATTTTTACTAGAAAAACTAATGAAATTTTGAGAAATTTTATAAAAAACTGAGGACTATTTTGAGATGTCAATGACTAGTGTGATGAAATTTTCTTTGGTTTTACATGTCAATAATAATTTATATTTTATATTTACCTCACTAAATAAGTATTCTTGTTAGTTGATACTAATTTTGGAATGGAGGAATGAAGTGAAGTATTCACTCCTATTATGATTCGGACTATGTTTTCCATGAATTGATAAGGAAGGATTGTGAATTAAATATAGTTCTGAAGGATCATTGGTAGGGTAGTCTATTTTATGGAATCATGACAAAAAATTATGTTTTAAATTACACTTTCTGTATGATTTCAAAAAAACATGACAAAGTCATGTAATATGTATGAAAAATGAATCATGTGTAACATCAATGAAACTCTTAGTGATGGCCTTGGGTATGATAAAAATACAGTATTACATATTTATATCTACATTGGTGGACATTTGAATGGTTATGTTGGAGGTAAAAACGATAACTTATGGTAGTGATTTCATTATTTTTATAAGATGTGTTGAATGGAACTCCCGGAAGAAAAATTCTATCACTCATAACTTAAAGAAATTTGAGTATGTTATAGTGTCACAAGACACAACTCAAATGTTTTGGGGTTACTATTGACTACAATACAAGAGGTTTGATTGATAATATCCATTATTTATTGTGTGTGACATTCCAAGTAAAATCAATTTTTCAAAGAATTTTTTACAATATCAAATCATACTGACATCAAGTACAACTTCATCATGGAGAAGAAATAAAATAAATATATTTTAGTGGAATATGTTTAAACCAATGAGAAATTCATAGATATATTGAAAAAATTATTTCAAGTCATGGATTCTAACACTTTAATTCTTATTTGGTAGTGTGTTCATTCCCACAATCCCCATAAGTTGTTGTGGTTATTTTCCCTCTTTCATTCCTATAAATTTGTTTAAAAAAGAGGAGAGTATTATAAGATATATTCTTATAAATGGAGAAAGACTATAGTTTATTATGTAGTTGATCTTTAAGGATGATTAGATTTTAAAATTACTCTTAATCATGGGGAAATTTATGTTTTTTTAATTGAACTGTCGAGAATAGTTCAATTTGTAGATTTTCATTTCAAATTTTTAACTAATAAAAATTATGATATTCAAGTGACCTTTTGACATATTAATGCTTTAAAAACCCTTGGGTAGTGAATTTAAAAGGGGTATAAGAGTTTTTCTAAATTGATACATGGTGTTAAAGGCATTTATTTTAAAAAATATATTGAGTTCTATCATAATCATCATTTTATCCTACAATGTGGTTTTTATATGACCTTTATATTAGATTCAAGAAATAAAATGTTTCTTTAGATAATTCATTAATTAGTTTGGGATGACTTAACAATTTATACATTGGAAACATGATCACTTTGGAGTTGATTGATGATAAAGATGAATTAAAGAGTGATGATTTATTATATATAACCAAATTAGTGTATAAAGAATGGTAATCACACCATAACATGATCGAGTTTATCCCAAATGAAAATGACTTTATTCGACACATGAATAAAACATACCTAAGTTATTCCTAGGAATAATTGAATAAATAAGAGGTTATAATAATCAAATTGTGGACATATTAGTCATGTTGTGATGAATAATATTGTAGAATGAGTTAATATGATGAGTGAAGGAGTTAATATAACATGAAGTGAATCACACTAAAACTGAAATGGTTTTCCATTATGGTTTGACTAAAGAATTATGGAGAAGTTACACACACCATTTATATAGTGACCCTTAATTTTCATATATAGAAATTACATCATAATATATGAATATTCATTTAAATACATTTTGATCCATACTAGAATCATTCTTCTCTAGGTATCTTTGGAAACTGAAAAACATAAACAACTACTTCATAAAGAATCTACATCATCTCCCACTTATTTATTCATAACGAGAAACCTTATTATAAATATCATAATAAATATATTTCTTCCTAACCTGGGGAAAGGAAAAATTATAAAAGCGTGATATCAAATTCTCGATATGTGTATATAAGGGCGATATCAATGATTAGATAAGAATAAAATGAGAATAAGTGTATAAGAACTTGATTATAACATTTAAAAACCATTCCAAATATATCAAACATCATAATATTATATCTTGTGATATTTCATTGAATTTATAAGATATGAATCCTAATGGAATAAAATAGAATGATCCATGAGAATATAATATTAACAGAATATATATAACCTTAGTTTACACAAAATCATAAAAAATAATTTCTTTAATAGTCAAGTATCTTTTCCAAGACTATAATATTGGAATGGGTTCACTCACTAAACCATCATAGTATTCAGTAGTCACTCCCAAGAATATCATAGTGGACAAAGTCAATTTCTGTACTGGGTTCACTACTCATTCCAGTCCTATTTATCTCAAGAGATCTAAGTAGTTACCTAGTGCATTGTACGGTGATATAGGTCCCTCTCACCACATAATTAAAATCATAATTATTTATTCCCTAAAATCATAAACCATTCATCATATCAAAACCTATGAAAATATAATTGTTTAATAAGCATTTTATCCTAGCATAACCCATAGAAAAGAATTGGTTTTCATAAACAACTTTTCATCATAAACATAAAACATCTAGAGAAAGAATAAGGATAATATCCATGGATAATATCCCAAGTAAATCGTAAATGATATCAAGGGTTTTTGTACTTCATTAATTGAAATACCCATAAAACATCATTAAAACATTATTGAGGAAAATAACCTTTCCATTTTCAAATAACTTATTTAATAATTTGTATATTTATAATGGAAATAATATTCTTTGAAAATAACTATGTAATAATTTTAAAGAATATTAAAATAAAAAATTATCTAGGACTGTTGTAAAAGTATCTCATGCCGTATAATTCAAAAAACATTCCTTCAATACTTTTTTTTAGATAAGTCACAAAGTACCTCATTTGAAAAAAGAAAAAATATTCCTTGAAAACTATTTTTTGAAAAATAATAAAGTGGGGAAAATGAAATTAAAAATCATATAAAGATATTAAAAACCTTATTTAATTTTTTTTTAGAAAATGTGGATATAGAAAAAAAAATTCGACCGAAGAGAGAAATGAAGTTTATTTTCTTTAAAACATATTTTTTGTATCTCGACTAGATAATTTGAGGAAAAGGAAATGAAAATTTTTATTTTAAAGATATAACCAGAGGATAAATAAATTCATAAGTATATTTTGAGTTTGATCATAATATTTCATCATCCAAACTTAATCATAAAGAATCTTGATAAACAATGTGATTGTAACATAAAACCAGTTACCGCTTTGGTAACATTAGAAACATAAGCACCATGAAATAAATAAAATTTATTATATATGTATATATTATAATTTATAGGAAAATAATCATAAAAAAAATTATTTTCAGTATATACACCATAAAAAACAAAAAAGTGGTGTATAAGTTATGTGTCCCACAAAATTAAAACTGGTTTGAAAATTCCTAACCTAGAGTTTGACATACATCGAAAGCACTATAACCTCCTGTATAATAAATTTAAATTTATTATAATTATTTAAAAAATTCATTTTAATACTTATAATATAATATATTATCCCCTTATAACATTCCAACACCCCCCTTTTATCAATAATTAATTATTAAAATCATTATTTATGGGTGTTAACTATTTTATTTATCATGAGTATTTCATCTTGGTAGTTTCGGTTATTTCAAATTTATATTCATTCCATAATCTAAAGAATATTAACCATGATAAAAATATAATATATATTAATTATATACATATTTATATTAATCCATTAAAATAAGAGTAAAAAATAATTACATCGTTCATGGAGAGGGTAGGTTGTACATACGCATCAACATTGTTTCATTTTCATACAGATGGAATGAAATAATTGTATATAATGATTTAACGTTTTAGGATAATTATTATGTCATATATATTCATAAAAAATCCTCCTCATTACCATCCATGTAAAATATAAATGAAAAAAACACATTTCTTTGTGGGGGTGGTAGTCTACACATATGTACGAACGATGTTATTATTTCCCAAAAGATTGGGCGGTAAGTAGTTATATGTGATATTATAATTTAAAAATTATAATTATTTCATAAATATTATATATAAATAGTAAACGATTTATAATATCAATCCTTAAAATATAATTATGAAAAATTAATTTCATTGCAACTTGGAAACTGTAAGTTGTACGTAAGCATGATCGATACTTTCACTTATCATTTGATGGGAAAAGTGGTTTATAATGGTTTTTTAATAATAATACAAAAATTTCATAATTTTTAGGACAATAAATTTATTATTTTATAATAAATATCATATATTTAGAGTGGTTAAATAATATTATAGAGGAAAGTGATCGATTTGGGTGATTACCACTTCATTGAAATGACTCATTTTGATCTCATCTCGAGGGATTTAGGGTAAATCTGTTGTGTAACACCCTGTGTTTTTTTCAAAAAATATTTCAAATAATTTTATTTTTTTTGATGTTTTGATTTACATGTAACTTTGACTATGGCTTTCTTTACATGCAACAGTCAATTTAAACTAAATGTGACATACAATTAGAATATTATATGTGATAGTTATCACCTAGTAGTTTTAATGTTAGGTATGAATAGGATTAACCAAATTATGAGATCATATGGTTTAAAAAATTATATAAAATTAACTATTGGGTGACCAATTAACTTAAAATGAAAATAAAAAACTATTTGAAAATAAAGTAAATCCTTCTCTGAAATACTATTTTTATGAAAAAAACATGTTTTAACTAAAAAACAAGCCACTTTTAGTTAAAAAAATTAATTAATTTTATATATTAAATATTTAGTTAACTTTTTAACACTAATATGTGCATTCCCATTCCGATATGGGAGAACTAAATTGTATGGCTTTACCATCGGTACCAACCTCATGTAACCCTATGTGGGATAGCTTGTTGAGCGGTCATGTAAGGTGGAGGATGGACAAAAAATTATTGTTGCTAGGGTGGAATAGTAACTAGTATCCTTATTCTGGGTTATTTCATATATGATGTTATTTCATGTTTCCCACTTTTTCCACAAAAGTTTTTTTAAATAAAAAAATTAATTTTCAGTTCACTTTGTCACCTTTCTGCATGGTTGTTTGAAAAATAAATTTTTATAAATATTAGAAAATTTATTTTAAAAAATAAATTTAATTTTTTAAATAATTATTTCAAAAATTCTTTAAGGTTAATTTTTGATAATTTTTTGAAAATATTAATTTTTTCATGAATAGTGAAAAAATACTAAATTTTCATTGAAAACTAGATTTTTATTTAAATTAATTATAAAAAAATTATATTTTAAAATTTTATTACATTTAAATTAGTTAAATTGTATATATATAAATATATTTTCAATTTATGTTATTTTAATAATTTTTACATTTAATTTGGTATAAAAACATTGTAAACTTTTGAACATTCTCTCCTTGAAAAATCTACTTTCTCGTCTTGCCTAGGAAAATAATTTTAAATTAAATTATTCCACTTATATGAATGGAATTTGAAAAAAAATATTAAATAATTGGAATCATCATAATTTTTATTATCTAATAAGGTCATAATTATTTTTTACCAAATATATTTGTGAAAAAAATACACATTAATTGCAGTGGTTATAGTAAATGGGTTTACTATGAGTAAAACTAAGAAGATAAGTGTTAAAATTACAATAAAACATCTTAAATTACTATTTTACAGACATATATCCATATTATACTTCCCCAGTTAGAATTTTGTTTTATTTGGAATCTTTTTTCTTCATAATGGTTTTTTTATTTTGGATTATTTTGGGAAATTTCCATGTACTTACCAAGTGGGTTCATTTACTCCACTTATGAATGGTCCCCATCGACCAAAACTTATTAATAAAAATCAATATATATATTTCATCCAATCCCATAAAAAAATACATCCATAACATCCTTAAACATTTTATATAGATTCTATACCACCTAAAAGTCTAACACTATGGTCCTCAATAAGAGAGCTAAAGGAGGTCCTTCTAAGCGAAGGTAATTGTGTTCACTACGCTCCTTTTTTTATTTATTCATTTTCCACAATTAATTATGTATTAAAAATAATAATATAAAAAAATATCTCTTATAAAATTAAATTTTATTATGTTATCTTAATAACCTATATTCATCTCCAATTCCATCAAATGGGAAACGAAACTGTTGATCATCTGTACAGCAGACTATCGCCTCACAAACCAAGATAAATCTTTTTCCATCACCACATCTCACTGTTGCATGTAATGATGGATTTTTTATATTTAAATTATATTTGTAATATAATTTCACATCAAAAAATATAATATCATTTTTACCTTTTTTATTTTCCATTCTTTGGTGGATACTATTACATCACTCATGTGTACGGTGGACTACCGCCTCGTGGAACAATGTTATTATTTCCCACTAATGATTTAAATAGAAGATAATAAAGATTATTTTATTGAAAATATGTGATATATATAAAATAATAATTGTTATATAAAGTTTAAAAATTACTTACTCTTCTTTCAGTCTAATTTTTGAAAGATGGAAATAGTGTTCACTCATACGTACGGACTACTGTCTCATTGAATGGTGCATTTAATCTTTCTATTTCATACTTTTATGAATAGATATAAATACGTATATAATGAAAATATATGATATTAATGTCACATATAACATTATGTATATTATTGGATGATGATCTAAGTAAAATAACTAGAACTACATATACAAAACTCCCATTAAAAAAACAAAATAGTTAACACCTTGAAATAATCATTTTATAAAGGAATTATTAATAAATAAGAGTTGAAATGTTATAAAGATATTATATATGTTATTGTAATTATTTTTTTTATTATATAAAAGATTTATAACCAACATATATTTATTATACATGAGGTTAAAATTTGTAGGAATGATATCGTTATTCAAGTGGTAAGGGATTTATTTCTCACTTTATACTATTGTGAGACACACATCATACTCACCACCAATTTATTTTAGGGGGTTTTAAAAATTAGAATGATTGTAATTTATGATTATTCTCAAAAAAATTATTTTTATTTACACATCCCTTTGTTAAACTATCTTTCAAGAGGTTTACAGTTCAAAATTTACCAAAGTAGTAAGGGATTTTTGTCACTCTTTAATTTCTAGGAGGCATATACAAATTTACCACTCATTTTTTGGTGGTGTACATACTTCCCATTTAACATGAAATTTCATTAATATAATTATTTTAATGATATTTATATTTTCATTTTATGTTATTATTTAATAGAGATTACAATTAGAAATATTACTAAATTATTAAGGGATTTATGTCTCACAGTATTACTTCTGTGAGACACATTTCGTATCAACCACCAATTTATTTTCTGTAGTGTATATACTTCCCCTGAATTTATTTTATTATGCTCTAAAAAAGTATGGTTATTACATATAAATTTTAGTATCTATCATTCATGGTTATTATGTTTCAAATGTTACTAAAGTGGTAATGGATTGATGTCACAATCCTATAGTTTATCAGGATTGTTTATGATTAAGTCTATAATGTTAAAATAATAGGACCTAACTCTCAATAATTATCATTAATTTTATTATCCTCTATTTATTCATGATATTTTCAAGTAATATTACCATTTTTGAACTTGTTTATAATAAGAATAATTGACAAAAATTTTTTTTTTAAAACATCTTAATTTCCATCTTTGATCAAAAACCCTTTTTCTTCAAAAACCTTGTTATCAAAAAAAATTTTTTAACATTTTTCAAATCATTTATTGAAAACATGTTTTATGATTTTTATCATTTTAATAAAAAAATTAATGGAATCTTCATTTCATTTTTTAAATAATTTCTATTTGATTTTTTTTTTGAAAATGTGAATAGAATATTTGTTTAAATGTGTATATAATGAATGAATATTTCCACCATCATGAACATTATTTTTTTTAATATTACATTCTAATTTTCTAAGTCTATTTTAAAATTAATAAAAAAATCATATTTTTTATGAATTTTTCGTCTTAGAAATTAATTTTCAATGAAAATTATTTTATTTCAAGAAATTTTCTAAGTTATGTTTAAAAATCATTCCCCATATAAGTTGGCATCCTTTAATATAACTTATGGTTTTTTGGGGATATAAACCAAGGATACCATTATTATTCTTTTTCTGAATGGTTTATCATGAAAATATGGTTATAAAATCTAGTTTGATTCCATGGGTTATACCATGATAAAATTCATATGAAACCCACTTATTTTTCATTAAGTAATACTATAATAAAATTATAAAATGATTGTGAAACCTATCTATTTTCCATTGGTTATGATATGATGAAATGTTTATAAAACCCATTTTATTTCAAGGGTTATTATATTATGAATGTTTTAAGATTTTATGTAGAATATACATATGATTTTCATTATTTGATGTGTGGGACCTATATATCCATAAAATTAATTGGGTAAATGTGGATAACTCATGAGTAAATATGTAATGTGTGGACCTATATTTCATTTCCACAATCTTATGTGTAGACCTGGTTGCATGTCCACCTTTTTATAAAAGGGCCTTATTTTAGGTCATTTACTTAATGAGTGAACCTGTCTCTACTTATTCATTTTCATAATATATAATAATATGAATTCAATAATTCTATTTTTTATTCCAATGTTATTCTCTCATAGATGATGTTATTTGACCTCATTATGATTTATGTATTATGAACTACCAATATTTATTCCATGAATCAATATTATAATATTTGACTTTCATGGAATTATTTTCTTATGTTATGATCATGTTATTATACCCTTATGTAAATGTTATGCTTATGTATCCCTTATTTACTGTTACTAAGCATATAATCTCACCCTTTATTATCTTTCCTTTACCTAGGTTATGAATAAATGTATTAAATAGGTTATATCTTTAAAGAGTAATAATTGAGAAGAAATTTATGGGAGATGTTGAAGATATTTCACCAAATTATAATATTGTGTACCTCGTCTCCAAATACACTAAAATATTATTGTCCTTAGGTATATGTTTTTGTAATGTTTTGAATATTCATCTAAAAATCTTAATATCCATGTATGAAAATTCTGGGTCGCTATATTTTTATAATACCAAATCTTCTCGAATTTATCTAAGGAATATGAGAGGTTAAATTGGTAGAGTTTTCTCAATTGATAAGGCTCAAAGTGGTGTAATGAAATGACGGTGTAGGTTCCCTTTTATAATTGAGGTGTGGGGAATATTTGGAATTTATTAATAGAATAAATGATAATAAATTCATTCTCAATCTAAATGCCTCCATATGGCCATTGATTCAATGATAAGATATGATAGGGTTGTAATACCATCAACCAATATAATTTTGAATAGTTTTAGTGTCATTTTAAACCTTATAATTTTTATTAACCCTTAGTTAACCTATTTTAATTTTAACTACTATAAAATAAATTTCAATATTAAATGGATTTAATTTTTTCTTCTGAGGTGAAAATTGGAACATAAGTGGGGAATTTAGGAAATGTCAGACTATATCATATCCAAAATCTCTTATTTAAAGTTTTTTATGATTTTTAAATAATTTAATAAAAAATATTATTTTGATAAAATATCATTATTATAAATTTTGAAACTATTCAATTAATTTGACATAAAATACATAAATAAAAAAATTATTCTGAATATACTATTTTAAAAAAACAATAATATTTCATTTTCACATATAAAATTAATTTAAAACTCTATCTTACTCAAATTATGTAACTTTTAATATTTTAAAAATCATTTATTTTATTTATCCATTAATTGGATAAATACTATTTCTGCATTGTGATAGAATTTAAGGTAATTTTGTAATATCTAAAAATTATAAATCAATTTCCATTATGAATATAATTTTACTATTATAAAACGAATATTAATATTCATTCATAACTATTTTTCTTAAATTCTAACACATAGGATATTTAAAACTAAGAGAGTGGCATTTTGTAACTTTCTATGAATTAAATAATATATAAATCACATTCCTGGAAAAGTGTCCATTAAACGAATAAATTTAGATCTTGAGGTGATAATGGTATAATTACATTAATCCAATAAGAATTAGGGTGAAAAAATATGGTCTTATCTCTTATTTTTAATATAGACTAACAAGGTTTACTTTTTTACAGAGGTGATAAATTTTACCACAGTTACTATTCATATTGACCAAAAATAAAATGGGTCTATTTATTAAATTCAAACAATATGAATATGAATATTTAATTATTTTTACTTAAATAAATAGTTATAAATTTAATAAATTAATTTTATTGTAAGTATTCAAATTGTAAAAAATAATTAAGAAATACATTTTTAAGTGTAAAAGTAGATTGTTTTTATATAATGCATAGAAAAAAAAATTGACTATTTAAAACGTTTGAACAGGTAAATAATATATAAATTTAAGTAAAATTATTTACCAATAGTGATTTATTTATTTTTAATATAAAATTACATTGAAATATAAAACAAATTGAAAAATAATCACTTTTATTTCCAAATTTGTTTTGTAATTATAATCATTTGATACCTAATGAATTAATTTTATAAATGTATAGATTTTATAATTTTTAATTTATTTATTAATATTCATGCACATTAATCCAATGGTTATGCAGTAACGAATGCATAATATTTTTACAATGTTATATTGTTCATCTAAACACAATGTTGTGTGTGACGCAAGAAATCGAAGAAATAAAATTATTTAAAGAGAAATATTTCATAAGTATTATCAAGGTTTTACATTATTCCTCCTTTAAGATGAATTTTGACCTCAAAATTGACCACTATGATAGAAATAGATAAGGATACCTCTGTCTCATCACACCCTTAATTTCCCACATAACTTCGTCAAATTGGTGGTTTCACTAAAAACTTTGTCCAGGTGAGTGGTCTTGATTCATAGAAACTTATCTATATAATCCAGAATATCTACCAGTTATTCTTCAAAAGAATAATATTTCTCCAGTTGTAAAACCCTTGAGTTATGTACATGTGAAGGATCATGTATGTACATCCTCAAGAGTGATAAATGGAGTACATCCTAAACATGAGAAAGATTAATTGGAAGCACAAATTGATATTCTACCATCCTGATATGATCAAGATTTTAAAATGGACAAATATAACTAGTTCTTAGTTTTCCCTTATATCCATGTCTCACCACCCTCTTCTAGAGAGATATTAATAGGAAATCCTTTTCACCAACTTCAAACTCTGTATATTTTTTATAAGTGTTTTCCAAAAATTTTATCCACTCTAAAATTATCTTGTGTGATGCTAAATATCTCTAACCATCTATAAGAATTCCTCATATAGATAAGGTCCCAATTTATTTCTTTCTCCAACTTCATTCTAACATGTTGGAGTTCATCACATCTTACCATAAAGGGCTTTATAAACAGATATCTGAATACTTTAATGAAAACTATTGTTGTACGAAATTTCCAACAAAGGAAGGTTTTGATCCCATCTACCTTTTAAATATATAGAGAAATATCCCACCATGAATTATATAGAATTATTTTTCCTCTCAGACTGACCATATACCTGAGGATGATAAGTAGTGATAAAACATAACTCTTTATCCATAGTCTACTGAAGACTTCTCTAATTCATCAATCTAAACATTAGATCTTGATCAGATACAATTGATAGTGGTACACTATGAAATATTACCATATACTTTATATATAACTGAGTAATTTTATCCAGAAAAAATATTCACTATTGGAAATGAAGTGTGTTGACTTAGTAAAGTGATCGACTACTACCCCAATAACACTATTCTCTTTAGAATTTTTTGGTAATTTATCAAAAAAATTCATGGTGATGTTTTCTCATTTCTATACTGAAATGGGTAAATTTTGAAACATCCCCACAGACATCTGTCTCTCAACCTTAACATGCTAACATACCAAGCACCGAGAAATACACTCTTCAATATCTCTCTTCATACCATCCCAATATAAATAATGTTTCAAATCCCTATACATCTAAGCACATTCAAGAAAAATAGAGAATGAATAACTTTGAGGTTTATCCATCATCTCATTATTCAAATATATTACCGAAGGGACACAAACACGATTCCAGAACCTTATTATCCCATCACAATCATGGTTGAAATTAAGATCTTTTCTCACCTTTTTTTTCTCAACATCTTCCTTCTGTACCAATTTAATTTTTCATGGATATATGGTTGATCTCTAATTTGATAAATACAATATTTATCCCCTTCCATAAATATTTCAAGATCTATACCTTCCATGTCCAAAAATATTAGATGTTTTTTATCCTCATCATAAATAAGCTATCATGCTCCTTTCAACTTATAGAATCTTACACCTTATTTGAATTCCCAGGGTGGTAATGTTTTTAGCAGTCAAAATTTTTAATCAAATCAAACCATATTCCTTCGAACATGCTAAGCTATTTTGTAGTAAAAATATACTTTAATATTTTGTGATTAGTATATATGTCACACCTTTCTCTATAGTGATAATGCCTCTATATATTTATTGAAAAAATTATGGAAGCTAACACCAAATCATTAGTTGGTTAATTTTGATCATTGAAATTTTATTTTCATGAGGTATAAGCTATAACAATATAATTATTCATAAGTACATATCTATGTCTTTTATTTGATGAATCACTATATATTATAATATGTTCTCAACTAAATGTTAGTGTAATTATAAGAGAATCGAATAGACTTCTCTATAGTTCCTTAAAAATTTCCTAACATTCATCAATCCCAAGAAACATGCCTCTATTCTGAGTGAACAGGGTGATTGGATTCGATAACAATGAAAAATTCTCTATCAAGAGTTGAAAATATCCAACCAAACCAATAACACTATGGATCTAAATCGTTGTGGTTATTTTGTTCCAAGGTTCAATAACTTTTGTATTTAAAGTGTTTACTAATATACCCTCACTTGTGATTATATGACCAGGAATGAAACATTCTAAGTCCAAAATTCACAGTTTGTAAATTTTTCATAAATATTATCCTTCCTTAGAGTCTTTAACACAATTCTCAAATGATGTTCATGACCCTCCTTAATCTTTTAATTAATAATAATATAATCTTCAAAGACTACCAAAATAAGTTTAAGGTAACTTATAAAGACTCTATCCATTAAATCCATGAAAATAGTGTGGGAATTTATAAGACTAAATGGAATCACTATAAATTCATAGTGTAAATACATTGTATGGAATGTTGTCTTGGGTATATCATCCTACATGACCCTCAATTAGTGATAACAAAAATCAATATCAATGTTTTAAAAGTATTTAGATTGATGATTTTGATCAAAAAATTCCTTAATAAATGGTAGATGATACTTTTTTCTTGATAGGGGTCTTGTTATGTTCTTGATAATCAATATAGAGTACCAGTGGTTCATCTTTCTTCTTAAAAAAATAAAGTTCACCCCAAGGTAAAAAACATGGATGATTTAATCCCTTGTCTAGATTCTCATGTAGTTTCATCTTTCATTCTTATAACTCAATCAGTTTTATTCTATATAGATTCAAGGAAATTGGTGTAGCATTAGGTATGATTTCTAATGAAAACTCAACTTCATGAATTGGTGAAACAAAAGGAAATTATTTTTTAAATACATCAAAAAATCCCACACAATATGAATATATGTTATGTTGTCTTGTTCCCAACCATCAGAGAAAAATGCCCCTTTTGAATAGAAATAATGAACCTTAAGATGAATGTAAATTCCCTAAGAATTTCACTTTTCATCATAATTATAGAAGATTATAGATTGTTTTGGAATATAAAATGTAACATCCCTTCTTTGGAAATTAATATGGGATTTATTTAAATAAATCCAATTCATTCAAAAAAATAACATTGAATTCAAATGGAAGAAGAATAACAAGATTTTAAGGGAACACCTTCCCAAAAACATCAACCAGAGAAGAATCATATACTAGGTTTATGATCATCATACCATTTGGATTTTTTACTACAAACTCAACATCCAATTTTTAGGTGGTACTATGATACCATTAGAAAACTATTTAGATATAAAAGAGTGGGTAGATCCCTAAAAAAATAGAACATTATTAGATATAGAATGGATGGTAAGTAGACCTTTCACTATGTCATTATCATACCCCTCGTCAAAAATTTTGATTGCATTTTTATTCCCACTATCTCTATGCTTTAGAGTTTGCTGACCACAATCATCATTAATAGCCTTTTCATATGGAAACTGGTAAGAATAATGACCATATTCCTTTCATATAAAACACCAGAGTATGGGTGGTGCATTATGTAGATCATTCTGACTATTCACATCAATATGTAACTTCTTATAATAAATTATCCATTTGATGACCAGATTACTTTCCTTTCCCCAATTAAAGCACTTATTAGTTCCATTAAGATAATTTCCACCATGTTTCCTTCCACACTTAAAGCCTAAAACAATTTTCATCTTATTATCTCTAGGTTTTTAAAAAATTTAATTTATTTTCATTTTTATTTAATTTTCAAAACCATGAGATTTATGGGAAACACCAACTCCCATATACACCTTGAGAGCACATCAAATAGTTTCATTATTGTTTATGAATTATATTATGTCTAATTCCCTTAGGATAATTGGTATTAATCCACTGAAGAATTGATCAGTATTACTTTCATGTTGGATAATAACACAAAAAACATACCTTAATAGTCTTTTGAATTTTCCTCATAAGTACCAATAGATCAACCGTACTTCATCTTTAACTTGAGGAATTAATTCTATATTTTCATACATTGAATATTAGGAAAAGTAATTGTGGAGAAATAGTCATTTAAATTTATCACACTCCATATATTTGATTTTTTCCTGTTACATCATGTTCTTGATAATATTATGTCATTGATCTTCTTTTCCATCCAAATGATAAATAGCCAGAACAACTTTATCCTGTTCTGAACACTATATAATAGAAAATATATTTTTAGTGGTAATGAACTTTTTCTAAATGACCAGTGGATCTATTGTAACACCCTATGATTCCACGGTATGTTTCCCTTTGAATAATATAATAGCAAGCGTTGTATACTACATGGAGTTTTAACACACCACGACCAATCAAACTAGCCGTTATAAATAGTAATACCCACCTTTTGAAATTTTATAAATTTTATCTTTCAAAATGGAATTTATTTTTGGATTTGGAATATCGAATTTAGCTTAGAGTGAATTTTCGGTATTTTTCTGAAAACATTCAATTTTTGATGAATAGTGAAAAAACACTACATTATTGGTTAAAACTGACTTTTTGTTTATATAATTAGTTATTTTATTTTAATTTAATTTTGTTCAAAATAGATACATAATACATATACATTCTCAATATAATTCATTGGAGTCGTTTTATAATAAGTTTAGATATATAAAATTTTATCGAACTTTTTACCGTCTTATACCCAACTCGTAGGAGCATTTTCAAATTTGTATAAAACATAATTTTACTGCCTCTATGAGTTGAATTTCAAAAATATGAGAGAAATGGTTAATATAAGTATGTAAAATGTGGTTCAATAAGATGAAAATAATTTTTGGTGAATAGTAACTTTTATTTACCGCGGTTAAAAGTAAATAGGGTAATTAAGGGTATAAATGATATCATAATTACCCTAACACATGTCCTAATTCTATTGTATAAGTGTAATTCGAACAAAAAAACCTTAGTAATAAAATATTATCCTCTTTGGTCCACATCGATTAGATTAGGACATTTATTATTATTTTATTAAAGAAGAGTTAAAACAGTTAAATTCAATGTTTAATAATTAAACCATTTTTAATATAGGGTTACACACAATATAAATTAGACTATAAATATTAATTATAAATATAAAAATATTTACTACATAATTTTATTTTGTTTATAATTTTTAGACATTAAATAATTTAATTTATTTATGAAAAAATGATGGTGCAGTAATTACCTTATTAAAGAATGATTAAAATAACTGATATTATAAATATCCAAATAAATGTAATTTGTGACATTTGATAAATTCCAATAATGTTATAGGTTAATATGACATTTTAGGGACGATTAAATAATTTTTTTTCAATGTATTCTTGCTGTTATGATTTTAAAAAAAATCAAATACTAAATAGTGTCAAAATTGACATAATTGAGTTTTTAAAAAAATATTATAAAATTATTTTATTTTCTATTTATAAATATCTAATGTTCGACCAAAGGGAATAAATAATATTATATATGTCATTAATGAACTACTTTAGGTTCACATGGAAGTTTATAGTATGTTTATTGACCTTATAATATAAAAATACAAAGAGACATGGAAAATATCAAACTATTTAACTAAGAGTTAAATCTAAAAGATAGGGTTAATATAGTGACCCAAACCAGTCTAAATACTAATGGTTGAGGGTTTTTCAACCCATCCCCACATTATCATTTAAATAATTAATTTTTTATCTATTATAAACCGAAAATTATTTTATTCTAAAATAATATTTCAATATTTTCCTAAGGTTCCCCTCACCCCTCTTATAAAAGGGAACTTCCCCTTCTCTCAAATTCATACCTTCCAAGGCATTTGGCTCGGCCAAACCCAGCACAAATATCTTGTAAATTGTCCTCACATAATCCAAGAAGCCTTCCTTTAGTCATAAATCTAACCTAAGGATCCATTGTGATCAAATCAAAACGAATGACTTGAAGAAGAGGTAAATATTCCATCACCTCTTTGAAATTATTTTCTTCTTCCACGTCCTCTTTCTTTGTTTCTTCCATTATAAAATAATAACTAAAGTATATTCTATAAACATTTATGTTATTATTAAAATGGTAAAACCATATTCATTATTCTATATATCCTATAAATGACAAATCCACCATATGTGCGTACGTATGGATTACCATCTCCATGTCGTGGTGTAGTTTGTTATTAAAACACTTCATCATTTGGATGGGTATAATAATTATTATTAATGATGTAAATAATAAATATAACATGATAATTATTCTGTATATATGATATAACATCCAATTATATACTATTTTAATATCAAAATAATGATATTGTTGCTTGTGTGTATGTACGGATTACCATCTCCACGAACGTGATGAGATTCATTCCCCATCGTATCCATTCAAGACTAATTTTCATTTGATGATTAAAAATACTATTTAAGGACATAATATCATTATGAATTTGAATAAGATACATCCTATCAATAAAAAACATTACTTATGTAACAAATCATATAAAAGAAAAATGAATCATTTAACACCTGAAACGATGATACTACTGAAATATCATTAACAAAGAAATATTAGAAGATCATATATGATATCATATTAATGTATATGGTTCTTCTATAACTTATTGAAAATGATTTTACCATTATACAAGAGGTTAAACTACCCATGACCATGGAAAATTACAAGGTAAGTTTTAATTTCTCAATCTCTTTATTATCTGAGGTTGTTTTATACGTGAGTATCTATTGGGACCTCTTTATCATCCACATTCTTGTTTCTTAAAAATGTAATCAAAAACATTTTTACTATTTAATAGACAATGTGTAACATCCCAGGAAAATAAAGAATATAATATTTTCATATTTATTAATATTTGTGAATAAAATATTAATATTACTTTAAAGGGAATGTTATGTTCGATAGCGTACCCGATACGCAACAACGAGTTTCTTTGAAATCATACGTTGCACACTAATAATATAATATTATTATTTTAAATAAAAGTTAACACGTAGCCATTGTAATGGAATGAATGAATATAAACTACTAAAATATGATTATATATGTTTGTTAAATTTTTTTTTCATTTATCCAATAAAAGATAACGGCTTAAAATAAGTAAAGAATTCATTTTTAGGCATAGATACTCTAATATTCACTAAAAGGTCAACTTATCGCCTTTTAATGGCGAACCCACATTAAAAATAGTTTTTCTCACTCTTATAAATTATAATGGACCAAATAAAATCCTTATTCAGAATCGGGACATCAAATTTTATTTGTGTATGTTTTTGTTATTTTTTCTATAAAGTTCATTTTTAATGAATAAGTGAAAAATGTTGTATTTTAATTCAAAAACTCTTTTTAATATAATTTATTTATATGATTATATCCTCATTCGAATTGGTTTTAAAGTGAAATTATAATATATTTTTACCATTTAATCCAATGGTGGTCATTGAGTTAATTTCACATTGAAATTGGACTTAAACTAGTGTCAATCTTTAAATAGATATTATTTCTTAAAAACACGCTATTTGTTTTGATAGCGGGAATTAATTATTAAATTAATTAATTCAACTTATATTTTTTGAGTTTTGTAAAATAGACATCATTTTTGAATTCGGAATATCAAATATAGCTTAGGGTGAATTTTTGGTATTTTTCTGAAAAACTTCAATTTTTGATAAATAGTGAAACCACTAAGTGGTAGTTAAAAACTGGTTTTTCATTTAAACAAAACCTCACCACTTATGTGATTTTATTTTCAAAAATCTTACATAAATTTTTTTCATTAGGATGTGAAATGTGGTTCAATGGGATTAAAATAATTTTTTGGTGAATAGTAACTCTTAAGTTTTATTATTCGCGATTAACGGTAATTAGTATAATTTAAGGTAAAGATAATGTTATAATAAAGTTAAATGACCTTGAAACATGTCCTAACAATATTGGATGAGTCATGGAAGACCAAGAAAATCCATGGGTCAACTTTGGGACCCAATGGAGCCACATGGGTAAGAAAATGACATTAATAACTTTTTATTTAAAGTTAAAATAAAAATGTTACAAACATGTATTATTTTACTAAAAAAATTATTACATGGGGTTATACAAGTCATATTTTTTACTATAAATATTAATTGGAAAGGTAAAAATATTTCCTACATCATAGTAGTTTTTTTAATATTTTTAGACATTAAATAAATTAATTTATTTATGAGACCATGATGATGCAGTGATTACCTCATTAATGAAAGATTTAAATATAATGAAAAGATAAGGTAAAATATAAGGCATAAAAATGTAAAAAACCTATTAGATGGGTGGATTTAGAACCCCTATCACCTTATCCTATAAATATATAATTTTCGGTCCTTTGATATCCGAAAATCATTTTATAATAATGTAACTTTCGAAAACATTCCAAGAGTACCCCTCCTCCCTCTTATAAAAGGCCCTCACCTCTACCTCCTTACCCACACCTTTCAAGCCTTTGTCTCAGCCAAACTCTTCTCATTATATCTCTAAATATCCATATATTCATCCTATAAGCCTTACCTTAGGCATAAATCTCTTCAAGAAACCCTTTTCGTTCAAGCCAAGAGGAGTTACCCTATTTAAAGGTAATGTTCTCTCTTGTGTTCTTTTGTTTTATTTTTCTTCTCCAACCCCCTAAACTCTTTTTATTACTTTATTTTGTAACAAAAATAGTATATTAAATATACTAGGATGTTTTTATGAGATGGATTAAATCTAAACTTACACCGACCTCCGTCTAATGGTTAAAAAACATACTGTTTCTGTGGATGGCGAATTTCTGCCTCACGAAACGATGATTGTTCAATATTCTCTTAACACCATTCATGGTGGCCATTAAGATGTCACTATATTTATTTATGATATATATTATGTTTATTTTTTCCATATGTTTTTGTATTTTTCATTAAGGTAATACCTTTATGGTTTCCATTATGGGTAAACGCGATATCTTCATTTTAGGAAGTGCGGACTACCGCCCCCTCAAAGTGATTTGATTCGTTAATGCCATATGTGGGATGTATAAAGGATGGATTTAATGTTGTTATATATTATATTATACTGTAATTATAATATACCCATGTATCATTATTATTTTTTCATTCCATTAAAGTATGAAATATAAATTAAAGTAGTGTTCATGCGTACGTACAGCTTACCGTCTCCATGAACTGTACATTTCATTTCTTATCTCCAAATGTTATGTACTATTATAAGTACATATATATAAGGGATATATATGTCATATATTACATCAAAATTATGGATATAATTCTGGAATTATAATATACATATCTATAATTTAGTTTTAATTCCATTAATATGACAAAGAAATGAAAGTAGTGTTCATGCGTATGTACGACCTACCATCTCCATGAACAGTGCATTTCATTTTTTTAACTCCAAATGTTATGGAATAATATAAAATGAATATATAATGGATTTATATGATATTTAAATAATTTATACTATTATGTAGATGATGTACCTATAACTACATGGAAAATTATTTTCCAACAAGTTCAATTTTGACTCATGTACCGAACATCGACAAAAACGTCTGATATGAACTCACATTATTAACCAATTATTATAACCTTATAATATGTTATATGAACTTAATAATAATCTATAAATTAGGTCATTATGAAATTATAAATTGACCAAAGTTTATTATTCAGTAATATAAAGAAACGAACATGACAAGTCGGACTTGAGGTAAGGGATCCTATCACTCTCTTTCTTTTTAAGTACTCTCTTTTATGTCATTTCTTTTAAGCTCATCTTTCTTATGTTGGGGGATGTTATTTTATATTAATATTAATTTGAATTTTATATTCATATTATTAGAGACCCTATTTGATCTCATAAATTCATTTTTGGATGTTTTAAGTGGCGTCGTTAGGCTGCCGAGTTTTCGTAAGGGATTTTTCATCTCACTTCTATTCCCTTGAGATTCATGCTACATTTGCCACTATTTACTTTTGTGTGGTGTATATACTGAAAATGAGTGTATTAATTGTGTAATATAATTCAATTTATGTGTATTAAAATCTTCATTTTATGATCCTTCTTTAATGTGGATTATGTTTTGTAAGTTACCAAATTAGTAAGGGAACCTTTCACCGTCCTATTTTTTAAAATACTTCTTTTTGTTAGGTATTTTAATTAACATCTTCTTACGTTGGGATATGTTCTTATATATCCTTATTTTTGTAAATGATATTTACAAGTGATGATATACCATTTTCTCTCTCACCAACTAATTTTCTGAATTTAAAGTGACGTCGTTAAACTGTCGAATTTTTGCAAGGGAACTTCTTTACTCAATTTCAATTCATTGGGTTAAACATGTACTCCTTGAATATGTTATTCTATGAAAATGTGTGAATTAATATGATTGTATTACACTTAATATCAACATATATTGGGTGTATGTATATTTGTCCCACATAATTATGAGATTGATTTGTCCTTAATTTAAGGATACCTTCTTTATAAGGGATTTCATCTCATTTTACATTTCTATTGAGACTTCATTGTTGTTATGCCACAAATCACTCTTATATTGTGTATACACTATCCTTTGGAATATTATATCATGAATATCTTTATTCTCATGATATTATAAAGTTCTGATTAAATGTTATTCCTCAATTATTTGTATTCAAGTGTCTCTCATTTTGTGAAAAACCTATTAACTAAAATATCATTTTAAATGTTTTAATGATTTATTATTATAAATATTTCTCATTAATATCAATGTCTTAAAAATGGTTTTACGGATTTATTTATATGGATATTAATGTTTTAAAATGTTAAAATCTTCAAAGTGGTAACGGACACTTTGATTCAAAAATATCTTTATTAAATGTTTTAAATGGTTTTGAAAATGGTTTTTAGAATGGATTCATTATATCAATATCTTAAAATGTTATATTATTATTAAAATGTGGAAATCGTTTCATTCTATTATATTTTTTTTATGTCTTACGATTTTATAATGGTACTTGGACATTTGACAGGTGGTTACATGATAAACCATATGATGGGTGGTGCCATGAATAACAGGATGGGTGGTTATGTTATAACCTCCAATGCATTGGGTATTGAAGTCCGCCGTATGGATATTACATGTAGTGATATGTGTGGAAGATGACCATATGGTTATTTCCATTTAAGTATGTTTATGTCTCATGTTACCTTTATATGTTATGTGTTCTTTATATTGTTTTTATAGTAATCTTTTGGTTACAAAAGGGTAAGTAGTGATCTTTTATTCATTTAAGATTATTTACTACTTCTTAAAGGTGGAAATTATTACTTTGATAAAGAATTCATGGTTTACTCTATGTTTTGAAAAACTAACATTTTTCCTTCTTTGTGTATCCCTTACTGAGCTTTTTATGCTTACCCCAAGTTTTTTGAAATGTTTTTCACACGACATAATGTGGATAGGGTCAAGGATGGGATAAATAAAAGACATTCTATCTAAAACATGGACCTAGAAATGTTTCTTTTTAAGAGTTTTTATTTTATGGAAACTTGGTTGAAGTGTCTACTTTGTAATATTTTGAGATGTAATAGTTATGTCCTAATTCACTAAAACTCTAAACCTGAAAATATCCCCTATGTGAATTATTCATTTAATTAATGATTATTTAATTTTTTAAGGTAGCGTCCTTATGGTTGGTATCAAAGGTTGGTTCAGATAAAATTAGAGGTTAGAGTGTTGTTTAAGCATAAGTGACAAGTTTTGTATAACCACAATGGGTAGTATATTAGATGGAGTCTTTGTTTTTTTTTGAAATTTAGAATGAGTTTGAGATAACATGGATAACTATACCTTAGTGTTTAGCCTCCTCATTATTATATGATGATTTTACTGATACACCCACACTGACCTTTTTGGATTTAGTAAATGGTTGGATCTAGTAGCGACCAAAGTAACAGTGGATGTGAAGGAAACTGTGACAGTTTTCTGAATGAGCAACTGAATGATATGGGAGCTTCAATGAGAAATCTTGTAGTTTTTCTCAACCAAATATTAGGAGTCATTATTAACCACTTAAACCTAGGTGAGTTCTCTAATGCATAATGTACGAGATAACCAACTCGATGTGGAAGTTCGGGTAATAATTATAAAGGTAACCATTAGGGTTTATATGATCCTTACTTTTTGAGATAATTATGGGTTACTATATGATGGAAAATGAAAGGCATGAGATAAAATTGAGGTTAAATTATGCTATGTTTATTTTTGAAGATTTTAACTCTTTTTGGGGAATGTTTTAAGAGTTATATAGTTTTGGAAAAAGGACAACAGATAGACCGTGTGGAAACCCATTGCGTCAGAAAAAGCTGTCGGAATCGAACCCACAACCAAAGTGTGACTGGTATTTATCGCCTACCACTGGACTACGTGAAGTCCCTAGTTAGTTTGTCTAATTATTTTAGTTAGATGATTTTATGAATCAATAGTATGTTGATTTTGGGTTATCTATGGAAATTATTAGCCTATCATTGAGGATATGTGATTAGGTTAATTACTTTTCAATATGAGGCTTTAAGAGCAACTGATGTTATTTGGAGATAAATGTTAATATTTACCTTGGAAGACTATGTGATTTAAATCCTTCAAAGATTTGGGTTTCATTCTTAGTGTGGTTTACTTTGAAGAATTTTATGGACAATTGTTTATCGAATGGTCTTTGTTGAACTTTGGGTTTTGTTGGAAAAAATTTGGAGATTAATAATAGATTTTCTTTTTATAAAGGATTGTCCTTTTCGGTATTATTTGATATCGTACTAACAATTTTGGTTTTGGTTTTGGTCTAAAGACATGGGAAATATATAGTTCTCTTTTGTGGATTAGGTGATTCTCTAGAAGTTGATTATAGTTCTCTTAATTAAACAAGTCATCCTAAATACCCATCTTTTGGAGAAAATATGGGTTTGTGTAAGAAATTTAGTAAGAGATGAAAGTCTACCCGACAAGTAAGTATGTTTCCTTAGGATTTAGTTAAGCTCATAAATAATTTCATCAATGAAAATTAACTTAAAACAAAAATGTTGTTTGTTAACTTTTCCTACTAGGGAATCAAATACTGTTTAACCCATCACAAGTTTGTGATTTTTTGGTGGCTAACTTTCTCCTAAACATGTTTTCTATCACTATCAATCAGAACATGACCCTTTTTTTCTCTTCCATATCCATGTTTTCCTATATGGAATCCTAGTATGGGTTAACTCGGGTGACCTTTTTACATCCCTTTCTTTGTTTTAAAGTGATAGTTTTACTGATTCTTGTTCCGATGTGGGACTTTTAATGATGTTTTTTAGCCCAATTTTTTTTATTGCGAGGATGCAATTCCCAAAATGGGGGAATGATGTAACATCCCAGGTAAATAAAGAATATAAAATTTTCATATTTATTAATATTTGTGAATAAAATATTAATATTACTTTAAAGGGAATGTTATGTTCGATAGCGTACAAGATATGCAACAACGAGTTTCTTTGAAATCATACGTTGCACAATAATAATATATTATTATTATTTTAAATGGAAGTTAACACGTAGCCGTTGTATTGGTGGGAATGAATAGAAATAACTATAATATGATTATATATGTTTTTAAATGATTTTTTATTTATCCAATAAAATATAACGGCTTAAAATAAGTAAAGAATTCAATTTTAGGCATAGATACTCAAATATTCACTAAAAGGTCAATTTATCAACTTTTGATGGAGAACCCACATTAAAAATAGTTTTGGTCACTCTTATAAATTCTATTGGACCAAATAAAATACTTCTTTATAATCAGGACATCAAAATTTACCTTGTGTATGTTTTTGTTATTTTTTCAATAAAGTTCATTTTTAATGAATAAGTGAAAAATGTTGTATTTTAATTCAAAACCTCATTTTAATCTAATTTATTTATATGATTATATCATCTTTTGAATTGGTTTTAACATGCAATTAGAATATATTTTTACCATTTAATCCAATGGTGGTCATTGGAATTAATTTCACAATGAAATTTGACTTAAACTAGTGTCAATCTTTTAATAGATATTGTTACATAAAAACACGCTATTTGTTTTGACAGCGGGAATTAATTATTAAATTATTTAATAAAACTTATAGGTTTTGAATTTTGTAAAAATAGTCATCATTTTTTAATTCGGAATATCAAATATATCTTAGGGTGAATTTTTGGTATTTTTCTCAAAAAATTCAATTTTTGATGAATAGTGAAACCACTAAGTGGTAGTTAAAAAACTGATTTTGCGTTTAAATGAAACCTTACCACTTCTATGATTTGATTTTCAAAAATCCGACAGACATGGTTGTCATTAGGATGTAAAATTTGGTTCAATGGGATTAAAATAATTTGTTGGTGAATAGTAATTTTTAAGTTTTATTAATCGCGATTAAAGGTAATTAGTGTAATTTAAGGTAAAGATAATGTTATAATAATATGAAATGACCTTGACACATCCCCTGCCCTTATTATATGAGTCATGTCCGACCATGAAAATTCATGGGTCAACTTGGGGACCCCATGGAGCCACTTGGGTATGAAAATGACATTAATAACCTTTTATTTAAAGTTAAAATAAAAATGTGACAAACATGTATTATTTTAATTAAACAATTTTTACATGGGGTTATACAAGTCAAATTTTTTACTACAAATATTATTTGGAAATCTGAAACTATTTCCTACATCATAGTAGTTTTTTTATAATTTTTAGACATTAAATAAATTAATTTATTTATGAAACCATGATGATGCAGTGATTACCTCATTAATGAATGATTTAAATAAAATGAAACGATAATGTAAAATATAAGGCATAAACTTGTAAAAAACCTATTGGATGGATGTATTTTGAACCATTATCACCATATCCTTGAAATATATAATTTTGGGACCTTTAATATCCGAAAAGCATTTTATAATAAAGTAACTTTTCAACATTTGCAAGAGTGCCCCTCCTCCCTCTTTAAAAGGCCCCCACCTCTACCTCCTTACCCGCACCTCTCAAGACTTTAGCTAGACCAAACACTGCTAATTATATCTCTCCACATCCCTCTATTCATCCTATAAGCCTTAACTTATACAGAAATCTCTTCAAGAAACCCTTTTGGTTCAAACCAAGAGGAGTTACCCTATTTAAAGGTAATGTTCTCTCTTATGTTCTTTTGTTTTATTTTGCTTATCCAACCCCCTAAAATCTTTTTATTACTTTCTATTGTAACAAAAACAGTATCTTAAATATAATAGTATTTTATTATGAGAAGGATTCTAGATATAGTTACACACACCTTCATCTAATGGTTAAAGAACATACGGTTTCTGTGGATGGTGAATTTCTGCCTCACGAAACGATGATTGTTCAATATTATTATAACACCTTTCATGGTGGCCATTAAGATGCAAAAATATTTATATATGATATATATTATGTCTATGTTTTCCATATGTTCTATTATTTTTCATTTATGGCCTACCTTTATGGTTTCCATTATGGGTAAACGCATATCTTCATTTTAGGAAGTGCGGACTACCACCCCCTCAAAGTGATTTGATTCGTTAATGCCATATGTGGTATGTATAAATGATGGATTTAATGATTTTATATATTATATTATACTTTAATTATAATATATCTATGTATCATTATTATTTTCCATTCCATTAAAGTATGAAATAGAAACTAAAGTAGCGTTCATGCGTACGTACGACTTACCGTCTCCATGAACGGTACATTTCATTTCTTATCTCCAAATGTTATGTACTATTATAAGTACATATATATAATGGATATATATTTAATATATTACATCTAAATAATTGATATAATTCTATAATTATAATATATATATCTATCATTTAGTTTTAATTCCATTAATATTATAAAGAAATGAAAGTAGCGTTCTTGCGTACCGTCTCCATGAACGGTGCATTTAATTTTTCTATATCCAAATATTATGGAATAGTATAAAATAAATATATACTGTATTTATATGACAATAAAATAATTAATAATATTCTGGAGATGATGTACCTATAACTACATGGAAAATTCTTTTCCAACAAGTTCAATTTTGACTCATGTACCGACCATCGACAAAAACGTCTGATATGAACTCACTTTATTAACCAATTACTATAAAATTATAATATGTGATATGAACTGAATAATAATCTTTAAATTATTTCCTTAAGAAATTATAAATTTACCAATGTTTATTATTCAGGAGTATAAATAAACAAACAACACAAGTCGGACTTGTGGTCGGGGATCCTATCACTCTCTTTCTTTTTAAGTATTCTCTTTTATGTCGTTTCTTTTAAGCTCATATTTCTTATGTTTGGGGATGTTATTTTATATTACTATTACTGTAAATTTTATTTTCATATGATTAGAGACCCTATTTGACCTCTTCAATCCATTTTTGGAAGTATTAAGTGGCGTCGTTAGGCTGCTGAGTTTTCGTAAGGTATTTTTCATCTCACTTTTATTCTCCTGAGATTCATGCTACATTTGCCACTATTTCCTTTTGTGATGTATATATACTTACAATGAGTGTACTCATTATGTAATATAATTTAATTTATGGGTATTTAAATCTTCATTTTATGATCCTTCTTTCATGTGGCTTATGTTTTGTTAGTTACCAAATCGGTAAGGGAAACTTTCACCCTCCTATTTTTAGATAGACTTATTTTTGTTATCTCTTTTAATTTACATCTTGTTATGTTGGGTTATGTTATTATATATACTTATTTCTGTAAATTCTATGTCCATGTGATGAGATACCTTTTTCTCTCTCATCAACTCATTTTCTGAATTTAAAGTGACGTCATTAGGCTATCGAATTTTTGCAAGGGAACTTCTTAACTCAATTTCAATTCATTGGGTTAAACATGTACTCCTTGAATATGTCATTCTATAAATATGTGTGAATTAATATAATTGTTTTAAACATAATATAAACTTATATTGGGTGTATTTATATTTGTCACACATAATTATGAGATTTATTTATCCTTAATTTAAGGATACCTTATTTATAAGGGATTTCATCTCATTTTACATTTCTATTGAGACTTCATTGTTGTTATTCACCAAATCACACTTATATGGTGTATATATTATCCTTTAGAATATAATATCATGAATACATTTGTTCTCATGATATTATAATGTTCTGATTAAATGTTATTCCTCAATTATTTGTATTCAAGTTTCTCTCATTTTGTTAAAAACTCTTTAACTAAAATATCGTTTTAAATGTTTTAATGAATTGTTCTTATAAATATTTCTCATTAATATCCATGTTTTTAAAATGGTTTTAAGGATTAATTTATATGATTATTAATGGTTTAAAATGTTAAAAGATTCAAAGTGGTATGGGAAAATTTGATTCAAAATTCTCTTTATTAAATTTTTTAAATGGTTTTGAAAATGGTTTTTAGAATGGATTCATTATTTCAATATCTTAAAATGTTATATTATTATTACAATTTGGAAATTTTTTCTATCCATTATATTTGTTTTATGTCTTACAATTTTATAATGGTACATGGACATTTGATGGGTGGTTACATGATAAACCATATGACCGCTGGTGTCGTGAATACCAGGAAAGGTGGTTACGTTATAACCTCCAATGTGTTCGGTATGGAAGTCTGCCTTATGGCTATTTCATGTAGTGATATGTGTGGAAGTAGACCGTATGGTTATTTCTATTTATGTATGTTTATGTCACAAGTTACCTTTATATGTTATGTGTTCTTTATATGGGTTTTATGGTAATATTTTGGTTACAAAATGGTAAGTAATGATCTTTTATTCAGTGAGGAGTATTTACTACATCATAAAGGTGGAAATATTACTTTGATAAAGTATTCATGGTTTACTTTATGTTTTGAAAAACTAACAGTTTTCCTTCTTTGTGTATCCCTTACTGAGAATTTTATGATCACCCCAAGTTTTTTGAAATGTTTTTCACAGGACATAATGTGGATAGTGTCAAGGATGGGATCAAGGAAAGACATGCTATCTAAAACCTGGAACTAGACATGTATCTTTTTAAGAGTTTTTAATTTTTGGAAACTCGGTAGAAGTGTCTACTTTGTAATCTTTTGAGATGTAATAGTTATGTCCTAATTCTCTAAAACTTTAAACCTAAATAGATCCTCTATGTGAATTATTCATTTAATTCATGATTATGTAATGTTTTAAGGTCGAGTCCTTATACAAAGTGTTAAAGTAATTTATACCCTTATTTGACCTTATATATTTTTTAATGGAATCTTTCCGTCATTTTCCAAACAAGGTAATTTATGACCTTTTTCAACCAAATTGAGATAAGAATGTTTTTTTAACTTATACGGTGGGTGTGGCTATTTTCCTCCATTATAACATTGTCGAAGCTTCCCTTAAAAGCATATAATAATATTTTCAAAATAAATGATTTATTTTATAATTATATGACTTTTAAATGATTTCAGAATAGAAAAATATATTTCTCTAAAAAAAATTTGATTTAATCTATATCGACATCCTTTGATGGATTTTAAGCTTATTTGAAGTTGATTTATTATAATACAAAACATCCACATTGTAATGAAGGTTTTGTGATATGTTTGATTGTGGATGTGTTAATTTTACACCATTCATGGTGTATAGATTATATATTGACATTTTTTATGCTAGTTTTAATATGAATGTTTATGTTATGATTAAACCTTTTAATATGAGGAATGCATTGGACTTATTAAGTGACGGGTGGAGCCCGCTCTGGCTCCTTGATGCATCGGTATGTCTCGTGAGACAAACCAGTGTCTTCGAACAAGGCCTTGACTAAATATTATTTGTATTCTTGGCTCAATTCCTTGACTATGTGGTTATGAAGTCTGGCATTATGCATTCCATCATTATGAAAGTGGCTATTGATATTTCATGTGATTATTCGACTAGTATAATATCCATGCGAAGAAGTAAATGGAATTATTTGATTTTATCTTTGCCTTATTATAATAGAGTTCAAGTTTAAAGGGCTTTTGTTTTAGTCTTATACGTTTCCTTAAATTTTTATGCTTATATATGAAAGTTTCCTCTATATTTTTATCTTTACTGAGCATCTGAGCTCACCGATTTCTATGTTTTATTTTTTCCAAGATGTGAAAAAGTATATTATGATTGACCTGTAGGGATAGTCTAAGGGATATGAGTGTGGCCAATGAAGACTATGTTGTTTTAGTTTTTCATTTTATAATGTAATGTAAAAATTATGAATTTATATAGTACATATAAGGCTACTAAACTAATCTTTATTTTGAGACATTATCTTTTGTGATCATTACAATGTTATGTAATAATGAAACAACTCTAGGTAACTGTGGTCTGGGTGTTACATCAGTGGACCCAATAAAACATGGTTCATGTTTTCTCAAGAATGAATCAATAGAACATTGTTCCCTCATTTTCTCACTTGAAAGATCAGTGTGATTCATAGATTGGTAAAATTGTGTGACCATAGAAAAATATGTTTCATTATATCTCTCATCACATTCAGTTGGTCATGAGGACAATCATTTCATTTTCTATCACATTCACAATTAATATTATTTCTTCGGGTTCTATCCGTTGACTAAAATGAAATAAAATATTGTGGGTGATAATAATCATGTTGGTAAAACCTGTAATCATAAAAAAAACATTTATAGGATGTATAAATCATGACACGTTCAATTACAGTTTATATTTAACCAGGGTCATTACAAAAACATTAGTATTTCTTCCTATACATATAATTATCTTCAGTGTTCTTACTAAATTGTTTGCATACCAGTTTCCAGAGGTTATCTAAACCTTTCTATGATACCATATATAGTGATCCGTACTATTCAGGTATATATTTTACATCTTTATAGATGAAAATTCATTTTATAATATTGTAATTCACAGCAGAATCATTTATGTCTAGTATCTTTGGAAACATGGAAACATAAATAATTATTTCCTAAAAAATCTACATGATCTCACTATTATTTATTTATAACTATCACCCTTCTTATATATGACACACTTAATACCATTTATTATGTCCTTTGGAAAGGAAACATAAGAAAAAGATGAGCTCAGATGCTCAGCAAGCGTAAAAAATGGAGATACCAATGATCATATAATCATAACATTAGCATAAGGCTATAAGAACATGATTTTTACATTTCAAAACCATACAATGTTTATCAAATATAATATTCATAATTCATGCAATAAATCATGTTAGTTTATAAGACAAGAATCATAAAGAAATTTAAAAACAGGATCCTTGAAACCATAACATTGATATAAAATGAGGAATTATAGTATATACATAATAATGAAAAAATAATTTCCCTAGAAGTAAATTATCTTTTCCATGACTATTATAGTGGGATGGGTTAAATCCCCAAACCATTTTAGTAGTCAAGGTTCACTCCGAAGTATATCATAGTGGACAAATTCCCTTATTGAACTAGGTTCACTCCCAATTCTAGTTTGGTTTATCTCATGAGATATCAATATTTACCCAATGTCTTAGAAGAAGATATAGGTCCCACCCATTAATAATGAAAATTATAAAAATGTGTTCCACAATATCAAAAAACATTCATCATATCATAACACATAAAAAATAATTGAGTTTCATTAACATTTTATCATAGCATAACCCATGGAAAAGAAACTGGATTTTTCAAAATATTGTCATCATAAATATTAACCATTTAGAGAAATAATATGGTTTGAACACTTGGATCATATCCCCAATAAATAATAAGTTATATAAAGGTTTTTTTCGTTGATGAATATAAATACCATCAATATATCATTAAAACACCCTAGAAAAAAAATATCCTTTCAATTTTAAAATCATTTATTTAAAAAACTATGAAATTAAAAAGGAAAACAATTTTGTTGAAAAAAACTATTACAACATTTAATGTAACTATAAATGAAAAAAATAATCACAAAGGTGGTAAAATACATTCATGTTGTATAAGTTAGAAAATGTCTTTCAATGCTTTTTTTGGGAAAGTCACAATGTACTTGATTTAGAAATCAAATAAAAGATTATTTTCAAACTATTTTTAAAAAAGTAAAGAATGAGTAAAAATTACTTTAAAAAATAATAGTATAATATTAACAACCTTATTTAAAACATTTTTGTAAAACCCTTATATGGAATTATAATTTTTTGACCCAAAAGAGAAATGACGTTGATTTCAATTAAAAAATATTTTCAATATCTTCATTACATAAAATGAGTAAAATGAACGGAAATTTTTTAAAAATGAAAAAACCATAATAGAATGAAATTAATATGTTTATTTATATTTTGATCATAATATTTTTTATCATAACTTAATCATTAATATTCCCAATAAACAAGATTATAACATAAAACCCTCTACCACTTTGGTAACATTTGAATCGTAATCCCCCTGAAAGAAATAATCTTTGATGGTAATTTATATCCCCTAATTTAAATTATCATAATCATGAAAGAAATTTAGGATTATTATATACACCACACAGAAGATACAAGTGGGTGTATAAGTCATGTGACCCGCTGAAATAGAAGTGATACAAAAATAGTTTACCTTATGTTTACCTTGATTTGAAAGAACTATAAAATCGAATATAATAAATTTAAATTTAATATAATTATATAAAAATCTAATTTATATTCATATAATATCATATATTATCCCATTATAAAATTTTAACACCCCCTTTTATTAGTAATAATTTATTTAAATAGTCATTTTGTTATGTTAATTTTTTCATTTATCAGAATTATTTATGTTCTGTAGTTCTGGTCCATGTACATTTATCTTGGTTCCATCATCATAAAAATATTAATCATTATATATTTATCATATATATTTATTATATACATATTTATAGTCATATGTAATGTTTATATATAGACTAATATATTACACCATTTAAGGAGATAGTTGGTCATGCGTACCCATGAACGGTGTTTTCATTTTTTGATGGATGGAACAAAAGAATGTTTAATATTACTAAAATTTATAGGATAATTATTATATCATATATATCATATATATTCATCAAAGTATTCTCTATTACCATCCATGTAAAATATAAATGAAAAATAAATTGCTTTTCTTCGTGGAGGTTGTAGTCCACACGTACGTACGAAAGATGTTATTGTTTCCCAAAGAATTCAATGGTGAGTTAGTAGATATGATAATATAATTAAATAGGTATAATTATTTCAAAAATATCATATATAAACATTAATCTCACTATAATTCCCATCCATAAAATATGGTGATGAAAAATTAAATGTATCTCTCTATGGAGATGATAATTAGTAAGTACACACAAATGACACTGCCACTTCTCTTTTGATGTAAAATATGATGTATAGTGGTATTTTAAAAAACATAATAACATTTAATCATATTTAGGATACTGAATATATTATTTTATGATCAACACCATATATTTATAGGAGCTAAATAAGTGTAGAAAAGACATTTATTGGTTAATTCTATTACATATTCTTTCAAACGAATCCTTTAGATCTCCCCTAATGGTCTCTAGGGTTGGTTTTCCATGAAGACAATAACATATATAATGTGTATATATAAGTTCATAAGGTAAATTTTAATATTTTTTCAATAAACAATCCTTAAAATGGTGAAATTAAGTGAGAGAGGAGGCTCCCATTTATAATTTGGGTGATGGGAACTTTTGGAATCCCTCAAGAGATTAAACTACAATAAATTCATTCTCATGAAAAATTCATCCAAATGTCTATATATAATAAATTTAAGATATGATATGGTTTTAATCTCATAAAAATGGAAATTATATTGGTTTTTGTGTCATTTTAGACCGTATCATTTTGATTAATCCTGTAACATCCCAAGTAAGTAATTAAAAATATATATTCTTATCTATGTCTATTTATGAATTAGATAGTGTTTTAAAGACTTAAAATGAGAATAAATACAATCTTAAACATATAATTCTCTAATATATTTAAAAGATTGTATTACTGCCTTTTCATGGAAACCCATTTTTAAATCAAGTGTTTTATAATTTTATAAGCTCTATTTGTCAAAATAAACTTATTTTTTATTATTGGGACATTGGAATTTACTTTGGATAAATTTATGGTGTTTTTCTGACAATGTTCTTTTTTTTAATTAATAGTGAAAAATATTGTATTTTACATCAAAACTGCTTTTTCATCTAATTTAATTATATGGTTAGATTATCTTTTTACTTGTTTTTAAAAGTTAATTTGAATATATTTTTATCATTTAATCCAATTGTGGTTATTATAATTAATTTCACTTTGGAATTGGTCACAAAAAAGTGCCAAACTTTTCATAGATATTGTTTCAAAAAAACCCGCTATTTGTTTTGACAACGGGAATTACTTTTAAATTAATTATTGAAATTTCTATGTTTGTAATTTGGTAAAATGGATTCCATAATTGGAATCAGAAATACCAATTTATTTAATTAATACTCATTTGTTTTTGGACATTATGAATAGTAATGATGGTAATTATCTTTAATTATCATGATAAATTACTAATCAGGTAGTTAAGGATAATAAAATAATATCATAATTATAGAAAATGACCCCCAAAATGTGTCCTAATGCTACTGGTTGTGTCATTTCCATCCATGGGATGCCATGTTCCAAACATTGAGACCCCATGGAATCACGTTTGTGTGATAGTGACACTTCATCTTTTATTTTTAAAGAATGGAGAATATCACAAAAGAATGTATCACCCTAGTAAAACATTTTTAGTTTTGTCTGTGTAAATGATATCTTAGACTATAAATATTAATTGGAAATATAAAAATATTTCCTACATCATAGTATTTTTTTTATAATTTTTAGCCATTAAATAAATTAATATATTTATGACATCATGATGATGCAGCGATTATCTGATTAATGAACGATTTAAAAAAATTAAAAGATAATGTAACATCTAAGACTTAAACTTGTCAAAAACCTATTGGATAAGTATATTTAGAACTCTTATCACCTTATCCTCGAAATATATCAATGTGGGACCTTCTAATTCTGAAACACATTTTAAAATAAAGTAACATTTCTTGGCTTTCCATGACTGCCCCTCCTCCCTCTTATAAAAGGCCCCCATCTCTACCTCATTACCCACACTTCTAAAGCAATTGGCTCGGCCAAACTCGGATTATTTTATCTCTACACATCCCTCTCTTAATCCTAGAAGCCTTACCTTAGGCATAAAGATCTTCAATAAACCTTTTTGGTTCAAACCAAGAGGAGTTACCCGATTTAAAGGTAAAGTCTTCTCTAATGTTCTTTTGTTTTATTTTACTTCTCCAACCCCCTAGACTCTTTTTATTCATTTATTTTGTAACAACACCAGTATCTACAATATACTTGGATGTTTTTATAAGAATTATTCAAGCAACACTTACACACACCTATATCTAATGGTTAAAGAACAAACTGTTTCCATGGATGGAGAATTTCTGCCTCACGAAACGATGATTGTTCAATATTCTTATAACACCTTCAAAGGTCACCATTAATATGTCACTATATTTATATATGATATATTATATGTTTATGTTTTCCTTAATCTTCTGTATTTTTCATTTATGGCATACCATTATGGTTTCCATTATTGGTAAACGCGATATCTTCATTTTAGAAAGTGCAGACTACCGCCCCCTCAAAGTGATTTGATTCGTTAATACAATATGTAAGATGTATAAAGGATTGAGTTGATGATATTATATATGATATTATACTGGAATTATAATATACCTTTATATCATTTTTATTTTATTCCAAAAATACGAAATAGAAATGAAAGTAGCATTCATGCGTACGTACGACTTACCGTCTCTATGAACGGTGCATTTCATTTCTTACCTCTAAATGTTATGTAATATTATAAATTCATGTATATAATGTATATATATGATATATATATGATATTTAAATCATGAATATAATTCTAGATATAATGGATATTTTACCACATGAAAAACATGTAATTATAAGAAGTTTATTTTTGACTCAAGTACCAAAGATCAACAAAACGACTGTTATTAACTTAAATAATTAAATAATGTTCTTAACATGGTAATAAGTTATATAAAAGGAATAATTAAATTGAAAAAGGTTCTTAATAAAGTAGAAATTAACTCTAGTTTATTATTCAGGAGGTTAAATAATGATTGAGTCAAGTCGGACACGAGGTAAGGGACTTCATCTCAATCTTCATTCATTGAGGAATATTTTGTTTTATACACAAATTTCTTTTATACGGTGTATAATCCACTTTGACTTTTATGCCTATTCAAAAGAAATATTTTTTATATGAAGAATTTTACTAAATGAAAAAAGGATTTATTTTGTCGTACGTATGCGGAGACAATGAATTCTCCGCCGCCGTGACCATTATTTGAGTTTTGGCTTCCTCTACAAGCCATAACTTTTTCTTAAAAGAAAAATAAATACCATTCTTTACTTTTCTTTTTGGTATTGAAAATTGTTTTCATAATGTTTTGATTATATCAATGTGTTTTATTTATATCTTTTGATTGAAATGTGGAAATGTTGTGTTTCCTTTATGCATGTTTTATGTGATACAATTATGTTATGGTTCTTGGGAATTATTTATGAAGACAAGTGGTTCCGTGACAAACTAAGGGTGGGTGAGCCCGATATAGCTCTCCAATGCATTGGGTAACGCTAAGGGGTTAAACGCTAAGGTTTCTCCAAAGATATTTAGGGAATATACTGTGATGGGTATTCCAAACGTAACCATGAGGGTTACTCCCTACGTAAGAATGTTATGAATGCCTCAAGTTACCTTTATGTCTTATGATTTCAATGATTTATTCATGATTTGATGAGTAATGTTATAGTTCTTATGTTTTATGAGTAAAGAAGGATTTCATTAATTCTTATGTATACATGGACTAATGTTTTCATTTTGAACTTTCATATCCCATACTGAGCTTTTTATGCTCATCCTAAGTTTTTGAAATGTTTTTCATAGGTCAAGGGAAAAGTACATGATGTGATGATAGTGTCGAGGAAGTGTCAAGAATGAATCCATGTTTTATTTTAAATATGTTTCATTTGATGCGAAAAATGAATACTGTCTTTTATGTAACCACCTTGTTTAAATCTGGAATGTAATGCATGATTTATGATCTAATTTTCTAAAACTCTAAACCTGGAAATATCCTCAATGTGTATCCAAAAATATTTTTTTATGGTCAAATTGAAATGATATAGCATTTGAAGATTACCATGTTGCTTCATCTAAGACATGTTTGTTCATAATGCTTTTCTGCAGAGGAAATATGGAAGTAGTGCTAGGAAGGCATACAGAAGGAAATGACCTTCTGAATCAGCATCCTGAGATGGTCAGAATTGGAATTGAACAGTTTGTTGCAGTAATGGCGCAGTTGAATCAAGCGATAAATGGTGGTGGTATCCATGCACGAGATCATCCAGATCAACCGCAGAGGAAAATGTCAGTGGTGGAACATTTTATGAGGCGACATCCCCCATCATTCAGAGGATAATCTGACCCTATGCTAGCTGAAGGGTGTATTAAAGCACTGGAGAAGATTTTCGATGTCATGGGGTGTTCAGACAATCAAAAGGTTAGTCTTGCTATTTACCGTTTAGAGGGTGAAGCAGATCAGTGGTGGTTGATAGTTAAAAATATCAGGGACGCTGATGAGATTGATGCTCTCCACTGGGATGAATTCAAAGTTATGTTTCTTGACAAGTATTTTCCTAAGGCTGTTCGACTTAGGATGGAAAAACAATTCATGGAATTGAGGCAAGAAGAATACTCAGTGGCTGCTTATGAAAAAAGGTTCACTCTATTGGAAAGGTATGCTCTAAATTTTATCCGAGACCTTGATAGTAAAATCAATAATTTTTACTCAGTATTAAAGACAATATTTCGAAGGGAATTGGCTTCTCGTGAGTTCAACAGTTATGAAAAGATTGTTCGATGTGGTGAAAAGGTGGAAATGGAGTTTGATGATGTTCAAATGTTCTATAACAACAAACAGAAGAAGAGACCGAGGTGGCAGGAGAAAGGGAATAATTCTTCAAAAAGATCTGATGGTAAGAAAACTAAGTTTCTAGTTTGTGATAAATGTAGTAAAAGGAATGTTGGGGAATGTCTTCTGAATTCTGTAAAGTGCTACCAATGTGGTAATATGGGACACAAGGGTCGTGATTGCACTGAAAAGTATCAATTTGATGGTAAGACCAAATTTTATTTGTAGTTAGTAAAATGTTTCAAGTGCAATGAGATGGGTCACTATGCAAACGAGTGTTCCAAAAAGAGCTTAAACTATGGGAATCAGTCATACTACAAGCAAAAAGGAGTGGTAAAATCCTTTACAACTACTTCAGTAGATGTTGGGCCCGCAAATGAAGTGGAATCAGGTACTTTCTTTATTTTTTCAGATTATGCCAATGTGTTGTTTGATTCGGGGTCTACACATTCTTCCATCTCTGAAACATTTTCTAGTAAATTGGGAATTCCATCTCAAGAAATGACTCCTAAACTTGTGGTAAAAACACCTTGGGGAAATGTTGAGGAAAAAATAATTTATAATAATCTTCATATCCTTATCCGTGGAAAGAACCTACTTGAAAACCTTATTGTTTTACCTCTAGTAGAGTTTGATATTATCCTGGGTTTGGATTGGCTCTCTCTTTGCCATGCTATGATTGATTCTATAGCTAATGAAGTTTCTTTTCAGAAATACTTTCAGTTTGTGTACAAGAATGAACCTTTATATTTGATAACATATCAAGAGGCTGAGAAACTTTTAAAAGATGGAAATGAATGTTACCTTGCACATATTGTTGAAATAAAAGGAACTGTTCAGATTAATGACGTGTTTGTGGTAAATGAGTATCCTGATGTTTTTCCAGATGAGTTGCCTGGAATAATACCAGATCGAGAAGTTGAATTTACTGTTGACTTAGTTCCTGATGCTAAGCCAATTTCAAAACCCCCTTATTGAATGGCTCAAATTGAACTTTTAGAGTTGAAGGAGCAATTGAAAGATTTATTAGAGAGAGGTTTCATTCGACCAAGAACATCACCATGGGGTTCTCCTGTTTTATTTGTTAAAAAGAAAGATGGTACAATGAGACTTTTCATTGATTATAGAGCCTTGAATAACATCACTATTAAGAAAAAATATCTTTTCCCTCATATCGATGATTTGTTTGATCACCTCCAGGGAGCTCAGTATTTTTCAAAGATTGACCTGAGATTGGGGTACCATCAGTTGATGGTAAAGGAAGTAGATATTTCAAAGACAGAGTTTCGTACAAGATATGGCCATTATGAATTTTAAGTTATGCCTTTTTGGATAACTGATGCACCTGCTATATTCATGGACCTTATGAATAGAAGTTTCCATGAGTTCTTGGATTAGTTTGTGGTTGTTTTCATTGATGATATTTTGGTGTTTTCTAAAATTAAAGACGAGCATGAAATACATTTAAGGGTTATTTTTCAAACCATAAAAGAAAATAAATTGTTTGGTAAATTCAGCAAGTGTGATTTTTAGTTGCAAAAAATTTCTTTCCTTGGTCACATTGTTTCTAAAGATGGGATAACTGTTGATCCTGCAAAAACAAATGTTGTTGAATGATGGCCAAGACCCACAACTGTAACTGAGATTCGTAGTTTTATTGGTTTGGAAGGATATTACCGAAGGTTTGTTAAACATTTTTCACAGTTATCTATTCCAATGACTAAGCTAACTTGGAAGGGTGTTAAGTTTATCTGGACAAAATAATGTGATGATTGATTTCAGGAAATGAAAAGAACATTGGTGAATGATCCAGTTTTGACACTACCTTCCAGGAATGGTGAGTTTGTTATCTACAATGATGCTTCATTGAAAGGACTTGGTTGCATCCTAATGAATAATGATCAGGTAATTTCTTATGCTTCACTTCAGTTGAAAACTCATGAGGTAAATTACCCTACACATGATTTGGAATTAGCTGCTGTTGTTTTCACTTTAAAAATTTAGAGGCATCATTTGTATGGTGTAAAGTGTGAAATCTATACTGATCACAAAAGTTTAAAGTATATATTCACACAGAAAGAACTGATCATGAGACAGAGAAGATGGCTAGAATTAATCAAGGATTATGATTTTACAATTCATTACCATCCGGGAAAATAAAATAAAGTGGCTGATGCTTTGGGTCGAAAAAGTAATGCTTCAATAACAATTTTTCTTTTGGAACGTGATCCTTTGGTTAAGGATTTGATGAACGTTTACATAGAAGTTGTTGGTGCAGTATTTCCGTCTGTTTTGTTTCAGGTATTAGTGAAATCTTCTCTATCAGACAGAATGAAGAAAGCACAGAAGCAGGACAGTGAGTTGTAGAAAAAGGTAGAGCTGGTTCAGAAGGTTAAGTTGCCTGAATTCAAAATTGATAGTGATTATGTTTTGTGATTTGGGAAGAGATTGTGTGTGCTTTTTGATTCACAGTTGAACAGAGAGTTGTTATGTGAATCTCACAGTTCTCCTTTTTTAGTTCATCTAGGCAGTATTAAGATGTATAGAGATCTTCGGGAGTATTACTGGTGCGACGGAATGGAAAGAGGTATTGTAGATATTACTATGAAGTGTTTGACATGTCAACAGGTTAAAGTAGAGTGACAGTTTCCGAAATGGATGCTTTATCCTTTACCAGTTCCAGAGTGGAAATGTGAAAATATATCCACAGACTTCATTGTGGGATTGCCGAAGACACCTTGAGGTAATAATGCAATCTAGGTTATTGTTGATCGCTTGACTAAATCTACTCTGTTCCTTGCTATACGAGATACTTTTTCCCTAGATCAACTTTCCCGTTTGTATCTTAAATAGATAGTCAGGTCACATGGAGTTCCTCTCTCCATTGTATCTTACTGTGATCCCGGGTTCACTTATAACTTTTGGAAATTCCTTCATAAGTCATTGGGTACTGAATTAAATTTTAGTATAGATTTTCATCCTCAATCAGATGGGCAGTCAGAACGAAATATTCAGAATTTGGAAGATATTCTATATGCTTGGTCGATGGATTATCAGGGAATTTGGGACCAACATCTTTCTTTGGTTGAGTTTTCTTATAATAACAGTTTTCATTCCAGTATATAGATGGCACCATTTGAGGAATTATATGGGAAGCGGTGTCAAACTCCAGCTTTTTTAGATGAAGTGGGTGAAAGAAAGTTTATGGGACTGGAATTGGTAGAATGTTTGGAAGAAAAAGTTCAGCTAATACAGAATCACATGAGAACAGCTCAGAGCATGTAGAAAAGTTATGCGGACAATAGGAGGAAGGATCTCTCTTTTGAGGTAGGCGATCATGTTTTTTTCAAAGTATCACCATGGAAAAGTGTGATGTGATTTGGTAAGAATGGAAAGCTGATTCAAAGGTTAATTGGAGCATAAGAAATTCTGGAGAGAGTTGGATCAGTTGCATACCGAGTGTATTTTCCTCCGAGTTTATCTCAGGTACACAATTGTTTTCATGTTTCAATGTTAAGGAAGTACATGCCATATCCATCTCATGTTTTGAGTCCAGAGGTAGTTCAGATGGAAGAGAATCTATATTATGAGGAATAACCAGTCCAGATTGTTGACCACAGGGATCAAGTGTTGTGGAATAAGGTGATTCATCATGTAAAGGTTTTTTTGGAAAAACCACATGAGTGAAGAAGCAACATGGGAATCTGAAAATGCAATTAGATATAAATACCACCACTTATTCGATAAGTAAATAAATTATGGGATGCAATTTTCTAAAGTAGGGAAGGATGTAACATCCCAAGAAAGTAATGAATAATATATATTCTTATCTATGTCTATTTATGAATTAGATAGTGTTTTAAAGACTTAAAATGGGAATAAATCCAATCTTAAGCATAGAATTCTCTAATATATTTAAAAGATTGTTTTACTACCTTTTAAATGAAAACCATTTTTAAGTAAATATTTTGAAAATTTTATATGCCATATTTGTCAAAATAAACTTATTCTTTATTATTGAGACATTTAAATTTACTTTGGATAAAGTTTTGGTATTTTTCTGACAATGTTCATTTTTTTAATTAATAGTGAAAAATACTGCATTTTACATCAAAACTGTCTTTTCATCTAATTTAATTATATGGTTATATTAACTTTTTAATTTTTTTTAAAATTTAATTAGAATATATTTTTACCATTCAATCCAATTTTAGTCATTATAATTAATTTCACTTTTTAATTGGGCATAAACAAGTGCCAAACATTTCATAGATATTGTTTCAAAAAACCCGCTATTTATTTTGACAACAGGAACTATTTTTAAATTATTTATTGCAATTTCTATGTTTGGAATTTAATAAAATGGATACCATATTTGGAATCAGAAGGTCCAAATTATTAAATTAGGACTCTTCTATTTTTGGACATTATGAATAGTAATGACGGTAATTATCTTTAATTATCGTGATTAATTGTTAATCGGGTAGTTAAGGATAATAAAATAATATCATAATAATAACAAATGACACCAACTTGTATCCTAATGCTACTGGTTGTGTCATGGACGACCATGGTATTCCTTGTGCCAAACTTTGGGATACGATGGAATCACTTTTGTGTGATAGTGATACTTTATCTTTTATTTTCAAAGAACGGAGAATATCACAAAAGAATGTATCACCCGAGTAAAACATTTTTAGTTTTGTCTGTGTAAATTATATCTTAGATTATAAATATTCATTGGAAATCTAAAAATATTTCATACATCATATTTTTTTTTATAATTTGTAAACATTAAATAAATTAATTTATTTATGACATCAATATGATGCAGCGATTATCTCATTAATGAACGATTTAAAAAAATTAAAATATTATGTAAAATCTAAGACTTACACTTGTAAAGAATCTATTGGATGAGTATATTCTGAACCCTTATCACCTTATCCTAAAAATATATCAATTTGGGACCTTTTAAATCCAAAAGTCATTTTAAAATAAAGTAACATTTCTTGTCTTTCCAAAAGTGCACATCCTTCCTCTTAAAAAAGGCCTCCACCTATACCTCTTTACCCACACATCTCAAGCCATTTTCTCAGAGAAACTCTACTAATTTTATCTCTCCACATCCCTATCTTCATCTTAGAAGCCTTACCTTAAGCAGAAAGCTCTTCAAGAAACCCTTTTGGTTCAAACCAAGAGAAGTTACCCGATTTAAAGGTAAACTCTTCTCTAATGTTCTTTTGTTTTATTTTGCTTCTCGAACACCAAAAAATCATTTTATTCATTCATTTTGTAAATACGACAGTATATTAAATATACTAAGATGTTTTTATAAGAATTATTCGAGCTACACTTAAACACACCTACATCAAATGGTTAAAGAACATACTGTTTCCGTGGATGGATAATTTCTGCCTCACGAAACGATGATTGTTCAATATTCTTATAACACATTAAAAGGTGGCCATTAAGATGTCAGTATATTTATATATGATATATAATATTTTTATGTTTTCCTTAAGCTTCTGTATTTTTCATTTATGGCATACCTTTATAGTTTCCATTATGGGTGAACACGATATCTTCATTTTAGGAAGTGCGGACTACCGCCCCTTCAAAGTGATTTGATTCGTTAATTCCATATGAGGGACGTATAAAGGATAGATTTAATGATATTATATATGATATTATACTGGAATTATAATATACCTTTATATCATTATTATTCCATTTCATAAAATATGAAATATAAATGAAAGTAGCGTTCATGCGTACGTACGGCTTACTGTCTCCATGAACGGTGAATTTCATTTCTTACCTCTAAATGTTATGTAATATTATAAATGCATGTATATAATGTATATATATGATATATATGATATCTACATCATGAATATAATTCTAGATATAATGGATATTTTACCACATGAACAACTTGTAATTATAAGAAGATTATTTTTGACTCAAGTACCAAAGATCGACAAAACGACCGTTATTAACTTAAATAATTACATAATGTTCATAACATGGAAATAAGTGATATAAATGGAATAATTAACTTGAAAAAGGTTCTTAAGCAAGTAGAAATTAACTCTATTTTATTATTCATGAGGTTAAAGAACGATCAAGTCAAGTCAGACACGAGGTAAGGGACTTCTTCTCAATCTCCTTTCATTGAGGTATATTTTGTTTTATACACAACTTTATTTTATACGGTGTATAAATCCCTTTGACTTTTACGTCTATTCAAAAGGAATCTTTTTTATATGAATAGTTTTACTAAACCACAAAAGGAATGTTTTTTTGTCGTACGTATGCGGTGACAACAACTTATCCACCGTTATGACCATTATTTCAGTTTCGGCTTCCTCTACAAGCCATAACTTTTTTTTAAAAAGAAAATTAAATACCAAGATTTAGTTTTATTTTTGGTATTGAAAACGGTTTTCATAAGTTTTTTATTATATCAATGTGTTTTATTGATATCTTGTGATTGAAATGTGAAAATGTTGTGTTTCCTTTATGCATGTTTTATATGATACGATTATGTAATGGTTCTTGGGCATTGTTTATGAAGACGGTTTGTTCCGTGATAAACTAAGGGAGAGTGAGCCCGATATAGCTCTCCAATTCATTGGGTAACGCTAAGGGGTTAAATGCTAAGGTTTATCCTAAGAGATTTAGGGAATATACTGGGATGGGTATTCCAAACATAACCATGAGGGTTACTCCCTACGTAAGAATGTTATGAATGCCTCAAGTTACATTTATGTCTTATGATTTCAAATATTTATTCATTATTTGATGAGGTATGTTAAAGTGATTATGTTTTATGATTAAATTATGATTTCATTAATTCTTATGTATACATGGACTAATGTTTTCATTTCATACTTTCATATCCCTTACTGATCTTTTTATGCTCATCCCATGTTTTTTAAATGTTTTTCACAGGTCAAGGGAAAAGTACATGATGTGAGGATAGTGTCAACGAAGTGTCAAGAAGGAATCCATGTTTTATTTGAAATATGTTTCCTTTGATGGGAAAAATGAATACTATCTTTTATGTAACCACCTTGTTTAAATCTGGAATGTAATGCAAGATTTATGATCTAATTTTCTAAAACTCTAAACCTAAAAAGATCCTCAATTTGTATTCTTGAAATAACTCAAGACTAAGTAATTTTTAAGGCTGGGGCCTTATAAACCCTTAGTTAACAAATTTTAATTTTGATTGTAGTAACAAATTTTTCAATATTAAAGGGTTGTAATTTTTTAATATAAGGTAAAAATTAGACCATAAAAGGAAAATTTATGGAATTTTCTACCATATAATATCCAACATGCCTTATTTAAATGTTTTTATGCTTTTTAACTAATTTAATAAAATAATATTTTGATAAAATAAGATTATTGTCAATTTTGACACTATTCGTTTAATTTGAATTAAAATACATAAAGTCAAAGATTTAATTTGAATATAATATTTAAAAAAAAGTAATATTTAATATTCACCTATAATATTTATGTAAAACTAAAAATTACTCAATTTATATCAATTTTAATATTTTCAAAATCATTTATTTTATTTTTCAATCAATTCAAAAAATAATGTTTTCGGGTTGTATAAGAATTTAAGGTAATTATATAATGAATAAATACTGTAAATAAATTACCATCATGAATATAATTTTATTATACAAAACATTAAAATTAATATTCATTCAAAACTATATTTTTTCTCTATGTGACCACATAAATGATATTTAAAACTAAGAAAGTGGTATTTTGTTACATTCTTTAATTTAAATAATATATAAATCTATTTCATCGACATGTATCCATCAAACTAATAAATTTAGATCCTAATATTTAAGGGAAAATTTAAAATCATAAAATAATAATTAGGATGAAAAATAATCTCCTTATCACTTGTTTATAATCTATATTAACCTGATTTAGTTTTTTCAGAGTTGCTAAATTTTACCACAGTTACTATTCATATTAACCAAAAATAGAAAGGAATTATTTACAAGTCTTTAAACATCTAATACTATATATTTAATTAATTTTATCTAAGTAAATATCTATAAATTTCATAAATTAATTTAAATCTAAGAATGAAAATTGCAATAAAAGGTGGATTTAAAAAAATACATTTTTAAGCCTAACAATGGATTTATTCTTATCCTATGCATAGAAAAAATATATTTTTTAATGTTCAAAAAATTTAATCCTAAAAATAATATTTCAATTTCATTCAAATCATTCACCAATAGTAACTGATTTAATTTTTTAATATCAAAATTCATTTTACAAGTAAAAAATTCAAGAAACATCACTTTTTATTTCAAAATAAATATTTCTTTTAATTATAATAATTTTTAAATAATGATTTAATTTTTAAAATTTTTATATCGTATATTTTTTATAACTTAATTATTACTATTCATAGTGGTAAATAAAATGATTATGAAATAAAGAACACATAATGTTTTAATAATGTTAAACGATTCGTCTAAATTAATTGTTGCATGTAACACAAGTTATAAAATAAATCAAATTATTTAAAGATAAATATAAGAATTCTCTAGTTTTTACAATAGGGAAACCCTATGAGGTTTAGATTTTGTACTATTTTCTGAAGTCATGTGGTATCATGTTATAATACAATAGACGACAATATAATTCAATGGATCCCCCCATGAGAATTATGCTTGTGTTGTAGGATCTGAATAAGGGAAGAGGACCACGTTGTGGAAGTAGAAACCAAACCACTATAACCAAGGTAATAAAGTTAAACGTTTTCTAGTCATGGATATTGGAATCATTCCATGACTTAGTACACGATCTATTACAGATATATCCTAGTAGGAAATGATTAGTGGATTTTAGGTTTTTTAAATATAAAATGTGTCATACCATAGTATACTGGTAATTCCATAAGGCTAGTAAAAGAAATTATGAGAAACTATAAGATATTTACAATTTTTACAACAATACCTTTCATATCTAAGGATCATTATACAGGAAAATGAGTCACAATATAATGCATGTTATGTTTGATGACCCAAACTTATTAAAATTAAATTACATTTTAAATGAAAAATTATTTGTTCAGTAAAATAGTTATAGAAAATGCATGCAATTATTAGGTTATTTTAGAAAATTAAAAAATATATCATTCCATATTTACAATATTATTAATTATATTAACCATTTATGATATGGTGTTTGTATAATTATCATTCATATTGGTATATTGAGGGTTATGATACAGTTAGATCGACATAAAAGAAATAAGAGATGGCCTCAACTAGTAGGGTCATACCCTATGAATCCCATTTATCAAAACTTTTAAGGGAGATATAATCACTCGGAGTTTTTCTTCCCTAATCCCAAGATAATATTCATCAACTAAATTTTTAAAAATAAACATTTATTGGATATGTTTAATCTTATTGAGATCACATTCCAAAAAAAATATCAAACCACCCCAAGATAGCACCACCATCACACACATTACCCTCGGGGCGAACAGTGGGGTGATAAGTGGTTATATATCTAGACCCTAATAAAATGAATTTTTATATTTTATTTTCCTAATTAAATATTAAATTAATGTATTAAATTTTATTATTACTTTATAAATTATTATATAATGAGTTTGATAAAAATTTGATTCTAATATAAAGAAATAAAAAAATATATTTTTAAGAAATATATGATCTCTATTAAGACAACCTTTTCATAATTTCATGATTTTTTTAAATAAATTTTATTTTAATAAAATATTATTATGAAGTCATATTTATTTAAATATAAAAAATAATATATTTTATTTTATTTTTATGTATATTTTATAAGGGGGGGAAAGTGGTTAATATCATAAACACTAATATTTTTCAATAAATAGAGAAAATTTTTTAAAGTATTAATTCACATATTCATGAAGTTTATTTGATAAAATAAATATTATTTTTAAAATCAAAACATCGAAATTAGACAATGCTGGATTTTTACTAATTTTTTAAGATAGTTTAATTTTCTGATAAAAATTAAATACGATATAAATATGTGGTTTGTATTATGACGTCATAATGGAAAACTTTGATTTAATAAATGATATAAAAGTAATCCATGAAAAAATATATATTTATCCTTTCTAATAAATTAGTTTTAAATTTATTTGATTATTTTTCTAACTGTTCATTAATCCTCCAAAACCTATATTGTATTTTAATATTTTAAAATCAATTCTTTAAGAACGTGACTCACTTCCATATCACTGATGGTGTTATTTTAATATTTTAGGTTCTTATCTTTATAAAATATTTAAAATAATTACTATTTAGTATAGAATGTTGGAAAACCATAGGTAGTTTTTTGGTTTTGATTATTTTATCATATAGAGTCCAAAACCTAATTTTAGAATTTAATTACGAAATACCCTCTCTTTTTCTATAAAAACCCAACTATACTCTCACTCATCATCACTAAAAAACATTGATCATGATTTTTTTTCTCCCAATTTATATATTAATCACTCCCAAGGTGTTCTCATGCTTTTAAAAATCTCCTTGTAACCTTTTAGAAGTATCCTCCTAAGGTAAGTGGTCTCTCTCTCTTCTTTTCCATTCAATCACCTTCTATGAATTTAGACATTTGAATATCAATTTTTTAGGTATTAATATGTCTATAAATATCAATTAAAATTAAATTTTATTTCCTAATAATGAGATATTATTTATCCCCTCTCGTTATACTCTTTACCTATGCATTTACTAGGTTGAAGGATATTCTCTTCTCTTTATTCAAAAAACATTCTTTTTATTATTCCATTTTATTTACAATTTTTGATGTTGTAATGAATTTTTACACAGACATTTTCCTTTTTTTTATTATTTACATGTACGTATAAACCACCTTTCACTCTAATCAGACCCTTCCATAAATCATTATGTACACCCATTATGCTTCTAATATTAACTTGAGTTTTTTCACGCCAAAATATTATGTAATGATTACCCATCCCCATTTACACTCAAGGATATTTAAGAACATGTAATTATGATTCATTGATTGGGGAAATATATTTATGTAACCTTAAATCCTTATCCGTGGGGATAAAATTAATAAAATTCATTTTTTTTATTGTATGATCTATATGGTACACTTATGCATCATCATGATATGAATATGATGGGTGGGACTGGGATTATATATCCCTATAATGTATTGGGAAATGTTTTTATCTCCTGATATTCTATGTATGGTTTATGGAAGGATATACTAAGAAAACTATGTAATTATTTATCATTAGTTATCCTAGACTTATGTGTATGATGTCATGTTTTATGGTGCTTCAACATACCTAGGTTGTCATGATATTATCATATTATATCATGCATTGGTGTTCATATTTATTATTCTCACACCTTTTATGTCACCGTGATATTCATATAGACTAAAATTTATTAATTTCATCATTTTATTATTTTATTATAACCATACAGGCTTTTATAGCACACCACATTCTCAGGTAAGACCTCGGGTTATCACTTGCAGTTTTAGAAGAGAGATAGAATTTTAAGAGAAAATTGGGGTGTTTTAAAATAATTTCATTTATTACTATTTTAGGATATTTTTATATGTATCAATTTACCGAAATACACTACTCCTCATGATTTTTTAGGTTTTTATTATGTGTATATTTAGTTGATTAATCATGAAATAAAGATTATTAAGGATATGGGTTGTCATAAAGGGTATCATAGGAAAGCCTTGTTGTTTTTAGGGGTTGGGATTAGAAAAGTTTACTTAATTATATAGGTATAATAATAAACATATTAAAACATACCAAAATTATGTTAAAGTATATATTTAGTGGATTAGAATAAATAAAATCACAATTTGAATACTACAAGTGGATGTGTCTTTAACACAGTGGTGCCTAGGTGTAATAACCCCAAAAAGGGAACCTTGAGCAATGACTTGAGTGGTTCATAAAATAAATCTCTTACGACACACCTAATTTTTCACTCCTAGGGGATATGTTTTGGTAAATTCAAAATATATTTACAAAATATTATGAACGGAACAAAAAAACCTTACAAAATTTTTTGTTAGCAAATATTCCAAAGATAAATTAGATTGAGACTGTAACACCCAAACCCAGTTACCCAGAGTCGGTGCATTATTACATAACATTGTCATGATACAAGGAAATCATGTCCCGAAAGACTGATTAGTTTAGTAGCTTTGGAAATACTAGATATATTAATAAGGTCAACATTAAAACTTGAAAAGAAAAGAAACACTAAATTATTCCATTAGAAACATCCAAGCTTCCTAGATTATGCATGCAAGTTACTCATAACTAACTTATTTACATCTATGGAATAATAAAACATATAAAGGGGTGAGCTCAGATGCTCAGTAAGGATAACAATATTGCGGAAACTTTCACGAATAAGCATAAACATTTAAGGCAATGTATAACTATAACAAAAGCCTTTTAAACTTGAACTTCAGAAAAATATGGAAAAATTGAAATGAAATAATTCCATTATTTTTTCACATTGATATTTTACTAGTCGAATAATCACATGTGATATCAATAACCACTTTTATAATGATGGAATGCATAATGTCAGACTATCATAACCACATAGTCAAGGCCTTGTGCCAAGACTACAAATAAGGTTTTGTCAAGGACTTGTGCCAAGACACTAGTTTGTCTCATGAGACCTACTGATGCATCGAGAAGCTATAGCGGGATCCACCCATCACTTACTAAGTCCAATTCATTCCTTATATGAAAAGTTTGAAACATAACATAAACATTTGTATTAAAACTAGCATACAAAATGTCAATAATTTCTCTAAAAACCATGAATGGTATAAAAATAGCATATCCACAGTCAAACATAACTCATTCAATAAAATGTGGAAGATTTTATTATAATATATTAACCTAAATTGAGAATAATGAAGGATATTTACATAGATTAAAATAATCATCAAACTATTGAGAGAAATGTCCCCTTTTCTTGAAAACATTAAAAAGGTGCACTATTTTTCATGAATTTGTTTAAAAATAGATTTTTGAATCAAAGTGTCCCAAACCACTTTGAAACTTTTAAAATGAATTTTAATTTTAAAACATTAATTTCCATATAAATAAAACCATAAAAACCTTTTTAAAACACGGACATTAATGAGAAATATTTTGAATAATAAATCTTTAGAACATTTAAAATAATATTTTAGTTAGATTTCCTAACTAAAAGAGAGACACTTGCATAAAAATAATTAAGGTAATAAAAACATTATAATATCATGAGAATAAATGGATTCCTGATATACTATTTTAAAGTACATTATATACACCATATAAAAGTGATTTGGTGTATAACAACAATGAAGTCTCAATGAAATGTTAATTGAGATGAAATCTCTTATAAAGACTGTATCCTTACATTAAGGATAAATGAACGACAAAATTATGTCTGACAGATATAAATACACTCAATGTGATTGGATATTCAATGTAATTCAATCATAGGACATTCACACATATTCATGTAAAAACAACACCAATGAATGGGATGCTTAACTCAACAAATGGAGATTGAGTTAAAATTACTCTTATCAAGTTCATATCGATGACTTGATAATTTATCAATGGAGTGATTATGTGTATGAAAAGTATATCCACAAAAAGTGGAGTGGAAATTATTACATAATCAAATGAATATTTCTTCCACACATAATCTTGGAGTAAAATAAACAATGAATATGCATAAATCCAAATGAGTGGAAATTGAAATTTCAAATTACCTTATCGATTTGGTAACTTACGAAACATACACCCATGAAAGAAGGATCATACAATGATTATTTAAATATATATAAATTAAATTACATTACACAATGAATACAGTCATGGGAATTACACACACCACATGACATAAATAAGCAGTGAACAATGGAAATTTCACAGAATTAAAAGTGAGAAAAGAAACCCCTTACTTTGTGATTTTTCCTTGGTAGAGGGTAGGTAAAACTCATGTATAATGGTGAAATAATTTTTATTGAATTATAAAATAATCATATACATTAATATGATATCATATATGATCTTTTAACATTGATTTGTTAATAATATCATAGTATTATCATCGTTTCGGGTGTTAATGGATTCGTTTTCCTTTATATTATTTGTTATGTGAGCCACATTTGTTATGGATGGGATGTATCTTATTAATATACAGAATGATATCAAGTCCTTAAAAATTATTTTGTATCATCAAATGAAAATTATTCTTTAATGGATACGATGGGGAATGAATCTCATCGTGTTCGTGAAGATGGTAGTTCGTACGTACGCACGAGCGACAATATCATTCTTTTGATATTAAAATAATATATAATTTGATGGTGTATCATATATACAGAATAATTATCATGGTATATTTATTATTTACATGAATTAAAAATCATTATTATACGCATCCAAATAATAATGTATTGAATAAAAATTACACCATAACGTGGAGACGGTAAGCCATACGTACGCACGTATGGTGACATGTCATTAAAAGGATGGATAGAATAATGAATATGGTTGTACCATATTTATAATAACATCACAGTATATATATGATACTGGAGTTTTTATTTTATAATGGAAATAACAAAGAAAGAATATGTGGAAGAAGAAAGGAACTTGAAAGAGGGTGGTGAAATCATTACCTCTTCGTCGGGTTCACCCTTTTGATTTGGTCAAAAGGGATCCATAGGTTGGATTTCTGATCAAAATAATGCATCTAGGTTGAATTGAGGGAAGTTGAGTGGATATTTGGGAAGGGTTTGACAGAACCAAAATGATGTTAAGGTATGAATTTGAGAGAAGGGGGAGTGCCCTTTTATAAGAGGGGTGAGGGGCACCTTAAGAAAAACATAAAATATTATTTTATAATAAATTAATATTCTGTTTATAATGGATCCAAAGTAACTTATTTCGAGGCTAAGGTTAGTATGGGTCTAAATCCTTTCAACCAATAGATTTTAGAAAGGTTTGGGTCACTATGGTAACATTATCATTTATATTTAACTCTTAGTTGAATAGTTTGACATTTACCATGTCTCTTTGTATTTTTATATTATATGTTTAATAAACATACTATAACAAGCCAACAGAACCCCAAGTGGTTAATTATTAATATATATAACATTATATTATTAATTTGGCTGAACCTTGGATTTTTATGAATAGAATTTCAATTAATAATATAATATTTGTTTTAAAAACACTTTTATGTCAATTTTGACAATATTCGGCATTTTGATTTTTTTAAATTCATTACATCGTTATTAATTCGAAAAAAATTAATATAAACAACCCTAATATGTCATATTAACATTTAAAATTATTGGAAGTCATAAAAAGTCTCAAATTAAATTTATTTGGATATTCATAATATCAATTATTTTAATATTTCATTAATTAGGTAATTACTACATCACCATTGTGTCATAAATAAATTAAATTATTTAATGTCTAAAAATTATAAATATAATACCCTTATGTAAAAAATCATTGTATATTTATAATTAATATTTATAATAAAATTTATATTATCTGTAACAATATATTAAATATGTTCTAGTTATTAAACTTTGATTTTAACTCTTTTAACTCTTCTTTGAATTAAATAATAATAAATGTCCTAATCTAATCCTTATGGACCAAAGAGGTTCATCTTTTATTTATAAGGTTTTTTTGGTCGAATTATACTTATCAATTTGAATTAGGACATGTTTTAGGGTAATAATAATAACATTTTTACCCTTAATTACCATATTTACTTTTAACCATGGTAAATAAAAGTAAAAAGTTACTATTCACTAAAAATTATTTTGATCTTATTGAACCACATTTTACTCCTGGATATTAACCATGTCTCTCCGATTTTTGAAATTCCACTCACAGAATAGGTAAAATTACGTTTTATGGGATTTTGTAAATTCTCCTAGGAGGTGGGTAAAAGACGGTTAAAAGTTCAATAAAAATTTTATATATCTAAAATTATTCTAAACTAACTCCAATGAATTACATTGAACTTATATAGGTATTATGTATCAATTTTGACATTACATAAATTTAAAAAAAATTATTTAATTAAAAAATTGGTTTTAAACTATAACTCAGTTTTTTTCACTATTCATCAAAAATTGAATGTTTTCAGAAAAATACCAAAAATTCACCCCAAGCTAATTTCGATATTCCTAATAAAAAAATAAAGTCTATTTTGAATGTTAAAATGTATAAAATTTTAAAAAGTGGTTATTAATATTCATAATTGGAAGTTTGATTAGTTGTGGTGTGTGTTGGAACTCGAAGTTGCGTACAACACACGCTATTGTATTATTCAAAAAGAAGCATACCGTGGAAGCTTGGGGTGTTATATTCTCCCCTCCTTCAATAAATTGAGTCTTCAGAATTTTTAAAATTTGGCTTGGGAATATAATGTAAAGTCCCACATCAGAAAAAGAGTCAATAAAACTATCACTTTAAAAGAAACAAAGAGAAGTACAAAGGTCGCCCAATATAACCCATACTAGGATTCCATGTAGGAAAACATGGATATAGAAGATAAACTAAGTGAAAAGTTATAATGGAGAGGCATAAATAACATGATTAGGAGAAATTTAACAACAAGAAAACCAAAAACTTATGATGGGAAAAATAGTCATTAGTATCCTAGTAGGAAAAGTAAATGGACAACATTTTTTTAAGTTACATTATATAAAGATGAGGAATTTATTTATGAAATTGACTAAGAAAATAAAGAGATATAATTACTTTTTGAGTAGAGTTTCATTCTTTAATAAATTTCTACCACTAAAACATTTTTTTAAACAATGACTATTCAAGAAGACATGGTCACACTGGAAGAGCTAGAATAAACATCTAAATAATCACATGATCCACAAAGGATAAACTATATATTTACCCTGTCTTTAGAGATTAATCAAAACCAAAATGGTTAGTAAAAGATATTGTGATCCCCAAAAAGGATATTCATTTAGAGAAAGAAACACTAATCTTAATTTCTAAAATTAAACCAACAATACCCCAAAGTTAAATAAATATCAATCAATACAAAATTGTCCTTAAAATCCTTCAATATGATCCAATCTAATATTGAAACCCAAAACCTAGAAGAATATGGTTATGTAGTCTTCCACGTTAAATTGTATCTCCAAATGACATCAACAACTCTTAAAGTCACATACTTAAAAGTAATTAACCTAATCACATATTCTCTATTATAGGTTAATCATTTCCATAAATAACCCAAATCACTATAAATACACAATAAAAACATAGATAAAAATACACCATTACTCCTAAAATGAAATACTATAGTATTCTATTTTCCTTGGGCATATAGTGTTCCCTACAAAACGAACATCTTCCAAAATAACATTTATCACTTAATCACCAAACCATTTTCCTATACTAAGGGTATTCATTTGATAAGACATAAGATCCCAAATAAACATATTATTTATCAATAAAATCATTTAACTAAAAATAATTAGTCACACTAACCAGGGAATTCACATATTCCAGTGGTAGGCGATAAATCCCAATCGTACTCTGGTTGTGGGTTCGATTCCCATAGCTTTGTCCGACGCAACGGGTTGTCACACGGTCTGTGTGTTTTCCTTTTTCAAATATTATATTTTATAACAGTACCAAAATGAGATAAATTCCTAAAAATAATATTACCACAAATGTTATCTCATACATTTCATTTTGATCCCAAAATATAATAACTTGTAATTTCCTCAAACCCAATGATCATATAAAACCAAATGGTTATTTATAAATATATCCACAAGAAAAAAGATATGTCTTCCTCAAATATCATTCTCACATGGCATACTGGAGGGTTACAAATACAAGAGAAAATTATTCCCAAGTAATCCAATCAACAAGGAGCATTAATACTTTTAAACATTTCTCCAACCATTTATTACAATATAGCTTCTTCTTTGACCAAGAAAATATCCTATAGAATAGGGAATTCACTCAGGTAATGGCCAGTTCCCCTACATTTACGGTAAATGACTATAAATGGATTCTTGGGACCAATTTTATTATCTTCCATAGTACTCTTCATTTTACCTATGTAATTATTCAATTTATGTCCTTCTTTCCCACACGTAAAGCATTTCTTTGTTCCATTGAAACACTTTCCTAGGTGTCTCCTTCCATATTTCCTGCATGATGGAAATAGAGGATTCTTTTCTCCACGGTCTCCACTACTGGATCTATTATCATTCATCAACTTTCTCTTCTTTGTTAAGTACAGGAGTTGGTTAATATATATGTTGATGATCATATTTTTTGAAAACTGATTTGGAATGAACACGATATATTTTACACCTATCAAAATTCCATTTTGTTGCTCATTTACACCACCATTCCCACCTTGAACGTCATTCTCAAAGTTACACTGACTTCATTGGAATCCATCTATTGACTAAAACTAGAAATCATTGTGTGAGTAACAGTAGTCATAAAAACATTTAGAGAATATCACGACACTATATTCTCAATTTGAAAAACCTTAGGATTATACAAGGTCATTTATTATCATCTTATATTAAAATACATCAAATCGGTTTGTAATTAAAATTTAAATATTCCTAAGCATATCCCCCGGGAGTGGCGTAACCAAGAGTGCAGCAAGGCTTGTTGTTGTGCACCAGTTCTGATTCGAGTCTAGCTCAAAGCGGTGTTTTTGGGTTTTACCCCTAGGTACATCTGTGCCAGAGCCGCCTCTACCTGCTCGTATCCAAACAGGGATGTATTTCTTTGAAAAATCACAAAATATATAAAATAACAACATTCTAGGAAGTTCTTCTATACTTATTCTCAATGTCTATTGTAGGGATATGTGCTCTAATCATAGTTTATCTAAATCTAGTTTCCAAAGTTTGTACTAAACATCCTATGATACCAATTGTAACACCTCGACCCCAGTTACCCAGATTCGGTGCATTATTACATAACATTGTCATGATACAAGGAAATCATGTCCCGAAAGACCGATCGGTTAAGTATCCTTGGAAATACTATATACATTAATAAGGTCAACATTATAACTTGAAAAGAAAAACAACACTAAATTATTCCATTAGAAACATCCAAGCTTCCTAGATTACGCATGCTAGTCACTCATAACTAACTTCTTCACATCTTAGGAAAAATAAAACATAGAAAGGGGAGCACTAATATTCTTAGTAAGGATAACAATATAGGGGAAATGTTCACAAATAAGCATAAACATTTAAGGAAATGTATAACTAAAACAAAATCCTTTTAAACATGAACTTCAGCATAATATGGAAAAAATGAAATGAAATAATTCCATTTACTTATTCACATGGATATTCTACTAGTCAAATAATCACATGTAATATCAATAACCAAATTATTAATGATGGAATGCATAATTCCAAACTATCATAACCACATAGTCAAGGCCTTGTGCCAAGAATACAAATAATATTTTGTCAAGGCATTATGCCAAGACACTAGTTTGTCTCATGAGACCCACTGATGCATCAAGGATCTATAGCGGGATCCATCCATCACTTACTATGTCCAATACATTCCACATATGAAATTTTTGAAACATAACATAAACATTTGTATTAAAACTAGCATACAAAATGTAAATACTTTCCAAAAACCATGAATGGTATAAAAATAGCATATCAACAGTCAAACTTAACTCATTAAATACAATGTGGAAGATTTTATTGTAATTGATTAGCCTCAATTGAGAATAATGAATGATATTGACAGAGATTGAAATAATCATCAAACTATTGAGAGAAATATCGCCTTTTTTTAAAATATTTAAAAGCCAAACTATTTGTCATGAAGTTGTTTAAAAATTGATTTTTCAATCAAAGTGTCCCATACCACTTCGAAACTTTTAAAAGGAATTTTAATTTTAAAACATTAATGTCCATATAAATAAAACCTAAAACCCATTTTTAAAACATGGACATTAATGAGAATGATTTTGAATAATAAATCTTTAAAAAATTTAAAATGATATTTTAGTTAGAGTTCCTAACCAAAAGATAGACACTTGCATACATATTAATTGAGGTAATGAAAAATTTTAATATCATTAGAATAATGTGATTCATGATATACTATTTCAAAGTACATTATATTCACCATATAAAAGTGATTTGGTGTATAACAACAATGAAGTCTTAGTGGAATGTTAATTGAAATGAAATCTATTATAAAGACTGTATCCTTAGGTTATGGAAAAATGAACGACATATTTATGTGTGACATATATAAATACACTCAATATGATTGTATATTCAGTGTAATTCAATAAGAGGTCATTCACACAAATTCTTGTAATAACAACACCAATGAATTTGATGCTTAACTCAACAAATGGAGATTGAGTTAAAATTATTCGTATCAAGTTCATATCGATGACTTGAGAATTTATCAATGGATTGATTATGTGTATCAAAAATATATCCACATAAAGGGGATTGTAAATTATTACATAATCAAATTAATATTGATTCCACACATAATCATGGAGTAAAATAATCAATGAAGAATGCATAAAGCTGAATGAGTGGAAATTGAAATTTCAAATTCCCTTATCGATTTGGTAACTTAGGAAACATACACCCATGAAAGAAGGATTATACAATGATGATGTAAATATCCATAAATTAAAGTATATTACACAATGAATAGAATAATGGGAAGTACACACACCACATGAAATACATAAGCGGTGAACAATGGAAATATCACGGAATTAAAAGTGAGATAAGAAATCCTTTACTTTGTACTTTTTCCTTGGTCGAGGGTAGGTTAACCTCCTATATAACGCTGAAATAATTTTTATTGAATTATAAAAGAATCATATAGATTAATATGATATCATATATGATCTTTTAATATTGATTTGTTAATAATATCTTAATATTATCGTCTTTTCGGGTGTTAAAGGATTTGTTTTCCTTTATATTATTCATTATGTGAGCCATATTTGTTATGGATGGGATGTATATTATTCATATCCATAATGATATCAAGTCCTTAAACATTATTTTTAATAATCTAATGAAAATTAGTCTTGAATGGATACGATGGGGAATGAATCTCATCGCGTTCGTGGAGACGGTAGTCCGTACGTACGCATGAGCGACAATATCATTATTTTGATATTAAAATAATATATAATTGGATTTTTTATCATATATACAGAATGATTATCATGTTATATTTATTATTTAACTGAATTACACATCATTATTATACCCATCCAAGTAGTATTGTATTGAATAACAATTACACCACGATGTGGAGACGGTAAGTTGTACGTACGCACGTGTGGTGACATTTCATTCAAAGGATGGATAGAATACTGAATATGGTTTTACCATATTTATAATAACATCAATGTATATAGAGGATGATTGAGTTATTATTCTAGAATGGAAATAAAAAATAAATAAGAAGTGGAAGAAGAAAGGAACTTGAAAGAGGGTGGTGAAATCATTACCTCTTCTTCGGGTTCTTCATTTCGATTTGATCAAAATGGCTCCTTAGGTTGTATTTATGATCAAATTAGGGCATCTAGGTTCAAGTGAGAGAAGTTGAGAGGATATATGGGCAGGGTTTGGCCGATTTAGAAGGCTTTTAAGGTATTAATTTGAGATAATGGGGGTGCCTTTTTATAAGAGGGGTGACATGCACCTTAGGAAAAACATAAAATATTATTTTATAATAAATTCATATTTGGTTTATAATGGATCCAAAGTGACTTATTTCCAGGATAAGGAGGGGATGGGTCTAAATCCTTTCATCCAATAGATTTTAGATAGTTTTGGGTCAGTATATTAACCTTATCATTTATATTTAACTCTTAGTTGAATAGTTTGACATTTACCATTCTCTTTGTATTTTTATATTATATGGTTAATAAACATACTATATCAAGAGAATAGAACGCCAAGTGGTTCATTATTAATATATATAACCGTATTTATGTCATTTTATGGAACCTTAGATTTTTAGGAATGGAATATCAATTAATAATATAATTTTTTTAAACACTTTTATGTCAATTTTTACACTATTTGGTATTTTTTTTGCTAAATTCATAACAGAATTATTACTTCAAAAAAAATTCATCTAAAAATGATAATATGTCATATTAACCTATATAATTAGTGTAATTCATAAAAAGTCTCAAATTACATTTATTTTGATATTTATAATATCAATTATATTAATATTTCATTAATTAGGTAATTACTGCATCACCATTGTGTCATAAATAAATTAAATTATTTAATGTCTAAAAATTATAAATAAAATACCATTATGTAGGAAATATGTTTATCTTTATAATGAATATTTATAATCAAATATATCTTATGTCTATGCCTATATCAAAAATGTTTTAGTTATTAAACATTGATTTTAACTCTTTTAACTCTTCTTTGAATTAAATAATAATAAATGTCTTAATCTAATCCAAGTGAACCAAATAGGTTCATATTTTATTCCTAAGGTTGTTTTTGGTCGATTAATACTTAGACAATAGAATTAGGACATGTGTTAGGGTTATAATAATATCATTTTTATCCTTAATTACCCTATTTACTTTTAACCATGGTAAATAAAAGTAAATAGTTACTATTCACCCAAAATTATTTTTATCTTAATGAATCACATTTTACTCATTGATATTAACCATGTCTCTTAGTGTTTTTAAATTCAACTCATAGAAGCGGTAAAATTATTTTTTATGTGAATTTGTAAATTCTCTGAGGAGGTGGGTAAAAGACAGTGAAAAGTTCAATAAAATTTTTATATATCTAAAATTATTCTAAACTAACTCCAATGAATTACCTTGAACATATATAGATATTACATATCTATTTTTACCTTTATTAAATTTAAATAAAATAAATAATTATTTAAAAAAAATCGGTTTTAAACTATAACTCAATGTTTTTCACTATTCACCAAAAATTGATTGTTTTCAGAAAAATACCAAAAAATCACCCTAAGCTAATTTCTAAATTCAGAATCAAAAAATGAAGACCATTTTGAAAGATAAAATTTATAAAATTTCAAAAATTGTGTATTACTATTCATAACAGGTAGTTTGATTGGTTGTGGTTTGTGTTAGAACTCGAAGTTGCATACAACACACGCTCTTGTATTATTCAAAGAGAAACATACTGTGGAAGATTCGGGTGTTATACTGACATTAAAAATTTATAGGTTAATAAATTTATTCTATTTAGTATTTATCCCTTAAATTTCAATATTTTAGCCTTTATATGTTTAATAGTGTGAAAATCATCATCCCTGAGTCTATATTGAATTAATTAAATTATTAGAACTATAATCAAACAGTGAAAGATAGGATTGTCATCTATACATGAACATCATATGTTCTATATGACTGTAGTTCAATGAATTTATGCATTTCTCACAAGTTTTGTAGAACTATTCAAAAACATCACTAAAACATGGAAGTAGTTCTATCTTTGAAAATTAAAATCCAAATAATATTTCACCCCAAGTATATAACTTCTCCCGTATCAATATTTTTAGGCTGACATTCCCATATAACCTTATCATACTCCCTTCAGTATAATTCAATGAAATTCTAGCTGTGGATTGTATTTCCTTAAATAGAGAAAACATAAATTACTGGGAGAAGTAAATCACCCTATTTACCTTGAATTTCCTTCCAATTACATAAAAGTGTAAGGAGGAGGATGAATCTCCTTTGGTATCATCATCTCAAGAAAGGATATTATTTTCTTATAAGCCAAAATATATAGCTAAAATGATTAAAACCAAATAAAATATCAACCATGATGAGATTACCATTTTATGGAAATATATCTGTATATTTCCTGAATTATTGTATGGTATTTATTTGGAACATTATATTGCTTTCTCAATCAAGATTATATACAGAGCATTTCCAATATTCAATACTCTATATAGAATTTACATTTTTGAACTTGAATGGATGAATATGAGACTACATGTGAATCTAGATAAAGGGTTTATATGACCATATTCTTTACCATGGGGTGAATCGATCCAAATTTTTAACAAGAGGGATGGTTCAATGCACTTATGCATTGATTATCATGAGCTCAACAAGATCAAGATAAAGATTAAGTATCCTTATCCCTGAATTTATGACTTGTTTGATCAGTGATGTGAATCGTAATACTTCTCAATGGTAGATCTTTTGTGATGATGTTGTCATGTAAATGTGAAAAATGTGGAAATCCCAAACAATTATTTTCATATAAGGTACGAGAACTATGACTTCATAGTGATTCAATTTGAACTAATTAATTCTCCAGCTATCATCGTATAATTTATTAATAGATTCATTAGGTATTACCTCGATAAATTTTTGGTAGTCAATATAGACGATATACTTATCTACTAGAAAATTTTGGTAGAACATTGCGATCATTTTAATGTTGTATTAAAGACCTTGTAAAATATAAATTTTCATGAAATGTACATAATGTGTTACTTTTGGATGGGTAAAGTAACATTTAGTGGGCATGTTATCACCAAAAAATAAATATTTTTATCCTTAAAAATAGAGGAAATTAAAGGATGACCAATGCCAACATCTATGATTGAGATCTAATGCTTCCTTGAATTAGCATGGTTCTATCATCAATCATTGTGAAACTTCTCATGATTTTCAATCCCACTAAACAAGATAACTTTTAAGGGAGTGAATATTTTCTAGAATGATGAATGAGAAGAAATATTTAAACAGTTATGGTAAATGATAATCATTATACCTATGATCACATTTCCCCCTAGTGGGGAAAGATTATTTATCTACAATGATCAATCCAAAAAAATTTGGGTTGTGTGCTCATTCAATATGAAAAAGTTCTAGAATATTAAACATTCCAATTAAATACCCATGAGAGAAACTACCCAATGCATGATCTTGAATTGGCTGTGTTGATCGTCATGTTGAAGATTTAGTGAAATTATCTAGATGGGGAGAATCTTAACATATATATGGATCATATAGTCCTTAAGAAGATATTCATAGAAAAGGGGATCAATATGTTCCAATGAGGGTGGTTAGACCTGATCCAAGATTATGATTTTTAAATCCATTAATATCCTTGGAAAGAAAAATAGTGGTTGATGCTATGAGTATAAACGATCTAGAAACCATATCCATGATGTGGATTAAAAGGGATCCAATATTCATTGACATGCATATTGATATAAATGGATTCCATAAAAGGAACCTTATCCAAACATGATCAAATAACCTCTCAACTATCCATTCTTAAAAGGATCAAGGAAGCTCAAAAATATGATCTTGAAAAATATAGAATTTAAAAAAATATACCATAGATCCACTTTTCTAAACATTTTTTTATAAGTTTCTGAACCCAGATATATGCCACATCAAAACCAGTACTAAAGATGGAACTTTTGGATGATTGTTTTAGACTATCATTCTCTATTGATCTAGGAATCATTAATATGTATAGATATATGAAGAAACTTTTCTGGTGGGATAACAAGAAGATTGATATTATAGAAATTGTATCTCAATTCTTGGTATTTCCACAAGTCAAGGCTCAATTTTAAAAGTAACAGGTTATAATGAATCCATTTCCTATAATAGTATAGAAATGGGAAAATATAACCATGGATTTCATCATAGGGATCCCCAAGAAAATTAATGTTAATAACACCATCTAGGTGGTAGTTGATATCCTTACAAAGTCAGTACATTTCATTTCTATAAAGAAATATTTCTCTCTTGGAAAACTCTACAAGATATACATAAGGGAAGTGGTAAGACCCCATAGATTACAAATCTATCTTATATCTGATTGAGGTAAAATTGTTACCTATGTTTTCTAGATAAGACTTCACCATTAATTAGATATGAATCTTATTTATAGTACTTCTTACCACCCTCAAATGGATCGTTAATCTTAAATAACTAATCAAACTCTTGAGAATATACTGAGATCATGTTCAATAGATTTATAACGATATTCCAACCAAAACATTCCCCTAGTATAGTTCTCATATAAAAATAGTTTTTATTCTAAAATTAAAATGGAACCTTGTTACGCTCTCTATGAGAATAGGTGTCAGACTCCAACATGTAGGGATAATGTTGGAGAGTGAAATATTTTGGGTCCTGATGTCATCCAAGAGATGACAGAGAATGTTATCACTATTTAATATCATATAAAAATTGTAAAAAGTTGATAGAAAATATATATAGATAAACATCTATGAGATCTATAGTTTCTAGTCATAGATAAGGTTTTCATTTATATAACACCATAAGAGAATGTCCTGGGTTTTGTTAAGAAGGTAAAGATTAGTCCAATATACATTGTCCCCTTTGAGATCCTTGATCACATCAAAGTTGTGGCCTATCGACTATCACTCCCACATATCCTATCCCATTTACATGATGTGTTCCATGTATCCTTCTTGAGGTGGTTCATATCATGCCCCTCACATATACTAAACCCATATGTGGTACCTTTGAAGAATGATATTTCATACGAGGATTATCCAGTGAAGATCTTAGATCATACATACAATGTTCTATGAAACACGACAACTCACCTAGTAAAAGTATTTTGGTAGAACTAAAAGATTTATTACGTGACATGGAAACTAGAATAGGTGATGAAAAATAAGTACCCTTGTTTATTTTAGTGTATGAAATAGTGTTTTAAGGTAGAAATTTATTGAGGAAGAATCTATTGACCAGAAATTTTATGAATGAAATTCCATTTTAAATGAATAAATTCCTTATTAAGTAATATTGTTATTTAAAACATATGTACAAATTTGGTTATTTCATAATAATTATAAAATATATCATTTCATATTTAAAATTTCATTAATCATCTTAACCATTCATACTATAGTTTTTGTGAAGTAATCATTAATATTATTATATTAAAGATAATGGTAAAGTATAATTTACACAGATGAAAGAAGTGATGGCGTCAACCAGTATTATCATACCATATAAATATCATTTATCAGATATTCTATGCAAGATTAAATCACTGACATTTACCCCTGATGAAGTACATGCTGAGATTCGACAACTAAAGCTTGATAAAATTTATTTTTGGAAAAAGTTTATGCTTATCAAGATCATGGACCAAAAAATGCTTTATGAACAACCCCAAGAAATAAACACTATCAAAAAACTTACCCTTGGGTATATGTTGGTGTAATAATGGGTTATGTATCTAGACACTAGAAATATGAATTTGAAAACCTTCTTTTTTAATGAAATAATGATGATATTTATTCTTTTTAATTAATACTTTATAAATTATTATATAATTATTTTGGTCAAAAATAGATTTTCATATGAAGAAATAAAAAACATTGGGAAATATATACTCTCAATTAAGACACTAATTTTATAATTTCAATAATTTTTTAAATAAATATTACTTTAATAAAATATTATTATGAAATAATATTTATTTAAATATAAATGATAATATAATTTAATAAAGTCCAATGTAAATTTTATAACAGTTAGAAAGTGGTTATTATCATAAAAGATAGTATTTTTAGTAAATATGGATTTTTATTTAAAATATACAATTATAAAATTTAGAAAATTATTTTGATAAAATAAATATTTCTTTTAAAATCATCAAGTTTAAATTATCCAATGTAAAATTTTTCAGAATTTTATAAGATGATTGAACTTGTTGGTGAAAATTAAATATGATATAAATATACATTCTATATTATGACATCATAATGGACCACAAGTAATGATATAAATTCTATAAAAGGAATATATGACTAAATATATATTTCCCCTTTAAAAAAATTTATTTCTGATGTTATTTGATCAATTTTATAATCCCTTAATTAATCCTCAAAAAACCAATATTGTATTTTTAATGTTTTATAATCATTTCTTTAAGAACATGACTAACTTATACATCTCAAATGTTATTATTTTATGGATTTAGGTTATTATCCTTATAAAATATTGAAAAACACTCTTCTTTGGTAGAAACCATGTCATGTTTTCTGGTTTTTTTATTATATAGAGTCGGAATCCTATGTTTAAAAATTAATTAAGAAATATCCTATTTTTTCTATAAATAACCACGAAAAATCCAACTAATATTCTATAAAAACCCATTTATATTTAATTTCCTCTCCCTAATCCACTCTAAATACCTCATAAGGTGTTACAAGGATCTTAATAAACACCTTTAATTCTTTTAGAAGTGCCCTCAAAAGGTAAGGATATATCTATTTTTTTCCCTTCAAACACCTTCATTGAATTTATCCTTTTGAATATCAATTGATTATATTTCAATAACTAAATAAATATACCAATACTGTTAAATTTATTCCATAATAATGAGATATTATTTATACCCTATCATTATACCATTTACATAAGCTGTTATTTTTCCTAAGTGGATTCTCTCCTCCTCCTCATCCAAGTACTTTCTTTGTATAATGAAATTTTATTTCCATTAATTAATGTTTTATTTTGTTTTTACACATACATTTTAATATTCCTATTATTTCTAATTAATGAGGGACTAACTTTCACTCTCATTAAACCCTTTCATGAATCTTTATATTCACCCATTATGCTGCAAAATTTATCCTGCATTCTTCCATGCCAAACATTTGTGTAGTAAATACCCATCCCCAATTCCACTCATGGGTTTTATCATAGATTTTAAAATCCTTTATTTATTACGTAATTAAATGTATATAACCCAAAATCTTTAGTTTTGAGGATAAAATGATGAAATTAATTCTTATTTTGTATGATCTATGTGGCACACTAGTAATTGTATATGATATGAATGTGACGATTGGTTATGAAATTATATATCCATCCAATGAAATTGGTAATGTTTTATCTCACGATATTCAATTTATGGTGAATATAATTTTACTCTAATCACAATATGTTATTATGTCTCGATATTTATCATTGACTTATACTTTGTATTTTATATTTTATGTTATTTATTCATTCATATATCGCATTTATATTATCATATGATCTCATGAACTGATGTTAGTGTTTATGATTCTCAACCCTTTTATGTCACCTTGATATACCTTCTGAGTTACATGTATTAATTTTATCATGTTATTATTTTTGTATTCCCCTAATGTGATTTATATCTCTCTTATTTCTTTCAAAAATCCCCCTGTTATCCCATGAATTTGTATAAGAAAAATATAATTGTAAGATCATTTTTTTAGTTTTTAAATAATTTAATTATATCCCCATTTAATGTTATTTTTATATATATCAAATTATTTAAATACACATGGCCACTTGATATTTCGGTTTTCTTCTTATGTGTATCAATATGTAATAGGTCATGAATTAATGTGTATTAAGGATATGGGTTGTCATATTATTTTTATAAATATGATAAGAAAACATCATTCAAATTATTTATAGTTATTATTAATCATGTAATTATGAGTTCATAATAGTACACTTTCTCCTTTCCTTATTCCTTTGATAATAAATTTGATTTTGGGTTGCATGAAAGAATCCACTCTAGACCAAATAATATGCGCCTAATAATATTGGTGAGTGAACCTTATAAAAAATTGATGGGTACATGTGTTCTCTCCTTCACTCAACCTCTCATGATTTTATTATCAACATAGAGATATATTCTCACCAATCAATGACAAGAATCACTCAATTTGTGAGAGTTGGTGTTTTTTGTAATTGAATATTCAACCCCCCCCCCCCACACACACACAAACACACAGACACATAGTAGTGATTTACTCTCCCTTAATCCTCATAATGTCATGTGGGAGACATGTATAAGTTATGCCTATACCCCCGATACAATAGGTTATGTCCTCTTGAAATTTGTGAAAGTTTTATATTATGTACACAGTGTGTGAGACTCAAAGGGGTACTCAACATGTATTACCACAACTTGATTTGTGTCGGGGTTGAATCACACATGTTTCCAAGGGGAGGTTTACAGTTAGTAGATCCAACAAAATCACTTTAGCAAGTAACACCAACAATATGGGTCTAGTTATGATCGAGGTACATAGTGTGTTTCCCCTAGCATACATGTTGTGTACGGCCAAATGTCTAGATAGGCATATACTTTTATAAACATCAAGTTTGGAGACCTAAGGTTACAAAACGTGTATACTTAAGGTATACCTAATGTGATATTTATCTTATTTAAAAGCTTAATTTTCATTATAAAGGAGTATAGTTTCGGTGTTTCAAAAAAAATATGTGATTATTAATTTGAAACCCAAAAATACTAGTTATCCAAGATCCACACTTGTGTCACTGATATTGCCTCTAACTTCTCCTAAACCACAATGGTTGACCTCCTCAATCACTTTTTCCACTCTAGTGACACATTTTTTGTCATCTATCACTAGAAAGACTATAATGAATTCTTTTTCATGCACCCCCAATGTCTATAACACCACATTCATAAAACTTAATCCACACTACCACATCTCATATGACCTTCCATTTCCCATTAAACATCTTGCACAACTAATTCTATACTTCCTTGTCCAAATCATCTCCTCACAAGACAAGGAATTTCTATCTCATTGATCCAAACCAAATTTATCTAACCACTAGAAATGAATAATACTTAAGGAACATGGGTATATAGAATAGATTAAAATATAGATTTGGTTTCCAATACAATTATCCATTCGCACTTCATCAAGCGAGAAACTTCTAAACATGAGGAATGTGAAAATAACTATAAATTTTTATAATATTATTAACAAAAAAATGATGGATTTCAAATCATGAATGACAAATAAGGAATAATATTCTAATCTCAAAATCAGGAAAAACATAAAAAAAAATTAAAATAATGAGTCTTACCATGATTTGGAATCTTTCGTTGTAGTTGTTAAAATCATCATTTGGTTTTTTATTGGAATTTCATTCAAATAACACATTTATAGGATCTAAAAAACTGATTATCCTAATGTATCTCCCTCCTTCAAATCAAATTATGTTTTATGGAAAATGTGTCTAATATCTAATTATAGATATAAATGATTAATGAATAATATAATCTTATGGTTTTTGTAAATAATTATCTAATTAATATTTATTTATTAATTTAATAACGCACATGTAATGGGACTAACATAAGAGTCATGGTTCATAAACCAAATTTACACCTCCCCTAGGGTAAACCCTATATTATGAATGAAACTACGACATTGGTTTCCCCACTGGGACATTATTTAAGATATATTTATGCTAACATGTGTGAAATAAATATTTATTTAATAAATAAATATTAAAAAATATTCTATACTTTCATAAGTTTATAAACTCCTCAAATCTTATCCTAAGAGTAAACACCATTTTTCAAGGAAAACTAAATTATTAGTGAATTTTATTACGGTAGTCCACTAGTGTAAATTTTGATGGGTTTTGAAGGAATTAAATTCATACTAAATTAAATACAAAAAATAACCAACACCAAAAACAATCTTGATCTATCTATATGTTTATAATTAATAATAAAAAAAATAAAATAATAGTTTATCTTACATTAGACGATTTAGGATTTAAATAAATTTTTGGTAATGACCACTTAGTAGAAACTATCAGGTTCCTCCAACCAAGGGTATCCATGGGTCACGTGAATCTCTAGAATCTCTGGAAGGATATCCCTTAAGACATAGTTTTATAGAACATTGATTTTGAATATTGGAGAGAATAAATAACCACAATTTTTTCAGATAATGAATTTTATAAAATTTGGATGCTACAGGTATCCCACATAAACCAAAAAACTGAGATCCTATATATATATCCATAAATATTCACGATTTCAATATTAAACATTTGGATATATTAAAAGGATCACTTCATAAATTCTACATGACTTAATACTATTGTAACTCATGTATCTTTATTTATAATTAATATATTAACATGTAAAATATTAATTTTGGACTTTTAAACTCCTCTAATCATCATCATATGATGGTCCAATCTAAAATAATAACATGGAGTGTGCAGTTATGGATGAACCATGTGATTTCTCAAATAAAATAAACTATCATAAAGAGAACTACCATGTTATTAAACTTACCTTGTTGTACTATATCCCATGTGAGAACAGAACATGATCTAAACCACCATGTTTTGGTGATTCCATTAGATTATAATTCCATAAATATCCTACTTGACCATAAGGTGCGTAAACGTAGCACACTTTCACCTTATCCCCATCATATGTTAAAAATTGTGAAACCATATCCAAAAATCTTTTTGGATATCTTTAGAAACAATTTTTGGGATATAAATTATATATTTCAATATTTTTCCAAATCATATATAACAACTCATGAAAATCAATCTGGAACTACTTTTAGATATACTCAAAAATATATTTGCAGTATATCTAAAATTTTAATAAAATTAATACTAATTTTCAAAAAAAAGTGTGATTGCATTATCCATTGTAGAGTAGTAGAAATTATGAATTACTAAATCCTTAAATTTTAATAAATAGAATTCTCTATAAAAGTGATAATACTAATCATTATATAAAGGGATCTTTTATGATATCTTAAAAACAAAAGTATCTATATAGATTTTTCTTCCAGTCTCATCATATACATGTATGCATAGTCATATAATCCCTTTGTTAAAGACGCCAAGTGGACATGGGACATAGAGTATGTCAATCCCACATAACCAACTCATATTTTCTTGATTATCCAATTATATACAAACCAAGTATATGAATTCATTATATTTCATTCAGCTATGTGGATGAGTACATAACATTACATTCACCCAATTAGATAAGGAAATTACAAGTACCCTATCTAGGTATGTTTATACAGTTATTTATTCTATCTCAATCGAGATCCAGGATTTCTTAATCATCATGTGAGAGGAAAATTTTCATCTTGGTTAAGAATCAACTGATTACATGATTAGGAACATACCCAACAATCCCCTTAATAGCTAAGCCTCAAGGATTATGTAACAAAGGTACCAAGGTATGGAGGTTCCCAATATAATTATCTTTCAAATCTTCTGTATGGGGAATCAATATAAAACATTCACCCATAGTATACCAAATACATAATGTATGAAACTTTATGTGGTATACATAGTGGGTTATCTCGAACACAAAAATCATTTTTTCCTTTTGAGAATATTTAATATCTCTATATGAAATTATACTCATTCTAACCATAAAATTCCATGAAAAACTATAATACTCCATGAGGAACATCTATTATGGATTAATCAAATTATAACATTGAGAGTTCAAATACCATTTCACTTCATGCCTTAATACATCCAACATGAAAGAATGATAAATTGGACACAACCTTTTATACAAAATTATAAATTTTCATATTCTAAACTCTTTTAATAATAATTAATAAAATTGTACATAAAAACTCATCCAACTATATCCTATATGATAGAATACCAGAGAGGATTTATTTTTTATCTACTTTTAAGGTTCTATTAAATTCATTACATCTCTATCTAATTCCTACGACATCTCTATGTTACCACCTAATAAAACCCTCTCACTAAAACCCTTTAACTGGTAACATATATAATTAAATCTATTTTGAATAATGGTTTGACTTATGAATCATATTTCTAATGTTCAACTCATTGAACATATTATTTAAACACAATTACATCAAAACACAAATTTTTTTGATATTAATAATTTATTGTTCCTACATATAATAATTTTTAATCAGTGCATCATCTTTTTTCTTATGAATTTTTTATTAAACATTTCATTTGAGATTATTTGGTAACTAGTGTAACTTTGTACATTTTTATTTGACATCATATAATAAACTCTTTTAGAAAATTAAGTGGCTTTCACTATATTATGGAAAAATAATATAATTCTTTAAATTTTATTTAATGATATACCCAAAAAAAGTTTTTATTATATTAATTTATTTTCACTTCAAATATTTAAATGTTTAATCCTTTATTTATTATACTTGATCTTCTTTAAGTCCAAATATACTCCCACTAGCCTCTTAAAAACTATATTTGTAACAACCTAGAATTTTATCATTGGAATTCACCAAAAAATAATTATTTCAACTATTTTATATAACATATTAGAATATAGAAACCAAAAAAACGTTTTTACATGATAATATATTTTAATGAAGTCCTAAGTAAATTTATTAATTGTCAGAATATTTATTTTAAAATGAAATAAATAAAGTTCAATAAATTAGGATATTTATCAAAAAGTTTAAATTATAATGTTTAGAGAATTATTTAAATGAAATATAATTCATCTTTTTACTCATCGCATCAAAACTAGTTTAGGGTATTTTTTTATAATTTTCTAAACAAACATGACTTTTCAGTTAGAAAGAGAAACTTTGGTTTTTACGAAATACCATAAATCTTATGAAATATTTATTTTTTTATCATGATATAAAGTTAATTAAACGTTATAATTTATAAAAATTTATTTTATTGAATGTCATAATAGATAGGGATTTACATTTGGAAACACACGCTTATTATTTTTGAAACCCACGATTTTAACCATTAAAAACTACTTTTTTAGTTTTATGGGTATCACATTAGAATTTATTTTTTATACTTTTAAAATTTTTAAAAAAGTTAAATGAGTTGTATATTTATAATTATAAGGACCTAATTAGGTAATAAGTTCAATTTAATTTTTTTAAATAAAAAAATTCCATGGTAAAAAAAGTTACCATAGTATAAGTCAAATAGTTTAGTAGGTAAAAGCTAAAAGGTAAAGGCTTAAAATACCTAAAAACTAAAAAAATTAAATAGTTTATTCATGTTTTTTATAACATAACCGAAATGTAAAAAATTAATTATCTATATAATTCATTTTAATTACTTCCACCCAAATGTGGTTGGCCTTAAATATAAAATATTTATTATTTAATGACTTAAAACTACCCCTAATCAAGTATAAATACCACCCATCATAGACCCATTTCTTCTAAAATGACTTGAATATATTAAAATATCTTAAAATTACTATCCTATACACTCCACCATGTTCAACTTCTTAGGTATCCCCCAAATACCAATTCCATGTTCCTTAAGGTGTCCTTTAAGGAGGTGATATTCAAGAGGAAACTTTCTGAAACAACCTCTCTACATTTCTTTTCTTCTTATATATTCTTCTCACCTCCTTAATAAATAAAGGAATAAATAATATATTACCATTTATATACTGTAATTTTATATTGGTAATGTAATATCTTATATCCATCCCTTTTATTATATCCTCTTATTCAAAGAAACGAAACCATTGTCTGAATTATGGCGTTTAACTGTATATTTGGATAATGAGTTTTTTTCAATTAGCTCTTTCAATGAAGGTCATAGAAAAATAATTCTAGTAAAATAATATTCTAAGGGGAAAAAATAACCTATTTCATGTTTTGGAACTAATATATAAACATAATTTTAAATAAAATGAAACTAGACCATTATGGTTAGACTAAAAACCAAAATAAACTAAACATTTATCACAAACGTATTATCAAATGAATCATCCTCATGTTAGAAAAAAAATATATATGGGACCATTTAAAATTATGGAATTTCATGAATACCATTTCATTTCACATCTATTGTTTTTTCCATTATACACGAATATCCATAATTATACACAAATGAGTTGACCATGAAACAATGAAATGAACACTCCTCAAAACAATGAAATTGATCTTTATAACTCATCGAAATTGTCTTAAAGAAACATAATAAAATTTTAGTAAATAAAATATATATTTCTAGAGTTATTAATTATTTAATTAATGAACCTAATTTGATTATATAGTAAATTAAGTGAATGTTCATAACACATTCATATATAAGGTAAAGGATCTTTTTTAACCTCCAAATTTCCTTTGGGCTATGCTTTCTCTCCCTTTTCCTCAATTAATCACTTTCTTATATACTTTTACCATATTTTATTATATGTTCCACATGTATTTATTTATCTCAATTCATCCTTATTTGATGGTTAATTACATTTTTTAATAGATTCCCTTCTTAATTCCTCACAAATAACCAAACCTGATTAAATGGAACTTCTCTATTTCTTACCCATTTTCATGTATACAACATAAACTATTTTTGGCCTCCAGTATTTTTTTTAATATCAATAAATATATCATGAAAAATATATATATTCTCATTTCTGGTTTTATTGATATAATTATACATTTGTCCTCTTTAAATATACTTTATTCTATTCCCTAAAATTATGCTTAATTGGAACATTTATAAAGTTACCAAGCCACACTCTTTATTGTTTTAAATTAAGTTGGAAATAATTATTCATGATTTACTCTTGTTATTAATTTTTTAATGACCATGAATGTTTTAAACCAATTATTTTATGGATAACATTGTTATACTCCCTTTGGTTATGCCTTCTGACATGATTAAAAAACCCATTTCTTTCCATTGGTAACACTTATGTTTATTCCTTATGTTCGATTATTTATGTTTCTTGAATATGCATGAAAATATTTTTATGGGTGCACCGATATAGAACTCAAATGCATTGGGTAATGTTTTAGTCCCATGAGATGTTATGTATGGTATTATGGAGTAACCTAATCCATTATGGGAATTTATTCACCATGTGATATAATCATGGCAGTTGGCCTTGACTCATGTTTATGTCATGTTATATGTTGTTACCACATTCTTATGTTTCAATGATCATATGATTCCATGATATTTATATTATGATTACATATTTTTATTCATGATCCATGACTTTTATGTTATCATGATATTCCTTCTAAATCAGGTGTTATGCTTCAATCCCATGTTTGTTCTCTTACTATGCATTTTAGCTCATCCCTTTTATCAAAGTTTTTTCCAGCATACTCTATGTAATTATAGAAGAAAAACGGAGTTGGGAGATCATTATGGAGATTAATTAAACTATTTTTATTCTATATTCATGCTTTCTAATAATATACCTATTCTTATAAAGACATTATACTTTTTGATTGTCAGTTTTTATTTAATATATAATTATTCTTAAAACCATATAATATTATGTGTAAAAATATTGGGTCTCAATAGTTAGTATCAGAGCATGGTATATTCAGTTTTTTAGATTTAGACTATAAAACTTTAATAATAATTCTATAGGTAATTAAATCATAATTTATAACCTATATTGAAGCCGATGAAATCATAAGTTAGGATATAATTTTCTTTTATAAGTTTATCATTATTTTTTTATAAATACATTTTTATATGATCATTATCTAATTATTCAAGCCCCCTAATTTTATCTTCTCTTTTATAATTTAATGGTAGAAAATAGGATAACTCATTTAATAAATCAAGGTGATAGGAAATGTGATGATTTCCTTAATGAGTGTACAAACTTTATGGGAATGGTATCTTAGAACTTCATGACATTACTGGATCAACCAGATCAAGATATGAATAATAAAATGAATTGTGTGGAACTCCATCCTTCTCCTAATAAAGATAATGTTTTGGGAGAATCCTTTATGCGACAAAGTCCTCTTATCTTTAGTGGTAATTATGATACCCTAATGATAGAACAATGTATTGACTCCATTGAGAAAATATTCTCTATGCTCCAATCCTCCAAATATGATAAAGTTGTGATGCTGGACTATAGTTTTGATGGAGAAGCTGATCAGTGTTAGAAACTGATCAAAAACCTAAAGACTAAGGTGGAAATCATTTATATGGAATGGGAATAATTTTATAAAATATTTTTCAACAAATATTTTCCTCAAACACACTATATTAAGAAGGATAGGGGGTTACCTAGTCTAAATAAAAAGTAAGATAAACCTATCGGAGCATATTAGTAAAACTTCATAGAAGTATTTTATGGTATTATTCCCGCTTTGTTATCAACACTGAAAGTAAGGTGGGCTAATTATTTATTGTTTTTTAACTGATTCTATGAAAATACTTATACATTCAAAACAATTATAGTTATGAATAGATTTTTAGCTATTCCCATGATGTTTATATGGAGATCAGTGATTCTCAGTTGTCTCATGGGACTATAGAAAATAAATGTATGATGTAATTCTCTTCAAAAAGGCCAAAAAATATCATGGTTGAAATAAAACCTAGAACCACACTTATCAAAAGTGTTAGAAAAATTATATTTTAAAATTTATAAGGGGAACCAAAAGATTCTTCAATTGTGGAAAAGATATGCACCAAGACAATCAATTTTGAAGAGAAATAAAGAAACACAGTAACGAAGAAGTTCAAAATAAGGTTCATATGAACACTATTCCTTTTGTGAAATGATTTAACTACAAATGATAAGGTAATTATGTGATATAATTCCCTAATACAATGGTTATTAGGGAAAATCAATGATAGAAACCTCCAAAGTAGTAGGGAAGGGAATAAGATATCTCTGTAACGGAGGTGGGGCCTAAAATGAAGTAGTGATAGGTATTCTTGTTAATTATTCAAGTATAGCGAACATACTATTAGATTCTAGTTCTATTCATTCATTCATATCTTCCAATTTTAGCTGGAGTCTTCAAATACCACCTCAAAATATAGATGTTGATTTCTCTATGAAAATAGAAAATGGGGAAATAATTTCATCTAATGTATATAAATACTCCATAGTCAATTTTTTGAACTATAAATCCTATAAAATGTCATCTTACATCCATTGGTAGAGCTTGATGTTATATTGGGATTATATTGGCTTTATTTATACAAATAAAACATCAATATTCAAGAGAGTGAGATCACTCTTCACATTCGAAGGCATCCTCTAATTATGTACAAGTGTAAGGTGGAGGATGAATCTCTTTAAGAATCATCAACTCATGTGTAGATATTATTGCTTTATGATCAAGAATATCTAGCACAAATTATTTTCACAATGGAGAGAATAATTCTTGAATATGTTCCCATTATGATGGACTACTCTGATATGTTCCCCAATGAAACTCTTGATCTTCCTCCTGACCGAGTGGTTGAGTTTTCAATTGAACTTTTTCCTAGATCTGTATCCATGTCAAAAAACCTTATTGAAAGGACTCTATTGAGTTAGAATAATTGAAGACTCCATTATAAGAGAATCTTGACAATGTTTTTATACACCTGTGTGCTTTACGATGGGTTGAGATGGTCCTCTCCATCAAGTAGAATGATGGATCAATGAAGTTATTTATTTTATTACCATGAGCTTAAAAAATCATGATAAAAACAAGTATCCCCTTCCATGGCTAGATTACTTGTTTTATCAAATGTGTGGAGATAAGTATTTCTCTATGGTGGACCTTTGGTAATTATATAACATATTAAAGGTTAGGATGGAAGATATTCTCAATAATACCATTCAAATTAAGTGTGGACATAATTACTTCATAGTGATTCCCTTCAGACTCACAAATGATCTATAAATATTCATATAATTAATTATTATAGTCTTTAGAGATTAACTCAACAAATTTTTGGTAGTCTTTATAGATTATATTTTTATATACTCTAAGAGAATGTTAGAGCATGATGAGTATTTGAATTATATGCTAAATACCATGAATATGGAGAATATATATATAAATTACAACAAATGTGATTTCTAGATAGATTAAGTTTCATTATTGGGACATGTTATTAATTAAAAAAAATATTTTTACCCTTATAAGACAAAACAATTAAGGAGTATCCTAAAACAGTATCTATAATGGAGATAAATAGTTTTCTTATTATTATCAGGTATTAACAAAAATTTATGAAAAAAATGACATGATTTTCAATCTCACTAACCATGTTGACTCATAAGGGAGTAAAGTTTTTCCGGACTAGTGAATATGAAGACTGCTTCAAAGAGTTGAAAACGGGGTTTATCACTATATGATTACTCACACTACCCACAATTAGAGAACTCTTTGAGTCATACATAGATGAATCAAATAAATTATTAGGTTATGTACTGATGTAAAATGATAACTATCCAACTCATCAAGGTAACTAAAAGTTCATGAGAAAAAATATCCCATTCATGATCTGGAGTTGGTAGTTGTGATCTTCATGTTGAAAATTTGGCTGCATTATCTCTATGGGAAGAAGTGTGAGATATATACTGATCAAATAAGACTCAAATATATATTCATATAGAGTTAGATTAATATGAACCAATGAAGATGGTTATATATCATAATGGATTATGACTACTCAATCCAATACCATCCTGGTAAAGAAAATAAATTGGAAGATTCTATAAGTAGAAAGTATCTTGAAATGTAATAAATGAAGATAATTGAGAAGAATTTAATATTCTTATATTTGTAAAGGATGGACATGGGAATTGGAAAGTAAGTAACATCGTCATTCCTATCTCAAATTATATAACAACCATCCCAATTAGAGAAGATGAAGAATGCACAAAAAGATTATGTAGAGATTCAAAATAAGGTGGAATCTATCAAAAATGGTAAATCCTTGGAGTTCAAAATTGATGATGAAGGACTTGTAAGATTTGTTTAATGACTATGTGTTCAATAAAATCCTAACCAAAAGAGGGATATTTTGAATGATGTGCATAGATCAACCTTCTCCATCCACCTAGGGAGAATAAAGATGTATTGAGATATTCAAGATCACTATTGGTCAAACAATATAAAGAAAGAGATCACATAATATACATAAAAGTGTCTGGTATGTTAGTAAGTGAAGGATAAAAGGAAAAAGTCTAAGGGTGTGATGTAAAAATTACTCATAACTATAGGTAAATGGGATAACATAACCATGGTATTTTTCATTGTACATCCAAAAAACATCTAGATAAAATAATAATGTATGGTTTATTATGTTCATCTTAAAAATACTGATCACTTTATTGTGATTATAGAGAACTACTCACTTCATAAACTTTCAAAGATATACGTTAGGTATGTGGTGAGGCAGTATGTATTCCCCTTATTGGTTGTATCTGATCAAGATCTGAGATTTACCTCTAAGTTATGGAAAACTCTCCAACATTCCCTAAACACTAAGCTAAACTTTATTATGAATTATCACCCCTAGAATGATGGCTTGTCTGAAAATACTATTTAGACATTTTAAGATATGTTGATAAAATAATCAATGTACTTTAAAGGATGATGGGAAAAACATATTCATATAGTTGAGTTATCTTACAATAATAGTTTCCTCTGAAAATCCCAATAGCTCAATATGAAACCCTTTGTGGGAAATGATACAGAACACTTGCATGTTGGGATAAATTTGTTAAATGAATGTTTTTGGGAACTGAAATGGTTGAGGAAATGGTAGAAATGGTAAAACCATTTAGCATAACATCAGGCATTCCCAAAGTCAATATAAGATCTATGAAGATAATCATCAATGGGACCTAGAGTTTATGATTCGATATAAGGTATTCCTATGCATATCTCTATAGAAGAGAGTCATGATATTTTAGAAGAAGGCAAAGTTATGCCCTAGGTGCATTGGACTCTTTGATATTCTTGATGACAATGGAGTTGTGCTGTATTGACTATAACTTCCACTGACCATGTCTCAAGTTCATGATGTATTCCACATATTCTTCTTGATAAATTACCTATCAGATCTCATTTGTACGGTAATTGGAGGCAGTATAGCAAAAAATGACCTCTCTTACGAGGAGCAGTCGGTGATGATATTGGACCATAGACATAGAGTTCTACACAACAAGACTACTCATATAGTAAAATTAATATGGAAAAACCACAAGTATTAATAGTTTATATGCGAACATGAGGAACCTATTAAGTAAAATTACCCTCACCTACTTTCACATTTGTTTGTAAATTGAAATTTCAAGGTAGAAATTTCATAAGGGGGAATGTAATGACCCAAAATATTATCAATGGAATTTCCCTTAATATACATATAGAAATTATTGTAAAGAACATATATCACATATAGAAACCGAAAATATACTTATATATGTTAATATATTTGAAGAAAGTCCTATGTAAAGTTTATAACGGTCGTAATGTTTATTTTTCATTGAAATAGATAAATTTCAATAAATAAGTATATTTATTTAAAATATTTAATTATTATTTTTATAGAATTATTTTTATGAAATATAATTAATTTTTATACTCAAAATTTCAAAATTACATTTGGGTAATTTTTTGGGAATTTTCTAAAAAATTTGATTTCTGGGTTAATAAGTAAAATTACTTATTTTATGAAATATCATAACTCTTATGAAATAATTATTACATGATCATGATTTAAATTTTACTAAAACTTATTCTAGATCAAAATTTATTTAGGTAATGATATAATGTATAAGTATTTACATTTATAAACACTTTCTTAGCATTTTTAAAAACACAGATTTTAACCTTTAAAAATGTTTTTAAGAGTTATAGGGTTATCACATTAGAATTGATTTTTTAAAATTTTATAAATTAAATGAAAGAAATTTTATTTAAAAATTTGAATCAGAACATACAAATTTTTTAATAACTTAAATTTTATTTTTTGGACCTAAAAAACATATTGTGGTAAAAAATATTATTGTAGTATAAGATAAATAGTGTAGCGGGTTTAAGTTAAAAGTTAATGTATTAAAATACCTAAAAATATAATTTTAAATGGGTGTTTTGTGTGTTTATATAACTTATACATACTTTAAAACATTAATTATAAATCAAATTCATTGTAATTAAATCCACCCAAATATGGTTGGCTTTGAATATTAAAATAATCATTATTTAGTCACTTAAAACATCCCCTCCCCAAGTATAAATACCACTCCCCACCTCCCACTATCTCGTAAAAATCCATGAAGATCATTAAATATATAAAAAATAATATAATCCCCACTATCCCAATGTCCAAGTGATTTTGTTCTCACCCAAAGGCCAATTCCTTTTTCTTTAAGGGGTTATTCAAGGAGGTGATATTCAAGAGGTAACTTTCTCAAACCACCTCTCTTAAATTCTTTTCTTCTTCTATATCCTCCTCAAATCCTTAATACATCAAGGAAAAATAACTATATTATCATTTATGTAATATAATGTTATATTTATAATGTAATTTATTATATCCATTAATTTTATTATCTCAACATATTTAAAGAAACTAAACCATTGTCCAAATTATAGTGGTTAATCGTCTCCATGGATAATGACTTTTCATTTTACATTATCACTATAAAATATAGTCATAAAAACATTATTATAGTTAAATAAGAATTTAGTAGGTATATTATAACTTATTTCTGGTTTTGGAACTAATTTATAGGCATAATATTAAATAAAACACTACTAGTTCGTGATGGTTTGAAAACCCACCAAAATAAACAAAACATCTATCACTAATTTTTTATCAAATGAATCATACTCATATCTAAAAAATGATATATGGGGCCATTTTAAATTATGAAACTTCATGAATAAAATTTCAATACACTTATATAGTTTTATTTCCTTTAGTCAAGAAAAAATCATAATTAAAAACAAATGAATCAGCCATGAAACAATGAAAGGAACACTCCCAGAATGATGAAATTGATCTTTATAACTCATAGATATTGTCATAATTGAACATATTAAAATTTTAATAAATAAAATTTTGATGTAAAAGTTCCATAATTAAGTAATTAATGAATCTAATTTGATTATTCAGGACATTAACTTAATGTTCATAACACATTCAAACATAAGGTAAGGGATATTTTTGAACCTCTAATTTTCATTTCTGTTACAATTTCTCTCTATTTTTCACAACATATAACATTATTTTTATAATATACTTATCCTATAATCTATTAATATGTTCAAAAACATTTATTTATCTCAATTCATCATTCTTTGATGGGTTATTTCATTTTTTAAAAGATTCCCTTCTCAATTCCTCATGATTGGCATGCCCGATTAAACGAAACTTCTCTATTTCTTAACCATTTTACAGAACACACCATAAAAAATTTTAATCCTAAAATATTTTTTTAAAACCTATAAATATATCATGAAACCCCTAATTTAGTTTCAATTTTGTTTTTATAAAAATATTTATACCTTTATCCTTTTTAAATACTCATTATTATTTGCCTAAAACATATGCTTACGTGTGACATTTCTAAAGTTACCTAGCCACTCTCTTTATAGTTTTAAATTTAGTTGGACATAATTATTCATGATATATTCTTATTGTTCCTTTATCAATGAAAAATAATGATTTAAATCCATTATTTAATGTATAATATTTTTATACACCCTTTGGTTATGCCTTATTACAAGATTTTAAAAACCATTTCTTTCCATTTGTAACCCTTATATTTATTCATTCTGTTTGATTATTTATGTTGAATGAATATGAATGAAACTTAAATGATGTGTATACCCAAATATAAATCTAATTAATTTGGTATTTTTTAGTCTCGTGAAATATTTTTATGGTATTAGGGAGTAATCCTAATTTGTTTGGGACTTTTTCCACCATGTGATATTGTATTAAGAGTAGGTCTTGACTCTTGTTTTTTTAATGTTATATATTGCTTCCAATTTCCTATATTTCCATGATCATATGAATTCATATTATATATGTTATTATTCCATATGTTTATTCATGAACCATGCCTTTTATGTTATAATTTTACGCCTTCTAACTCCTTTTTTATGCTTCAATCCTATGTTTATTCCTTTACTGGGCTTTTTAGCTCATCCCTTTGGTCAATGATTTCCTCAGGTTATCTTATGTAGTTATAGGATCTCAAAGGGATTTAAAATATCATAATATAGATTAATAAAAAAATAATTCTAGTTTTATGTTTACTACTAATTTAACTATCCTTCAAATCAACTAGACTTTTCGATCCTTGGTTTGTATTTCATGGATAATTATGCTTAAAACCATGTAATAATATGTGTAAAGATATAGGGTTTCTATAAAATTCTCTACATAATTATATGTTAAGAAAAAAACACCTTTTGTTTAGAAAATAACACTAGTTTCCTTTAGTGTAAATATATAAAAATAAACTGTTCTCATTGATATCATTTTCAATATTCTATGTATTATGAGAAATTTATTGAAAAGAAAACATTATTTTTTGAAATATTCCATTGAAATTGGTGGAATATTTATATTTATATTTTAAAAAATAAATTGGATAAAACTAATATTATTTTTATCTTCTTTTAAAAAATGATCTAGAATATGATAAATCCCTAACAATGTGTGTCAAAAACCATTATGTAAAATTTTTCATAATAACTCTATATTAACAAAAAGGTTCTCTTATGACAGAAGAAAAAATAGATAATTATACACATTGTTTATTTTAATCCATATGATCTTGAAATATTCCTTTGAAATCAAATTTTTTCTTTATAAGCCCATATATAAAATAGACATTCGGTATCATAAACCCTTCAAAAATTAAAGAATTATTTCTATAGCACAAATAACTAATATGAAATCTATATGAATTTTATTAATACCATTTGGGTATTTTAGACAAATTCACATTATTGAAACATTTCCCCTCTTTCCAAACATTCCATTTAGATTTCAATCACCAAGTATTACCAATAGACTATCCAATCCACTTCTTCTAACTTAAAACAATACACTTTTGTACTATTAACATGACACTAGATTCTTGAAATTATATTTCATGCTCAACTTTTTTTAACACTATGGATAAATTTAGAAAATAATTATCAAAATAATTCAGATTTTTAACACCTTTCAAACAATAATTCCCTAATGAATTCCATATCATGAATATGTTTTAATGGATTTATTTGGTCTCAATATGTTTTTACATACCAAATAATATTTATTTTTTGAGATAAGACAAAATTTCCTTTCATCATATTCTAAATAATGAATTTAAAACCTTCAATTAATTCATGTACACTTCTTGTAGTTATTTATTAAACCAAATTGTTAAACAATTTTAAAATTTGGTTGCTTAGGAAGGTGTGGCACTAAAAAATAAAATTATCTTTCATTCTTAAGAATTATTTATATGATTCTCTAAAAATATTAGGAAATTTAATACATTAATAATATTCTTCCAAAAAAATTAATCTAAAGGAAATATTTTATGATGAATATTCCATTTTATAAACAACAAAATATTTTATCAAATTAGTGTCATGTTTTTCAATCATTTAATAAGGATTTTTATTAAAAGTGTTCCTACTAAAATAATAATTCATTTTAAATCCATCATAACAATTAGTGGTCAAATATACATAGTTAACTAAGACTTGTTTCACTTTAGAGTTTTTTTATCAAATAACTATATAGTTAAACTATTAAGTCAGAACATATCATATATAACTCTTGGATAGTTGAACAGAAAACTCCTTTCTCAATCCATAATATTAATAAACATAACCCTATTCTGGTGGTATCCTATTCTTATTAGGGTTTCCCAAATATTTGTATACCAATGTAAACTCTAAAAATGGTAACATCGCACTATTAGGTCCACCTATTACTTTTTTCCATTGTACAAGATAATCTAGGGGGACACTACTTTAGCATGGTCTACCCAGTTGATAATCTAGGTCTTGACAAGTGATTGCTTTGAAAAGAACCAAACACATAGTATACTAAAATGTATTTAAAATCACCATCTTATCCCATGTTATTCTCATTAAATGTATTCATGCTTCTAATGATTTATCCTTTAATATTGATTCCTTCCACCAAATTAATATTTTCAAACCATATAGATATGTAACTCTATAAATAACTCATAACTTGTGTTGAGAACAAAAATTAAAAGACATAAATATTTATACATATCCAAATGCATCTCATTCAGAAGGTATATAAATCCCTTTCATGTAAATGATTATAATAAAATAAAATAAAAAATACCTATAAGTGTAACTATACAGTGATAGTTATCTATTCCCCACTTTTATAAACAAGTTATAACCCTCTAGGCTAATGAGTAGTTCATCCCATATCCTTTTATCCATATTTAATTACTAAAGAGAGGCATCAATTCCATCATATTACTAACTAATATTTATAAACTATAATTTACTTATTAATTCAAGCACAAAACCTAAAATAAGAAAGTGTCATGGTATTATAAAAATAAATAAATTATCATACCTTGCATGTCACTCCTTAAATGCATGTATGATAATTTAAAGAAGTTATTCAATATATTTAAACTAAAACATACATAAAAATTCGTAATATAGCATTTATATTCAATAGTAATAAAGTATGTAATGAAACAAAATGAATTAATGGCTCATAAATTTATACATGAGAAAAACATTTACGAAAAAATCATAAATAAGTTATAAAAACATTATGATTTACACATGGATAAACATGGATAATAAAATATTATCCAACTTAAAATTTTAATATTATCATTTAAATATATTAAATATGATCCTATTAATATTACAAATATGTGATATTTTAATATTACATTAATTATTGAATAATAATCATTTTATCTTTTAGGTAAATAATTTACATAAATAAAATGTCACACATTTTTATAAATAAGGTTATTAATATAAACATTTTATATTTAAATTTTTGACCTAATAATAAGTCAATATAATCCTTATATATTAATCCTCATTTTAACCATGTAAATCTACATTATTCCTAGTCCATTTTTGTTAAAACATTTTTGGTATGGTTTAAATCCCTCTCCCTTTCTTACATTGTGGTTGTTTTTTGATAATTTGTACAAAAATATAAATTTATGTAAATGTCCACTCAAAAAAATTTATCCTTGTGAATGGTGTTCCTTGGGTGAAACTCCTGTAATGGGAAGTGTCATGCCTATTATCGAAAGCTTAAGTAGTTTTTGTCTTATGGTTACAGTATGAACCACAAAAATTTTGGATGCCATTTCGAATTACCATGTCATTTTGAGTCATGGTAATATCATGAAAACAAGAATTTTTAGCTTTCCATTTTGATATTCTATATGTATTTTGATATAGACTTTGGCCATTTTAGTTAATACCATTTCACCTTGTAATTGTTTTTTAAGAATTTATGGTAGCATAGCCATTTTTGGAAGATAATGGTCATTTGTTTACTTTTTCATGGTGGTCCTTATGGTTGATCTTGACCATAGCACATATCTTGACTAACTGTGGAATGGATCATCTTCCTAGGATTTTATTTTTTGTGAACATTTACCAATACCCTATCATATCCATTTCACTAGTATTGTGTCAAGGTTTATAAAAACAAGAACTAAAACACTAAATTTTTATAACCTTAATGTCATGGTCCTTCAAATTGAAGAACTGAAATATGAATATTTTCCTAGGTTATGTCATAATTATTTAAGAATATTATTTTCTATATTTCTTCATTTATACAAATATCAAACCAATCATTGATAGATTAACTATGTCACTAATGATGTATTTTTTAGGGAATATATTCATCTTAAACATACCAAAAACAAAAACCAAAACTCAAAACAAATATGATTATCTATAAATTTGGAATGAATAATAAAATAAATAATAAATGAAAAACCCTACACCTGTTGATCTATGATTCAAATAAGAATCTTATAATGATCATTGGGGAGTAACTGATGGTTTTATCCTACCCTATAGTACCCATGAATTATATTAATATTTTGATACCTGAAAAGTATCTCTCTTAATCCATGGTTTTCTAAAACCATGTGTTTGAAGTTTGGATGAAATAAAGTGCTAGATATTAATTTTTCCAAGTATTTTCACAGCATTAGGATGTTTTAGAACCCCTAAATGAATAAAAAAAATAAGCGATAACTTATATATACATAAATGAATACCATTTAGATAACTAATTTTTTAATAAATTTAATGGAGTGTTTCATAAATAATTTATGAGTTAAAACTATTAAAACATTTAGATCGTCATCTATAATGAATATTTTAATATTAAAGCTATTAATTTGAGACTTTTAAACTATTTTAATCATCATCATATGATTATCCAAATAGGAAAGATAGAATAGAGTATGATATTATATAAAATCCCTATTATATCTCATATCTTATAAACATCTGTGAGAAGAAATATGACAATGTGACACCTACCATGTTGTGGTATATCCTAAGGTCGACCACGACATGGTCTAAACTACAATGTAATGGAAATTCCATTAATAAAAAATTTCAGAAAAATTATGATTTTACCCCTTTCGAGGACCTATTAATTCTAAACTGAAAATTGTGTTATGTCATGATTTTGTATATTTGGGTCTCTATAAGAGAACCAACAGAAACCATATCCCCATGTATGGGATGTGGAATTATCGTGAATACTAAAAAAATTAATTTATAAACTTCCTATATGTAGCATATTATCTAACCTCATGATCATCTCAAGGAGTCATGTTCTCGTTATAGTGAAAAATTCAAAACACTTTTTTATTTATTTTCAAAAGAATTAATCTTTGAAAAAAAATAGTGATGAAAAAATGCGAAAAATCATAAAATGAATGAAGAAAAAAATAATATTAATAATATTATCTAGTCCTTGGTTTATCAATTTGTCTACTATCTTTTATATTTCTACTCAAGATTTATTCTCATTAATCAATCAACCTCACCCAATGAAATGATCAATGTCTCAACTCTTATCACCAATCTCATTTTGAAAATTGGAGGCTCCGTGTGTGGATCTCTTACACTCCATGTATAGATCCGTCACACATTGAAAAAACTATTATCATTATGAATTATTCATGAATATGAATATCAAATCCACATGAAAGTCTATATCGACTATATCAAACATCTTAATCTCACGCAAAGAGACTCATATGAAAACACTTATGAATCCTCATTATTTTGGAGTTAATATCATGTATCCTATTATATTGGAATTTTTTTATGTAACTCTTAGTTTGTTGGATATTTTATTATATAGAATGTTTATTTTCTAGTTTACAGTTTCCATTATTATATTTAATATTATATTGAGATGTTTTTTCATGATTTATTCTTATACCATGCCTGAAAATTTGAGTTATTCATATAAAAAACCCATAAACTCTAACATGGTATCGACCACTTCCATACATTCCTCAACAAATAAAAAACACGTAAAGCAGTTTTTGATTTTCTAATTTATTCTTATATATCAGTTTAAAAACCAATTTTATTTAACAGAACAATATGATTTCCAGAATAATCATATATAGAGACTCTCTACATGTAAAACACTTTCAAAATAATAAAATAGACTATAATATCCAAATACAAAAAAAATTAATTCCTTGAATAATTTTTTAAATTATAACCAAAAAAATTAGGTGAAGACTAATTATTTATTAAAAATACAAAATACAAAAACATGTGATATTTTCCAAATATAAGGATTAAATTGGGAAATATTCAATGAATTCTAAAGTAGAAAATATAATAAAATGTCGAATTTTCAAATTCACCCATACTTTTTCATTTCATGTCCTAAATAAATTTATTATGTTCTAAAAAATATAACTTTCAATACAAAGAAGAATTTATAGGCATAATAATTTTAATTTTGAAATTGATTTTTCCCACTATGAATTATAACTGGTATGGGAAAATATACAAATCTCTCAAATAATTATAATTGTTAAGAACCTAGTTTCTATCTAAAATTAATAATAATAAAAAGTGAAATGAAGAGAAATTTGAATTCTATTTTTGAATGTTTCTTTAAAACATCCAAATTATAATCTAATATTGAACACACACTATCAATAACATAGACCATAAATTTCTTAATTTAAATTAAATTAATTAAATTAACACTTTAAGTTAGAAAAATGTGGTTTAAAATTAAAATAAATAAATATCAATCTCAATCACCCACTTAAATAAAGAATAAAGTATATGCATTTCAAAAACGAGTTAAGTGTTTATTTTAAAAAATATATTGATAGAAATTAAAATTTCAATTTCAATGAAATGATTATAAATTCAATTAAAAATGAAAAAAATCCAGATCCCACCTAGTGATATTTTTTCATTTGATTAATCAAAATTAATTTCTAAAAAGAACCATTGATAGAATGAAACCTTGTATCAATTAAAAAAATGTACAACCATACTATGTTCAATAATATTTAATTTTAGATATGAATGAAATAAACAATTGACAACAAGTAATTTATCTAATAAAATACAAGGTTTAATGATATACACACAAGATTTTCAATTTAAACACCATAAAAAATAATTTCCCACATCTAATCCTTTAATGTTGGGAAAATCCATAACGTAACTTAATTAAAAAAAATTAACTCAAAAGATAAAAACTAAAAAACTAAAAAATACATATTCTCTCCCCTATTCATGGACTATCAATTTTCCTAATCTCATTCCATATATGGTATAAAAATTAAGCTCAAATATTGATATTGTATAATAATGAAGTATATGAATGTATAGAAATAATTTTTGGCTCTTTATTTGGGCATAATAATTTCATTTGTTGTTAAATAATATTTTAAACATTTTTTACCCCTCGCAAAATATTTATTAAAAAACAAACATAAGTAAAATTAAATCATAAACTGATATAATATTAGGAATACCTCTCAAGGGGAGATGTATCTTTTCCTATTAATGGATAAATGGTATATGGTTTAACCATTGTCATGTGATTTATATGGGTTTTTTAGAAAAAAAACACTATATATGTTCTCTTCAAAGGGTTGGAACAATAAGATGGTTTATCTCACCTTTATGCTCTTACATCCCTTTAATATCAAGGTCTATTTTAATAATTAAACTAATTTTAGTAATTTACACATAAAATTTGTCATTAAAAATTATATGAGAGTATAATGAGAAAGTAAACATGTATTCCTAAAAAACTAAGAAACTCATAATTTCACTTTTTTATGTTTATTTATAAGGTCAACTTCTTTTTTATTTTGAGGTAATTTGAGTTTAAATTTTGGAAAGTTTTTATTTTTTCCAGATTTTCATAGTTTAAAACGTAGTTTGGTAAACCATTCAGAGTAAACCATGTGTCCTATATAATTTTTAATAGTGGTTATTGCATGTTTACTTCATGATTTGGTAAAATATTAAAGAAAACTGTGTGATCTTCTTAGGTTTTATAAATTTTGTCAATTTTGATTTCTTTTATTTAGGGGGCCCACCTTTTTCCTATCAATTTCAAAACCAAATCCCTATAAAAATCTCACATAGGATCACCTCCCTCTACTCACCTTGTTTTTTTATTTTTAATAGTTTATTTGGGATTTATACATCAAATTTCCAAGTCATTTTTTTTCTCATTTCCTTCTTATTTATCTTGGTTTTTTTCTATACTTACCTCTCCCTTTCTATCCTTAGAATACATGGTTGATGAATATCATGCTTATGGTTGTTTAATTTTTTTTTGGTTTCAAGGTTTTTTGATCCTTCTCTTATGATTGATTTTAGTCACATTCATTGAAGGTGATGTATTTTGGTTTTCCACAACTTTATTTCATTATCAATGAGGTTTATATTTTGGTTGTCTTTATATAAATGGCATATCATGATGTGATTAGTGATTTTAAATGCATCAATTTCTAAATTAAATGTTTATTTTGATTATTTTATTGAGTTTTTATAGTTTTTTAAATGAGTTTTCACTTAGCATAAAGGTATCTAAAGGGTATTTAAAGGTATTTTTATAGTTTTAAAAGTTTTTGTGGATTCCAAGGGACTTTAAATGTTTTATTGGTATGTCTTGGTGATAGAATTTGTGTTATTAATGTAATTTGACATTAGTTCCATCACAAATTTGGTGAGGTGTGGGTTATTATCTAAAATGTGATTTCAATGGGTTTAAATGTTATTTCTAAATGTGTTTTTAGTAAATTGTATTTTATAATGAATTTTCTAAGGTGGGAAATAGTCTGAATCCTGAGATCAGTTTTTGGAAAGGTCTCTTTGGTAGTTTTATATTAGATATCATGGAATATATGAGACCCATTTAAGATCACCATCATTCCTATGTGTGTATGGTATAGATTTTTGTCTGAGGGGAATACTTTATATCTCATTTTATATGCTTACCGATAAGGGATATTTTCTTTCAATTTTTTATTATGTGCGATGAGATTTATGGTTTTTATATTGTTTGATATATTTGACAATTATTTAGTATGATTAGTTTTCTAACCCATATAGAGTTTTATCATGGGACCATTGGTAACTAAGTATAACGTCTATATGTGTGTTACTGTAGCCTAGTGTGTGCTCACCAACTAGTTCACAAGGAGAGTGATCCCCTCATACGGGTTTATCTTGTACTCAGTGACCTAATGGGGTACCAAGTAAGAATTATTCCAGTTTTATTATAGGGTCTATGTATAGCTTGTTTCTGATGATACCATGTTTCACATAGTTCTTGTTAAAGGTTAGTGTGTTACCAATGAAACTATATGATTCTAGATGTGGTACATTTCCTTAATTATATCCCCTTCTTTTTATTAATCCATATTTAAAACATGATTTTTTTTGGTTGTTGGATACTTTGTTTTAGAACAATATTGGCATGGTTATTTGCTATTTATTTTATTATGTATATTCTATTTTTCTTATTTAAAACAAATAGTTTTGAATTTTTTTTGTAAATTCAATTTATAAAATGGTTTCAAATGTATTTTTAAAATGGGTGTTTTTTAGGAAAATTAATGTATTTAAAAAAATGGTTTCAAGAAAGTATTGTTTCACTTGAAAGGGGTGGTTGGTTTATGAAAACACATATATTTGGATTTATTTTGACAAATTATTTGTAGAAAACAATTTTTTAATTGTATTCCGAACTAGAGTATGTTAAATATTGTTGGAAAGAAACAACACAAACTCTTTAGTGAAGTCCTACTAATATTGGTTTCTCTTACACCCTAAATGCATCGTTCATTGCATATAGTTCTTATGTTTTTTTTAAATACTCCAGTTATGGTCTCTCATTATGGTTTTGTTAGGGTTGGTTTGTCTTTGGATGCATCAAGTGACTGAAGGTTCACATTGAGATGGTCTATAGCTGTTGGTCTTCAGTTTCTTTTATTTTCATTTATGATGTTATTGTATTGAACATGATGGCATAGACCCTGTTTAGTATATTAATTTATTTATTAGATGTTGAACCTTATTCAGTTCAGTTTATTTAATGTTTTATTTCATTACTCATGTTTATTACTCTATTAGATGTTTATATATTTTTATTTGCTTATTCATCTGCATGGGTATAAAACTTATGGATATATCATATCTGGATACTGGTTGGAGTTTGTATTGTGGGGTTGATTTTAAGAGGGTGAAATCATTCCCATAGTGTGTTCTATGATGACTATGAATTAGTTTCCAACCTATGGGGGTCTAGAATTCCCTTTAGACCAGTAGGAGACTGGGTCGTTTGTTAGTTCATGTGGTTTTTGTAACATATCATGTTTTGGACTAGGATAAAAATCCAAGTGAATTCGAGTTTTACCATTTAGTGAATGGAAAATTATTTAAACTAAGCTCTTGATTGTAAATCCAGTATTTGGAATACTTGAATGTGTTTATTTTAGATGTGGTTTAAGGGTCGAGAGGTTCCTCAGGTGTTCCATCGAGTTCTGGTTTCACTAGACCCCCAAATAAGAATTCAGAGAAGGCTATAAGGGGGGCACAATTTTTCTGTAGCCATGAGGCCCCCATAAGAAAATGTGTGGTAGATCCAGGGGAGATAGATTTCCAACATGTTTTGGTCTAATAATGCAGGGGGATATGTAAGGTCTTGCAGGCTACTGCAGATCTTTAATAGATGGATTTTTTATAGGCTGTGCATAGTTAGCCAAACCGTACGGCCTACCCATGAGAGGGGGGGTACTTGGTAAGTAAATCTAGCATGGTTAACACATGTTTTGTCCAGTCATATGGAAAAATCATTCACCTCATTAAAGGTTGTAAAATTATACATTTTCCCATGTTTTCTTTAAAATTTATCCCCCACTTATCTTTCACAACCGTATACAACACTTCCCCTCTTGCTTGGAACTCCTTCTCTCCACTCCTATTCATGGAGATAAATGTAATGTCCCAACCTAGTTCACCACTAAGAATGTGTCCAAACCGGTCACCACATGACCTCAAGTGCGCCTCTCCATATGCCAGAGGTTTCTAACTATCATCAAGGGTGTAATCCTAGTTAGTGGGTAGGTTATACCCTCTTATTAATGTTGCGCAGCAGTATTACATAGTAAATAACAATCAATATTGAAAGTAGTAATACATAATTGAAAAATTTGTGAAAGACAGATTTCATGTAACTATATATGTATAATTGAACAACAGTGGCCAATGCTCGTTTTTGCATCAAATGAATTCAGGAAATGGTATTGATACACATTTGACACCGTAAACACTACAATAAGCTTTTCAATATAGTACAAAAATAAGGAAAGGACAGCAAAGCCCCAAGGGAGATCACCTTGAGAAACCTAATCTCCAGCTCAGTCCTTTGTTTCTACTCCATGTACATGTAATATAGAAATAAATCATAGTCCATAGTCTTATGAACAAGAAAGGTCTACTCGGGTACCCCTGTGCAAAGGAATCCCGAGTAGGGTGTGATATATATATCTCAGTAGTCTGGCACCACCAGTGTCTAGCCCAAACCCAGCAATGTAATATAAATTAAACAGTGGGCAGACATGAATAAGTATTATAATAAGTGTAATGTAACTAAATACTCGTGTACATTCTTCATCCCTCATCTTGGTCCTGAATATTTTACCAACTCATTAATTAAGTAATTTTCATTTTTTATTAATAGGACAAGTGGATCATATCCAGCATTGAAATCACCTCATGGTACTATAAAATATTGAATGTTACAAGTTGTAACAGGGTAACCTAAAAATGATATTTGGTGATAGAGTTATAGGGTAATAACCTAGGTAAAGTATATCTCATGGAATACTAACTCAGTAGTGTCTAGGCCTAGCTAAGAGATGAGAGTGTAATCTAAGGAGTGTAATCCAAGGAATTCCATAATAAGGTGCCTACCGAGACCAAGGTGATCGGCCAAGGTAAAACAGGGCTATGCAATTACAGGTCCCAATGGGTTGTAACCATCAATCCTACATGTCAATGCTGGGACCAAGTATTATATTCCAGGTATCCTATAATAATGTAAGGATACAAAAGGACTGGAGTCTTGGTGGGTATCATCCAAATAAAACTGCATCCTTGAATCGGAATGGTGTTCCCAAATACCCAAGGTATTCTCCAATCATAATCCAAGGTTATCCTAGGTAAATCCATTCTTTTTAATATGGGAATCATGTAGTGATTCATTTGGTCCAAGTCATTCCATACATTAGTGTGGATAGGATAAGTAGAGTTTCAACCATTTATTTGTTGGTCCAAGCCTTTTCATCAATTAGTGTGGATAGTCCAAGTAGCATTTAAACCATGTAATCAAGTTTGAGTTAATCATTAAGTTCATTTGGTCCAATCCTAGCCTTTAATTAGTGTGACAGGACAAGTAGCATGTAATCAATTTTTAAAATCCACCAAGGCATTTTCAAAAGTCAAGGTCCACACCACTACCTTCCCTTAACATAGTAAGGATTTCCATGAATGTGGAACCAATTATTCTCTCATGAACCCAGGTTCGTCCATGGAATTTCTACATGGGAATCCATGTATCTCCCAAGGTATGAATATGAAAACCCATTGAGTCCATCTATGGAATTCCTACGTGGGAACCCACGTGTCACTCAAGGTGTTATTAGCATTCAAATCATTTGAAAAAAATGGTAATTTTTTTGAGGTTTAATCATTAAACATTAACCAATCATATAACTCAACTCATCCCATTTACAAAAGCATGTCAATTTCATTTATAAGGCTCCAAGTATCCATGGAAAAGTGAATTACCTACATGGGTAATTCCAATCTAAAAACATGACCAAACACATAGACGTTTCTTTGGTCCTTTAATCATTCAAAAATGTACACTCAATGTTTCTAATTAAATTAGGTCCACATCCTAACATGATGTATTTCAACATAACATCAAGGCATAATAATTATAAACACGGCAAGTCAAGCTGGCAAGGTCTAACCACTACATTTCATCTTGAAGGTAGCGCACCTCCATAGGAGGGGTTTTATTATAAAATCACGATATTACTTATCAAAAAATCATTTATCACCTTTTCCATTTTAAATATGAAACATGATAAATCATTTTTAATAGTATTCAATATAAAAACATCACTGCATGGATTTAATTTCTAAAAAAAGTAGATTAACGAAATTTATTAACTCATTTATAAAATTGAGAACATGGAAAGGGACCCTACCTCAGGGTGGAACCAAGCTATCCACCTTGGCTCCTGGATCTTTCTAACTACAAGCAGTTGTTCCCCCACTAAGTATATTCACTTCCACACAGATGTAAGGGAACCTTCCCACTATTCATACACACACATGGCTATGGGAATGCGCAAGGGTATCCTTACACATATTCTAATATTCATATACCAATCTCCACTCACCTGAATTTACATTTAGTATATATACATGAGCACACATTTCCCCATACTTGTTCCTTCACTGCCACGGATGAATTTCACATAATAGGGGAACCCAAATATACACATATACGTACCTATGCATACACAGGTGATTCACCCTTGACTTGGAGACTCAAAAACAAAAATAAGGGACTAATGTACTACACATTTGACACTATGAAACTTAAAATAATTAAATAATATAATTTAAATGGTGCAAGAATAAGCAATAAAATTAAACCCTCGCCTCGGGTGTCGACGACGAACCAAAATGATGCGAAACTACGCAGAATAGCTTAACACTCTACCAATTAATTAATAGATATTCAAAGACACATAAAGGGCTTAATATAAGAAGTGTGAAACAAGTAGAAACCATAAAAACTCACCTCGTAACAAAACCAGTGGATGGAAATTACCTGAACCACCTCGCCTTTGGCTGCGGTTTTTGGAATACACACCCACGGGTCCTAAGAGACCATTCACACCAACCTACAACAACAGAGTACCAAAAAATTGTATTACCCCACAACCCTAGGGTTCGTCTAATTTTAACAGGGTGATGAAGAGGTTGGATCAAATCCAGAAGAAATAAGGATAATGGAGGAGAGGACTCACCGTGATGGATCGTGTGAATAAATGAGAGGAATTTGGCCAAAAATTAAAGGAGGGAGAGAAGTTCAATAGAGGAGGTCTGTGCATCGAAGGGGGAACCCCTTTGGGGTGTTTTTCACTATGGGTTGAGCCAAAGAGGGGATGAGGGAGATTGTTTTAATTTTATTTTAATTTTATTTTAATTTTATTTAATTTAATTCTTTAGAAGAACCTGACAGTATCGTTTGACCTTCAGAGTTTTCCAAACTATGTGCAAACCGTATGGAATCTACTGCCTCCAAGACACACCCCACATAGACTAGGGAATGGTTTAGGAAACCTTGTACATCCTGTATGCAAATCCACTGCCCTTTTTAAATTGGTTTGCATGGTTACATGCAGTGGGCCGCACGGTTTAGCACGTTGTGAGAAAACTATCCACCCTCTATTTTCTTTAAAAACATGATGTTTTTTCAAATCCAACACTCCAGAAACTTCTTGAATCACTAGGGAGTCATCTCGGGACTTCACCCAAGTCCAAAAACAACATGTATAAGTGTTCAAACACTCGTAATTATGTTCTGAATATCAATTTTAAATCTAACCCATCCAACGATTAAAAAAGTTCAAAAACATTCATATTTTAGTTTCATTAAAAAAACCCTGGATTCTATAAGAAATCCCTCATCCATTGTTCTAATATAATTCTATTTGTCTCATTGGAGATCCCTCCATAAGATCTTGACTAACCTTTCACCTTTATTCATTTCTCTAGATATCATTAATGCTATCGTGGTGTAAGCTAATACACCCTATTTCTTGGATGTTTGTCAGTTTCTTTGATTTCTCTCAAAATGGAACAACTCACGCCTCAATATTTGGTGTTTGTACTATAATTTGAATATGGTAGGTGGTCTATATCATTTCCTAAAAATTATAATTGATTTATAAAATATGCCATCATATCATGCATCTGTATCTCTGTATGACACCTCCTTGATATGAAATACATTCTGTAGAACCTTTTTCCCCTTATAAAATAATTTTTTTCTAATAAAACCTCACAATGAGGCGTTCTTTCATATAAAATGTAATGGTGGGTCAATTAAGAGTGTGGAAGGATTTCATGCATCCTTGTGTTATTCATTTTTTGAAAAAACATCTTCTAAGTGTATATAAACTAATTTTTATGGAATGATTTTAACAAATTTGTATGGAATTCATGTTAGTATTGTCTAATTTCAACCTATTCCATTTATGATGTAAATTTTTATGGATAGTTTACATGGACCTCATATTTCTGATAATGGTATGAACCTAATAATGAAACTAATATCCTATATTGAAATTGTAAGGGGTAAATAACCACTTAATTTTTACTACAATTTCATTGTGGAATGTTTATAAACATATCTACTCTAATCATTTATAAAAGGAATTTCCTCAATTATTTACTTAAATGGTTTTACTTTAATTTGATTAAAGTGGGTGACAAGGCCATGCCATGTATTTTATAATTATGATATGGATTATATGAATCATGAAATCCAAGGTTATGTTGGGTTAAATTATTATAAATGATATATAGGAAATCCCTCATTACTATTATTATTAAACTATGGAAATGATCAGTGAACAATGGTTAATTGAATTTTTCATAATAACATTTCACTATCCCTTATATTGGGTGATGGGCATGACGTCTCACACTGTTTTACCTTTATTTAGGCAATGTTTATGATGTTATACATCCCCTTACATCATTTTTTGGGAATGATAACTCACCCCACTATATCGAGTGATGGGAAAGATTCATTTCATTCATATGAGATTATGGGCATGTATCCTTGATAGAGTTATGCCTCATTATACTAGTTCTAAATGCCCGAGTTATGCCTTGAGTCTATCTAGAACCAAGTATCTACATATATAGATCTAAAAATCGTCATGCATAGTGTTAATATACATGTATATGATATATATATATATATATGATTGTTATATATATAAATATATGGTTACAGTTCACACTATTATCGCTAATAATAAAGAATGTAGGGTCGGTCAGGTGTATGTGGGGATCCTAAGCTCAACTCCTTTTTTCATTTATCTTGTTATTTATCTTCAGTTCATTTAATATACTTACACACTACACTATTTTTAATCACATATTGTATTATGCTTTATACACTATTGATGGTGTCCTACTAAGTATATCTCACACCCTGATTGGGTCGTCATTAAACTGGGGAAACCAAGAAGACCTCATGTTCATAGGTCTATGGATTATTTATTATATTGTGCATTATATATGGGAGCTTAGGATCACTAACTGAAATAGTACACTGGATTCACATGTAGATCACCCTTGGGAATTTTTTTAGTTCTCTTTATTTTGGTATCATGTCGTATATATTTGTTGTATATTCCTTCTTGGGATATTGTTGCATCAAATGATCATACATGAATAGTTCTATATTTAGTGTTGGAACGTTTACCACTTATTATATTTCTCATCTTTTTCTCTATCATTCATTTCATATGGCTTACGCTATCTGTTTTCTTATATCCGACGCACCACTGTAATGCTCTGATTAGGAGGCTAAAGTCTCCTCATTGTACCACCATTATACCCTCGCTAGTATTCAATATCCTCTAGAATATGGGGAGATGAGATTGAGGCCATTTAGAGACTAGCCCAGCTACTAGTTTCATGATTAGTCAGTTCGGGATGTTATAAAATGGTATCAGAGCTAGATTTTCCAATGTATTTTTATTTTTGGATTGATAGATAGGAGACTAGGAATGTGCTGATGATTGGTAAATAGTTGTGTTTGGGAGTGATTAACCCATGTATGGGGAAAAGACCAATTGGTTAGGGATGGGATTATTTTTCGTATGGTTCATTATTATAGTTGATTATGATTTCACCTTGAGTGATTAATGTAATTACGCTTCTTACTAATTTATGAGATTTATGGAATTTTAACCTTTTCCAAGTATAGAAAGGATGTTTCATTGAATGAATAATTATATGAATATAAAAATTCATATAAAATACGTATTTCATGCCATTTATATTTCATTTCTAAGCTATTTGATTTTTTTAATGTTCCTTGTGTGTTATTAGCATTTTTATTATATACCATGTTCGGTATTTAAGTAACATGATTCGTTTTATGACAACTTATGTATTTCATTAGTGTGCTTATTTGAATAACATTTGGATTGATTTATGTTTTATTTTTTTATATAAAACATGATTCTATAATTTTATTATTATGATTATCATGATTATCTACATGCCATCCTTGGGTGTTTTTCTATTAATTTAGTATCTTTCCATGTTTGGTGCCATGAATTGGTTCCTTTATCATATTTACTTACATTTACTACTTACTATATCCAAATTTTAAAAAAATTCATACATGGTTAGTTAAATAAAATATCAACATCAACCTAAGGGATGTTTCCCTATATAGGTCGATGGTGGCATTCTATTTGATAACAAATTTAGAAATGTTTAGTTATGACCCATTGGTTTCATGGGTAGAAACATATTTATTTATATTAAAAGGGATTAAATTTTCAATTTATAAAGTGTAAGGTATCCTTAAAAATTTGTAAATGGAAACCCATATAATCAACCCATTATATAAGAGCATGATATACATTAAGATTGTATAGATATAAATCTTGTTCAATTTTGACCTTAAATGAATTGGTTGCATTTATGAAGGATTGTACCTCTACCTCAAGGGTGGTATGACCTATATGATTAAAATTATAAATGCATAACTGACCCAAGTGGGTTATTTGGGGCATGTTTCTTATGAGATAACCCATTAAGGGTGTTTTGAGACTTTAATAATTAAATCAACTGTTGTGGTTTATGGGCCCCAGTTGGATATGATTGGGACCCTATAGGCACCTCTCTTTTGATATTTTGACATACTAAACCCCATGGGGTATGTTTATGTTATATAGGGATGTTTATTTAGTGTGTTTAAATCCACCTATATGGGTTCACATATAAACATATTGTAGAATCTTAGTTGACAAGTTCCCTTTTTAATTAATAAAAGACCAGTTATCTAATTTTGAGATATACCAATATGAGGCAGTAGTTAATTGATATTCTAATTAGAACCTAAACGGAATTTTCCTCAATATATTGGAATTGTAAATTTGAATTAACTAATACCATTTCTGAAACCATTATAGATAAACAAGATGGATAAAAGAAAATTGTGGGATGAATTTCCTAATTGTGATATGATTCTAGATTAATGAAAATTTTTAAAAAGGAAGATTAAATAACTTGGAAATGATACCCTTTGGATTTAGAAAAATAAATTACCAGATACTTTTTCCTTATGACCAATTCTTGATAATCATTAAAAATAATCCATGGAATTTTTAAAGAGATAAATGTGAATTAGTGTAATTCCATATAAATGGAACCTTAAAGGCTCTCATATATTGACCCTCATGTAAGTGTATTTTAAACATTATATTGTGTAGTTTCCTTAAAATAAGAATGTGAACATTATACATGGGTCATTTATTCAATAGCTCGAACTTAAATGATAATCCCTTAAGCCTAGTAACCTTCCAAGAATAAACCCCCTTGTTGGGTAGATGATTTATGTTTATTGCTAAATTCTTGTGAATTTTTCCTAATGTGTGATATTTTTTGGGTTTCATTGTACCATGTAGGAATTTTAGATTCTAAAATAAAACATTTTTTTAATAGGTGTTCATGATGTAGTTTGACCCTTTTTACAAGTGTGAGAAGCTATTAATACTCTAGTTTAATGGGTTATACTTTCCTATGGTAGTGGTGTCTTCTTAGTAGGTTGTGTGACCCTTTCTTCTTCTTTTTAGTAGTGGATGACTCAGAAGGTCATCAGCCTATTTTATAGTTAAGTGGTGTAATAAAAATTTGGTCTAGTTCCTTTTTATGGGCCATCATATATTAGGAGGAATTGGAATGATAATCCTATTGATAGTATCAAGTATGTGTCATTTTTTAGTGAAACATTGGGTTGATATTCATTGATACATGTGACCCCCATCGAGTTGTCAAAATGGTACAATGGAACGTTTGATTTTGGTTGGAATCTTTAATGCCTTGAGCTATTATGTTACATTCATGGGTTATCTCTAGCATAGAGTGACCTAATAATTAGAGGAAATATAGGCACATCTTAATGATCAGGATGGAATTCTTATGAGGATCAAGTTTTTGACATGTTGTAATGTTTTTTCCAACTTTTATGCCTCATATTACGGCACGTGTGGATGTTACTCTAGAGCTGTGTCCCATGTTCCCCAGAATTAAACCTTAATCAGTGCAATTTTAAGTGGATATTCTGCCCCTATTTTTGGTTTAATTCTCACTAAAGCATGTTGGCCAAATCCAAAGAATATGTTCATGGTGAATGGATCATGTTCTTGAGGAATGGGTTTCCTTTTAAATTAAATCTAATGAAAAGGGAACTTCTAAGGTGTTGATCATCCCATTGATCGAATAAAGAGTGTTTCCTTCCAATTAGATTGGACACAACCAAGAAGAATCCTTTTAAAAATGGTTAGTACAACTTTAAATTCCATGGAGTTGGTGATATTTGGAAATGTGTTGATTCTTACGAGGCAGAATGACAGTGAAATAGTTATCTGTTTACGAAACCTTTAAAAACCTTGTTAGTAAAGGATGAAAATTGGTTATTGTTCTTGATTGATCATAGAATACCTTGAGTGGTAAATACATCATGGTTGGGTAATGGTGATGTATCAGAAGTAGCAGTTGAGCTCCATCATGGAACGATATCTAATGATGGTTTGACTATTTTCCTTGTCAGTTGTTAGACAAGGTTGGTTCAAATTGTATCGAGCACTTCATCCTTGGGGTTGTGAAAGTGTATCAGGTATTCTTGTAATTTACTGAAATTATCTAATTATACTCTAGGATTAATGAGGATAATTTACCCTATTTTGAAATCATATAGGTACAGTATACATGCTTCACTAAATTTAAATTCCCATATATTTAATAAACTATCTCTATAGGAGTTGTGCTCCTAAAGCATGGTAATAATGAAGTGTGGTTTTCCCGAGTGGTACCTCAATTCCAGTGTATAAATTCCTTGAATGGACTCCTTGACACTAGCCATTTCGTTGACTTGACATTCATTGGGCTTAGTCAGTGTTCTTGATGCATGGATGTTTCGGCTTCATATTGATGTCTCACTACAAAGATCTAGAGAATGTAATTACATGGTTGATCTCCTTGGGATCTAGTAAATAATTCTAAGGATACATCAGACTTCCATTCTGGCTCAGTTGATATTTTATAATGGGAGAGAATCTAATTATGTTAGATCATGTTTACACCCATGTTCATGATGGGGTATGATAGCATAAAGGGATGTTCATATTGACATGTCACTAGATGTTGGTTATAAGAATTAGTGTTCATGTCTGAAGCAAATTAAAGGTGACTTAGGGGAATATATCCTATTTTGGGTTTTGTTACATCAGATTTCTAAGTCAATCATTTTAATAATGGTTGGCCAGGTGTGGATTGACTTGTTTTCTTTCAGATTCAATGAATAAGGTTTGTGAGGACCCATTTTGGGAACACCATCAGGTTAAAATGGGTGAAATGTGAATGTTGGATGACTTTGTTCATGGAATGGTAAGCTCTTCCATACTAATTGAGGTCAATTTGGATTCTACCCTTTGATCTAATCGGTAATCATGTCATGAGAATTGTTAGAATGCTTTGGGCATTCTTAAGTATAAAATCACAATGGTAGTGATATTATGGAGTGTAATTGAACATAAATACTAGAACCTATGGTTGGGAAGTGTCATAGGATGGGTATTTTTAATGATGATGAGGTGTTCATGTATTAGTTAACATGGACTAGGGTAAGCATCATATTTATGTTTTGGTTCTAAATACGAGCATTGAATAAAGTTTTAACTACTTTTATAGAATATGATTTAAGTTATTCTTGGACATGTTTTGGGTGTTTGGAGATGCAACATGCCAATTTGTACAAAAATTATTAACATGAGTAGGTCAGTTATGATTTTTTTGTTTCCCATGTATTCTTAGGGATGATATGTTTTAAAGTGGCGAGATTGTATTTACTATTATTTTGGACTAGGTTATAATTCCATGGGAATTTATGTTTGACCATTTAGTGGTTGGTCTATTCCTTAAACTTAGCTCCGGATTGTAAATATGAGATTTGGAACACATAAATGTTTACTTTATACGTTTGGTTTAAGGATCGAGATATGTTTTGAGTGTACTATCAAGTTTCAGGTAAACCAAACCTCAAAATTAGAATCTAGAGAAGGATGACATCGGTTAGTATTTTTTTTTAAACCATGTGTCCCCTAGAAGAAAACATTAAGTTGATCCAGTGTAGTAAAGCTCCCACATGGTTCTGTCTAACCATGAGGGAGGGGCCTCATGCTCATTCGGATTGCTACAGATCATTGATATAGGGATTTTTCATGTGTTTCACACAATTATCCAAATAGTGTATATATCCCATACGAGGGGGGGTTCCTTGGGAAATGGATCTAGCACAGTTGGTTTGTTGTTTGGATAACCTTGTAGCCAAATCATATACCTCATTAAAGGGGTAAAATTAACCTTTTCATTTGTTTTCTTTAAACCTTCTCCTCTAAATTTCTTTCCCAATCTTGTGTTGTTTTCCCCACTCTCACATAGATTCTCTTATCCTCTAAATGGAATAGAAAGATCTACCATGCCTATTGTTGGAATTGACCTTCGTTATTATCATTTGATAGCCTTTGGTAATATCTTCACTCATCTTTATATTTTCTTAATTTATATCATTATCATTGATACTATTAGGGTGTGATGTAATTCTCCCTCTTTTCAGGACATTTGTCCATTTCTTTGATTTCTCTCAAACCAGACTAAATCAAGCCTTGATATTGGACATGTGGAATTTCCCTGGTATTTGGTAGGTGGTCTATAAATTTTTCCTCAATGTTTCATTGATTTAAAAATATGTTGTTGTTTCATGTACTGGTATCTTCATGCGACACCTCCTAAATATGAAATACAGTATGTATAACTTTTTTCAACTTATTTTTGGTAACCCTTTCATATTTAATTGGAAATATTGATGGTCAATGACCTTATGTTTATAACCACCCTTAAGGGTGTGTTCCATGAATATCTTTAATTAAATAATTTTTTCTAATAAAACCCGTCAATGAGGTTTGTTGTCTTATAAAATTTAATCTTGGATTTAATTATGAGTGTGCAAGGATGTGATACTCCCTTATGTTATTACTTGGGGAAAAACCCAAATTTTATGTGGTTATAGCCTAATTTTTATAGAATGTTGTTCCTGAATTTGTATGTAATGCTTGTTAGTATGGTCTAATTTTCACCACATGCATGTATGGTGTCAACTGTTATGGATAGTTCACCTGGACCTCATATTTATGATAATGTTATGAACCTAATAATGAAACTAATGTCCTATATTTAAATGTTAAGTGGGCATGACCCTATTAATTTGTACTTGACTTCCATTGTGGCATGTTTATAAATATGTCCACTCTAATCATTTATAAATCGAATTTCCTTCCTTATTAACTTAAATGGATATATTTTAGTTGTATTTTATTTGGTGTAATGGTTATGCCATGTATTACAAGATTATGATATGGATTATATGTATCATGGCGCCCAAGGTTAAGTTGGGTTAAATGGTTATAAATGATATATAATAAGTCCCTAATTTATATTATTATTAGACTATGGAAATGGTTGTTGAACAATGTTTAAGGTACTTTTGAGCATGGAATTTCAATATCCCTTACATTAGTGGATGAGCATAACATATCATACCATTTTACCTTTATTTAGGTGATGGGAATTATGTTCCACGTTCCCTTACTTTAGGTGTTCGGCATGATGACACACCCCACCATCCAGACTGAAGGGAAATATTTCTCAAATTAAAATGAGATTATGGTCTTCTACCCTTGGTGGATCCATTGGCTTGTTAGACTAGTTATGGATTCCTGAGTTATGTCATGGGTCTAGCAAGAACCTATTATCCATGTATATGGTTCTAAACATCCTCACACAAAGCATGAAGATACATTTATACGATATATATATATATATCATTATTATATATATATGGTTAATTTTCACACTTTTTCATATTAGGTCGAAGTAGTCATGGTTGTCTAGGTTACCTTTAGGAACCAAATCCCAATATATTTATTCAATTATCTAATTATTTATCTTCAGTTCGTTAATTATACCTATATATTGTAGTATTTATAATCACAGACTAGATTATTCTATAGACACTGTTGTTAGTGGACATCTCAGCAAATCTCACACATTTCTTGGGTCTCCATTTCATAGGGGTACCCAAGAAGACCATATTTTTACTATTCTATTGATTATTGCTTGTGTTGTGCATTTTATATAGTAGATTTGGAGTACAATAATGAACTAGTACTAAGGATTCTCATGGAGATCAACCTTGGATATTTTTTTTCTTTCTATTTTTGTAATTGTTTCATATGTACCTGTTTTATGAACCTTCTTGGAATATTGTCGCATCACATGATCATGCATATGTAGTTCTTTATTTGGGGCTGTCCAGTTTACTAGTTATATTTATCCTTTTTTCATTCTCATTTATTTCATAATGCTTCCACTATCTATTTCCATATATTTGACACAACTCTAAACTAATTTGATTATGAAGGTATAGTCTCCCCATCATACCCCAATTATACCCTCTCTATATGTTGTTATCCTCTAGTATATAGGGTGGCACACTTGTGGCCACGTGGTGGCCGGTTCGACAACTCGTTTCATAGTTAGTTGGGTCATGGTGATACCGTAGCCCAGGCTGGCCCTTTAAAAATGGTATCATAGCCTAGTAACTTATAAGGGATCTAGCTTCATGGGAATCCCTATTGTTATTTGGGATGAATCTTGGAATACTAGAGACTAGGACTGTTTTCAAGACTCATGATGTAGCTCATGAGTAGGTTCATGATCACCTCCATTCAAGATGAAACTCAAGTTATTATGGGTTATTTGGGATTTTAGACTCAATTTTGATTTTTTTGTATTATATTTATATATTATGGATTATTATGATGGTAATTAAATCCCTATTGAGTATATAGGTTATTTTGGTGGGTCAAATTGAGTTCTGGAGGTAGAGTTGGTGAATGAACCAAGGTTGTATGGCTAGCCCACATGATTGGTCAAAACATGACATGTCCTTTTAGAATAGTTCTGCAACCATTATAGATCCAATTTCAGGGTTAGCACTCCATTTACAGAACATTCATACAAACCATGTATATTTCTATTTTCCAATTTGAATTATTATTTTTCATCACATTCTTTTCAAAGTGATCTAAATTATGTTTATCATTTATGTGATGTTAAGTAAGGGAGTTTTTATTGAAAATTGATTCTGTTGTATGTATTTTTTGAATTATTTTTGTGGGTTGTTAATGGATTTTCACATTAATGATTTTTTTATATTTTTGTGGAAACAAATGTGGTAAAATCTAATTTTGTAGAGTAAATTTTATCAAAAAGAATTTTGAAAGGACTTAGATTCTATTTATTATTTTTGGGAATAATGGTTTAAAATATTAATAGAAAGGTGTTTTGATAAAAAATGGTGTTTTAAATAGGCATTCAGTTTTTAGGTGAACCTAAGAACTATTTTGTTTATAAGACCATGTTTTATGTAATAATTTACATAATCAACATTAATTTTAGAAAACAATTTAAGAGAGGTATTTACAGAGTAATAAGTAAATTTATTTGAAAACTATGGTTTCATGTAAATTTATGTTGAAGGTTATTTTTTTCATAAAATGTTTTGTTTTTAAATAATGTGAGCAATCTGAAAGGAAAATTTTTTTGTTTTAAAATTTGTAGATGAATTTTTGGGAAAAATTTTGAATTTTTATTATAGTTGTTGGAATTCATGATTTGATTTTTTAAATAAAAACTATTTTTGATTATGTTTTGAGTTATATAAAATATTTCACCCAAACAGAGGTGGATCCACTATTCCTTGTATATTTTAACCATATAGAAGTTTCTTGGAAGGGTATATTAAATGATCACTTCTTTGATAGAGTCCACCCAGGTGCTTCCAACGTGGTGCAAGTATTTGGTATGATTGGTTGGGTATTCTTTAGAGGTTAGTTAATTTTTGTTATTGCAAGAGGAAATATTTGGTGTAGATTAGTTTTTTATTGCTAGTTATTTTTTGGTTTTTTATTGGTATCATGGATTTTTAGATATGTTCCTTTTGAATGATACTTAATTATGGTTTTATATGAATTGTTATCTGGGATATATTTCCCTTCTATTTTTTTCATCCTTTGGATACTTTGAGTATTTGATTCTCTTGGATGAGCATGGGAATCCTTGGGTTGGATTATATAGTGACTTGGATAACCATTACCTCTAGTTTGTTGAGATCTTAGTAGTTATGATGTTTTCTAGGTGTGTTTGCTCGGAGAAGATTTTATGAGTATGGGGTCCTAGTTCACCCATTGATTATTGTGACCTGAGTGGGACCCCATGTTGTAACTTATTGGTGTTTTGGTTCTTTTATCTTGTGGTGGGATAGATTTATTAAGCTCGGCGATGGTTTATTCTTATATATGATGATTTATAATTGGGTTATATTTCCTTATAAGTTGTAATTAGTGTCATATTGATTGATTTTGGTTGGAAGAAATGAGAGATTAATTAGAGATTTCTTTTTATATATGGAGTCTGATACGGTGGTGTTTCGTTCCTTTATTTCATTAATTTAGATAAACTCTAGATAGTAAGGGGACCTATTCTAGATCTCAAAATTTCTTTCATCAAAGTTATTATTAATTGGGATTATGTTAGTGGTTGATGTGTTTTTTGAGACATGTGGCGGCGTATGTGGATTTTTTTGTAATAATACAAGGATTGTTAGATTTAATGGATTTTCTTTATTAGGACCTTCTCTAGTTAAGCCCAACCTTAACCCCTTGAAATAATGGACTTATTAGGTGTCATATTTCCTCTGATCTTACATTTATTAAAGACATTATGGGGTATATGGGGTAATGGTTTGGAGAATTATGATACCAATAATTTTACTTTCATGAATATGTTTATAAGATTAACTTCATCCTTGAGTTTAGGATGTTTCTGGGTGAAATTTTTAATATTTTAGAACCTTTAGAAGGACTCATGGATTGTTGAATGGTTTTTTGACCTATGAAAAGTAAACCATGAGATGTCTATAGTTTCTGATATTAATGATCATACAGTTACAACGTGGTCTGGTAAACTATGTGATTAAACTAAATGACCTTCTTGAGTTTGGGTAATTTGGTCATTATGTGTTCTTTCATTTTGGGGGATCCACCTTTGGGATTCCCATTCTAAACCCAACCCCACAAGTTTCTATCCTTGGAAACACCCATCCTCTTCTCTCCTTGGTGATTTTTTAGGTTTTATTCATGATTTCTTCATTAGATATCCAAGTAATTTTTTCCAAATTATATTTCCTCTTTATATTAGTATCCTCCTTGTTTCTCTCTCCCTCTATAACCCTAGAGGCCATAGGGGATAGATCTAATCATCAGTTTTTTTTAATTTGGGTTTTTTCTATGGTTTTTGAACCTTCTCTTTTAAATAATTTTAGTGGTATTCATCAAAGGGGATAAATTCTCTCTTATTGAAACATGATTCCAACATTCTTTATGTAGATGTTTTTCTTTCATTTTTTAAATGGCATTTCATTTTGGGATTGATGATTTTAAATTATTTAATTTCTAGTTTAAATATATATGAGATAATTATATTGAATTTCCATTGTTTTTAATGGGATTTTAACTTGGAATAAATTTATTTATGGTTGATTTCAAGGAGGTACCTAGTTTTTAAAAAAATTATTGTTTAAAAATTACATTAAATGTTTTCGTGGTATGTCTTTATAATGGAATTGGGGTTCTTAGTGTAATTTAACCCCATTTGGGTAAAACATTGACTGACCTATGGTTGTTTATTTGAAATTTGATTTTAGTGGGTTTGAATGTTATTTATAAATGTTTTTATGTTTTTTATTTAAATTAAATTCAAATGGAGGAAAATGTCTTGGCATTCCAACCTAAATTTTTGGAAAGGAAAATTCAGAACATTTATATTAGATATCATATCATATGTGATAACCCTTTATGATCCCCTATATTCATGTGTGTTTGTTTGGTATGGAGTTTGGAACTAAGGGGTATTCATTATATCACGTTTTATATGACTACTAATAAGGGGTTATTTCTGCCAAGGGTGTAAGAGGTGAGAAAAGATTTTTGGTGGTCATGTTGTATGATATATTTAATGATCGTTTGGTATGATTAGTTTAATCACCTCAATTTGTTTTTATGATGTAACCCTAGGTAGCTGAGTATAAGTTATGGATGTGTGTTGTGTTATCCTAGTGTGTGATTTCTATCTAGTACCCAATGAGAGTTGTGCCTTCCTAGGGTTTTATCTTGTACTCGGTGACCTGATAGGTTGTCAAATGGGGTTTCGTCTAATTTCATTAGGGGTACTTATATACAGTGTTTCTGATTATACTAGGTTTATCATAATTAATTTTAGATCCTAGTGTGTGACCCATGATATTAGATAATGATATATGATATATTTTCCCTTCCTTATATCCCCTAGTTTGATGGAGGATTATTAGAACCATGATTTCCTTTGGTTGTTGGTTTGTTTATTTTACATCATTGTAGGATTGGCCATTTTATAGTAATTTGAATATTTCTGTTTTTTTTATTATTTAAAATAACTGGTTCTCAATATTTATTTTGGAATGTTTATTTTCGAAATCGATTGAAAAGATGTTTTTGAATGGGTGTTTCTAAAGAAAAGTAAATCCTTTAAAGGAATGTTTTAAAGTATGTTTTATTTCACTTAAAATGTGGTTGTTGGATTATAATAAAACTCATGGTTTTATGTTTTTCTAGAAAATATTATATGTAGATAACCAAATTTCAAATCATGTTCTAAACTAGAGTAAATGAAATTTATTTTGAAAACATGTGTGCAAACATTGTGGTGAAATACTACTAAGAATGGTTTTACTCATTCCATTCATACACTATTTAATGTATTCAGTTCTTGTGGTTTATTTTTTAGATTCCCTCTATATAGTATCTTCTTATATTTATGTTTGTGATAGTGGAATGTAGCATGTAATCAAAGGGTCACATGGATATGGTTGGTAGTAGTTGGGCTTGGTTTTCTTTTATTTATATTTAGGATGTTTGACCATGATGTCCAAGACCTTTTTTAGCATATTAATTAATGTATTAGATGTTAAAGCATATTTAATTTAGTTTATTTTATGTTTTAATTGATTACATATTCTTTATAATCTATTAAATTTTTATTTATTTTGATACGCTGATTCTTCTGCATGGGTGTCCGACTTACATATGTGTCATGTCAGACTACCGGATTGAGTCTGTGTTGTATATTTGATTTTGTAAGGGTAAAATCATTTCCAAAGTGTGTTTTTTGATATATGAGGACTATTTTCTACCCATGTGGATTAGAAATTACCTTTGTCCTAGTTTTAGAATAGGTCTAATTATGGTTTCAATGGCATCTTAGGAAAATTCATTACAAATGGTGTTAGAGCCTAGGTTCTATAATAGGCCAAGGTTCTTGGTAAGCCCTTTTGTTATTTTGGGTGAGTCTTGTTATATTATAGATGATGATATACATCAATACTAGGGAAGGATCTCATGATTAGGTTCTTGATCACCACATTTCATGGGGAAACTCAAGTCACCTTGGGTTATTGGGGATTTGATTCTCTATTTTGAGTTTTTCTAGTATGTTTGATTTATTTTTCAGTATTATGAAGGTAATTGAATCACCATTGGGTATATCTATAGTTTTAGGGGTTGACATGAGTTTCATATATAGAGGTGGTGAATGAAATTTTTTTTGTATGGTAAGCCTGCATGATTAGGTAAACCATGAAGAGCTTGTGGATAATGTTTTTGCAACCATTATAGATCCAATAACATGATTACCACATAGTTAACAAAACTATGCGTCCAATCCATGTGCAGTTATACTTATCCTCTAGAATTTTTGTTTTCCCTTCCTTTAATTCTATAATTATCCCATTGATGTTTATCATTGGTGTGATAGTATATAAGGGAGTTTTGGATGAAAAATCTATGCTATTGGATATAGTTTTTGAATGATTCTTATTATTTGTAAATTCTTTTTCCCTTCTCGTCTATTGTATTATATGTTGAGAAAAAATTGGTTTTGAGGTAAAAAGGGAATTCTGTAGAGATATTTGTTTTAAAAACATGTTTTGAAATAATTTTGAATGTATTTTGATTCCATGATGTGTTTTGGGGTCAATAATTTTATAATAAAATTGGGGAAGTTTTTATAAGAAACAATTATTTTAATTTGACTTATAGTTTTCAGATGAACCAGTGGAATGTTTTTCTTTACCAGGTTTTAGTTAATAAATTATATAATCAATTTGAATTTAAGAAAAAAAATTAAGTGAGGGATTTAAATTGGTGCCTGAAAAGTACGCTAGAAAAAATGATATCATGAAAACTTAAGGTGAAGTGGATTGTTTTTATATAATGGTTTGTTTTTAAATAATGTGAGAAATGTGAAAAGAAGATTTTGGTATTTCAAAATGGGTGGATGGATCTTTTAGAAAATTTATGGAATTGTTTCTATTAATTTTGGAAATCATGATTTGATTTTTGAAATATGAATTGGTTGCATTCATGTTTTATATAATAAAAAATTCCTCCCAAATATATTTTTAAAGAAGGGCGTAAATTCTATGCGATGAGATAATCTTCAAGATAGTCCTTGACATCGTTTGGGAACTATTCCTTCATTGTTTCACACTACCAATACTCAATATTAAGTGGTATATCTAGTTCTCTTTCTACATTTTAACCCTATCTATGTTTATCAAAGGGGATATTTAAATATTTTTTCTCTGAGAGAGGTATCTCATATGATTCTAGTGTATAGATTATCTTAGGTATGGTTGGTTGGGTCTTCTTAAAGGGTTTGGTATTTTGGGTTATTGGAAGTGTAAATCTTTTTTGTATCTTGGGTTTTAATGGATGGTTTTTGTAGGTTTTTTATTGGTGTTGATTATTTTTAGATATTTTCCTTATGGATGGTAGTAAATTATGGTTTTATATGTATCATTAATTGGGATGTATTTATGATGTATTATGTGTTGTTATTTGGACATATTTAGGATTTTATTCTCCATGGATGGGCATGGGAAACCTCGGTTCATCTCTTGGGTGAATAGGATGACTATCTTTATTAGGATATTGATCACCAGGTGGTTTTGTTGTTGTCTTGGTGGGATCACCATGAGATGTTGATCCAAGGATAAGTTCATTGTTTACCCATTATGTAACAGCCCAAGATTTTATGAAAAATATTCTTTTTAATTTCACTAATGTCTTGTGTTGTACGCTACACCAAAAGGAGCTTGCACAACACGCATCCTTGACTTGCCTTGCATTACATGCAATCGCGACCTTCCTCGATAGCGTGTGTAGTACGCAATACTGAGTTTCACTAAACAACGATATGCTATTAAAATATTATTTAAACTAGCCGTTATGAATAGTAATAACCACTTTTTGAAATTTTGTAAATTTTATTTTTCGAAATGGAATTCATTTTTGGATTCGTAATATCGAAATTAGCTTAGGGTGAAATTTTGGTGATTTTCTGATAACTTTCATATTTTGATAAATAGTGAAAATTACTAAATTTTGATTAAAAACAAATTTTTCAATCGAAATAATTAATAGTGATAAATTATTAATTTGAGTGGTTTTAAATTATATTTAGAATATATTTTTACAGTTTAATACAATGTTGGTCATTGGATGTAAATTCACATTTAAACCAGACATAAACAAGTGTCAATCTTTTGATAGTTATTATCTCTTAAGAACACACTATTTGTTTTGACGACGGGAATTAATTTTTAAATTAATTAATGTAACTGATATGTTTTGAATTTGATAAAATAGACATCATTTTTGAATTCATAATATCAAATATAGCTTAGGCCTAATTTTTGGTATTTTTCTGGAAACGTTCATTTTTTGATGAATAGTGAAACCACTAAGTGGTAGTTAAAAAAACTGAATTTTTCATAAAACATAATTTTACCGCTTCTGTGAGTGGAATTTAGAAAATCCAAGAGACAAGGATAATATCAAGGACTAAAATGTGGTTCAATGAGATGAAAATAATTTTTGGTGAATAGTAACTTTTGACTTTTTTTACCACGGTAAAAAGTAAATAGGGTAATTAAGGGTAAAGATGATATTATTATTAACCTAAAACATGTCCTAATTCTATTGGATAAGTGTAATACGACCAAAAACAAACTTACGAATAAAATATGACCATTTATCCCCACTTGGATTAGATTAGGACATTTATTATTAATTTATTTAAAGAAGGGTTAAAATAGTTAAAATCAAAGTTTAATAAGTAAATAATTTTTAATATGGGGTTATACATAAGATAAATTCGACTATAAATATTCATTATAAAGATAAAAATATTTCCTACATAATGATAGTTTATTTATAATTTTTAGACTTTAAATAGATTAATTTATTTATGACACAACGATGATGAAGTAATTACCCTTTTAAGGAAATGTTAACATAATTGATGTTATAAATGCTCAAATAAATGTAATTTGAGACTTTTTATGAATTACAATAATTTTATAGGTTACTATGATATATTAGTGTTGATTAAATCAACTTGGTTAGAACATATAATTCTGTTATGATTTTCACAAAAATCAATTACTAAATAGTGTCAAAATTGACATAAAATAGTTTTTAAAACAAATATTATATTATTAATTGTTATTTTATTCCTAAAAATCTAAGGTTCGGCCAAATGACTTAGATAAGGATATATATATTAATAATAAACAAATTGGGGTTCGTTTGGCATGTTAATATAAGTGTATTAACCATATAGTGTAAGAAAACAAAAAAGTCACAGTAAAAGTTAAATTATTTAACTTAGAGTTAAATCTAATTGATAAGGTTAAAATAATAACATAAACTTGTCTAAATCCTATTGGTTGATAGGATTTAGACCCATACCTACTTTACCTTATAAATAATACCCTTTGGAACCATTATAAACCGATTTTGACTTTAATATAAAATAATATTTTGAGATATTCCTAAGGTGCCCCTCTCCTCCCTTATAAAAGGGCACCTCCTCCCCCTCCTCCTCACACCGATTTGAGCACTCAAGCTCGGCCAACCCCTGCCAAAATCACTTCTCCACTTCCCTAGAATAATCCTAGATGTCCTTGTCTTCTTCAAAGACCAATCTTAGTTCCCTAAGTGGAGGATTCAAAGACGCGTTTCAAAGAAGAGGTAATATCCATTACCGATCTTTTCAATTTCTTTCTTCTTCAAATTCTTCTTATTTAGTTGTTTCATGATAAAGTAATAACATCAGTATTACTTACATACTGATATGTTATTATAAATATTATACAACCCTAATTCACCTTCTATCCATCCTACGGAAAAATGAAATCACCGCGCGTGCGTACGTACGGAATACCGTCTCCACGCCGTGGTGTAATCTATTTTCCACCATCACCTTACAAGGATGGGTATAATGGTGTAATGAGTAACTATATATGATTATTATAAAGTTAAATTGATACTGAAATATTATAAATACACTTAAATACAATTCCACGACCATGGGAACAATATCATCGCTCGTGCGTACGTACGGAATACCGTCTCCACGATGTGATGCGACTCGTTCTACATGATCATCATTACATAGTAATTATATAAATGAATTGAATGAATAAATATGATATATGTTACACTAATACCATTATGGATATAAGGTATATATAACCTTAAAATAAGAATAAGAATTTATTCGGCAAAACACGCATAAGAACAAAAGGCAATAAAGACCCGAGTAACAAGTAGCAATGAAATATTACTACTAAGAAGCTAAGAATATGACCATATATGATATCATAAAAATAAGTATGATTCTGGAATAAGTCAATAACATTATTTAAATCGTTATACAGGAGTTTTGGACACTTACAAAGCAAGTCGAACCTAAGGTAAGGGAAATATCACAATCTCATTTTTATCCGAGATTGCTTATACTTTGGTATTTACTGGGGTGTATTTTATCATCCACATCCAAGTTTCCTCAATATGTAATGTTATTTACATCCACCTAAAAATTTTTAAATACAATTTTACCCTTTGGTGAGTTTTTAGTAAAAGATATGAAAGGAATATTGTTTCGTTTTTTGTACGAGGTACTTTTTGACTTTTCCGACAAAAGTACGAGAAGAATGTTTTTTTGTAACTTATACGGAATGAATGGATTTTTAAAACAAGATTCCCAAGAATCTTCCTTTACAAGTTTTCAAGTTTATTTTTAATCAAATTATTTTAGTTTAAAATTGTATGACATGTTAAGAAAGGAAAAATGTTTTTGAAGTAGAAAGGATATTTTCCTCAAGAATGATGTTCAAGTGTTTTATCAAAATTATTTTCCATCTAAGATAATAAAGGGTTCTGTTTCTATCCCTATTATTACATGGATTTGATTATGTTGTGATGGAAATATTTTTATGAATTATTTTATCTTATATGAATTGTTTTATGATGTCATGATGTTTAAAGATTCCCATTTTTATTACATGGGTTATGTAATGATGTATGATTTATGATTTTGTGGCACACATAAGAATGGTATCATTATGAGATGGGTGGGACCTATATCTCCCTATAATGCATTGGGTAAAGATTTTATATCTCATGAGATAGACATGGTTGGAATGGTAGGTTATACCGGTTCAGTGAAACAGGACTGAAGTTCAGAAAGGGACTTTGTCCACTAAGATAGTCTTGGCAATGAGTCTTGACTAACAAGAAATGATTCTCTATAATTATGTGTGAATGCCACAAAGTTTTATGTTTTAAGTTATGATTATTGTGATTACATTTCACTGCCATGATTTATCCCATGTTATGAAATTATGATCTCTTTTGCAGGATAAGATTTCCAAAAGTTATGTGCTTGTGTATACGATGTGATTGATATTTCTTTTGTTTACCCTTGCTGAGCATTTGAGCTCGCCCTTTTATGTTTTCCTTTCCCCAAGATATAAAGAAAGGTTTTAGGTATAAAAAAAAGGAAGATCTTTATGGGAGATGTTGAAGATCTTTCACCAGGATTAGAAGATTATATTCCGAGTTTCCAAAGACACTAAACTATTACGATACTTGTGTGTGTGTTTTTGTTATGTACTAAGTATTCCGCAAATGTAATGTAATGTCCATGTACGTCAAGCTTCGGGTCTCTACACATTAAGTATGGTAACCCATTTGTGACCCCATGTTAGGGTTTTTTGGTGTTTTAGTTATTTAATATTAGGTTGGGATCATAATTTTGAGATCGATGATGGATTATGGTTATGGATGTTAAGTTCTCCTTAGGTTGTGTTTCCTTGGATGTTAGAATATATTTCATGGTGATTTGTTATGGTTGGTGTAAATGAGTTATTTCTTGGACACATGATTTTATAGATATATTTTTAAATGGTGTTGTGTCTTCCCTTTAATTAAGAATTTTAAATAAACTCTAAATGCTGAGGATATCTATGATAGGTCTCAATATCCCCTTCATCGAAGTTATTTTATTTTTTATTCTAGGTGTGATAGAGTAGTTATTAAAGACATGTGGTGGTTTTTTGGATTTTTTTTATTGTCTTAGAAGGTTTTTTAGGTTCACTAGATTTTCCTTTTTAGAAACTTATCTACTTGAACCCTTCCTGCATAGGGAAAGGGGTGTCTTAGTAGTCCTCATTCATTTGTTCCCACTTTTACATAAGATTTATGGGGGGGGAATTAGAAGATTTGGATAATTTTAACAACCGCAAAGTAACTTTCCTATATATATTTATAAGTTTATATTCTTCCTTGAGTTCAGGGTGTTTTGGGGTGAAATTTTAGAAATTTTGAATATTTTATTGGATTTAATGGTTTGGTGAATAATTTGGTAAATAGTGGAGAGTAAACCTTTTGAATTGTGTAGTTTTTGAAAATAGTGATCACGTAGTTAATACAAAGTTTTGTAAACTATGCAATTAATCGTATGACCAGCTCAGGTTTGAGTAATTTTATTATATTGTGTTCCATTATATTGGGGACCCTCCTTTGGATTCCCTATTTTGAACCCAATACTCATGGAGCACCTATTATTTGATCATATCTATATCCTCACCTTATTTGGTATATTTTTGATGGTTTCTTAGTGATTTTTTAATCAAATATCTAGGTCAGTGTTTTACACTACTTCTCCTTAAACATCTCTTTGTTTTCTATATGTTTACATATCCCTCTCCAACCCTTGTGACCATGGGGTTGAATATAATGATAATGGTTGATTTAATTTGGGTGTTTGATTTCTAGGGTCTATGATCCTTCTCTTACGACCAATTCTAGTGGTGTCCAATGAAGGAGACGTGTTTTTATGGTCACGACATTATTCTATAATGCTTGAGGAAGATGTTTTTGTGATATTCCTTTAAATGGAATTCCATTAGGTGTGTTATGATTTTAAATGATTCAATTAACAAATTAAATGTATATGTGATAATTATATTAATTTTCCCAAGATTTTTAAAGGGATTTTCATTTGGAATAAAGGTATTAAAAGTGGATTTCAAGAGGGTTTTCTGATTTTAATGGTGTGTGTGGTTTCTAGGTAACATTAAATGTCATATTTGTATGTTTTTAAAATGGAGTTGGTGTTTCTATGGAAATTTGACCCTAGTTGGTTTATAAATTGGGATAGGTGTATTTGTTTATTATAAGTTTTGTTCTAATGTGTTTAAATGTGATTTCTAAATTTTTTTAATGATTCTTTGAAATTATTTTTGAAAGGTGGTAAAATGGCTCAACATCCTAATCTAAGTTATTGGAAAATACTATTTTTAATATTTATGTTAGATATCATGGAATTTGATACACTCTCTAAGGATCATCTTAAATAGTTTATGTGTATGTTATGTATTGGGTCTCAAGGGGCCTACCATATATATCATTATTTATGATTGATTATAAGGAGTAGTTTCTTGTGAGGGTGTTGGAGGTGTGGTACTATTTATAGTTGTTCTGTTTTTTTATATATTTGATGATTTTTTGGTAGTATTGGTATAATCACCACCATTGAGTTTTATCATGAGTCTCTATGTAACTATGTAAAAGCTCCAGATTCATGTTACTCTAGCCTAATATGAACCCACAAACTAGTTCCTTATGAGATTTTCACCCTAATAAGGTTTTATCATATACTTAGTGACCCAATTGGGTTCCAAATTGGATTTATTTCAGTTTAAATTAGGGAACCATATTTAGAGTTTTTTATGATACTGGGTTTAGCATCATTCATGTTAGAGACCAATATTATTACCCATGACACTATATGATGTTAGATAGGGTACTTTCTCATCCTTATATCCATCATTTAAACTTAACCATATCAGCACCCATATTTTCTTTGGTTTTTTGTTTATATGTTTTAGATTGTTTTTGGAATTGTTCTTTTTTAGTAATTTGATTATTTATAATTATTTTTTATTTTTTATAAAAATTTGTTTTAAAATTTTCATTGGAATTAAATTTATGAAATACATTAAAAATGGGTTTTGAGATGGGTGTTTTTGAAGAAAAGTAAAGACATTAAATAAAATTTTCGAAGATGGGTTTATTTTACATAAAAATGGTTATTGTTTTATGTAAACATGTCTGGATTGATATTTGTTTTGGAAACTATTATTTATAGAAAATATTTAATAATCAGATTCCAAACCAGTGTAAATAAAAATGTCTTTTAAAAGAAAGTTAACAAACTCATTGGTAAAATCTTGTTGAGATTACGTTCGCTAACACCCTATTAACACTATTCATTTTATGAATCTCTTAAGGTTTCTTTTTTACGGGACCTATATGTGTTCTCTCCATCTATTTATGTTTAAGTAGGTTTATCTTTGTATGTGCACATGATTAAAAGATCATGCATTGATGGTCGATAGTGGTTGGTCTTCATTTTATTTTTCTTCATTTGGGATGTACCTTTATCAGACATGGTGGCTTAGACCTTGTTTATTCCATTCATGTATATAAGACATGTTGATACTTATCTAGTTTGGTTTATGTGATGTTTTATTTGTTTAATCAGGTTTCATACTGTGTTATATGTTTATTTATTTTGATATTCTTATTCGTGTGCATGGATTTCTGACTTACTGATAGGTCAAGTGGGAATAATTGTTGGATTCCATGTTGTGGATTTGATAATATGAGGATGAAATCCTTTTAAATGGGTATTTTGTGATGCCCAGGAACTAGTTTCCAACCCATGGGGACCAAAAATTCCTTCAAGCTAGGGGAAAACTGGGTCGGGTGTCGATTCAAGGGGCATCCTAAGCTAGTTTTTTAAGAAACTCCCTCTACAATAGCTCCCAACCCATAATTTGAAACTACTATTTGAAGTTCTAAAGTTTCAAAAAAATGTGACTTTTATATTCTTATGAACTCTCTAGACAACATAAATATATTAATTGATTCATTTAAAACTACATTGGAATATGAAAAATTAGGTTTTGAATTAGAATATTCATAAAAAACAAAAACAATAACCTCTTCTATCCACGAATAATCCCCTGATAGTAACTCAAAATGTTATTCATCTTATAAAATTAGTGATTATAGGAGTATATTCATGATATTAGAGACGTATCTGGTCACTTAAATCTCTAATCAGAAAACACTACCTCACTTAAAGATTCTTCCATAGTAAAATAAGATATTACTTATATTGTTTTAACATGTTTAAGCTTGGTAAAATAATTATATATATTAGTATAAATGAAATCATCCCAATTATTATTTACAACTATTTGATATTATAAAAAAAACTAGCCTCATACAAATTAACATGTTATCTATTTTTCCCCTAAATAAAACTCTTCAAATGTTGACCATTATATTCTAGTTCTATATCAATAGACATATCATGTTGAAATATGGATAGAATAATATCTTCCTCAAATTCTTCTTCTTATTCTTCCTCATCAAATATAGCTTTATATTCTCACTAAACTACCCTCACCTTTTGATCTTCTCCAATCATAATGGATGATTGTGTAAATAGTTGTCTCAATTGATTAAAAAAATCCATTTCCAATTGGGTGAGAACTATACCATATTGTTCTTGTAACCATTGATGAAGACCTACAACACATTCCAAAAGTTGTTACCCTTGTGAGGAAATAACCAATGAAAATGATCTAAAAACGTGAAATTTTATCATGAAATATAAGTATAATTAAAAAAACAATATATTCAATAAACTAGCATCCCCAGTAATGGTAGTAATCTTTATGCAACCTTATCAGGGTGACTCCTCAATATTAATTTATAAACACCCTACATATAGCACAACGGATAAACCTTGGGTTGTATCAAGGAGTTATGTTATAATCATAGTGGAAACCTTAAAATTAATTTTTTATTAACTTTTAAAATAATTATACATCAAAAATAAAAAAAATGGTAGTGAAAAAAAAAATATTTGAAATGAATGTATAGATCAGATTATAGATGAACAATTGGAAACAATCTTATCTTATCCTTGATTAATCCACTTATATGTTGTCTATAATAGTCTTATTAAAGGTTTTTAGTCATAAAAATAAACCTCACTCAATGGAATGAAAGGTGTTTCATATATCACCACTAATATTAACTTGAATAGTGAACACTCCATCCATAGATATCTCAAACAACATTAAAAATTATCCAAAACAATAATAATAAACACTCAAACAAACCACCAATTACTAAGATGTCTCTCCAGTAGTGATGATCTTATTGAGATCACCACATTACATTACACCACTCACTTCACTCTATCAATCCAAAATTAATGAAAATGGGAAAAATAAATAATCCAATAAAGAAGAAAATAGTTTCTAGGTGTGGATGTTCTTTCACATCTCTCCACACCACCCTCACTGTTATCATAGAATGGAGAAACAAATATATGATCATATCAATGTTAAAGAATCTTGATAGCTTCAAATCTTTCCTCCCTTGAACTGGTTAATGGTAATACCTCTATTATTGGAGGTTAAAGATCATAATATTAAGAAAGAGAAACACAAAACACTTTTATTTACAATATAGAACAATATTTTGAAAATTATCTCATCCTAAAAGAAAAATCCATTATACATGAAGTAGTTAACCCAATATAGAAAATAACTAATGGAATTTTCTTGAATTCCTACACTTTCTCTCTAAAGTATCTACATGCCACAATATCCTTCAGCATCAACAACTCAATCTTATGCGTACATATAATCTTTCACTAGACTAGGAAATTTCTGATTATTCATTAAATCTTAGTTAAATATTTTTTCTAGATTCCAGCATCAAAATGTGCTCCCCCACATTTTTCATAGTTTACAATAGCTAGGATTTATCTCATTAACACCTAGATGTATTTCTATTCATGATAAATTCATCAGGTATTCTCATATTTTGTCTACTTGTAAGTTTTTATCCACTACCATAAACCTCTTACTCTCATGCAATGAGGCCCATATGAAAGTTACTTCTGTAACCCATTTGATTTATTGTTAATATCATATAAAATCATCTACAGGGAGTTAAAATTACATAACACATAGATCTGTATAGATTTTATTATATGGAATGTTGATTTTCTAGTTTAGTCTTACATCTAGTCTCTTTAATATTATATAGAGAATTCTACACCTGAGTTACTCTTACAAAATGCTTGAAAATTAATGTTATTAATAAAATATCCCATAAACACTCATGTAATATAAATAACATCATTCCATTCATTGAAAATGTAAAAAAACTTATTTAGACTATTGATTTTATGATTTATTCTTACGTATCCATTTAAAAACTGATTTACTGGACACATCTTCCAAATTTTCAAATTAATATTATATAGTGACTCTTTCCACTTAAAACGTATATAATCCAATGAAATAAATTGTAAAGAACTGAACCAAAATATAAAAAAGTATTCCTTGAAAAATTTTAGTAATTAAAACCCTAAAAATTTATAGAAGCCTAATTATTTTTTGAAAAACAAATTCTAAAAAACTCAGTGATAATTCCAAAATATAGGTATTTAATATGGGAAATAATTAATGAATTATCAAGTAAAAAAATATTGTAAAATATGGTATTATAAACATTCCCCTACATGCCACTATGAAACATCTATTCCAGCTTCATGAGAACCATATCAATCAATTTCTCCACCAAATATGCAAAATTTTCACAAATACAACACATGGGGACACAAATCCCATGTACTTCTGTTTATTAACATACCTAGTACAATTTCATGAAAATGAAAAGTAATGATAAAATATTAATTCTTCTCAAAAGCCCTAGAATTTGTAGAATAGTAAGGGGAACCTAAATATGTTAAAAATCCCACAAAAATCAAGGCCAATAGAAGAATCTAGTCTTCAAGACGCAAATCCAATGGGGATATTATCTCATACGCAAGGAAATATACCTATAATATTGAAATACCTATAAATACTGAATTCAAAAACTCATTAATAGATCATTAAATGAATTAAAATAGGTTTTCATAGCATTTCATGAGACTCAAAAACCTATATCACACATATCACATCATCTTAGAACTCTTAAATCTATGATACCTCTTTGTTATCATAGTGTGAGACCCACACCTCAGTGAGGTTTGCATGTCAGATGAGGAGGTATTGATCCCTATAGAAATTTTTTTATCATCGTGTGATATGTTCATTGTCCAATGGTGTTACATACTTCATATATGGATGAAATAATCATACCCTATCTTGAAGGAATGACATTTACCACTATATATGAAAGACCTATGTCCCATCTTATGGAGTCACTAACTTTTCATGTAGTATGGGGAATAATGTGGAAACACTTTTTTCTACATTAATTAATGATTTATTATATATTAATACACATAATAACACCTTTAAAATTGATAATTCTATTTTATTTGGGTAATTAGGTACATTACATGGAAACATAAAGCATGGGGTACATCAGCTTTATTGAAAACATCCCTAAAATGCTCATATTATTTAATCATTCTTAAAACTCCATGGGATAACCTGGGGACATTAATAAGAAAGGAGTGAACTATAAATCCCTTTAAGGGAATAAAAAAATAATAAAATAAATAAAATTATTACATGTTAGACAATAATCACTTCCATCAGATATAAATGGGGTGATAATAATAAGCATGAAAATTCAGGCATGATATAACATGATCGCATAATAGCATCATGGGACTATGGTAAAAACCTTAAACATGACATCATAAAAATAATTCATGGTTATCCACAAATATATCATAACAAATTGTTCTTAGGATAACTTTTTAGGCTCCATACATGGTATCTCATGATACTAAAACATTATCCAATGCATTGGAGCACTATTTGGGTGCACCCATCATAATCATACCATGTACATGCATAAGTGTTCCACATATATCTTATACATAAGAACATATTTCAACACATTTAATCCCAATTTAATGGATATTTTATTACATAAATATAATTCCTCAATGAAATAATTATAATTTAATAATGGATAAACCCCTTGATAGGAAATGGGTATGGGTTTCACTACATAGTTGTTTGGCAAGGAAAATCGTAGTGAAATTTCGGCAGCATAATGAGGGAACATAAATGTTCAAAGGAGGTATTAATGAGAGTTAAATTGGTCTATATTCATTTATAAATTATAATTGATGTAATAGGATATGTAATAAAATATCCCAACATTAGTAATTGGATATAAAAGGCATAATATAATGAATATTCTTGAATAAAGAGGAGAAGGAGAGGATCCCTAACTTTTAGAGGGTGATTCCAAAAGGATGAGAGGATCTTATTGAGATCTTAGAGGAACCTTATGAGAAATATATAGAGGTTAGTTAACACTAAATACATGATCCAAGGTGTTTTAGTGAAGATTAATTGGATTGTGTGTGGGTTTGTATAGGAAAATAAAGGGGAGTTCTTTTTTATTTCCCAAACATAGTTTTTTACTCTATAAAATAAAGTAATCGAACCCACAAATCTTACCATAGTTTTTTCTCATGGTCTCTACCAAAGAGGATTTTTTTCATTATTTAAAAATACTAAGGGTCGAACTTTTTAAAATATTAACCGTGGTGATGTCGAAGTGAGTCATGTTCTTAAAGAAATGATTTTAAAACCTTAAAACAAAATATAGGTCTTGGAGGATTCCTAAAGGCTTTAACAAATTAATAAAAAACATGAAAAAAAATAATTGAAATGGAAAAATTTATCTGTTCATATATACCTTTTATAATATAGATTACATCACTTTTGGGCCATTATGATTTCATAATACACACCATATATTTATAAAGTATTTAATTTTTACCAAAAAATTAGATTATCTCAAAAATTTATATAACAAATATCATTGTATAATGTTGTTGTTTTGATTAAAAAATCATATTATTTTTAACAAAATAATTTTCTAAATATTTTAATTTTTACTTTTAAAACAAAATTTAAATTTATTGATAAATGATTGGTTTTTTTAAAATAACTATTTCTGAACACTTATAAAAATTACATTTGGAAATATAAAAATTATGTTTACATTTAATAATATTTTATTAAAAAATTATCTATTTCAAAAACCCATTAATTCATTAATATAAATGTTTAAATAGAATTTTCATATTACCTGAAAATATAATTTTTTTATGCTATCAAAACAAAAATCATTTATAAAGTAAAAAAAAGGAATAAAATGTATTCATTATTATATAAAATCTAAATATTCTTATTAATAGGGTCTTGATACATATATGTTTATTACACCAGAAACTGACCTAAGGTTAAGGTGTGTGTGAGTGAGATTTTCATGGTGTGGTTCAGCACACATGGTTTTGGTTGTGATATCAATGAGCTTGAAATTATCTTATAAATAGTTTCACTCATGATTTAGTTGTTGGATCTCAGCTTGGACTTGGTCTAAGTTAAAGCCATGTTATTTTATCCCCTTTAAAGATTGGATAAATGGTATTCATAGGGTATGATCCTACGGGTCGAGGCCATCACTTTGTCTATATCAATTGGATTTATCAAATCTATATATTTATAATAATCATATGATCACTGTTCAATAGCTATATTATCAATGGTTATGACTATTAACAGTATTTTAAATATTATAGGATATAATAAAACCAAATAAGTGAAAAGTTTTTATATAACCATAATACATAATAAGACATTTAATTAAATCTGGAAGGGTATTTTATTTATAAAAGTTCAGGTCATTACAATATACCCCCCCCCCCTTAGAAATTTCTCCCTTAAAATTTTCATTTCACGCACTAAAATAGATTAGGGAAATTATATTTCATCACCTTATTTTCTTACAATTTTTCTTATTCAAACTGGTGGTTTCCTTATACCACTTTTACTAGGTGCATTGTGTTATTTTTTATAAATTTTTCCCTACAACCAATATCTACATTGGCTACTCCTCGTATAAAATATCATTCTCCACTGGTACCACCGCTAGATTTAGAACATTTAAGGGGTGTGGTGTGTAATTATTCAATAGTGATACATGGAATACATCATGTACATGAGATAGGTTAGGTGGGTGTGCTAGTCAATAGGTCACTACTTCGATGTAATCAAGGATTTCAAACGGATTGATGTATCTTGGACTAAGATTTCCTTTCTTCTAAAATCTCATGACATTATTCCACACAGATATCTGTAGGAATACCTTATCTCCAACCATAAACACTAGGTCTCATCAATTACTATCATAATAGCTCTTCTTTAGACTCTAATTATCCCTGATATGCTACTTAATATTCTTGACCTTTCCCACCATTTCCTTGACAATTTCAAGACTCACCTATTTGTGTTCACCAACATCATCCCAACATTAATGTGTTCCATACCTCTTTATATAAAATTATTTGTTGGGATCCATTTGTATTATTTATTGGAAGCAATTATTGTATGAAAAAAAATAGGAAGATGTTGATCTCATCATCCTTTTATGTACATTTATCATTCTCTCAACATTTCCTCAAGTGTCTAGATAGTCCACTTATATTGGCCATTAGTTTCAATTTGATAAGACATGTTGAAGTTCAGCTAAGTATTTAAAAGCGTATTGGAGAATATTCCAAAACTTGTAGGTAAATACCAGGTCTCAATCAAATAAAATTGATAGTGTTGTTCTGTGAATTATCACCACTTCTCTAATGTATATCCTTGAATCTTGACCGAGTGATAAGTCCTCTTGAATTTTAATGAAGTTAGAAGAAATTGTAAGATGATCCACTACAACCCATATATAAGTATTTCCTCTTGATGTCTTTATAAGACTAGTGAAAAATTAAATGGTTATGTTTTACCATATCCATTTAAGTATGGAGAATTTTTACATCATTCCCTCGGATTTTTTTCCCTTTAAGCCTTTATATTCTAGTATACAAGACACCGTGATGTATATTTCATAATATTTTTATTCATATTGTCCCACCAATAGTTCTCTTGGAGGTCTCGATACATCTTTCTTCTCCATGGATTGATAGAGAAGGTCGAGATACACGCACCATCCAATAGATCCTTATTTAACTCATGATTTTTTGGTACATGTAGTCATGGCCCAAATATTAAAATGCTTTATTCATTAATTTTGAACTTTAAGTATTTCCCTTTTCTTATAGCTTCCATATTATTTTAAATTTCCATGTCATCTCTTTAGGAATCCTTTATATTCTCCATAAGGTATGTTTGAGAAATCATTTTTGAATGGATTGATGATGTTCCTTCCTTTATTATGCCCAAGTCTATCTTTTCATGTTTAAGATGATCATATCCTTCTTAATTCTCATCAATGATAAAATTACTAGATCATTTCTACTTATATCATCGTCCATAATATTTTATTTCCCAGGATGGTAGTGGATTGAGAATTAATAGTCCTTAATCAGCTGTAAATATATTTTTTGGCTAATATTAATCTCTTTTAGTGTGAATATATACTTGAGGCTCTTATGATCTGTATATATTTTACACTTCTCCCCAAAGAGATAATATGTCCAAATTTTCAATGTGAAGATCACTACATATAACTCTAGATCATGTGTTGGGTAGGTTCTGTTAATGAACTTTTAATTTCCCTATGGAATAGGCTATCAAATTATCATTCTTAATTAGTACAAAACCCAAGCCCTTTTTTGAAATATCATTGTATACCATGAAATGTTCCCCATTAGTGGGTAGAAAAATTATAGGTGCAATGACAACCCAATTTTTCATCTCAACTAATCTCTCTTCACATTCGTTTCTCTAAAAAAACATAACTCTTTCTTGAGTTTTCTTGGTTAGAGGGTTTGAAAATCATGAGAAATTTGTCTAAAATCAACCATAGTACCAATTTAATCCAAGGAAAGTATGTATTTCCATCATATTGGTTGGTTTTGGACATACTTCAATTTATTTTTTCATTGAAGGGTCCACATATATCCCATTGCTTGTGATAATATTCCCCAAGAATGAGACTTACTCAAACTAGAACTCGCATTTATTGTACTTTTCATAAATATTATCACATTTATTATATTTAGAATAGTGCTCAGATGATTCTCATACTCCTCCTTGATTTTTTATTATATTAGAATATCATATATAAATGCTACCACAAATTTTCAAGGTAATCTCTAAATACTCTATTAATCAAGTACATGTAGATTATTAAGGAATTAGTGAGTCTTAAGGGAATTACTATGAACTCATAGTCCCATTACCTTGTAGAAAATGTAGTCTTGGGGATATACTCCTTATTCACCCTTACATGATAATACCATAATCAAAGATACACCAAGGATAATTTTTGGGATCCATGTAGCTGATCGAAAAATTAATTAATCCATGGAAGAGGATACTTGTTCTTTGTTAGAATCTTATTTAGCTCATGATAATCAATTCAAAGGCTCATTGAACCATCCTTCTCCTTGATGAAGATGATAGGTTCACCCCATGGTGATACACATGGTCATATGATCCCCTTATCTAGATTATCTTATAATTTTTTCATAGACTCCTCATGTTTCACAATATCCATTATATACAAATTCATGGATATTGTAAAATCCCTAGGTATAAAACTCAATTGAAAATTAAACCTCTGTACTAAGTAAAGACCAAAAAATTCTTTAGGAAACACATCATCATATTTTCTTTTAATGTGAATCTCATCCAGGATGATATTTTCCTTATACTCAATCATTTGAGCTAGATACTCTTACATTTAGGGAAACAATATTCATGCTTGAGAAGGTGGTGTTAAAAAAGATTCATCATCTTCCTTACACGTGTACAAAATCATAGGATGATTCTTCATACAGAGAGTGATTTTATTCTCCGAGAATTTATGTTGGTTATATATAAAAAAATCTAAATAATACTCAGAATTACATAAAATTACACTAAAGAGAGTATCATATAGTTCTTTATGAATTTCAGCCCAAATATGTTTACTAGGTAGGAGTTATATACATGGGATGAAAAAATTTCCCCATTCTCTATTTTCACTGATATCTCTACTTCAATGATTTTTGGTGGACTTCAAATATTTATACTAAACTTGAATGATATAAAGGAATATGTATAACTTGAATCAAAAAGTATGTTCCCTATTATTGAATGAATAACTAGTGTACCTATCACCACTTTTTTGTCTGGATCCCCCTCATCAGTTGTGACGGATAATATTTACCCTTGTTTCCTTAGAGGTTATTGGCATTTATTATCTCTAACAACCCATATCTTAGAGCAGTGGTTCACATAGTGTCCTTGTTCCCTGTAGTTGAAACATTGTATAATATTCTAAGGGTAGAAGAGATCATTCCTATATTCTATTGCATTAGTGGGTTTCCCACATTGGTAATCGCTAGCTAGGTGCCCTTCCTTTATTCACATAAATCCCTTCCTCATCCCCCTTAGGAATGTTTTGGGGTGCTTATTTCTACACTATTGACAAGTGGGATGTTAAAATTTCTTACCACCGTTATATTTCACTATCACACTACCTGAATTAAACTCCAATTTCCAATTGATATCCTCATGAGACCCTTGAGATTCATCAATCTCCATTTCTACATTGAGGGTACTCCATACAATTTCTTCATAGCTATCAATGTCTCGGATCATCAAGGCCTTTTGTAGACTCATTTGTATCCCACCAAAGAAGTTGTCATCTATTCATACAGGGGTAATGAAAAATCATGAGGTGTATCATGTATGTCTTGTGAAGTTTACCACACACACCTTGATGGATTCATAGTCTTTTTGTTTGATGGTAAGGAATTAAATTTCAATTTTAAGTTAGAGTTTGTGAGGAAAATATTTACGAAAAACATTTTTCTTGAATTCCATCCACCCCATCATTTTCATCTCTTACTCAGGATTATAATTATTCATTAGTGTCCACCACTGATAATATTCTTCGTATATACAATAAACATCTAGTATAACATTCTCTTGCTAAAATAATTAAATTATGTATAATATCTTCTCAGTAGTGTTGATCCATTATTCCATGATCAAGGGATCAGATGATCCATTGAAATTTGGAGTTCTTTGTCGCATAAAGGTCTCAATTATGTATTATTATTTATTAGGGGAATTTTGGAGTTTCTCCTAATTCAAGTTCCATTTCATAATCTGATTCAACTGATATAGTATCATTACAAATTTCACTATTCCTTCTTTTATTGGGTTGGGCATCTCATTTGGGTATTCATCAAAATTTCCCTTCACATTGGTTGTTTACTTGGTTCCTCCAATTTCTAGTCATTAGTAATAATAAGGGGAAAATTAGGGTTGAGTATTTTTAAAATATAAAATGAATAAAAGGAAATGCAATAACATTAAAGGGATAGATTATATATTCCATTTATTCGTTAACTTATGAATTTATAGATTTAAATCTATAATATCCATAATATATTTCCAAACATAAACTTTTATGGAATTTTTTACCATGCTATAATAATGGTTCATAATGAGCTTCTGAATTTTCCAAATCATATCCCCCCAGAGTGAAAAACCTAGTGTATTGAAAGTATCATTGTCTTTCACCAATTCAAGATTGATCCTAGCACAATATAGTGTTTTCAGGTGTTACCCCAATGTGCATATATTCCAAATACACATCCACTAGTAGTACCCAGGCAGGGATGTATTTTCTTGTAAACCACCTACACTATACTTTAACACATTTATTTATTTTTTATTGTGTTTAGTCTTAACACTTTTTATATATTTTACTGATCCTAAGAAAAAAAATTAACTAAACATTCTTTGATACCAACTGTGACAACCTTTGTTTTTATTACACATTAATTAATGATTTATTATATAGTAATACACATAATAAAAAAACAAAATATAGAGAATACTAGTGTATTTGGGTTACTAGGAAAATTATATAACTACTTAAAATAGGGGGTACATCAACATTATTAAAAACTTCTTTAACATGCACATATTATTCCAGCATTCTTAAAACTATATGGGATAATCATGGGATATACATAATAATTGGGTTATATATAAATCATAGTAAGGGAATAAAAAAATCAAAACATGAATAAAGTATTACATTTTAGACAATAAGAATTTCCATGGGATATAAATGGGGTGATAATCGTAAGCATGAACATTGAGGCATGATATAGCATGATAACATAATTGCAACATTGGAATGTGGGAACAACTTTAAACATGACATAATAAACATAAGTCCAAGTTAAAAATCAAGAAATAATAACAAAATGTTCTTAGGATACACTCATTTGAACCATATATTGAATCTCATGAGGCTAAAACATTATCAAATGTGTTGGAGCACTATCTCTCGCACCCATCATAATCACATCATGAACATCAATAAGTGTGCCACATATATCATATAAGTAAGTACATATTTTACTAAATTTAATCCCAAGTTGGTGTATTGTGAATTAAATACATTTAATTCACTAATAAATTAATTATATGTCTATAAAGGTGAACACCATTGATAGGAAATGGGTGTAGGTATTCACTACACAATTGTTTGGTATAGAAAATTGCAGTGAAATTTCAGTAACCTAATGGACATACATAAATGTTCATGGGTGAGATTGATGTGATTGAAATCGGTATATCACAATTTATACATCATAAGGGAAGTAAGAGGGATATGTATGAACAAATACCAACATTATTAATCATAGATAAAAGTTATATGATATGATATTCTTGAATAAATATGAAAAAGAGAGGATCCCTTACCTTGAGAGGGTGATTCCAGAAGCTTGGGAGGAGATGATTAATATCATTGGGGACCATTTGAGGACTCTATATATGGATAGAATAATAAATATGTTATAAAAGTTTTTTTAGTGAATATTAATGGGATCATATGTTGGTTTGCATAGGAAAAGAGAGGGGAGTTGTTTACTATTTTCAAAAATAGGTTTTGGAATCTATACAATAAAGTAATAAAAATCCCACAGCTTACCAAGATTTGTTTCCATGGTTTCTACCAAATAAAAGTATTTTTAATTATTTTATAATTCCAAGGGTATGAATTATTGAAAAATTATCCGTGGTGATGTCGAATTGAGTCACATTTTTGAGAAAATGATTTTAAAACCATAAAATAAAATATATGTTTTGGAATACTCATAAAGGATTTAAAAATTTATTAAAATAACATAAAAATATTAATTTAAATGGAAAAAATATATTTGGTATTAGGTACCTTTTATAGTATTTTTACCCCACTTTTTGGTCATTATGATGTCATAATACACACTATATATTTATACCTTATATAATTTTTACCTTAAAATTTGACTGTATCATAAATTTTTTAAAAATTCACCATTGGATAATTTTATCATTATGATTCCAAAAATAATATTTATTTTATAAAAATAATTTTATAGATATTTGAATTTTTAATTTTGAAACAGAATCGATATTTATTGAGAAATGATGATTTTTTTATAAAAACAATTTTTGAACCCTTATAAAAATTGCATTGGACATCATAAAAATTATATTTAAATTTAATAATGTTTTTTAAAATATTTTTATTTTTAAATCCATTAATTCATCAAAATAAATTTCTTAATTGAAATTTCATATTACCGAAAAATACAATTTCTGTTTATCCTTCCAAAATCTAAATAATTTATAAAATAACAAAAATATGAATAAAATATATTCATTATTCTATACAATAAAAATATTATTATTATTAAGTTCTTGATAAGTATATCTTTATTACACCAGTTATATCCCTAAGGGTACGGTGCACGACAGTGATATTTTTATGGGGTTGTTCAGTGCACATGGTTTGGGTTATGATCTTGATGAACTTAAACTTATCCCGTAAATGTTTTCTCTTATGCTTTAGTTGTTAGATATCGACATGGGATTATTCAAGTGAAAATCCTTTTGATGTTATTTCCCTAGGAAACTCTGATAAATTGGATTTATAGGGTATGTTCGTACTAGTCTAGGCCATCATTTCCATTGTCTTTATGAGTTAGATTTATCAAAACCCTAAATTTATACTAATATTATTATCACTTTTCAATGACTATATTCTCAATGGTTATTATGCTTAAAGTTCCTTTAAATATGATAGTATATAATAAAACCAAAAAAAAGCATGTTTTTTTCTATAACCATAATGCATAATAAGAAATTTAATTAAATCACAAAGTGAATTTTATTTATAAAAGATTGGGTTATTACAACTCATGTCTTGTAAGGATCGAGGGTGTGCTGACCCCATACCAAAACGGAGGACCCATTCTCCATGAATGGAATACTTTTTCCCAAATACCTATAAGTTAATAATTGAATCCACAATACATATGGGGGATCTACACCCTATCCATAAAATGTATCCATGTGTATTGACCCCATGTAGTCCTAAGTACCTGGAATGTGTACTACCACTAGATATCTCATTAGGGGTTAACCTACATGGTGTTTCCAATAGATTACACAATATTTCGGACTCGTTGATCACTCAGGTGTGTACTATGAAACTATATGATCCATGTCTTTTTTATTTATTTTGTGTTTTATAAACCACGTAGAGTGTGGGGATAATTGGTTAGCCATGTGTGTACTCTTATACACACTCAAGTCATGAAGATAGAAATATACAACATGCAACCCATAGTCACACCCCATGTAATATTTTTTGTACCATGGAAACCCTATCATAATTGAAGGAGAAATACATGGCATGTGACCGGGATGAATACAAATTGTGTAGTTAGGAAATTGATTATAGATTAAGAATATTAGATGTTACATTGTTATTGTCATGTCTGTTGGGCCCTATTCACCTTCCTCACCATGATTCATGTATGATGTACCCCATGGTCACATCCTCCCTTCACTAGATCCCCCTTATTCACTATTCTATCCATTATTTATCCAAACATTACTTTCTAGTTATCCCCCACTCCTGAGCCTCATTGAAGTGACATCCATTCCATTTTTGTCCCATTTAAACCTATTGAATGCCATCATATTTCCCCATACAAACAAAGAAAAACCTCCACCTCAGGTCACATTTTGAAACTATAGTAATAATTATAGGGAATAATAAAATATGGAAGAGTGGTCGATGGGAAATCTATCCATCCAAAAATGACTTTTCATTCAAGTTAATCAAAAAAATCAATTGATATTAATTACTTTAGGTTAAATTGTTCGATGGATGAAGGGGGTTTCATTTATCGAATGTCAAAAATGATTAATTATAAATGGAATTGAGATTTATTCCTCGAATAAAATTCATCCATAAACTATTAAAATAAGAAAATTTGTTATCATAAATAATTGTACATTCCTTAATGGGAAAAAATCATGAATAAATTCTTAATTAGCTATCAATTTATGCCAATGAAATGTAATCCAATTTCAAAGAATGTTTTGTAGAAAATTTCACATGAGAATAAATTGGTATCGAAATCAATAATTAAAGGATAAATCTTTATATGCACCATGATAAGTTAAATAATTCCAAGGATGTAAATGAATCTAAAATGATATCAAAAACAGTGAAAATATAATATTTTCTATTAAAATTATTTTAATTCTGTGACAACCATATATTTTCAACAAGAATTAATACAAATATGAATATGGGAAAAATAAAATAGAAACAAAATATCTGACCTCATGGTGATCATGTCTAAGATTCAATTCAAAAAATTATGTCTTATTATTCGACCATCCTTTCCATAATAAATCCACCAAGAACGAACTTTCCAAAATATCCATTAGTTTAAATCATCTCCATTGTATAACACTAGTATAACCAACAATTAGGCCAATCATCCTTTTATTTAAATACTTGATATAGCCCATCTGAGGACCTAATGCATAATCCTAAAACATACAACCTAGTTAGGTAAAACACTGTATCCTAGACTCAACCACATCATTAAATTTTTTATCTAATCTTTCATTAAGAAGGAATCATCATTAAATATTACTGGATAATTTTTTATTTATCTAATAAATATAAAATATCCATTAAAATCCAACTCACTTGAAATTCTATAAAAAATTATCCCAATGATAATTACCATATTCTGTGATCAATAAAAATATTTAAAAGAAATTATATAGTCATCCACTAGGGTAAATTTACCATTTTACACCCTTCATGGGATCTAGTATTTTAAAACACAAAAATTGGCTTAATTCCTATTTGGGGAAAACAAGAGTCACTAAATCCTCCCCACCTTTATAAAAATAAAATAACCTAACTTTATAAACACCTAATATCTTAAAAATACCTTGTAAAAAAACCCCTTCTCTATGCCCTCTTCATCCAACTGTGGAGGTCCATGCTCAATGAAAACCTAGGACACTACCACATAGTAAAAAGTAAATTTCTTTATCTATAATTTTTATCAAAATTATCTTATCTCGATTTTCACTCCCTCATAGGGTTCATTCGGTTCAAGACCATTCTGGAAAATACTTTATAATAGAATAATCCGGCATTATGTGACTCTAACCAAGATTTCATATTGAAAACCATTCCATCCTTAGGCCACCCATCCTCATAACGTGAAGTAAAAAACTATAAACCATTGATATCAATATCGGAAAGGTTCATCATTAAGGATACCAATAGCATGAGTGTTATGCTCCTTTCCTTTAAATAGCAACATAAAAGTTTCTGCATGGAAACCATTGATCCAAACCAAAATCCTTTTTTATTATCAATTAAAGATCTCACACCAACCTCCATAATAACATAAAGGTAAGGATCCTCAAGGTATAATTTAACTTGTAATTCTCACCAGACAAGGCACGCATTCCAACTCCACCAATACCAAACATAAAACAATCACCAACCCCCAAAATTAATCCCATTATCTTCATTAATGTAAACCAAAAAATCATACCATCAAATCCAAATGAACTTTCTTTTATAGTTGAAGAAAACCCATTTGGATTTGATTCTATCTCCATTAAATTAATTAACAAGAATACCAAAATACAACATCAACTTCCCCAAATCAACATGAAACAAACGCTTAGCTCATAAATGGCCTATTTTACCAAAAATTGGGTCATATATTCATGAACCATTTAGATATCATTGATCCCTTAGCTCTACATCCAAGATAACCCTAATCAAAACATGATTGACTAATAATATCAACCCATCGAGAAAAATACTTCATTATGTAGCTATATTCTCTACACAATGAACACTAATGATCAGTTAGGCTTACACCACCAAGGTCATGTAGATACTGGAGGACCGTAGTTCAATTTTATCATCGCAACACCCTAGATTTGTATTATCGTAACATCATTATCCATCATTGAAGTAATATTACTTACTCTTCACTTATAAGGGAATTGTTTAGGTATTCTACCAGTAAAACATGATCTCCCGAACAATACTACCATACTAGACCTCCAAAACTTGAGATTCAACAAAAATTATAATATACATACCATGTTTCCATCTTCTATTAAAACCAAATTCACTAATATAAACTACTCAAATACATTCTCACCCAATTGAGCATATAATTTCTACTAAGTGTGTCATCTACCACACTAATGTTGGAATATTCTATTCACACAAGCCATCAAAGCATCAAGCCTCCTATTATCCAATCACTACTTGACCACAATTAATATCATGTATTAAGGTTTTAATCTTCTACATCTATAGAACACACTTCAGTTCACTCTACACTATGAGTTCTCTCAAAGTAAGCCAAGAAAAATATTTTAAATACCCAATACATCCACCCACTATTACATTTAAAACATGGGTGTAATAATCAAATACATCCAAAAAATTATCAAGTCTCATAAACATCATATTTTTTGTCATTAATCCTAATGAAATTACAAGGAATACAAGATGTCCCAAGTGATTCTGTAACTGTATCTGTAGAATGTAATCCTCATGAAAATAAATTTGATACAAAATAAACCAAAATTGTACCTCATAGAACCCCTTCATTCCTGTCCATAGGTTAAAGAGACCACATTGATCCAAATGAAAACCTTTCTCCAAATGGTCTCCCAAATAAGCAATCAGATCCCTAAGATTAGTAGAGATTTTATAAAAAATATAGGAGACATATCTATATACCCTGAAGTAAGATGAAATTAATTTTCATTTTTCATCATGGGAAACCTTGGAACATATTTTAGAAAACATTATGATATTCCTAAACCACAATGGTTAAACAATCCTTTGAATTATTTATAGCATTACAAGAAAAAATTTCCATTGGGGGGATATTAAACTATAATCCCTAGAAGCTTGTCCCTACATATAACGATTGAGATTCACACTCACCATTGGAGTCCAACTGATATGGTCTTATTTGATGCATTTTTTCCACATCAATTATTATTAATTAATATGTTGTTATAGGGAAATTTTCAATAGAGTATTTTTAATTATTTAAAAATTTGTTTCTAAAATTTTAATTATGTTAAATAATCATTGGAAATGAGATTTTTTGTTTTATTTAGTTGATAAATGTCTAAATCATTGAATTATATATTTTTTGTTTTATTTTTGTTTAAATTAAAAAATTATTTCTTTATTTGAATATTTTATTTTGAATCATCATATATAATTTTAATTTTTCGTTTTTCAATTTATTTCTGGTGCTTTTTAATTTCAATTTCATGATATTTATATATACGTAAATTTTTAGTGGGTAATTTATTTAATTTAAATTCCAATTGTTATATTATTTTCATTGTGAAATTTTACTTTATCTTATATTCAATTATTTAAGTATTTATTTATTTATTTTTATTTACTTTTTATTTCTAGTTCAGGTCATCCATTGATGATGAATCACAATAACAACATGGGTTATACGGAGTTTTCTGTAAATGGATATTTTTTTAAGAAAATAGATAAGATATATTTGGATTATTGCATAAGATAATATTAGATATATCCATTTAGTAGAAATTTATCCATCTGTGTACATAAAATAATTTCCAAATTTTTCATAAGAGGATTTTTTTATTTGGCTTCTTTGTTAGATAAAAGTCACCCCATGTAAGAGAATTGTATTTTGGTGGAACAATGTTAGATAATTTCAACTTAGGTAATTGAATTCATGTATCAAAATTATCATACATGTGAAATAATTAACCAATGCAACACCAAGGGGTGGCCGATTTGTGGCTTTTGTAGAATCATATCTTGAGGTAGATCTAGATCTAGGACAATGATAAAAACCCATTTTAGTTATTTTAATCCCTATTCTCTCTAGAGATAAATTCATGATTATATGTTCAGATTTGGTATGTGTATGTGTGAATCATATGAAAATATCCACTCCTTGATCCTACAGAGCTTCATTGAGATAAATGAATCAGAGTGAGGAAGATGATTTTTCCACTAACTAATGCTGACCTGATGAATCATACCAATTCTAAGTAGAACTATAAAGATACAAAAATCCACCATCACTAGTCCATAAAAAACCATGGTAATTGATGAACCACTATTTTGATCAAATATGAGGTTCGAACTTGTTCACTGATTTAAATTTTATATATGAAGAGAGGTAGTGATTTTGATGTTAGTTCTGCTCATGTTCAAGAGAACTGAACTTGGAAGAGTTGGAAGACTGATTGTAGTTTTTTCATTCACCATTAATATTGGGAGAATAATCTATGATTTTCAGGGATGATATGGTGAGATCTTGAAAAGATCAAACCGAACCTTGTGTTGATTGGTCGATTTGAAATGAAATCCTTGAGTGAGACTAATCCAAGGATTGGTTTTAATAAATTAAAGAAATATTGACCAATTTGAGCTCAATATCTACTAAACTAGACAACCTAGCTCTAATCTCAAACAAGTGTCCATGTTGAATCATGAACAAAGTTTAATTAATATCACTAATAGTGAAAATAGAACTGAGAGTCACCATCGAGACTAATATAACTTGATCCAAAGTTTCATCATTGAATGTGAACAATATATTCAATTCAGGATAGTGATTCGACCATTTGTCTAAAATGATGAATGTTTTATCCAAGACTCTAACATTGAAGTTGTTTTACCAATTTGTTTTTTGTCAACACCAATGAACATGAATCATATCACCATACAAGGTCCAAACTAAGAATTTATGAGGTCTAAGAAGAAGAAATCAGATCGGTGGGGCCTTGGGGCACTCGAACGCACCGGTTGCAAGGTTTATCAAATGTGAAATGATTCTGTTTGATTTAATGTTATAAATAATGATGAAGACCACTGAAGTTACTTCATCCGAAATATGAATACGACTGAGTGTAAGTTTCATCCAGGTACATCTTTCTTACCATCAGAGCTATGAGCACGTGAGTTTTTTAATTATGTATTCTGGATTTTTTCAGGACCCGAGTTAGTGATTAATTACAATGAAAAAATACACATGGATTGTAATTGATTGAAGACATGGTTATTTTGGTGGAATATGTAACATCATGAGTTTTTAAAAGTAATCACAATGTTCAATAGCATACATGACATGCCACATCGAGCTTAAACAAACAACTAAATTTTATTATTTATTATAGAAGTTATCGCCTAGCTGTTAGAATGACGGGAATGAACAATGATAACTAAATTATAATAATATTGTTACACCGGTTTATATAATTATTCATAGGTTTAAAAATTAATAAGAAATGAAATTAAAAACCAAATGAATATAAAGGATTTTTTTTATGAAAAACAATTTAAATGTGAATAATTGGGTTTATAAAATAATAAAATCACACTTTTTGGATTATATTAATGAAAAATAATTTAATATAATGTTTAAAATTCATCTCATATATTTTCTAGACATGATATAAGAAAAAATTCCATTTTGCGCATAAAAGGGGAATTTTAAAATAAAAAAAATTACCACCTATTGATGGTGAACCCATTTTAAATCTAGTTTTTGTAAATTTTTTAAATTATATTCGATAAAATAAACTTCTTATTTGGAAGGAAGAAATAAAATTTTCCTTTGGATATTTTTTAGTGTTTTTTTGATAATTTTCAATTTTTATAATTAGTGAAAAAATACTGTATTTTAATTCAGAACTACTTTTTTGTTTAATTTATTTATACTGTTAGAGTATCCTTTAACTTGGTTTTAAATTATAGTTACATTGTGTATTTATAATTTAATCTAAGTTAGTTCATTTTAATCAATTTCACATTGAAGTTGGATATAAAAGCTACATGAACTTTTGAACATTTTACTTTAAAAACTCATTTTCTTATTTCGTCAAAGGGAATAATTTTTAATTATTTTTTTCTTATTTTTTGTTTTGAATTTGGAAAAATTGATTAGATATTTGGAATAATAGGGTTCAAAATTTTTAAATAGTTTCATATAATTTTTGGAGTTTATGAATAGTGACTTTACCAATTATGTTTATTACTATAGTTAAGGGTAAATCGGGTAATTAAAGGCTAAAATAATATGATATATATTATAAAACAACCTTAAAACATGTAGTAATAATATTTTATTAGTAATTTTTTAACAATAAAATATTTGGGCGTAAATGGTGGCCTTTGGAATCCACTTCGTTTTGATTATGACATTTATAACATTTTATTTAAAGCAAAGACAAAGATATCATAATCATGTCACTTATAAAAAAAAACTAATATCAAGTTATAAAACTAATATAATATAATATAAAGATTATTTATAAATATAAAAAAATTCGCTAATTAAATTTTAATTTATTTATAATTTTTACTAAATAGATTGTTAAATTAAAAATGTGACACAATGATGATGTAGTAATTTCTTAATTAATGAAATAATCTAATAAACAATATTATAAATTTTAAAATAAATATAATTTGACATAATTGATGCTATAAACTAATTTTATAGATGGTTTCAACATTTATTTTATGACTTAAATAAGTTTTTTAAAATTAATATTGTAGTTATTATATTTAAAAAAATCAACTAAAGAATAGTGTAAAAAATGACACTATTGGTATTTTAAAATATAAAATACTTTACTAAATGTTATAAAATTTATTAAAAAAATATTCAAAAATATGGTTTTAATAAATTCTTATTGTCATTAATGACTCATTAATTGGTCATTTGGCATGTTAGGTTAATTATATTGACCCTCAAAGTGTAAATTACTTGATAAAATGGTAAGAGATAATAGGACTAAAGAAAATAAGATAAGGGTTATAATAATATTAAATCCTCATATAATTTTTATTGGATGAAGTTTATTCAACCATAAATAATTCTATATTCAAAAGAAATAAATTTTTACCCATTTATAATATAATTTTAATTTATATTAATTTAATATTTTAAATATTTCCAAGATTTCCCCTCCCCTCTTCTATAAAAGGCCACCCATTCTAATCTATTATTCAAACTGAAGAACCTATTTGGATATGATAATATATTCCCAAATACCTATCTAAAATACCTACCAACAATATAGTGGCCATATTTGAGGCAAGACACCCTATTTATTCTTTTTAAGGTGTTCATCAAAGATGATCAACAAAAGAAGTTGTATCATTTTTATTTAAGTGTTTCTATTTTATATCTTCTTCGACTTCCTTAAAATATTCTTTATCCATGATGATATAATAACTCCAGTATCATCAATATAATTAGATTTTTTATTTTAACATAATCACCTAATTCCTTCTCAACTTCCATCAAATGGGAAAATAATTAATTGTTCGGGTGTACGTGAGAACTATCAAATACAAGAACCGATATAATTTTTTTAACATCATTGTCTCTCAAGAATGGTTATAATGATTGAATTAATGTTTATATATGATATTATTGAAATATGTTTCATTATAATATGTTAATATATTAATTAATTTACTGCCTTCCATGCACATAAAAATGTTAACGTCATTAGTGCGCATGTGTGAACTATCACCTCTACGAACAGATGTGTTTTGTTTTTAATTGCCACATCACATGGAAAATATATATATGTATACATAAATCATTAATATGATATTTATTGTATTATTATTATTTTTTAATTATAAAATTTTTATTAATTTCTTTCCATAATGATCAATGAAAAATGGGAACATTACTCAAGTGTACGTACGGGCTACCGTCTCTATGATTATAACACTGTTCATTTGTCATAACCATAATTAATGGTTTGATTTAAAAGTGTAATTTATGTATAAAAATGGTAATAATTTCACAAATATTATTTTGGATATAATGGAATTATGAATGCATGGACTACTGAAATCATACCAAGTTCATTTTTTACTCTAGTATCGAATATCAACAAAAGGATCAATATGAACATAAATAATTATGTAACTATTATAACATGGTAATAAGTTATATAAAATGAATAAATAAAAGAAAAATGTTGTCAATAAAGTAAATAATTATCCTAATTTTATTATTCATTTAGAAAAATATAGTACATGATTATTCAGACTCAAGGTAAGGGACTCTTTAACTAAAACATCGTTTTAAATGTTTTAAAGACTTATTCTTATAAATATTTCTCATTAATTTCCATTTTTTCAAAATGAATTTAAAGATTTATTTATGTTTACATGAATTTTTTAAACTTTTAATTCATTTTAAATGATTCAATGTGGTATGGAACACTTTTATTCAAAAAAAATCTTAATAAATGTTTTAATTGTCTTTTAAAAATGGAATGATTATTTCAATAACCTGGAATTTTATTTAACTTATTCGACATGAATAGATTTTCACAATTTTATTTCAATAAAAAGTTTTTATTATTACATTATAATTTTACCATGTTATTTTCAAATAAGTTTTTTCATTTATGATTATGAGGATTTGTAAAAATGAAATTTTATTTCAAAGTGGAAATGTTATTTTTCCATTATGGTTATTTTATATGTCGTGATTGTGTTATAGTTCATGGGAATTTCTTATGTATATAGGTAGTTACATGATAATTCGAGGGTGGGTGAGCCTGTGATATCTCTCTTATGCATTTGTTTATGAGATAGAGTTAACTAATTGGGTTTCTCCTAAGAGATTTAGGGAATATGCTGTGATGGAAATTTTAAACGTAACTGTGAAGTTTACTCCCTATGTAGTCATAAAAGCTAAAATGTAAGAATTATATAGATTCCATAAGTTACCATAATGATTTATGATTTCTGTTGAGTCTTATAATAATCTTTTTATTTCATGAGGTAAGATAAAGTGTTTATTTTTTATAGATGAAGAATATGATTTTGGGGAAAAATTCACGAGTTTTAAATATTCAGGGACTAAAATTTTCTTTCCTTATTTTATGGCCCTTAATGATATCTGTGTTCTCATCCCAAGTTTGAAAAAAAATCCATAGATTATAAGGATGGTTAAGAGAAAGGAGTCCTTCAAGATCAATATTATGAAGATTTTTATCAAGAAAAATAATTCATGTTTTATTTTACAAAGTTTTACTTTGAAAAAAAATGGATAGTGAGTAGAAGTGTCTACATTGAAATATTTGAGTTTTTAGTTAATATTTGTGGCCTAATTATCTAAAACTATAAACTTAAAAATATCCACAACAAGAAAAAAAAAAGTAAATTCTTGACTAAAACTCATGATTATGTAACGTTTAAGGCAGGGGACTTACAGTTGGTATTAGAGGATGGTCCAGAAAAAATTAGAGATTAGGATTTTTTATTGAGAGTTATATATTTCATCATGTGTATATAAATTTAAGTTTTATCATAATTTAAATGTCTTAAAACCCCATTTGAGACTTTATGTTATGAAATTTTATGGTGACTAATGACATTTTTGGAGACATTTATTTTTGAGGTAATTATCGTTTATTACTTTTTTCGATGAAAAATGAAAGGTATGAGATAAATATTTAAGTTAAAACATTTTATTGTTATTTTTGAGTAATTTTAAGGATAGTTATTTGTTTAATGGTGTATAATGAAATTTTGGGCATCACTTTTAAATTTAATATATTGAATTATGTTTTCATATAAGGTTTATTCTTTTTAGATAATTGTCTTATCTTTTACTAAAATGTTTTGTTTTTTTTAATGTATAATGATAGTAGAAATATTTAATTAATATTTTTTGGAATATGTGATTCTTTAGAAGTTCATTCTAGAGCTTCACAAGTGAAAAAATCATTTTAAATACTCATAGTTTGGAGAAAAATATGAGTTTATGGTGGAAATTGACAAAATAATGAAACTCTATTTCTCAAGTAAGTATTTTTATTTAAATTCTTAGTCCATTTATTAATATAATTCCTCAACACTATTAAAATGATCATAAAACAAAAAAAAAATCTGTTTACTTTTCCTACTAAGAAATAAAAGACCATTTAAACCATCACAAATTTATGGTTTTATTATTATTAAATTTCTCTTAACCATGTCGTCTATCACTCCCCATAAGAACATTAAAGTTATTTTTTCTTCTATATCAATGTTTTACTACATGTAACCCTAGTATGTGTTATCTCAGGTGACCCATGTACTTTCCTTTCATTATTTTAAAGTGGAAGTTTCAATAATTCTTTTTCCAATGTGGGATTGCAATAAATGTATTTTTAAAATTTATACATTAGTTATCGACCCCAAATTCAAATTACGAGGAAGTAATTTCCAAAAGGGGTGAGAATGTTACATCTTGATTTTTTTAAAGGAAACCCAATGTTTAATAGCATATATGATACGCCACATCAAGCTTAATCGAACAACAAAATATTGTCATTTAATATGGTAGTCATCTAATAGAAATTATAATGGAGGGAATGAAAAAATTTAACTGAATTATGATTATATTTTTACACATGTTTTTGTAATGATTCATTGCTTAACAAATTAATTATAAAAGAAAATAAAAAGCAATTGAATATAAAGGTTATTTTTTATTAAAAAACATTTAAATGTGAATAATTGTGTTTAAAAAATAATAAAATCACTCTTATTGGATTAAATTAATGAAATTTAAATTTAATATATTGTTTAAAATTCATCTCATATGTTTTCTATAAAAGATATAAGAACAAATTCAATTTTACGCAAAAAATGTGTTTTTTTTAAATCATTTTTACCGTATTTTGATAGAGAACCAATTTTAAATATAGTTTTTGTAAATTTTATAAATTATATTTGACAATGTAAACTTCTTACTTGGAATAGGGACAAAAATTATTACATTGGAATAATGTTTGTTATTTTTCTGATAATATTCATTTTTTAATGAATGGGGAAAAATATTGCATTTTAATTCAAAAATGCTTTTTCTTCTTATTTATTTATATTGATATACTATCCTTTTTCTTGGTTTCAAAGTATAATTAGATTAATTTTTTATTCTATTAATAGAATTTATTATATTTTATTCAATTTCACATTGAAATTGTATATAAAAGCTACGTGAAATTTTGAACGTTTTACTTTAAAAAACAGTTTTCTTATTTCGTTAATAAGATAAAATTGTAATTAATTAATTCCAATTGTGTGTTTTGAATTTATAAAAATGGGTTCTATATTTGGAATAATAATTTTCAAATTTTTTAAATATTTCTCTTATATTTTTTATATTTTTGAATAGTATCTTTACTAATTATTTTTTTACCAAAGTTAAGAGTAAATTTAGTAATTAAAGGTTAAAATAAAGTTATAAATCTTATAAAACTACCCAAAAACTTTTCCTAATAATATGGGATGAGTTATTTTCGGCCAATAAAATCCATGGGTTGAAATTTTGGTCTCTTTAATCCAATTGGGCGTGATTATGACATTTATAATATTTTATTTAATGTAATGACAATGATGTCATAATAATGTCACTTATATCTAAAAAATTAATATGATTTTATATAAGTTATATCATAAGCTGTAAATATTCTTTATAAAGATAAAAATATTAACTACATCACAATAATTTATTTACAATTTTTATGAAATAAATAATTAAATTTAATGGTGACACAATGATGGTGTAATAATTTCTTAATTAATGAAAGTATCAAATAAATGATAATATAAATATTAAAATAAATATAATTTGAAATAATTGATTCCACCAAATAATCTTAGGGATTATTTTTATAGTTTTTAGATGATTTAAAGGATTTGTTTTTCACTTATCTTTCTATTATGATATTTTAAAAATAATCAACTAATTAATAGTATTGAAATGGACACTATTGGTATTTTAAAATATAAATTATTTTACTAAATAGTAAAAAATTTACAAAAAACTAATATTTTGTAAAATAGATTTAATATGTTCTAATATTTCATTAATGTGTCATTAATTGTTCTTTTGTCATGTTATGGTAATTATATTAACCCGAAAAGTGTAAATTACTTGATAAAATTGTAAGAGTTAAAAGGGTTAAAACAAATAAATAAAGATTAGAATAATAGTAAAACCTTCTCTAATTATTATTATATAAATTTAATTTCACCCAAAATTGTCATATATTTAAAATAAATTATTTTGGGCCCATTTAGAATATAATATTAATTTATATTAATTTAATATTTTAAAAATCTCCAAGAGTGCCCCTCCCCTATCTTGTAAAAGGTCACCCATTCTTCTCTATTCTTCAAACCATATAACCTATTTGGTTTGGACAATATATTAAAAAATACCTTTATATAATTCCTACCCACATTCTAGAGGCCTTATTAGAGATATAACACCCTCCTTAGAGGTGTTTAGGTGTTCATCAAAGGTGATCAATCGAATAAGATGTATCATTTTTATTTAACTATTTCTATTTTATTTCTTCTTCCACTTACTTCAAATATTATTCAACCATGATGATATAATAAAACATATATAATCAATATATTTAGATGTTATTATATTAATATCATCACCTAAATCCCTCTCCATTCCATCAAATGGGAAAATAATTAATCATACATGTGTTTGTGAGAACTATCTCCTCCACGAACTGATATAATTCGGTTTCTATTATTTTCTATCAAGAATGGTTAAAATGATGGAATTAATGTTTATATATGATACTAATGACATATTTATCATTATAATAGGGTAATAATTCAATTAATTTCAACCATTCCATGCATATAAAAATGATAATGTCGTTTGTGTGCAAGTGTGATCTATCACCTCCGCAAAGCGAAGTGATTTGTTCTTAATCACCACATCACATGGATGATCTATACAATTATATATAAATAATTAATATGATATTTATGATATTATTATAATTATTTAATTATAAAATAATAATTACTTTCTTTCCGTAATGATCTATGAAAAATTGGAACGTTACTCATGCGTACGTGCAGCCTACCGTCTCCATTGTTATAATATTGTTCATTTTTCATAACCTGACATAATAATTTGATTTTAAAGAATAATTTTGGTAAAAAATGATAATAATGGCATTAATATTATTCTGTAGATGATGAACTTTGTACCCCCTGTACTTTTTAAATCATACCGAGTTCATTTTCGACTCAATTATTAAATATCGACAGAACATTTTATATCAACATAAATAATTATGTTATTTTAATAACATGTTAATAAGTGACATATAATTAATAATAAACATTATAATGGTTCTCAATAAAGTAAATAAATATCCTAATTTTATTAATCAGGTAGATAAAGATTGTTCATGATGAGTCAGACTCAAGGTAAGGAACTCTTTAACTAAAACATTGTTTTAAATTTTTTTGAAGATTTATTCTTCTAAATATTTATCATTAATGTCCATGTTTTTAATAATGAGTTTCTATATACATTAATTTATTAAACAAAATATTCCTTTAAAATGATTCATTTTTTATGGGACACTTTAACTCAAAAATATTCTATATAAATGTTTTAATTATGTTTTAAAAATTGATTGATTATTTCAATAACATTGAATGTTATTTAACTGATACAGAATGAATATATTTTCCCAATTTTTTTCTCTTTAATTTTTATATTATTACTTTATAATTTTACCATGTTATTTTCAAATAATGTGTTTTCATTTATGAGTGTATAGCTTTGTGAAAATGAAATGTGATTTCAAAGTGTAAATGTTATTTTTCCTTTATACTTATTTTTTGTATTGTGATTATGTTATGGTTCTTAGAAATTACTTATGTATACAGGTGGTTCCATGATAAACCAAGGGTGTTAGATCCCATTGTATCTCTCTAAATCATTGGTTAATGAGATGGAGTTAACTAGTTGGGTTCTCCTAAAAGATTTAGGGGATATTTGATGATTAGTATTCGAAATGTAACCATGAAGGTTACAACCTATATAGTCTTGAAGGTTACATTGTAATAATGATATGGATTTCACAATTCACCTTGATGATTTACTATTGTTATGGATTCTTATAGGAATCCTATTATTTCATGAGTTAATATAATGATTTTATGTTTTATGGGTGAAGAATATGATTTTGTGAAAATGTTTTCATGAGTTTTAAATATTCATTGAAAAACTATTTCTTTTCTTCTTTTATACCCATTACTGGTATTTTTGTGATCATCCCAAGTTTTAATTTATTTTTCATAGGGTATAATGACGGGTAAGAGAAAGGAGGATGTCAAGAAGAATTTTATAATGATTTTTATTATGAAAAAATATTCATGTTTTATTTTACAATGTTTTAATTTGTGAAAAAATGGATAGTGAGTAGAAGTGTCTAATTTTTAGTATTTGATTTGTTATGTAATATTAATGGCCCAATTCTCAAAAACTCTAAACTTGAAGGATCCTAAATTTTCAAGAAAGTAAATTTTTAACTAAAAAACAATATTGTGTAACATTTATGATCAGGTTATTATAGTTGGTATCATTGGATGGTAAAGAAAACATTGGACATTAGGATGTTTTATTGAGAGTTTGAGATATCTCCATCTGTGTATAATTTTATGTTTTATCATAAGTTCAGTGTCTTAAAAAACCCCTTATTATGCTTTATGTTACGATATTTTAAGGTGACTAACGGTATTTTTAGAGTCATTTATTTTTGAGGTAATTATGGGTTATTACTTTTGGGGATGAAAAATGAAAGGTATGAGATATAATTTGAGGTTAAAACATGTTAGGGTTATTGTTGAATAATATTAATGAAATTTATTTTTTGAATGGTGTATGTTGAAATTCTAGGTATCACTATTGAATTGTGGAGATTGAAGTAGTTCTTCATATAAGGTTTATTATTTTTGTAGAATTGTATTATCTTGTACTAACCATTTTTGTTTTGGTTAATGTATAAAGATAAGATAAAAAGATAGGTAATATTTTTTGGAATATGTGATTCTCTAGAAGTTGATTCTAGTGCTTCAAGCATGAAAAACTCATCTTAAATACTCATCAATTAGAGAAAAATATGATTTTGTGTTGCTAACTGACTAAAGGATGAAACTAAATTTCTCAAGTATGTATGTTTCTTTTTGTTCTTAATACAAGTAGTAATATATTTCCTCAACTCTATCAAGAGGATTTTAAAACAAAAATTTTTTATGTTTACCTTTCCTACTATGAAATCAAATACCATCTAGTCCATCTCAAATTTATAGTTTTGTGATTGATAACATTATCCTAACTAGGTTTTCTATCACTCCCCATCAAAACATGATTGTAATTTTTTCTTCCATGTCCATGTTTTCTTACATGGTACTATAGTATGTGTTATCTCAGGTGACCTTTATACATCCCTTTATTTATTTTAAAGCAGAATTTTCACTAATCTATTTCCAAAGTGGGATTATAATAAAGGTATTTTCAAAAATTATACCTTAGTTACTGAAAATGAATTCAAATTGTGAGGATGATATTTCCAAAAGTGGGGAGAATGTATCATCCTGTGTTTTTAAATTGAAACTAAATATTTGATAGCATACATAATATGCCACATCGATCTCAAAAAAACAACTAAATATTGTTATTTAATATGGTAGTTATCTCCAAGATATTAGAATGCGGGGAATGAACAATGTTAACTAAATTATGATAATATTTTTACACAAGTTTATATAATGATTCATTGGTTAAAAAATTAATTATAAATGAAAATAAAAAAATTAATATAAATTATGTTGGATTTGGTGTCCTAGAACCAATAGTTTGTACATTTGTTTCATGAATATTTCATGTATTTAAATATTAAACATCTTGTTACATATTATTTTTATTCTTTATGACTATAATGTAATAAATTCCTAGAGTATTTGTTACATTTATAAGGTCATAGCAGTTCCCCGCTATGATGAGAACCCTGAAGTGCTATGAAAGGATTCTTTAATATAGTTCAATGGTTGGATGAAATAATATGATGGGACACAGAGTATACAACCCGTCAGGTGTGAGTACTCTTGAGAATATTAGACTTCTTCTCATGAAGTTTTTACTTGGTAATCTCTAAGAAGGGAGATTATGAGAATAGACCCACCAGTAGGAATTCCACCTGTTTGGGTGTCATCGGATATTCCAATATAAGAGCATGTGTAATAATCCTTATACTGTGACATTATTATCAATACGTGTCATAACTCGTGCACTTAAATTTTTTTATGAAAACTGCCACGCCATATGATGGCAGGATGCTGATTATGATGTGTGAGTCATGAATGGTATGTTACTAATGGATAAGTCGAAGAATGATTTTTTCCCTCCATTTATGGAAGTTGATATCTTGTCCCTTTGATTGAAATAGAATCATCTCCCTAAATTCAATGGCCATGGTTTAATGACGAGTTTATTTTAGGAAGTCAAAATATGACGTATCAAGCACATAGGTTGATGAAACTATCGTGAAACCTTCTTGACGTGATATTGTGATAAAGGGATTATATTACACAGTGATAATTTGTATGTGTATTTCATCATTGTGACTTTATATTCTTTCTCTTTTGTGCATTGACCCGTTTCTAGATAGTAATCATGGACATTAGAAAATCCCACGTAAGGCCAACGAAAAATAATCCTAGAGGGTCACACACTATGTTTTTCTAGTGTTCTATACTAAATATGAATTTTAATTTCATTAATGGAATAAATATTATTCAAAATAATGAGGAATAATTTTATGAAAGTTAAAATGATCACATAAATTAAATAAATATTTATTCCCGAAATTGTGAATAAAAAATATTTATTTATTTTATTGAACATTTTAAAAATATTTATTTACTATTTTGTGAATAAAATATATATTTATGAGAATAAAATATTTTTTTCGGGTGTCCAATAATTGTAATAGGAGTTATGGTGGACTAAGATTGTGTCTTTTGATAAATTAATTATTTTCAAGTCGATCAATAAGGTCTATGTAGTTGGTTCAATAAACAATAATAATATTGTTATCATCATGTGGCATGGGGTTTCATTTATGGTTCCATTTTGTGCATGTTGAGGCACCATAAATAATAGTGTTGTTATTGTTATTATGTGGTATGGGTTTTCTCTAATAGTTATAATTGCATTTAATTACTGTTTCTAAATTGAATATTGTAACTGAAACCCCATGTCTATTAATAGTTAGGTAAATGTATTATGCCAAGCCTAGGTGAATTGAGAATTTTTGAGCCAAATATTTTCTCTCTTGACTTCTCTCATCTCTCCCACTTAAGAACGAGAGAATTTATTTAAGACCGAAGAAGGAGTGATTAAGAATGGTCAATACAAGACATTCGTTCTTCCATGATAGCACCCAGAGAATGAGTGTCATTGATCGGAGACTATTGGAGTATGTGTGGACCACCGCAAGAGGGATTATACATTGGATCCTTGCAAGTGCAACAAAGGCAATCTAGAAGGGTCATTCTAGATGATCAATGATTATCAAAGAAGAATGTACAAGATACCCGAGTATTTAATTTCTTCATAAATTATTAAATTAATTATAAACATGATGTGTAAGATCCTCTTTCTCTAATATGGTATTATTCATCTCTTTGTCTAAATATTTGATTTCAATATGTGGATACTGGCATTCATCGTTGTATTGATGCCAGATTGGTCATCAATTACGGAAAAAGCAAAGTTGGGCCCTCACAACCACCATTCTTCTTCTACATCTAGATCCTTCAACTAGTATCATAACGGTCTCATCATAATTTATAATTATTTAAATAATTCATTTATGATTTACTCTTTAATTATTTTGTTTTTCAATTCATGTTTAATCGTTCATGTAATCTAAATTTTGAGATTTGTTCTTCCTCTTTTCATTTGCTGTAGATCTAATTAAAATGATTTATTTTTTGATTAAAATGAAATCAAGGATCTCATCAGGAGTTGTCGATGATTATGTCTAGGTAACACAATAGTACACACCGTGTATTCAGAGTTACACTCCATGTAATCTTCCATACACATTGTGTAATCCAGATTACACACTCTATAGTTGTGTTCAGTGCATCGGGAGTAATTAAGAAATTAATCAATGCATGTGAATTAAAGATACATGGTGTAGTTTATTATTACATTGTTTTTTGAACAATACATCACGGTGCACGGTCAGTTGGATTACACACTGTGTGGCCCACTGGACATGGCGTGTAGTCCCTTCGGGTCAAGGGAAAAACTTTGTATCCCATACATGGCTAAGCTGACCGGTAACTGTGTAACCTGGAGACTACATGGTGTGTAGCCCAATGGACATGTCATGTACTCTAATATTTAGTAATTATGCCTCACACGCCGACTCCTGAGTCCTTTAATTCAGATAAGATGGTGAAGGAACTACATGCCATGTAGTTGAAACTGCATGTCATTTAGTTTGAACTAAACATTGTGTACTTTACCAAATTACACATAATTAAAATATTAGTGTTTGTGTAATGTTCAGAATTACGTATCTTGTATATTCAAATGGGTTTTTACCATGTTACCTCCAAGGTTATGGATGATAATCTCAAAGATATTTAGAAAATGATTAATATAAAAGGATTGATTAATTAAAGATAATAACTAATCGATTCAAGCATGATTTATATCAATAATAATGATTAAATAATTGAATTCTTGTTTTATTAAATGTGTAATTTATTTCATGTATTTGTATGATCATGAGATATGCAAGACCTTTGTATGTGATTGGTTTCCTTTTACTTTATTTCAAATTAATTTGTTGGTCTGCATGGAATTTATCCTCATTAATATGTAGAGCATGTGTTCCCATGGATTATTTTATGTAAACCCCCTTTTTTTACCCCTCAACTTCATTTGAGTTAGAAAAACATATGTAATGGATGGAGTTCCCAAGATAGTGGAAGTAGTTCTAGCTAGATCCGAGACAAAACCAACCAAGGAGATACAAAGGTGGATAGGTGGAAAGCTGTAAACATGAACATAAAAGGTTCAAGGTATTTCTCCCCTAGGTCAGGGTTATTTTATCAAAATTTAGATAAAATAATCATTAAAAATATCTTTATAATTCCCTGTACTTTGTTTTTTTCTCTTAGCTTCATGTTTTACCATTATATATGTGTTTTCACGATCACATATTTAATAAAATAAACAAACATTCAAGATGTAAATAAAATAAACTTATCTTATGTATAAATATTATCAATACACAGTTAATCACTTGAGTAATTTCTAATTAATATTAACAATAATGTGATAAAGATAATAAGAAATTTATTCATAACAGATAAAAATCCCTGAATAAAATATTAAGTCAGACTAATCCTCCCATTACCTGATTAAGGGAAAGATGCAATAAAACTATGTGTTTGACCAACCTTTGTTGGGACAATTACTTTTATATAGGAATACCTTAGGAATGTTTCAGGTTGAATTAACCATATTAAATCAAGAAGAGTATCCCTTTATAGACTTGGTGTAATATTGGAGGTGAGTGTTGAGGAAATACAAGTTAGGATTTTAGGATTGGGGAATCTGCTCCACAGATCAAGGAGCAAGCCCTCTGTTGGCAAAGACCTGCCTACCTAAATACCTTCAAATAGCTTGAACAACCATTGTTGGGGTTATAAGAAGCAAAATATGGATCCTTTACACTGGAATGTCCAAGAAACTAGACATTTCAAGTGCAATGGTGAGTGACATTGGGACTTGATAAAATAGTGGGAGACTTAATAAAATTAATTTATTATCTCTCATAAAATGTTATCAGGAAAGTACTAATTGTCTTCTCTAATAATTGTAGAATAAAATTACAAACATGAAAACCACACTATCCCTATGATCATATTGGAAAATACAACATCCTCACTGATAGTAACTTCTAGAAGTGGTTTAGATGTCTTTGTTTCATTATATGACATGAACAGAAATATTATGTGTTTGAGTCCTCATTACCTAATATTCCTACCCAAGATGTGAGTGATGAAGAGTTTGTGGTCTATGAAAAACACATAAATGACACGATTTACACTCAATTTTTGTTGTTATCATCAATTTCTGGTGAACTCATGAAGTCTCATGAAAACATGGATTCATGTAGCATGATTGAGCACCTCTATGTTCTTTACCATAAGAGATCAAGATAGGAACAATTTGAGATATCCAAGGAACTCTTTTAAAGTATACTTTGAGAGGGTTCCCTAGTTGGGCCTTATGTAATCAGCCTCATTGGCTATATTGAGTGTCTGGAGTTTATAGGGTTTAAACTCCTGGAAAAACATGGTATTGATCTCATTATCACATCACTCCCCCATAGCTTCTCTAATTCATTTTTTTAATTTCTATATTAAAAATATTGAGAAGTCTCTACCATATCTTTTTATCCTTCTTCACCAAGTGGACAAAGACATGAAGTGTGAAAATCCTTTCATCCTTATGATGAATAGAGGAAGGTGAAGGTGAAGAACATTAAGCCCAAATCTTCTTCATGCCCTTTCAAGAAAAGAAAGATCAAGGGGGGTTAAAGGAATAGGATGATGTTTGTTTCACTTGTGGAAAGAAGGTCCATTGGAAGAAAAAATTCACCCAGCTAAAGAAACAAGGAGAAGCTTCAAGTTTGTTTGTTATCGATTAAAATTTATCTAATTCTAAAAATTGGGTATTAGATATATATTGGGGTGCTCACATATGTATCCAAATATAGGAACCATGTATATTCAAGAAAATTGACTAATGGGATGTAGACCTACAGGTAGCCAAGGGATCTTGACTAGTTGTTGTAGCTGTTGAGGACTACCACCTCACATTGTTGACTAGGATGATCTTGGTATTAAAAGGTTGTTATTATGTGCCTTATGTAACCAAACACATTATTTATGTATCCAGACTAGATACAGATGGATTTATTTTCTAGTTTGGAAATTAATGTTTCTTATTTTATAAATATAGATTTTTTTTGGTAAGTCACATTTATATAACGGTCATTCCATATTGGATTACACAAACCAAGTAATAGAACTCTATAATGAGACTACATCACATGAATCATACCACACCCAACATTGGAATCACCTCTATGTCATGTAAATGAGAAACACGTGACAAGGTAATAAATGGATAATTAGATTCTTTCAAACTAAAACCACTTGGTTTATGTCCCACATGTTTACAAGGAAAAATGACCAAAGACCAATTTTGTGGGAAAGGTGAAAGAGAAAAAGATCTTCTTGAATTGGTTCATGTTGATGTGTGTGAACCATTTCTAGTTGAAGCAAGGGGTGGGTACTCATACTTCCTAACTTTTAGTAATGATTTTAGTGGATATGGATATATCTACTTAATGAGGTATTTGTAGGATTCTTTTGATATGTTATAAGAATACATGAATAAACTTGAGAACCATCTTGGTAAGAAGATTAAGAAACTCCTCTCAGGCCGAGGTGAAGAATATCATAATCAAGATTTCATTGATTACATACGGGAGTTTGGGATCATATCCCAAATCACTCCTTGTTACACACACCAGTGTAATAGTGTAAGTGAAAGAAGGAACCACACCTTGTTGGACATTGTGACATCAATGATGAGCCATGAAAGTATTCCATTATCCTTTTGGGGATATGCGTTACAAATAGTGGCACACATACTAAACCAAGTTCCAAATAAATTAATAAATGATATTCCATACAATATTTGGAGTGGGAGAAAAGCCATGTTATCAAATTTACATGTGTTGGGAAGCAAAGAATTTTTTAAGGCCTCTTCATGTAATAAACTCACACCCCGAGGCACAAAGTGTATCTTTATAGGATACCCCAAGGAAATAATGGGATATTACCTATATGAACCCTCATATAAAAAGGTTATAGTATCGAGACATGCTATATTACTTGAGTGGGAGAATATCTCCAAAAGAGATAGTGGGAGTGAGATAGACTTTGATGAAGTCGAGGCTCAAGGTACATAAGAGTTGGAACCGGAGTTGATTCCACAAATCCCCATGGAGGAATGATATTTTCTAGAGACACAAGTACTTTGTATGAGTACAAGAGATGTTAAAGAATTGTAGAGGTACCGTTTTCTAGTTACAAAGGATGGTGAATCATTATTAGTTTATAATAATGATCCTCAAACCTACAAGGAAGAAGTAAGTCGCATAGAATTTTCCAAGTAGCAAGAAGCCATGAATTCTAAAATGGATTCCATGAACCAAAACCAAGTTTCGATTTTAGAAGATCCTCCAGTATATGTAAATATTTTTGGTTTCAAATGGGTATTCATAAAGAAACTAGACATGGAAGGACAAGTCAGTACCTATAAGGTGTGAATGGTTACAAAAGGGATTAAACAACTTCAAGTCATTTACTAGGATGAAACCTTTGCACCAGTTTCAGTGCTAAAATCCATCAAAATTCTATTTTACATTTCCGCTTCCCATGACTATGAGATTTCGAAAATAGATGTCAAAACATCCTTCCTTAATGGAATCCTTTAAGAAGATATCTATATGGCACAATCAGAAGGGTTTGTGACTCGAAAAGATGCTAATAATATATCAAAGTTGCAAAAATTCATTTATATATTAAATAAATAATCTAGGTCACGGAACATTCATTTTGATGAAGCCATAATGGAATTTGGTTTTTTAAAGAATGAATGTGAGCATTGTATCTATAAACAGTTGAGAGTGTGGTCATTTTCCTAATAGTATTTTTTAATGACATATTACTTATTGGAAATGAAATACCAGTCATACAGTCTCTTAAGACATGGTTGAATAAATTCTTCCCCATGAAGGACATGGGAAAGGAAGCATATATTCTTGGGATCAAGATCTATCATGATAGATCCAAGATATTTCTGGGCCTAATTCAATGTACATACATCGACAAGATACTAAATATATTTAGTATGGAACAATCAAATAAGGTATTGTTTCCAGCATCAAATGACATTCATCTTTCCAAGAAAATATTTCCTCAGACACATGAGGAAATAAAGATAATGGAAAGGATTCTAGGTGCATTAACGATTGGATCAGTCATTTATGTTATGCTATATACTAGGATATATGTGGCCTATGCATTGATTGGGGTAGGTAGATATCATGTTGATCTAGGTGACCGTCATTGGATGGTAGTCAAGACTATCCTTAATTGTCTAAGGAGTACTTGGGATGTGTTCTTGTTTTATAGAGGATATGAGGAACTAGTCACCATAGAATATGCAGATGGTAGTTTCTAGATTGATCAAGAAGACATGATTTTGCAAATAGGATACATCATCACTTTTAATGGAGGTTCTGTGAGCTGGAAGGGCTCAAATTAGGGTGTGTTCGCAGATTCTATAGTAGAGTATGATTATATCACAGATTTTGAGGAAGCTAAAGAAATAGTTTGGATGTGGATCTTTTTCCAAGAGCTGGATGTGGTACCTACTATTAAATATCTCATCACACTTTACTGTAATAATACTATAGTGGTGTGTCTCGCAAAAGAGCCTAGGTCAGATCAGTGTACGAATAACATACTAAATAAGTATCGTCTCTTGATAGACTTTTCTTAGATAGGTGAAGTTGATATGAGCATTGTCTCTAGGGAAGAAAATGTAGGGACCCCTTTGACTAAAGCCTTGACTAAGTAGAAACATTATCATCATGTGAGGTCTAGTGGACTGAATGTCTTAGGCATTTGTCTCTAGTCTAAGTGGCAGTTTGTTGGAGTTAGTGTCCTAGAAAAAAATTATTGTACATCGATTACATGAATATTTAATTTATTTAAATATTAAAAATCTTATTACATATTGTTCATTGTTATGCATGAATATAATGTAATATTGTCCCAGACTAATTGTCACATTAATAAGATCATAGAAATTCCCCGCTATGATAAGAAATTTTAAATGATATGAAAAAATTCTCAAATATAGTTCTGCAGTTGGATGACATACTCTGACGAGACACATAGTATACACACTGTCAGGTGTGAGTAATCATAAGTAGATGAGAGCTTTTCCCCTGGAGTTTTCACTTGGTAATCTCCAAGATGAGAGATTCTGAGAACAGACCTGCTAGTAGAAATTCCGCATATTTTTGTGTCATCGGATATTCCTATCCGCGATCATGTTTAATGGTCCTTAGACTTTATGATTAATCTTAATATGTGTCATGACCCGCTCACTTATATTTTCTGACCTAAACTATCATGCCATATTTTGGGGGAAAGTAGGTTATATTGGGTACATCATGAATGACAAGTTATTAACGGATAATTTGAATAAGTATTTTCCCTTCCATTTGGGGAAGTTGACATCCCGACCCTTTGATTGAAATAGAATTATTTCGCTAAATTCCATGGCCTTAGTGTAACGGTGAGTTTATTTCAGGTTGTCAAAGAATGATGTATCATGTATATAGGCTGATTACACTATCATGAAACCTACTTGATGAGATATTGTGACAAATAGATTATATTACACAGTGAGATTTTATATGTGGATTTCGTCATTGTTACTTTATGTTCTTTCACTTTGGTGCCTTGACCCGTTGCTAGATAATAATCTTTGACATTAGGAAATTTTACTTAATTCCAATGAAAAAAAAATCCTAGAGGGTCACACACTAATTGTTTCTCGTGGTTTCGATTAAATATGAATTTGAATTTAATTAATGGAATAAATATTATTCTCAAGACTGACAAATAATTTTACTCAATTTAATATGATCACATAATTTAAAAAAAATATTTATTCACCGGATTGTGAATAAAATAATTTTCTTTATTTTACTCAACATTTAATAAATATTTATTTACAATTTCATGAATGAAAATATTTATTTAAGAGAATAAAATATTTTTTTGGGTGTTCAATAAAGGGAAGAGGATTTAAAATGGACCAAGACCATATCTGTTGATAAATTAATTATTTACAAGTTAGTAAATAATGTTTATCGAGTTACTGTAAGAAATAATAATAATATAGTTATCATTATGTGGCATGGGATATCATTTATGGTTCCATTTTTCACAAGTTGGCACACCACAAATAATTGTATTATTATTGTTATTATGTGGCATGGATTTTATCTATTAGTTATAATTTCATTTAATTGTTGTTTTTAAATTCAATATTGTACCTGAAACCCCAAGTCAATTAATAAGAAAGTAGGTCTATTGAGTTAAACCCCAGTGAATTGAGAATTGTTGAGCCAAACATTTTCTCTCTATACTCCTATCATCTCTCCCTCTTAAGAATGGGAGAATTTCTTCAGGACTAAAGAACGAGTGATTAAGAATGATTGTTTCAAGTCATTCGTTTCGTTGTGCTAGCACCCATAGAATGAGTGGCATTGATCAAAGACCATTAGAGAACGTGTGGATCACCACTAGAGTGATTCTACTTTTGATCCTCGCAAGTGCAATGAAAGAAATTTGAAAGGGTCATTTTGGATGATCAATTATCTTCAACGAAGAAATTTCTAAAGACCTAAGTATTTAATTTCTTCAAAAATTAATAAATTAATTATAAACGTGATGTGTAAGATTCGCATTCGCGAATCTAGGGATGTTATTATTTTTTCTAAATAATTGATTTAAATCCATGTATACTTGTGTTCATCATTGTATTAATCTTTCATTGGTCATGGAATATGGTAAAATCAAAGTTGATCCCTCCTAATCACCACGCTTCTGTTGTATCTGGATCCTTGAAATGATGTGTTTTTTGGAAAAAACTATTTTAATGCGAATAATTGTGTTTATAAAGTAATATAATAACTCATGATGGATTATATTAATGAAATATAATATTAATATAATTTTTAAAATTCTTATTATATGTTTTCTAGGCATGATATAAGAAAAAATTAAATTTCACATATAAAAGAAGTATTTTTTAAAAGAATGTATTTTCCCGCATTTTGAGGGAGAACCCATTTTAAATCTAATTTTTATCAATTTTATAAATTATAATTGAAAAAATAAACTTCTTATTTTTAAGAAGGATATAAAATTTACAATGGATAAATGTTCTGTATTTTTCTTATAATATTTGTATTTTAATGAATAGTGAAAATACTGCATTTTAATTCAAAAATACTTTTTCATAAAATTTATTTATATTGTTCGATTACGCTTTTATTTGGTTTTAAATTAAAATTAGATTATGTTTTTATCAAATAATCCAATTTATTTTATTATAATCAATTTCACAGTGAAATTGGATATAAAACTACATGAATTTTTGAACGTTTTACTTTAAAAAATCGTTTTTTATTCCATCAATGAGTTTAATTTTTAATTAATTTATACCAAAAATATATTTTTAATTTCTAAAATGGATTCCATTTTTAGAATCAAAATTTCCAAATTTTTTAAATATTCCATTTTTTTTGTCTTTATGAATAGTAACTTTAGTAATTATTTTTATTACCACAGTTAAGGGTAAATCGGGTAATTAAAGGATAAAATTATATTATAAATATTAAAAAAACTCCACTAACACTTATCCTAATCATATTGGATGAGTTATTTTTTACAAATAAAATACTTGCGCCAAAATCATGAATCTACTTGGTGGTGATTGTTACATTTATAACATTTTATTTAAAGTAAAGATAAAGATGTTATAATCATGTCACTTATAACTAAAAAACTAATATGGGATTATATAAGTGGTATATTTTTATATAAATTGTAATTAAAAATATAAAACAAATACCTACATCATAGAAATTTATTTAAAATTTTTACTAAATAAATAATTAAATTAAATGGTGACACGATGATAATGTAGTAATTTCATAATTAATGACTTAATAAAATAAATGATATTATAAATATTAAAATAAATTTATTTTGATATAATTGATACCATACTTAATTTTTTTTGTATTTTTTTACATTTTCGTGATGATTTAAAGTTGTTTTTTCAAACTTATCATGTTTTTGTGATATTTTTTAAAAAAACAACTAATGAATAGTGTCAAAATTTACACTATTTGTATTTTAAAATATAAAATATTTTATTAAATGTTATAAAATTTATAAAAATACATAATTTCTCCACATAGTTTTAATAATTCCTAATATTTCATTAATGAGTATTTAATTTTTCTTTTGGCATGTTATGGTAATTATATAAACCCTTAAAGTGTAAATTACTTAATAAAATAGTAAGAGTTAAAAGGGTTAAAAAAAAGATAAGGATAAAAATAATAGTACAACCTTAACTAATTTTCATTAGATGAAGTTTATTTGACCCAAAATCATCCTATATCTGAAATAAATAAATATTTACCTATTTATAATAGAATATCAATTTTCATTAATTTAATATTTTAAAATTTCCCTTGATTGCCCCTCCCCTCTCCTGTAAAAGGGCAGCCATTCTTCTCTATTATTCACGCCTCAAAACCTATTTTTTCAGCCAAGATCTACCCAAATACCTTACTATAACTCCTAACCACAAACTATAGTATTTATTTGTGGAATAACACTTTCCTTATGTGTTTTATGATGTTCATCAAAGGTGATCAATTGAAGAAGAGGTATCATTTTTATTTAAGTGTTTCTATTTTATTTCCTCACCCAATTACATCAAATATGTTTCGAAAATGTTGATAAAATAACATCATTATCCTAAATATACTGAGATTTTATTATGTTGATATCATAACCTAAATCCTTATCCACTTCCATTAAATGGTAAAATAGTTAATCGCTTGTGTGTATGTTAGAACTATCACCTCCACGAACCGATATAATTCGTTTTTGATTACCTTCTCTAAAGAGTGGTTATGATGCTGGAAGTAATGGATATATATGATATTAATTAAATATTTATCATTATAATATGTTAATGTATTTATTAATTTATTACCTTTAATGCACATAAAAATGATAACTTCGTTCGTGCGTATGTGTGAATTATCACCTCTACGAAACGATGTGATTCATTTTTAATCACCAAATAACATGAATGATATATATTATTATAAATATATTATTAATATTATATTTATGATATTATGATAATTCTGGAGAGATAAAATAGTAATTAATTTCTTTCTATAATGATCAATGAAAAATGGTAACATTACTCATGTGTATATACTGTTTACCATCTCCATGATTACAAAGTTATTCATTTTTCATAAACATCCTTAATGATTTGATTTAAAAAGGATAATTTTTGTATAAAATGATTATAATTTCATGAATATTATTATTTTTATGATTTAATTTTGACTACATGGACAATTGACATCATGCCAAGTTCATTTTTGACTCAAGTATCAAATTTCGACAAAACATTCGATATGAACATAAATAATTTTGTAATTATTATAAGATGGTAATAAGTGGAATATAATGAATAATAAAAATTAAAAATGTTCCCTTGAAATTAAATAATTATCCTAAGTTTATTATTTTTGAAGATAAATATTGTATGTGGTGAATCAGACTTATGGTAAGGGACTCTTTCACTAAAACATCATTTTAATGTTTTTAATGATTTATTCTTATAAATATTTTTTATTAATGTCCATGATTTCAAAATGAATTTAATGATTTATCTATATTTACATGATTGTTTTAAAATATTAATTCCTTTTAAATATTTCTACGTGGTTTGGTACACTATGATTCAGAAATCTTCTTTATAAATGTTTTAATGGTGTTTTAAAAATGGATTGATTTTTTCAATAATTTGGAATGTAATTTAACTTATACATCATGAGTTTATTTTAGCACTTTTATGTTTATTTACTGTTTTCATGCTTCCTTTATAATTTTAACATATTATTTTAAAATATATTGTTTTAATTTAGGAGTCGGTGGCTTTGTAAAAATGAATTGTTATTTCAAATTAGAAATGTTATTTTTTCCTATATGCTTGTTTTATGTGTTTTGATTATGTTATGGTTTGTTGGGAATTGATTATGTATATGGGTATTTATATGATTAAAATATGTAGGTTGACCCCATTTTAGGCCTATAATGCATTGGGTAATGAGGCGGAGTTTACTGGTTGTGTTTCTCTATTGAGATTTAGCGAATATACTGTGATGGGTATTCCAAACATAAACATAAAGGTTACTAATTATGTAGCCCTGAAAGATAAAATTTAAGAATGATATGGATTTCTAAATTTCTCATTATGATTTTTTATTTCCATGGATTTATACAAGAATCTTATGATTTCATAAGGTAATCTAAAGAGTTTATATTTTATGGGTGAAGAGTTTGTTTTTGTTAAAATGTTTCAATGAGTTTTAAATATACATGAAATAATGGTTTATTTCCTTCTTTTATGCCACTTACTATTATTTTTTTCTAATTCCATATTTTAAAAAAAATCACTAGGTATAAGGATGGGTAAGAGAATGTATGATGTCAATATGTATTTTTTGAAGATTTTCATCAAGAAATATAATTCATATTTTATTTTACAAATTTTACTTTGTAATAAAAATGGATAGTTAGTAAGAGTGTATAATTTGTAATATTTGAGTTTTTATGTAATATTTATGTCCTAATCCTCTAAAACTCTTATCTTTAAAGTATCATCAATGTGAAAGAAATTAATTTCTTGACTAAAACACAAGATTATGTAACGTTTAAGGTAGAGGCCTTACATTTGGTATCAGTGGATGGTTTCGAAAACATTGGAGGTTAGAATGTTTTATTTAGAGTTAGAGATATTATCATTAGTATATAATTTTATGGTTTATCATAATTTCAATATCTTAGAAACCCCTTTTAGTCTTTATGTTATGAAATTTTAAAGTGAATAATGTTATTTTTAGAGACATTAATTTTTGAGGTAATTATGGGTTATTACTTTTTGGGATGAAAATTGAAATACATGAGATAAATTTGAGGTTAAATAATATTATGTTTATTTTTATGAAACTTTTAGGAAAGTTATTTATTAAATGTTGTATGTTAAAATTTTGGGTATCACTATTGGATTTTGGATATTGAAGTAGTTTTTTATATAAGGTTTTTTCTTTTTGGAGAAATGTATTATATTTTAATAACCATTTTGGTTTTGGATAATGTATAAATATAGGAGAAATATATTTTTAATATTTTTAATAATATTTGATTCTCTAATATTTGATTCTAGTTCTTCAGGCGTGAAAAAATTATCTTAAATACTCATCATTTGGAAAAAATGATTTTATGGTGGAAATTGACTGAAGGATGAAACTATATTTCTCAAGTAAGTATGTTTCTTTATCTTCTTATTCTAGGTAGTAATATAATTCCTAAACTATATGGAAAGGATCTTAAATCATAAACGTTTTCTGTTTTCTTTTCCTAAAAAAATTAAGGGTTGTTTAACCCATGAAAATTTATGGTTTTGTGATGGTTAACTTTCTCCAAACCATGTTTTCTATCACTCCAAATATAAACTAAAAATTTAGTTTTTCTTCCATATCCATGTTTTCTACATGTAACCTTAGTATGTGTTATCTTAGGTAACCTTCATACATCCCTTTCATTATTTTAAATCAGAAACTTCATTAATCATTTTTTCAATGTGGGATTACAGTAAAGGTATTTTGAAAATTCATACCTTAGTTATTGACCCCAAATTCATACTAAAAGGTTAAAATTTTCAAATGTGGGGGATAATGTAACATCCAGATTTTTTTAAAGGAAACACAATTTTCGATAGCGTACATGATACACCACATAAAGCTTAAATGAATAACTAAATATTGTTATTCAATATAGTAGTTATCGCCTTTCTGTTAGCATAGCGGGAATGAAAAATGTCAACAAAATTAGGATAATATTGTTACAAATTGTTATATAATGATTCATTGGTTAAAAAATTAATTATAAATGAAAACAAAAACCAATTGAATATAAAGGATGTGTTTTTAAGAAAAAACTATTTAAATGTGAATAATTATGATTATAAAATAGTAAAATCGATTTTTTGGGTTATATTAATGAAATATAAATTTAATATATTGTTTCTAATTCATCCAATATTCTTTTATACATTATATAGGAAAAAATTCAATTTTACTCTTAAAAAGAGTATTTTTTTAAAAATGCATTTTTACAGCCTTTTGATGGGGAAACCATTTTAAAAAAATTAATTTTTTAAATCATATTTGAAAATATATACTTCTTATATGTAATAGGGACAAAAAATTTATGTTGGATAAATGTTTATATTTTTATGATAATATTCATTATTTAATTAATAGTGAAAAATACTACATTTTAATTCAAAACTACTTTTTTGCCTAATTGTTTATATTGTTTGATTATCCTTTTACATGGTTTTAAAGTATCATGAGATTTAATTTTTATAATTTAATCCAATTTAGATCATTGTAATCAATTTCACATTGAAATTGGATATAAAAGTTACGTGAGCTTTTGAACATTTTACTTTAAAAATCTCTTTTCTTATTCCATCAACTTGATTAATTTTTAATTAATATCTACCAATTATGTGTTTTAAATTTGGAAAAATTGATTTCATATTTTTAATTATAACTTCCAAATTTCTTAAATCGGTACTTTTTATTTTTTAACTTTATAAATAGTTACTTTAGTAATTATTTTTATTTCTATGGTTAAGGGTAAATCGGGTAATTAATTATTAAAATAATATTATAAATTTTATAAAACTACAAACACCCTTGTCCTAATCATATTGGATGATTTATTTTCCACAAATAAAATCCTTTGGAAAAACATTTTTCCTTTTTAATCCACTTGGGTGTGATTATGTCATTTATAACATTTTATTTGAAGTAAAGACGGAGATGTTATAAGCATGTCACTTATAACTAAAAAAATTAATATGGGTTTGTATAAGTGATATATTCTAATATAAATAGTATTTATAAAATCTAAATATATTTTCTAAATCATGGTAATTTATTTATAATTTTTAGCAAATAAATAATTAAATTTGATGGTGACACAATGTTGACGTAGTAATTTCATAATTAATGAAAGAATCAAATAAATCATATTATAAATATTAAAATAAATATAATTTGAATTAATTTATGTCATAAACTAATTTTATGGTTTATTTTGACATGTTGGGGATTATTTTAAAGAGTTTTTTAGAACATATCATGCTGTTATGACATTTTAAAAAAACAACTAATGAATCATGTTAAAATTGACACTATTTGTATTTTAAAATATAAAATATTTTATTAAATGTTATAAAATTTATATAAATACAATATTTGACCAAATAGTTTTAATAAGTCATAATATTTCATTAATGACTCATTAATGACACATTAATTGGTCTTTCGGTATGTTATTCTAATTTTATTAACCCTCACATTGTAAATTACCTGATAAAATGGTAAGAGTTAAAAGGGTTAAAACAAAAACATAAGGATTAAAATAATTATAAAACCTTTTCTAATTTTTATTGGATTAATTTTATTCAACCCAATATCATCCTATATTTTAAATAAATTAATTTTTCCCATTTATAATAGAATATTAATTTATATTAATTTAATATTTTAAAGATTTCCCAAAGTACCCCTCCCCTCTCCTATAAAAGGGCACTCATTATTCTCTATTCTTCACACCTCAAAACCTATTTGGATTGGGAATTATCTTCCCAAATTCTTTCCTAGAATTTCTACCAATTTTCTAGAGGCCTTAATTGAGGAATAACACCCTCCTTATAGGTGTTATGGTGTTCATCATAGGTGATTAATCGAATAAGAGGTATCTTTTTTATTTAAGTGTTTCTATTTTATTTATTCTTCCACTTCCTTCAAATATTATTCAAACAATATGATATTATAAATCCATTATAAACAATATACTGATATGTTATTATGTTAATATCATCACCTAAATCCATCTACACTTCCATCAAATGGTAAAATAATTAATCGTCTGTGTGTACGTGAGAACTATCACCTCAACAAACCGATATAATTAGTTTTCTATTACTGTCACTCAAGAATGGTTATAATGATGTGATTAATTTTTATATATTATATTCATGACATATTTTTCATTACAATTGGGTAATATATCGATTAATTTATTACCTTCCATGCACATAAAAATGATAATGTCGTTTATGCGTACCTATAAACTATCACCTCCACGAAGTGATGCGATTCATATTTAATCACCTCACCACATAGATGATATATATAAGTATATATTAATTATTAATACTATATATTTATGTTATTATAATTTTTTAAAGATAAAATAGTAATTGATTTCTTTTTATATTGTTCAATGAAAAATGGGAACATTACTCATGTGTACGTATGGTCTACCGTCTCCATTATTATCACATTGTTCATTTCTTATAACCATACATAATGGTTAGATTTAAAAGTATAATTTATGAATAAAAATTATAATAATTTCATGAATATTATTCTTTTGATGATAAATTTATGACCACATTGACTATTGACATCATACCAAGTTCATTTTTTCATAAGTGTCGAATATCAATAAAACATTTGATATGAACTAAAATATTTATGTAATTGCTATAAAATTGTAATATGTGGTATAGAATGATTAATAAAAATGAAAAAGGTTCTCAAGAAAGTAAATAATTATCCAAATTTTATTATTTAGAAAGATAAATATTGTCTATGATGAGTCGGACTCAATGTAAGGGACTCTTTAACTAAAACATTATTTTACATGTTTTAATGATTTTTCTTATAAATATTTCTCTATAATTTCCATGTTTTAAAAATGGTTTGAAGGATTTATTTATAGGGACATTAATGTTTTAAAATTTTAATTCATTTAAAATGTTTCAATGTGGTATGGGATGCTTTGTTTTAAAAAAAATATTTATAAATGTTTTAATTGTGTTTTTAAAATTGATTGATTATTTCAATAACATGGAATGTTATTTAACTTATACAGCATGAATTTATTTTCCCAATATTATGTTTTTTTAATGTTTTTGATTCTTTATTTATAATTTTACCATATTATTTTAAAATAGACTGTTTTCATTTATGAGTGTGAGGCTTTGGAAAATTGAATTGTGATTTCAAAGTGGATATTTTATTTTTCCTTTACCATTGTTTTTTATGTTGTCATTATGTTATGGTTATTGGTAATTTCATGTGTATATGGGTGGTACCGTGATAAAATGAGTGCATGTGAGGACATGATATCCCTTTAATTCATTATTAATGAGACTTAGTTAACTTGTTGGGTTTCTCTTATGATATTTAGGGAAGATAATTTGATGGGTATTCCAAACATAACCATGAAGGTTAATCCCTATATAGTTGTTAAAGATATAAGGTAAAAATTATATGGATTCCACAAGTTAAATTTATGATTTATTATTTCTATGGATTCTTATATAAATCTTATAATTTCATGAGGTAATCTATAGATTTTATGATTTATGGGTGAAGAGTACGATTTTTTTTAAAAAAATCATGTGTTTTAAATATTTATGCACTAACAGTTTCCTTATATATTTTATGCCACTTATTAAGATTTATCATTTCATCACAAATTTAAAAAAAATCAAAAGTTATAAGGATGGGTAAGATAAAGGAGGGTGTTAGGATGGATGTTATAAATATTGTTGTCAAGAAAAATAATTCATGTTCTATTTTACTATGTTTTACTTTGTAAATAATGGATAGTGAGTATAAGTGTCTACTTTTTAATATTTGAGTTGTTATGTAATAGTTATGGGATAATTCTCTAAAACCCTAAACTTGAAATGATCCTCAACTTGAAAGAAAGTAAATTTTTGAATACAACTCAAGATTATGTAATGTTTAAGTTCAGGGTCTTACATAATATATTTATCACCTCACAATTAAAAAAAGAAAAATAAATTTAGAAACCAATAAAAGAGATGAAAAATGGATAAGTGGAAATCATTAAAAGATGGGTAGTAGTTATTTTTTGGAGATGTTGGAAGCGGTGAAGAGGGGAGCGAAACCAGGAGATTTTTTGGTGACCTTCTGCTACTCCTGATGCTGATTAATACAGAGATCGAAGATTACTAATGTTCCTTGGTGATCTCTGACTAAATTTTTTTTAGTGGATGCTATTGGATTCTCATGGTAATTTCATTCTGAGTTTTCATATATTTTATTTCCAAATTTTACATCTCTCTATAATATTAATTTTTTTAATGTGATTGTCGATAGAAGTTTTAATACTCTATCACTTTGATAAAATTGTTTATTTCATTCTTAGAACCTCACATTTCTGATTAGAGTCTGACAATTTTTTAATGTGCCCTGTTAGTTTGAGCTAAGATAGATTCTTAATTAAATCCAACTAATTTAAATTTCTCAATCATTGATCAGGTGTTGTCAGTACAGTGGGAGATAGTTGAGCCTTTTCTCATAACAATTATTATGTGAATTAATCATCTCTAACAGAATGAATAGCTATTGTAGAGATTTTGGTTATACACATCACTTTAATGAACTGAATAACATGAAATATTATATATTTAGGTATTCTCATAGAGAGAGTTATAGTTGGAAAGTCTGTTAAAAATAATGAATCAATATTGATCTATAATAATTACTATCTAGGATATTCTTTCTTCATTATATTCATTTATTGTTTCATGTTTCAAATTTTTTCTTTTAATTTTTTTAATTCTGTTTCTTTGTGCTTCAAAATTAGGATATTTTATTTTACAATTTTTTTCCAAAAAAAATTATAATCATTAAAGTAGAAATTAATAATAAAATCATGACAAAAATATATTAAAGGGAAGTATCATTATGAGACAACCTTGGTTGCTTTTAAACTATTGTTATTATGTTTAAAATTTTATATTGGTTTTAATAGTGACACCAAAAAACCATTAATTCAATTGACATCATTTATGGGGAGGCTACCAAGCTATTAAAAATTTAAAAAACCATTTTGTTATTTTTAATAAATAATAATAAATAAATAAATAAATAAATTTAAAAAGTAGACAAATATCTTTAAAAAATATTTTTTATGTATAGAAAAAACCAAGAAAATTCTAAATCTGAACATTCTTATAAACTGAGAAATATAACAATAGAAAAATAAAAAAAATTAATAAATCTTAGAATTTTAAAAGTTCAGAAAAAAATAAAATTTCACAAAAATAAACATCAAAATAAATTTAAATAAAAACTAAAAACATTATACATTTCAATAAACCCTAACTAAAGAACTTTAGAAGATATCACTGCTCCTAATATTGATATCCAACAAAACTGCTTAGGTTATCCTAAAATCACTCCTATTTTTGACCATATATCCAGAATGATTCATCCTTTTCCAAAATATCATGGTCTGCTGGGATAGGATCCTTATAAAAACTTACAATAATTCCACATGGTGTGTATCACCATAAAATTCCAATAAGTAAGTTAAGATCAGATAAATATGAGATCATTCTCATTTTCTTTAGATATATTGTCAAAATAGTGGTTTTAGTACACATAATCAACTACCATAGGGAGTTAGAATGATCTAAGGAATATATTTTTAGAGATATTTTTTCCAGCTTCTAGTGATAACCTATTAAGATAGGGCATATGTGGGATTATACAGCTCCAAGGGGAGACTCTTTATGAGTATTGGGAGGTGTTTAATAATTTGTTTTCTAGAAATAGCTACCACTAATGTTTTGACCACATCCTTATCCAATATATTTATTAGGGATTATTCTTGATGGATAGATGTATGATTGATGTTTCTTTTAAAGTAGAACTAGTTGATAAGTCTCCCATTGATGCTAGGAAACTAATTTCATACAAGGATCAAAATTTATAGTACTGTTGAACAAGAATCCTTATCTATGTTACACTGTCTATGTAATTTTATACATCTAATTCTGAAAATAGCTAAATTTCGAATTAGTTGAGTGAATAGGAAATCATGATTAAGTAGATGCTGACTAAGTATACCCCTTCACAATCCCAACCAGAACTAGTTTATCTTCTTCAAATTCATTGTGGCATTTTTTTATATTGTATTTGGTAACCTAGGAACAACTATTTGTATATTCATTACCTTTATATCTGATGTATTGATTATTAAAAATATTTTTATAGCATATTTTTCATTGTTCTGGATTACTCTAATGTAATATGGTCCTAGATTATATGTTGCATTGATGAGTTCACAATATTTCTCCACTGTGATGAAAACCTTGAAGTGCTATAATGATATTCTTAAATATAGTTCTACGGTTGGATAACTTATTATGATATAACACATAGAATATATACTATCATTTGAGAGAACTTATAAGCAGATGAGTCTTTTTCTCATAAATTTCTCACTTAATAATTTCAAAGATAGTAGATTGTGGTAATAGACCCACTGGTAGGAATTTTTCTTGTTTTTGTGTCATGAGATATTATTATCTTCAAGTGTGTGTAATGTTCCTTAGACTACAAAATTATTATTAATTCATTTCATGACTCACTCACTTATATTTTATGACAAAACTCATGATAACATATGTTTGTAGCATGGTAGATCTTGTTGAGTGTGTCGTGATTGACACATAATTAACGGATAAGTCAATAAAGGATTTCTCCCTTCCATATTTATTGAAGTTGATATGTCAACCCTGTTTATTGGAATAGAACAATCCCATTAAATAATATGCATATGGTGAAATGGAACGCTTATTTCAGATAGTCAAAGAAAGGCATATCCGGCATATAAGTTGGTGACACAATGTGAAACCTTCTTGATGACATATTGAGATAAAGGGATTATATTACATGGTGATCATTCATATGTGGCTTTAATCATTGTGAAATTAAGTTATTTTATCTTGGGTTCCTTGACCCGTTACTAGATATTAATCTTGGGCATTATGTAAACCCACCTAATGTCAATGAGAAAGAATCCTAGAGGGTCACTCATTATGTACTTTTGATGATCCTAATTAAATTCAATTGGAATTTAATTAATTGAATAAATATTATTCTCAAGAACGATGGATAATTTTAATCATGTTTTATTGATCATAAATTTTAATTAATCAATGAAATATTTAAATTAAATATTTATTTGGGATTTAAATAAATTATAGAGGAAATCATATCAAAACTGAGTCCAGTGATAAATATTAATTAACAAACCAGTTAAATAATATTTTTTTTACCCAAGTTTGTGTACGCCAAAAAATATTGTTATTATTATTATGTGGAATGGGGTTTGTTAAGGATTATTTTTATATTTAAGGTATTTCATGTAATTAAATAATTATATTAACCAAAACCCTACCTCTATAAATAGAACATTATGTCTATTCAATATTGCATCCAAAATCGAAACATGAGAATTGTCGTGCACAAGGAAACTATCTCTTAATTACTCCTTTATCTCTTCCTCTCAAAAATGAGAAATAAAAAAGACATACCTTCAAAATCAATGGATGAGAAATCCCCATGAATAATGCAAGACAATCAACTCATCACACTAATACCCATAGATTGATTGGTGTTTCTCAAAGATCGAAGGAGATTGTCTAGATCACCGCTAAAGGGATTATCTCCTTGGATCCTCACAGCGTAATAAAGATAACTTGAAAGGTTTTTTGATTGATCTACATCTACATCAATGAAATAATTATCAGATCAGGTATTCATTTCTTTTGATATTAAATAAATTAATTATAAATTTTACATGAAATATCATCACTCGGGGTTTTAGGAAACTCAATAATAAAACAAATTCTAATATATCAACTTCCACCACAAACTTATATTTCGCTTGGAACCTTCAAGTGGTATCATTGGGATCATAATTAAATTTTTAATTATTTATTTAATTTTTGATCCACAAGAAATCATGGTTAAATTTTCATTTCATATTATTCATTCCTTAATCCATTTTGAATTAACATGTTATTGACTTATTTATCAGGCACGTTCATTATTTCTTTTTCTTAAAGGTTTAAGGATGGATGAATAATGGCCAAATATTCCATCAGAAATAGCCAATATTTTGGCTGATAAGTTAGGTTTACACAGCATGTAGTTGGAGTACACATTGTATACCCTAGTACATTGCACATGGTTATGTCACCGGATACATGGAATTCCATACAGTTATTGAACATGGTATGCATTGAGTTTTGACAAGCCAACCTAATGCACAGTATGTCATATTACACGATGTGTATACAGCATGCACACCGTATAGGTAGCACAAGTTAGCAGTGTAAATCATGTAATCTGTGTGTTCATTATAGACAGCCAAACCCTATGAGACTACAATCCTAAAGAATTTATAATAAACATGATGTGAATCTGGTTTAAATTTTGTGTAGTTCATCATTTCCACCATTTTAAATACACGTTGAGTCATTTGGATAGAATAGAGAAGAAGCGACATAAGGGATACACAATGTGTTGCTAAATTGTACGCGTTGTGTGATCCAACCGAAATACATTCCAAAGATCAAGGAAAGTATCTTAGGCACACGAAACGAATATATAGATCATGTAACTAGTCTTTACACACCATGTTGTCTATCCGATTCAACACACTAAAACTGGAGGTGTGGAACCTAGATACAAGGCAACCGAGGTACATGGCATGTAGTTGGATAATATAGTTCATGTAGTCTCCCCATTTCATGCAGAATTAAATTACATTAAATTGAAAATTATAGCATTGAAACCTTATTTCTTTGATTGAAACATTAATTGTTTAAAAATTTAATAAGATTTTTAAATAATTTTAAATACTCAATTAATTTATTATGTTAAATATGTAACTATTCAACCTCTCATTTATTTTATATTTATAATTTTTTATGGTTTTCTCTAAGAGGATTTAAATGGTCATTAAGATGAAAGGGAATTAATTATTTAATCAATTAATTAAAAAATCCCATTAATCTTAATAATAAATAATGAATAAGAAATGAATGATTAACCATTTACTTTTTCATATATATTTCATGTATGACTGTTTACCAAGACCATTTTATATGTTAGAATTTATTTAATTTAATTTATTACATGGGTTTTCAATTATTTATTATTAAATTAAATTTTATTACTTATGATTCATCCCTCCTTCCATTATAATGTAGGATCATTACATCCAAGGATATTTATGTAATCCACCTTTAACAAATCCTTTAGTTACCCTCACCTATATGTTAGTTATAAATACTTTTAATTAATAGATTTTACCAAGGCAGATGGATGCAGTTCAAAACGAAGCCATAATGATTCCAAATCATGTGTTATATGTAACTCATTCCAAGAATAGAAAAATGAGTTATTTCCCCTAGGTCATACATTTTTTTAATTCCTTATCATTAAATCCACCATAATATAATTCTCATGAATGGCTTATTTATTTACTTATTTATTTCAATCTATGATTTATTTAATTTTATGGATTCAACACTCTGATCACATAAATGAATTAATTAATGTGAAAGGCCATAATATAAATAAATATATTGTGCATAAATGTTTTATCCAATAGGGTTAACATAATATTAACAATAAATGTAATGAAATAAAATAAGATGAAATTTATGCATAATAAATTCAAATCCCTAAAATATATATTCCATAAAACATAGTCGTCCACCACTTGATTAGGGATAAAATACATAGAACTAAGTTTTTTAAAGACCCTAATTGGGACACATACTTTTAACAAGGATTTATTATGAATGATATGGGTTAACTTAACCATATTACATTAAGAAAAGTAGCCCTCACTTAACACAATGTAACTTGAAGTAATGTTTTGAGGAAATATAAGTCAGGATTTCAGGATAGGGGAGTCCACTGAATGGATCAAGGAGATAAAATTTCATAGTTTGCAAAGACTTTCCTACCAATATGCCTTCGTGTAGATTTACCAACCATTGTTAGAGTTATGTGATGGGGAATATGGATCCTTCCCACTAGAATGTCCTAGAAACTATACATTCTATGTTAAATGGTGTGGGATATTGTGACATGATAACATATTGTGAGATTTAATAAAAATAAATTAATTTAACAATTCTCACAAAAATTTTAATCAAGAAAAGTAATAATAATATGCCCTTTTAATTGTAGAATAAAATAGATTGTTCATCATACACACTATCCCTTCGATCTAAATTAGAGAAAGATAATATCCTCACTGGTAGTAACTTCTTGGAGTGGTTCAATTGCCTTTAAGTTGTTTTGAACCATGAATCTAAATATTAAATGCTAGAATACTTACTTCATGATCCACCTACAAAAGAGTCTAGTGCGGAAGAGATATTTGTCTAAGAAAAAAATTGAGAAATGTGGTTAACATTCAATGTTTTATTATTTCATCTATGTCTAGTGAACTCATGATGTCTCATGAAAACATGGTTTCATATAGCATTCTTGAGCACATATATGGTCTTTACCAAGAGAGAGGTGGATAGGAATATTTTAATATTTACAAGGCACTCTATCCCAAAAATATTGGACAGAGTTCCCCAACATGTCCTCAAGTATTCAAGATCATTGGCTATAATGAATGCCTATAGGTTCTAGGGATTAAAATCCATGAAAAAATGGAAACCTATATCATTATGGCACCACTCACTCATTTCTTCTCTAAATTATTGGTTAATTTTAATATGAAAAAAATTGAGACGTATCATATAGATATTATCACTCTTCTTCTCCAAGTAGGTAAGGATATGAAGCTTGAAAATATTTTGATCCTTATGGTGATCAAAAATAAAGTTAAAGTGAATAGATATAATACCAAATTTAATTCATTCCCTTCCTAAAATAATAATATCAAAGGTCCAAATAGATATAAAAATGTTTTTTATTTAACATTTGGCCAGAAGGATCACTACAAGAAAAATGACACCCATCCAAAGAAGAATTGGGAAGCTTCATGTGTATTTGTTATCAAGTGAAATTTAAATTTTTCTAAAAATTGGGTATTAGATACAACTTTTGGTTTTCACACATGTATTAAAATATAGAAACTAAGTATATTATGACGATTTTCCAAGGGGGTAGATATATGAGAATACAACAGAGCTAAACCTGATGTTGTAGCTATCGGGGACTACCACCTCACATTGTTGACTCGAATGATCTTGATTTTAAATGGTTATTATTATGTTCCTTTAGTTACAAATAACATTATATATGTATTCAAATGTGATAAAAATTGATTTATTTTCATTTTTAGAAATGAATCCTAATTATTTTATAAAGATATAATTTTTTATGGTAAGGAAAATTTAAATAATGATATTTATTTGTTTGATTACACAATCCAAGTAATAGCAATTGATAACAACATTGTTTCACATGACTCATACCACAACCAACTCTAGCATCACTGGGTAGGTAATGTAAACAAAGATCACTTGACTAAATTATACCAAGAAAGATGTTTAGATTCATTTAAACTAAAACCACTTGTTCTATGTCACACATGTTTACAAGGTTAAATTAATAAAACCCCAATTTATAATAAAATGTGAAAGGGATAAATAGATTATTAAATTAGTTCATATAGATGTGGGTAGACCATTTCTTATTGAGTAAAGGTGTAACATCCCGGTTCTAGAAGTCGCCCAGAGGCACCCCATACTTGGTTGGTCACATTGCCTCAAGTGTATTTCCTTGAATGCCAGAGGATGTCGACTATCAGTGAGGGGCTTGGGTGTGATAGTGGGGAAACTATGCCCTCATTGGTAGAGTAACACAGTGGAAAATATATATATATATATATATATATATATATATATAGTAGCAGAAACAGTAATAACACCATACAGTAGTATACAGAGGAAGACTGAAAGTAAGAAACAACAGGAGCACACATATAAAGGATGCATGATAAATCTATCTATGAAATTAGTAAAACACATCCCAATGCTGAAATACAGTGCTAAACCAAAGTACAAAAGAAAGCAGATAAAAATCATCAGCATTGCAAGCCTCATCTTGGTCACATGCTCTCCAGCTTAACAGCAGTCAAGTACCTAATGTAACACCCGAGATTTTTATGAGTAATATTTTGTTTTTATGTTATCAAATGAATCTTTCACTACACACTAGCTTGATCGCGACCTTCCTTGATAGCTTGCGTCGTACCCAATACTGAGTTTCACTAAACAACGATATGCTATTAAAATATTATTAAAACTAGCCGTTATGAATAGTAATAACCACTTTTTGAAATTTTATAAATTTTATTTTTCAAAATGGACTTCATTTTTGGATTCGGAATACCGAAATTAGCCTAGGGTGAAATTTTGGTATTTTTCTGAAAACTTTCAATTTTTGATGAATAGTGAAACCACTAAGTGGTAGGTTAAAAACTGAATTTTGCATAAAACTTAATTTTACCGCTTCTGTGAATGGAATTTCGAAAATCCGACAGACACGGTTGGTATCAGTAAGTAAAATGTGGTTCAATGAGATAAAAATAATATTTTTGGTGAATAGTAACTTTTTACTTTTTTTACCGCGGTTAATAGTAAATAGGGTAACTAAGGGTAAATATGATATAACTATTACCCTAACACATGTCCTAATTCTATTGGATAAGTTTAATTCGACCAAAAAAACAAACTTAGGATTAAAATATGACCATTTAGGCCCACTTGGATTAGATTAGGACATTTATTATTACTTTATTTAAAGAAGGGTTAAAATAGTTAAAATCAAAGTTTAATAAGTAAATCATTTTTAATATGGGGTTATAAATAAGATAAATTCGACTATAAATATTCATTAGAAAGCTAAAAAGCTTTCCTAAATAATGTTATTTTATTTATAATTTTTAGACATAAAATAATATAATTTATTTATGACACAATGATGATGCAGTAATTATCTTATTAATGAAATATTGACATAATTGATGTTATAAACACCAAAATAAATGTAATTTGAGACTTTTTATGAATACCACTAATTTTCTAGGTTACTATGATATATTAGTGTTGATTTAATCAACTTGGTTTGAACATATAATTATGTTATGACTTTCACAAAAATCATATGTCAAATAGTGTCAAAATTGACACAAAATAGTTTTTAAATCAAATATTATATTATTAATTTTTATTTTATTCATAAAAATCTAAGGTTCGTCCAAATGACTTATCTAAGGATATATATATTAATAATAAACAATTTGTGGTTCTTTTGTCATGTTATAGTAAGTGTATTAACCATATAGTGTAAGAAAACAAAAAGACACAGTAAAAGTTAAATTATTTAACTTAGAGTTAAATCTAATTTATAAGGTTAAAATAATAACCTAAACTTGTCTAAATCCTATTGGTTGATAGGATTTCGACCCATCCCACTTTAGCTTCGAAATAAGACCCTTTGGAACCATTATAAACCGATTTTGACTTTAATATAAAATAATATTTTTAGATATTCCTAAGGTGCCCCTCTCCTCCCTTATAAAAGGGCACCTCCTCCCCCTCCTCCTCACACCAATTTGAGCATTCAAGCTCGGCCAAACCCTGCCAAAATCCCTTCTCCACTTCCCTAGAATAATCCTAGAGGTCCTGGTCTTCTTCAAAGACCAATCTTAGTTCCCTAAGTGGAGGATTCAAAGAGGCGTTTAAAACAAGATGTAATATCCTTTACCGATCTTTTCAATTTATTTCTTCTTCAACTTCTTCTTCTTTAGTTGTTTCATGATAAAGTAATAACATCAGTATTACTTATATACTGATATGTTATTATAAATATTAAACAACCCTAATTCACCTTCTATCCATCCTACGGAAAAATGAAATCACCGCGCGTGCGTACGTACGGAATACCGTCTCCACGCCGTGGTGTAATCTATTTTCCACCACCACCTTACTTGGATGGGTATAATGGTGTAAATAATGACTATATATGACTATTAAAAAGTGATATTTATTCTGAAATAGTATACATACACTCCAATAAAATTCCACGATCATAGGAACGATATCATCACTCGTGCGTACGTACGGAATACCGTCTCACAATGTGATGCGACTCGTTCTACATGATCATCATTACATAGTAATTATATAAATGAATTGAATGAATAAATATGATATATGTTACACTAATACCATTCTGGATATAAGGTATCTATAACCTTAAAAGAAGAATAAGAATTTATTCGGCAAAACATGCATAAGAACAAAAGGCAATAAAGACCCGAGTAACAAGTAACAATGAAATATTACTAATAAGAAGCTAAGAATATGACCATATATGATATCATATCAATATTTATGATTCTGTAATAAGTCAATAACATTATTTAAACCATTATACAGGAGCTTCGGACACGTACAAATCAAATCGGACCTAAGTTAAGGGAAATATCACAATCTCATTTCTATCCGAGATTGTTTATACTTTGGGGTGTATTTTATCATCCACATCCATGTTTCCCCAATATGTAATATCTATATCCTTTTACAATAGTTTATATCAAATTTTACCCTTCGGTGAGATTTTAGTAAAAGATATGAAAGGAATCTTTTGGCATTTTTCGTAAGAGTTACTTTTTGACTTTTCCGAAAAAAGTACGAGAAGAATGTTTTTTTTAACTTATACGGCATGAATGGATTTTTAAAAAATTATTTCCAAGAATCTTCCTTTAAAAGTTTTCAAGCTTATTTTTAATCAACCTCTTTTAGATTAAAATTGTATGACATGTTAAGAGAGGAAAAATGTATTTGAAGTATAAAGGATATTTTCCTCAAGAATGGAGTTCAAATGTTTTATCAAAATTATTCTCCATCTAAGATAATATAGGGTTATGTTTTTATCCCTATTATTACATTGATTTGATTATATTTTGAGGGAATTATTTTTATGAAGTCATTTACCTTATATGATTTGTTTTATGATGTCATGATGTTTCAAGAATCCCATTTTTGTTACATGTGTTATGCGATGATGTATGATTTATGATTATGTGGCACATATAAGAAAGGATTCATTATAAGATGGGTGGGACCTATATATCCATCCAATGCATTGGGTAAAGATTTATATCTCATGAGATATACATGGCTGGAACGGAAGGTTATTTTGGTTCAGTGATACAGGACTGAAATGAGGAGTGAACTCGGTTCAGAAATGGACTTTGTCCGCTAAGATAGTCTTGGAAATGAGTCATGACTAAAAAGAAATGATTTTCCATGATTATGTGTGCATGCCAAAAAGTTTCAAGTTTTATTTTATGATTATGGGGATCTCATTTTCACTTCTATGATTTATTCCATGTTAAGATATTATGATCTCTTTTGCAGGTTATGATTTTCAAAAAGATATGATATGATTTTTATTTCCTTTATTTGCCCTTGCTGAGCATTTGAGCTCACCCTTTTATTTTTTCCTTTCCCCAGGTCAGGAAGATGGATATTAAGTATAATATGATAAAAGGGACCCTAGATATGATGAAATAAAAGGGAGACACTATAGAATATTTATGAACCAGTTGTTTATGTTTCCCAGTTTCTAAAGACACTATACCTATACGGTCCTTTGTGGTTTTGTCATATGTTGTAATAAGTGTGCTTAAATTTTGAAGTATTAATAATGTATGTAAAGTATGGGTCGTTATAGTTGGTATCAAAGGAAAGGTACAGTCAACCTTTGGAAACTAGGATGTTAAAGCCTTAGTAAGAACCCTAAGGATAAGTCTAAGCATAGAACACAATCTTAGTGTTTTAGAAATGGCCATGAATAAACTAGGATAAGACCTTAAGTGTGAAATTTTATTCTTGATTATGTGGTTTTCCTATTATAATTAGTGTTTCTCACACTATTCTTCTTGGTTTTAGTCAATGGCTGGAACCCGAAGGAACCGTGTTAATGCGGAATTCGATGGGCAATGCAATGATTGCCCCCCCGAGCAACCAAACGATATGGGAGCTGGAATTCAAAATCTTGTAGCCATGCTCACACAAATTTCTTAAGCTATGAATCATGTAGGACATCCAAACGAGAAAAGGAAGGAGCAACATTCTGTTGAATCCTTCATGAGGCAGCGTCCACCTTCTTTCAGCGGGTCTACTGATCCATTAGTTGCTGAACAATGGATTAGTACTACTGAAAAGATATTTTCAGTTCTTCAATGTTCTGAGCATGATAAATTCATCCTAGCAGTGTATCGTTTGGAAGGGGATGATGATCAATGGTGGAATCTTATTAAGAATACGAGGAAAATGGATGAAATTGAGTCCATGGAATGGGACGAGTTCAAGAACTTATTTTTCAATAAGTACTTCCCTCATATTCCCCGAACAAAGATGGAGAATGAGTTTCTTGAACTGAAGAAAAGGGATGATGAATCTGTTGGTACCTATGAAGAAAATTTTACAAGACTTGCAAGGTACTCTTCTGGTATTATTATCCAACCTGAGAGTAAGATCGATCGATTCTTTAGTGGCTTAAAACCATGTCTTCGAAGGGCGTTATCTATAAGGGACTTCAATAGCTACGAGGAAATCGTTCGATGTGCTCTCAAATTCGAGATAGAGATTGGAGTAACCCATCAGTCATATGGGTTTGATAAGAAGAGGAAAATGGAATTCAAAGGAAAATCTAAAGAGAACACTGAAAAGAATATGAGCTTTCCCTTATGCTCAAAGTGTGTAAAGAAACATGGAGGGAGTTGTCTTAAAGGGACCAGTAAATGTTTCAAATGTGGAAAGGAAGGTCATCGGGCATTTTAATGCCGCGATAATGGGAAGAAGATGTCTAATGATGCAAAAAAAGGAAGGGATACACAGAATGAACCTACTACACTTCAATGTTTCAAGTGCAAGGAGATGGGGCATTATTCCAATCAATGCCCAAATCCAAGGGTTGATGATGATGGTCGACGTCAACAAACTCTTATGGATAAAGACAAAGGAAACTCACATGCAATTTCTATTAGCGATGTGGAGTACGATAATGATGTGGTGAAAGGTATACTTACCATCCACTCTAAAGTAGCAAATGTTTTATTTGATTCTGGATCCACCCACTCTTTTATTTCTGAAAATTTTTTTAAGGGTATCACCGTATTTCCTCAACAATTAGATGTTGAGTTAGCTTTGACAACACCTAATGGCACAACAGTCGCATCAAAAGTTTATAATTCTTCTCCGATTGAAGTTTGTGGGAAAGTGCTTCCTGCAAATCTTGTGATCCTTCCTATAGTGGAATTTGATGTGATTCTTGGCATGGATTGGCTTTCTCTACATGGAGCTCATATCAATTGCGAAAGAAGGGAAGTCACATTTCATATTCCATATCAATCTATGATCGTCTATCGATGCAAGGATGAATATAACCTTCCAGTGGAAATTCCTTCCATCTTATGGGTCTTGATTCCACTAAATGAAGGTTATTTATCTCAAATGTTTGGTGAGAAACTCACTATTAAGAATATTCCCATCGTACGGGAGTTTGATGATGTCTTTCCAGAGAAATTACCAGGTCTTCCACCAAATCGTGATGTTGAGTTTTCAATAGAACTCGTACCGGGTGCTTTGCCTATTTCAAAGACACCTTATAGAATGTCACCAATTGGGTTGCAGGAATTGAAGAAGCAACTCCAAGAGAATCTTGATAAGGGATTCATACGCCCTAGTGCGTCACCTTGGATAGCACCTGTTCTGTTTGTTAAGAAGAAAGATGGATCAATGAGACTCTGCATTGATTATCGAGAACTTAACAAGATCACTATCAAGAACAAATATCCTCTCCCACGCATTGATGACTTATTTGGCCAACTACGCGGAGCTCAATACTTTTCCAAGATTGATCTCCGTTCAGGGTATCATCAATTAAGGGTCAAAAGGGAGGATATACCAAAGACGGCTTTCCGTACAAGGTATGGACACTATGAATTTATAGTGATGCCATTTGGTCTTACTAATTCCCCTGCTATCTTCATGGATCTAATGAATAGAGTCTTTAGAGACTATCTTGATCAATTTTTGGTAGTCTTTATAGACGATATTCTTGTCTATTCAAAGAGCAAGGAAGAGCATGAAGATCACTTGATAATTATATTGAAGACGCTGAGAAAGGAGAAGCTTTATGCCAAATTTACCAAGTGTGAATTTTGGCTTCAAAAAGTTGCATTTTTGGGTCACATAATCTCAAAAGAGGGGATATCTGTGGATCCAGCAAAAATAGAGGTTATCGAAAGATGGTCGAGACCAACAACAGTAACTGAGATCCGAAGTTTTCTTGGTTTGGCTGGATATTATCGACATTTTGTAAAATATTTTTCACGATTATCTAATCCACTCACCAAGATTACTCGGAAAGGAGTTAAGTTTGTTTGGATAGAGGAATGTGAAGAGAATTTCAAGGAGTTGAAAATAAGGTTATCCAGTGCACCTGTGCTCACACTGCCTTGTAGTGGAGAAAGGTATGTGATCTATAGTGATGCATCCAAGAAGGGATTGGGGTGTGTTCTTATTCAAGATGATATGGTGATAGCTTATGCCTCACGACAGTTGAAAATACATGAGAAAAATTACCCAACACATGATTTGGAGTTAGCTGCGGTAATCTTTGCATTAAAGATTTGGAGGCATTACCTTTATGGTGAAAGGTGTGATATTTATACTAATCATGAAAGTTTAAAGTATATTTTCACACAAAAGGAGCTGAATATGAATCATAGAAGATGCTTGGAGCTGATTAAGGATTATGACTGCTCAATCCATTACCACCCTGGGAAAGCAAACAAGGTGGCAGATGCATTAAGTCGACAAGACCATGCTAGTTTATCCATAATGAGGATCACAAAAGATCCAATATTTATGGATTTACAAAGGATGGATCTTGGAATTATAATGGAAGGGGAAAAATCTTATCTTTCTCAAATGAATGTTCAACCATCTATACATGTGAAGATTAAAGAGGCACAGAAAGAAGATGTCGAGTTACAAAAGAAGGCGAGAAATGTTCCTGAATTCAACCTTGATTGTGATGGGATAATAAATTTCAGGAATCAGGTTTGTGTTCCTCCCATCCCCGAATTAATGAATGAGCTGCTGGATGAGGCTCATAGTTCTTCATTATCTATTCATCCTGTAAGTACGAAGATGTATAGGGACCTGAAAGAGTACTTCTGGTGGGATGGCATAAAAAGAGATGTTGCTGAATATGTCTCTCAATGCTTGGTTTGTCAACAAGTTAAATCTAAGAGACAGAAGTCTAAGGGGATGTTACAACCATTACCCATACCCGAATGGAAATGGGAAAACATCACTATGGACTTTGTCACAGGACTTCCTAAAACATCCAAAGACAATAATTCTATCTCGGTCATAGTTGATCGTCTTACAAAGTCTGCGCACTTCATTGCTATTAGAGAGGATTTCTCTCTAGATCAGCTTGCTAGGATATATGTAAAGGAAGTGGTAAGATTGCATGGAGTACCACTTTCTATTATATCTGATCGGGATCCGAGATTTACCTCGAAGTTTTGGCGAAGTCTTCAGCATACATTGGATACAGAGTTGAGTTTCAGCACTGCTTATCATCCTCAGACAGACGGTCAGTCTGAGAGAACAATTCAAACCCTAGAAGATATGTTGAGAGCTTGCTCTATGGATTTCAAAGGAGGTTGGGATCAACACCTACCTTTGGTGGAATTTTCTTATAATAATAGCTTTCACTCCAGTATTCAGATGGCTCCTTATGAAGCTCTCTATGGAAAGAAATGCAGGACTCCAACTTGCTGGGATGAAGTTGGGGAATGAAAGCTATTAGGAACTGATCTCGTTGATGAAATGGCAGAAAAGGTCAGATCTATTCAACAACACATAAGAAAAGCTAAGAGTCGACAGAAAAGTTATGCCGACAACCGAAGAAAAGACCAAGAGTTTGAAGTGGGTGATAAAGTGTTCTTACGAATATCTCCCTGGAAGAGGGTTATGAGATTTGGAAAGAAGGGGAAGTTGAGACCTAGATATATCGGTCCTTTCGAAATACTGGATCGTGTTGGAAAGGTAGCTTACCAATTGGCGCTTCCACCGAAGCTCTCTCAAGTTCACGATGTGTTCTATGTATCTCTCCCGAGAAAGTACATACCTGATCCTCCACATGTACTCAGCTCAGAAGTTGTACCGCTGGAGCAAGATCTTTCTTATGAAGAACAATCGATAGAGGTTATGGATCGTAGTGAAAAAGTCCTACGAAACAAGACCCCTCGATTGGTGAATGTTTTATGGAGGAACCACCAACTTGAAGAAGCTACATGGGAGCTTGAGGATATGATGAGGGAAACGTATCCTCATCTGTTTGTTACAAAGTGACGAATTTTGAGGGAGAAATTCATTTTAAGGGAGGTAGAATGTGACACACGAGATTTTTAGGAGTAATATTATGTTTTTATGTTATCAAAGGAATCTTTCACTACACACTAGCTTGATCACGACCTTCCTTGATAGCTTGCGTCGTACGCAATACTTAGTTTCACTAAACAACGATATGCTGTTAAAATATTATTAAAAATATCCGTTATGAATAGTAATAACCACTTTTTTAAATTTTATAAATTTTATTTTTCAAAATGGACTTAATTTTTGGATTCAGAATACCAAAATTATCTTAGGGTGAAATTTTGGTATTTTTCTGAACACTTTCAATTTTTGATGAACAGTGAAACCACTAAGTGGTAGGTTAAAAACTGAATTTTGCATAAAACTTAATTTTACCACTTCTGTGAATGGAATTTCGAAGATTCGACAGACATGGTTGATATCAGTAAGTAAAAATATGGTTCAATGAGATAAAAATAATTTTTTGGTGAATAGTAACATTTTACTTTTTTTACCGCGGTTAATAGTAAATAAGGTAACTAAGGGTAAATATGATATTACTATTACCCTAACACATGTCCTAATTCTATTGGATAAGTTTAATTCGACCAAGAAAACAAACTTAGGAATAAAATATGACCATTTTGGCCCACTTGGATTAGATTAGGACATTTATTATTAATTTATTTAAAGAAGGGTTAAAATAGTTAAAATCAAAGTTTAATAAGTAAATCATTTTTAATATGGGGTTATACATAAGATAAATTCGACTATGAATATTCATTAGAAAGATAAAAAGGTTTCCTACATAATGGTATTTTATTTATAATTTTTAGACATTAAATAATTTAATTTATTTATGACACAATGATGATGCAGTAATTATCTTATTAATGAAATATTGACATAATTGATGTTATAAACACCAAAATAATTGTAATTTGAGACTTTTTATGAATCCCACTAATTTTCTAGGTTACTATGATATATTATTGTTGATTTAATCAACTTGGTTTGAACATATAATTCTGTTATGACTTTCACAAAAATCATATATCAAAAGTTTCAAAATTGACACAAAATAGTTTTTAAATAAAATATTATATTATTAATTGTTATTTTATTCCTAAAAATCAAAGGTTCGACCAAATGACTTAGATAAAGATATATATATTAATAATAAATAATTTGGGGTTCTTTTGGCATGTTATAGTAAGTGTATGAACCATATAGTGTAAGAAAACAAAAAGACGCGATAAAAGTTAAATTATTTAACTTAGAGTTAAATCTAATTGATAAGGTTAAAATAATAACCTAAACTTGTATAAATCCTATTGGTTGAAAAGTTTCGACCCATCTCCACTTTAGCTTCGAAATAAGACCCTTTGGAACCATTATAAACCAATTTTGACTTTAATATAAAATAATATTTTGAGATATTCCTAAGGTGCCCCTCTCCTCCCTTATAAAAGGGAACCTCCTCCCCCTCCTCCTCACACAAATTTGAGCATTCAAGCTCGGACAACCCCTGAAAAAATCCCTTCTCCACTTCCCTAGAATAATCCTAGAGGTCCTGGTCTTCTTCAAAGACCAATCTTAGTTCCCTAAGTGGAGGATTCAAAGAGGCGTTTAAAAGAAGAGGTAATATCCATTACCGATCTTTTCAATTTCTTTCTTATTCAACTTCTTATTCTTAGTTGTTTCATGATAAAGTAATAACATCAGTATTACTTACATACTGATATGTTATTATAAATATGAAACAACCCTAATTCAACTTCTATCCATCCTACAGAAAAATGAAATCACCGCGTGTGTGTACGTACGGAATACCGTCTCCACGCCGTGGTGTAATCTATTTTCCACCACCACCTTACTTGGATGGGTATAATGGTGTAAATAATGACTATATATGAATATTAAAAAGTGATATTGATTCTGAAATACTATACATACACTCCAATACAATTCCACGATCATAGGAACGATATCATCACCCGTGCGTACGTACGGAACACCGTCTCCACGATGTGATGCGACTCATTCTACATGATCATCATTACATAGTAATTATATAAATGAATTGAATGAATAAATATGATATATGTTACACTAATACCATTCTGGATATAAGGTATCTATAACCTTAAAAGAAGAATAAGAATTTATTCAGCAAAACATGCATAAGAACAAAAGGCAATAAAGACACGAGTAACAAGTAACAATGAAATATTACTAATAAGAAGCTAAGAATATGACCATATATGATATCATATCAATATGTATGATTCTGTAATAAGTTAATAACATTATTTAACCCATTATACAGGAGCTTCGGACATGTACAAAGAAAATCGGACCTAAGGTAAGGGAAATATCACAATCTCATTTCTATCCGAGATTATTTATACTTTGGGGTGTATTTTATCATCCACATCCATGTTTCCCTAATATGTAATATTTATATCCTTCTACAATAGTTTATATCAAATTTTACCCTTTGGTGAGATTTTAGTAAAAGATATGAAAGGAATCTTTTGGCGTTTTTCGTACGAGGTACTTTTTGACTTTTCCGACAAAAGTACGAGAAGAATGTTTTTTTTAACTTATACGGAATGAATGGATTTTTAAAACATTATTTCCAAGAAGCTTCGTTTAAAAGTTTTCAAGCTTATTTTTAATCAACTTCTTTTATATTAAAATTATATCACATGTTAATAGAGGAAAAATGTATTTGAAGTAGAAAGGATATTTTCCTCAAGAATGGAGTTCAATTGTTTTATCAAAATTATTTTCCATCAAAGATAATATAGGGTTCTGTTTTTATCCCTATTATTACATTGATTTGATTATGTTTTGAGGGAATTATTTTTATGAAGTCATTTACCTTATATGATTTGTTTTATGATGTCATGATGTTTCAAGAATCCCATTTTTGTTACATGTGTTATGCGATGATGTATGATTTATGATTATGTGGCACACATAAGAAAGGATTCATTATAAGATGGGTGGGACCTATATCTCCCTCCAATGCATTGGGTAAAGATTTATATCTCATGAGATAGACATGGCAGGAACGGAAGGTTCTTTCGGTTCAGTGATACAGGACTGAAACGAGGAGTGAACTCGGTTCAGAAATGGACTTTGTCCTCTAAGATTGTCTTGGCAATGAGCCATGACTAACAAGAAATGATTTTCCATGATTATGTGTGCATGCCACAAAGTTTCAAGTTTTATGTTATGATTATGGGGATCTCATTTTCACTTCTATGATTTATTCCATGTTAAGATATTATGATCACTTTTGCAGGTTATGATTTTCAAAAAGATATGATATGATTTTTATTTCCTTTATTTTCCCTTGCTGAGCATTTGAGCTCACCCTTTTATGTTTTCTTTTCCCCAGGTCAGGAAGATGGATATTAAGTAGAATACGCTAAAAGGGACCCTAGATATGATGAAATAAATGGGAGACACTATAGAAGATTTATGAACCAGTTGTTTATGTTTCCCAGTTTCTAAAGACACTATACCTATACGGTCCTTTGTGGTTTTTTCATATGTTGTAATAAGTGTGCTTCAATTTTGAAGTATTGACAATGTATATAATGTATGGGCGTTATACCTAAAGTAGAAAGTCGCTTTCCCTTATCTATACCTGCAAAAATATAACCTTTTTGGGCCCAAAATTATGACCTAAACAGGGTAGGAGACTAAATACCAATAGGAAACATCCCAAATATTTGTGTCTAATAGTCAATCAATATATATGGAAGTCAATAAGCAAAATAAGTAGTAAGGATGTACTCAACAGTAAAAATTCCTACAGTTTCAAAGCGTTCAACACCACATATCAAGTAAGAAGATAATCACAAACAGGTAACCCTCTGGGATGTTCTCACCGCCTAATCCCCTTTGGTTCTACCTAGAAAACCCAACCAACCCTCGGGAAAGTGCACACAGTGTAACCCCTCTTGTTCAGCTTTAGCACAGACTCCTGGAAGAAGCAATCATCGTCAATTCCCCTATATATTCTCGTATTGGTAACTAAAAGGCCCTCTAGGGAAGCACTTACATCACATTCTCCTTATGGCCCGCATCGAGGAACTACAGACACTCTAAGGAAGCACTTAATTCAATTCCCCCTATGGTCTTGCATCATAAAAATAAAGATAGACACTCTTGAGAACCCATACGTCCATTCTCGCTATGGTCTGCTACACCAGGTTCTCACGACCCTATGTAAGTCAAAGGATCACAACAATGAAATACATCCAAAGTAAACCTCAAGAACTACTTGGCTAATATTCTATAGCAAAATAGCATGTCAGATAAAAGAACACTCCATCCTACAGTACTAGGCATGGGAAACAACAAGGTAGCCTAACATGCTAAACAAGACCAAATGGTCATAAACAAAAAATGCATAGGAAAACACTCCCAAATCATATAAATTAACCCAATTCACATTCAATTATCCTCTATCCAAGCATAAAAGCATAGCAGGAAATTAACAAGGCTAAAACGTAAACATACAATACCCTGTTCAAGGGTATTGGGAACTTTTTCACATATAACTCAAAGAATCTCTACAGAAAGTCACAAACCACCTACCTCGGTGTTGTAGGATCACTATATGTAAACCCCAAGCCTTGAATCGCCCACAAACACCATATATCCGCAAAAACGTCTATAACGTTCAACTAAGGATAACTCTAGAAGGAGGAGGAATCAGTAAACGAAGCTCTAGAAAAAGGAAGATCTTACCATGGTGATCCCAATGCAATCGACGTCGGTCGAATCGTAGAATGGATCCCTGATTGGGGGATCAGGAAAGAATCATGGTTATCCGGATGCTCTCGGACAAACTATGTCAAGAATTATCTATTTCTGTCCATCAGACGTGACCCCGGTACATTTAATGAAAAAAAAGGACATGACGTGTACTTTCCATTATCGAGCCCCACTTTAGGCGGCCTCTAGGTCACCACACATGGTCGTGTTCATAGCCGTTACATGGTGTGTACTTCAAAAAATTTCAGAAACTCCTCTTTTCCCCAACAACACCAGAAAAAGGAAAACATACCTTAAAAGAAGATCTGGGTTCTTACAAACATCCCCCCTTAATGAAATTTGTTCCCAAATTTCTTAAGCAAGGTGGCATAGAAGAATAATCCATGAACAGCTCCGACCACTGTGATTGAACATCGGACTCCCTCTCCCAAGCCTCGTCATGTATTCACCCGTTTTGTCATAGCACTCATACTAGAGGAATAGACCATACAAGGAGAACTTCCATACTTCGATCTACAATCTGGATAACATTCTCCTCGAAATAGGTTTCCACCTTTAACTCAACCTCCTCAGGTTGAAAAACAAGAGATGGTTCTGAGAAGTAACATTAAAGTTGAGAAACGTGGAAGACGTCGTGCATAGCCTGATACCTTTGAGGTATCTGCAACTGATAAGCAGTCGGCCTGACTCTCTCTGACACCTCAAATGGCACGATGTACCTTGGTTAAAGCTCACCATGCCTCCTAATCCTCTTGTGTCCCAACCTCGGTGTGACACGCAGGAAAACCTGATCCCCAACCTCGAACTCCAGAGGTTGTCTCCATCAATCAGCATAAGACTTTTGTCGATACTGTGCAGTAGCCATCCTCTTCTGAATCAACTCGATCTGCTCTATGGTCTCCTGGACAAGACGAGGTCCTTGAACAGCTGCCTCTCCTGCCTCCAGCCAACATAAGGGTGATCGACATCACCTACCATACAAATCCTCATAATGTTCTTTCTAAATAGTTTCTTGAAAACTATTATTGTATTCAATCTCCACAAGAGGTATGTGCATGTCCCTAAAGTCTCCAAAATCCAAGATGCATGCTCAAATAATGTCCTCAAGTACCTGAATTGTACGCTCGAACTAGACCTCTTTCTAGGGATGGTAAGCTGTACTCAAAAGTACCTGTGTACCCAAAGCATTCTAAAGCCTCTGCCAGACCCGATAAGTAAAACGGGTGTCCCTGTTTGAAACAATGGAGTGTGGAACTCCATGTAGGTGTACAATATCTCGGATTTACAATCTTCCCATCTCATAAACACTGAAGGTCTCCTTGATCGACAAGAAGTGAGAAACCTTCATGAGTCTTTCAATGACAACCCATAATGAATCATTCCCTTGAGGAGACCTTTCCAAACCTATCACGAAATCCATCATGACATCGTTTCATTTCCACTTGAGAATGGGTAACTACTGCAAAATCCTGGTTGGTTGGTGATTCTCCACCTCCACCTTCTGATAGGTGGAAAACCTTAAAAAAACCAGTAACATCTCTCTTCATTCCTGGTCACCAAAACTGATGGTGTAGATCACTATACATCTTTGTAACACTAGGATGAACTTACCAAACTGAGGAATGAAATTCCCGCATCACATCCTTGTGTATGTCTACTAACAGCCATATATTCCCCTGAAAACACAAGATCTCATCCTCGCCTACTGTCTATCCAAGAATAGGGTCCTCTCCTGACACGCTCTCCCGTACGACTAGGCCTTCAAAATCAAATAGTTGAATCATTCGTACCTGATCAAGAAGAGTAGACATAAAATCCACAGAAGAAAGGAAATTCTGCCCTTATCTATCATGAACCTCCAAATGAATCTCAGATAATAGACCCATAAGCTTTCACTCACTTTTGGCCTCCCGAACTTCTTGTATCTGAGTCCTCCTACTCAACGCATTAGCTACTGTGTTTCCTTTCCCAGTAATATAGTCAATCTCAACGTCAAAGGACTGAAGGTACTCAACCCACCTTCGCTGTCTCAAATTTAGGTCACGTTGAGTGCAGATGTACTTGATACATTTTTTGTTGGTGAAAACCAAGAAATGTTACCCTAGAAGGAAATGTCTCCAACAGCGTAAAGAATGAACAACAACAACAGCCAACTCGAGATCATGTGTTGGGTAGTTCCTCTCATGTGGCCTCAACTGCCAAGACCCGTACGCAACTACTCCATCTCCTTGCATAAGTAAAACTCCCAACCCGATACCTGAAGCATCATAGTAAACAGTATATCTCTTTCCTAGATCAAGAAATACTAGTATCGGTGCTGAATTCAACATCCCTTTCATCTCCTGAAAGGCTGACTCACAAGAATCTGACCACAAAAACATCACACCCTTTTTAGTCAGACCCATCAGTGGCGCTGCTAAGCATGAAAAGACCTGTATGAAACGTCTGTAGTATCCAGCTATCCCTAGAAATCTTGGTACCTCAAATACATTCATCAGCTGCTCCAAGGAAACTACTTCTCTCACTTTCTCTGGGTCTACTGATACTCCTTTATTTGAGATAACATGACCAAAGAAGTGAATTTTGTCCATCCAAAACTAGAATTTTGAGAGCTTAGTATATAACTGATTCCCTCTTAGTGTACTCAAAACGATCTCAATATGGGTAGCATGGTAGTATCGAGTGTGAGAGTACACCAATATGTGGTACATGAAGACTACCATGAAAGAATACAATTATGGATGGAACACTTGATTCATCAGTACCTTGAAAATAGATGATGCATTCGTGAGACCAAACGGCATAACCACATACTCGTATAGACCATACCTACTCCAAAAGGCTTTAAGAGGTACATCTGATGGTCTAACATGCAACTGATGGTAACCAGACCTCAAGTAAATCTTTGAGGACATCCGAGCTCCTTGAAACTGGTGAAAGGGATCACAAATCCTCGAAAAGGGATATCGATTCTTGACTGTCAACTGGTTCAGTTTCTGATAATCCACACAAATCCTATGGGTATCATCCTCCTTCTTTTCAAACAGGACAAGAAAAAACTAAGGAGATGTATTGGGTCAGATGAACCCCATTGCCTACAACTCCTCCAACTGCTTCTTGAGCTCCTGAAACTCTGGTGTAGCCATCCTATAATGAGGTATGGACATAGGTGTCACTCTTAACACAAACTCAATAGAAAATTACACATGTCGCTCTGGAGTAAAACCTGAAAAGTCCTCTAGAAAGACGTCCCTGAAACGATCCACCACTAGAGTAAAGTCCATCTGTGAAGTCCCCCGATCATCCAGATAAAGACTAGAAATTTGGGCTGTAACTCCTCCCAAAACATGATACTCTGGTCCTACTCTGCTTTTCTGAACATCCTATTCTCCCTTATGAAGAAAGGATCTACCCCCTGGTGATGTGAAACTCACCCTACGTCGATTGCAATCGATAAATTCCTAAAAGGGAACTAACTTGTCCATTATGAGAATGACATCATAGCCTGCCATCTCTAGGATATAAAGGTCCCATAAGAAGTGACACCCACCAACCTCTAGAGATAACTCCTTTCACTACCATAAACTATTCATTATTTTCCCCAACGTTGTGTCTAGAGTTAAGATATCAGTAGAAGAAAAGTTATAGACCCCAAGGCTCTCCATAATAGAAACAGATATAAAGCTATGGGAATCCCCCATATTAAAAAGTGAAGAAGCTAAAAATGAGGCAACTAGGATCGTACCTCGAATAGTAGAGGGTCTGAGATCCTGCTCTTACTTGGTCTGATCCACTGCAAAAGAATGTCATGTATCGTGGCCCTGTGAACTTTTCTAACCACTCTGAGCTAATCCACCCTGATATCGATGAAATCCTAGTGACTAACTACCACGTCCGTGAACTCCACCTCGGCCTGAACAACCAGAAAAACTCTAATTACCAGACTGGTGATAAATTTCTGGTGCTGCTCCTAAATGAGGAGTCATAAAAGAGCCCATGTTGTCAGCTGTCATTGAGAAAAATTGACAGAAGCACTAAAGATGCCCCATCTTGCCACATGATCGTCACTCCACTGGGTCTCTCAGGAAATGTGGCCTCTTATGCCCGCTCTTCCCACACTGGTAGCACACCACCTGGATACAAGAAGAAGTGTATTGCCTCCTAGGATCACCATGTGAATACCCCATGTTGCGCTTCCTACTACCAGTAGGAGGGATGATAACTTCAGATATCGAACAACCCCAGCTTACAACTCCAGAATCCCTCAAATTTCACTCTGTGATCAGTGCCTGGTAGATGATAGAAGTTGTAGAATTCAACTTGAAGATTTTCACCTGTGATCAGATATCATTCCTCAGACCATCCTCAAACTTCCTTGCTGAGAATAACTCATCACCTCCTGGAATAGGCGTCAAGTGTTACAGCTCAATTAAGTGAGAAGAATACTCCATAATAGAAAGAGAACCCTACTCCAGACTCATGAACTGTCGGGCTCTATTGGCCCTCAAAGTCTCTGGATAGAAGTAGTCATAGAAGGAATGCTGGAACTCATCCCAAGCCATAATCTAATGGTGTCCTGCCTATGAGATCACATCCCACCATATATTGGATGAGTCTCGAAACATGTAAATAGTGAGATTCACACTCATCTTCGAAGGCGTATCCAGATAATCGAAGATAGACATCATGGATTTTATCCATGACTCTACAGCCTGAGGTCCTTCTTCCCCTGTGAAGGTGGGAGGATTCTGCAGCTGGAAAACCCACATCAAATCTTCCATAGAAGGGGAAGGATGTGGTACTCCTCAGAAGGTATTCATGAACCTTATAAATCCCTATCAGAACTGTGCATCAGCACCTGTGTTCAGAATGATAGTTGGTTCCAAGACAGGCACAACTGGAGGATCTGCTCGTAGTCCCTGACCAATCATGTCTGGTGTCTGATCACTGCCATGTAACTGGAAGACAACTGGAGGACGTCTTAGTGTCATGACTCTTCTTGGTCAAGCGCACACCTTAAGTCAAGATTAACAGGGACTGAAACTTAGAAGTATAATAAGGGAACATGAGAAATAAAGCATTCATGTTTTTTAAAAAATGGATACACAGTGTGTATAATTCCTACAAGGCGTGTTCCCTTAAGCCTTTCACATGGGCGTCTACTCCTTCCACCAATGGTCATGTAACACCCCAAACACATGGTGTGTTATCCAAACACACATTGTTTACTAGACTTCTCTTCCCCTTCACAAGTTCTTCTACACGTCTAAGCCACACAGAACTCCTAGAACAAGACTAAACAACGTGTATATTCCAGACACGACGTGTACTAGATGAGCTTCACTGACCCGTGTTGTTAGTCACATGGATAGATACACGTCTAACAAAACATGGCGTGTTCCATATGGACACGGTGTGTACAAGGATGATTTCACCGTCCTGTGTTGTTCATTAAACAACCTGGTACTCGGGTTACAACACACAGCGTGTTCCAGATTGACATTGAGTGTATTAGAAAAGACTCAACTGACCCGTGTTGTTAGTGACATGGTTGGTTACACGGTTCTGCCACAAGGCATGTACATCTGGTACACGGTGTGTCCTACCAAAGATTCCAAACCCTGTGTCCCCACCCATACAGTCTAAGACACGGTTAGCGACTATACAGCATGTACATAAAGTACATGACGTGTACTTAAAAAAACAATTTCTTCCCAAATAGAAGAACACATGTCATGTATTCATCATTACGTGGAAAGTATCCTGGGTTTTTCAAATAGTAAGCCTCAAAAAATAATCTCGAACCTATAAAAACACTGAAACAAACATTAATGTTCCAAATTATGATATGTGAGGGCACATACTCCCCATGAATAAAATCTTGGCATCTTATTCATGTCATAAACAAGGATAATAGTGCAATAATCCACCAAATTGCGGTCTGTGAGGGCCCATAACACCTCAAGAACTAAAGTATGGCGTTCATACAACCAAAACATTCACAATTTAATGCTATATCAAAATCTATAATTCTATCAAGGAATCTATCACAACAGCATGCATATCTAGCATAACATCTATCACAATAACATGTAATTTCAAATGCACCGTAAATAGAATGGCAAGAATGCATGACATGTGATTTCTAGAAAGTTTCTATATGATGCATGAGATGGCATAACCTCATATTATTGGGTTGAAAAAAAAATAGAACCTCAATAAACTTAACAATAACAGCACAGAAAATGTGAATCACCCAAATGGTGAAATCAAATCAACTGTAATAATTGGAAAACCAGAAAAAATTTCAATAATGAGGTAAATTGGATTTTCCCTGTACATGGGTTAGCTACTCCCATGCATAGCTTATTACCAAGAATATATTTCTTCCTATCCCTGGATATAGGATCAAAATAGTAAATCAAGAACAAAATTATCCTCTGAAATCACTTTGTAACGTCCCGGTTCTGAAATCCTCCAAGAGGCACCCCGTACCCGGTTGGTCACAAGGCCTCAAGCGCATTTCCCCTAATTCCAGAGGCTTCCAACTAGAAGTGAGGGACTTGGGTGTGATAGTGGGGAAACTATGCCCTCATTGTCATAGTAAAAAAATGGAAACAAAATACATATACAGTTGCAGAAGCACTAATAGCACCATAAATCAGTATACAGTGGAAGAATAAAAGTAAGAAACAACAAAAACACACCTATAAATGATGCATGATACATGTGTCTAAGAAAGCAGCCAAACATGTCACAATGCAGAAATAAATTTCTAAACCAAAGTAAAAAATAAATCATACAAAACTCTTCAGCTTCGCAAGCCTCATCTTGGTCCCATGCTCTCCAGCTCTACAGCAGTCAAATACCTAATGTAGAAGGGTGTTTTCCCTTATCTATACCTGCTAAAATATAATCTTTTTGGCCCCCAAAAGCATGACCCAAATAAAGTGTGAGACTAAATCCCAGTAGGAAACCACCAAGATATCTGTTCCTAATAGCCAATGAATATATATCGTAGGCAATAATAAAAAGAATCAGTAAACAAGGAAGTACACAACAGTAAACATTCATATAGTTTCAAATCATTCAACACCACATATTAAGTAAGTAGATAATCACAAACAGGTAACCCTCTAGAATGTTATCATAGCCTAATCCTTTCTATTCCTACCTAGAAAACACAATAAACCCTCTAGTAATTACACTCAGTCTAACCCATCCATTTCAGCTTTAGAACGGACTCTCTGAGGAAGAACTCGCCACCAATTCCCCCTATAGTCTCATATCTGTAACTAAAAGTTGCTCTAGGGAATAACTTACGTCACATTACCCCTATGGCCCGCTTTTAGGAACAATAGAAACTCTAAGGAAGAACTTAGGTCAATTACTCCTATGGTCTTGCATCGTAAAAGTAAAGACAGACACTCTGGAGAATCCCTTACGTCCATTCTCCCTATCATCTACTACATCAGGTTCTCACGGCCCAGTGTTGGTCAAAAAAGCACAAAAATACAATATGGCCAAAGAAAACCTCAATAACTACTTGGTTAAGAGTCTACAGCATAACATCATGTCAAATAAACAAACACACTATCCTATAGTACTAGGCATGGGAAACAACAAGGCAACCTAACAGGCTAAACAGGGCCAAACAGTCATAAACAAAACATGCATGGGAAAAAACTTCCAAAGCCTAGAAATTAACACTATTCAAATTCAATTAACCTCTATTCAAGCATACAGAAATATTAGGAAATTAACATGGCTAAAAAAATAAACACGCAATACCCAGTTCAAGGGTATTGGGCACTTTTGCACATATAACTCATAGACTTTATACGTAAAGGCACAGACCACCTACCTCTATGTTCTAGGATCTCTATACATGAACCTCAAGACTTGAATCAACCAATACCATCATAGATCTGCAAAAATATCTAAAATATTCAACCAAGGATAACTCTTGAAAGAGGAAGAATCCGGAAACTAAGATCTTGAAGAAGGAAGAGATTACCGTGTCAGTCCCAATGCAATCGATGGGAGTCGATTCGGAGACCTGATGCATGATCGGGGTCTTGGGGAAGAATCATAGTCGTATGGACGCTCTCAGAAGAACTAGGTCGAGAAGGAGGTGTTTCTATCCTCCAGATGTGACCATGGTACATTTAATGAAAAAGAGTACATGGCATGTACTTTTGAGGTACAAGGCATGTACTTTCCCTTTCCTAGCCCCACTTTAGGTAGCCTCCAGGTCACCACTCATGGTCGTGTTCATATCCATTACACGGATAGCATACTGCTACCTGCGATAACCGATTACATGGTTTGTACTCATAAAGTACGCAGTGTGTACTTCAAAAATATCCATAAACTCCTATTTTCCTAAAGAACACCAAAAAAGGAAAACATTCCTAAAAAGAAGATTATGGTTCTTACAAAAGGGGATGGTACTGATACATCATAACTTTTACTGATTATTTTTGTATATATTTATATATCTAATAAATGAAGTTTAAGTCAGATTCTTTTGTAAAATTAAAGGATTACAAGAACGAATTGGAGAACCATCTTGGTAAGAATATTATGAAACTCCACTCAAAACATGATGGATAATTTCTTAATCAAGTCTTAATTGATTACTTATGGGATTTTGGGATCCTATATCAACTCAATCCTCCTTAAACTCCTCAGTGGAATGGTGTATGTGAATGGACGAACCTCACCTAGTTTTACATAGTGAGATCAATGATTAGTCATGAAAGTATTTCATTATATTATTGGGGATACATGTTTCGAGAAGTAGAAAAAATACTAAACCAAGTCCCAACTAAAGAAGAAGATGGTATAACATACCATTAATGGAATGGAAATAAACCAGTGTCATTGTACTTACATATAATGGGTTTAGAAGTTATTTTCAAGGCATATTAAAGTAAAAAACCCAAACCCCAATGCACAATGTGTGAAATTATATGATACACTAATGAAACAAGGGTATGTTTCCTATACGACCCCATAGAAAAAAAAATTAATAGTGTAAATACATGCCATATTGTTTGAGAGGGATCATGTCTCCAAAAGAGATAGTGGGAGATGGATTGACTTTGATGAAGTTGTGCCTCATAGTATACAAGAATTGGAATATGAACTGATTCCACAAATCCCAATGGAAGAATAAACTACTCGAAATATACAGACATAGATTAGGAGTATAATATGGTTTATTAGACCAAAACATTATGGTTTTATATCCACTAGGGATTGTTACTTATTATTAGTTGTTAATAATGATCCTCTAACCTATGAGGAAGAAATAAGTGGAAAAAATGTTTCCAAGTGGAAATAAGCCAAAAATTATGAAATGTATTCCATGTACCAAAACCAATTATGGATTTTGGTATATACTCCAGTTCATAAAAATACCATTGGATACAAATGGGTATTCAAGAATAAACTTGATATGGAAGGAAACTTTAGTACCTATAAGGTGAAACTGGTTAAAAAAGGGTTTAAATGTTTTTAAGACATTGTCAACAATGAAAACCTTTCACTAGTTGCAATGAAAAATACATTATAATTATACTTGTCATTATGACATACCACGACTATGAGATTTGTAAAATGGATATCAAAACAACATTCCTTAATAATAACCTTTAAGAAGATTTCTATATGACACAACCTGAATTGTTTGTGACTCAAAGGATTCAAATTAGATATGAAAATTGAAACAATACATTTATATATTTAAGAATGAATTCGGGTCATGGAATATTCATTTTTATGAATCCATAATGGAATTTGGTTTCATAGAGAGTGAATGTGAGTCTTGTTTCTTCAAATGGTTTAGTGGGAACGAAATATTTTTCAAAATAGTATATAGACATATTATTTATTGGAAATGAAATATCGGCCTTATAGTTTTTTAAGGTGTGGTGGAATAAATACTACCCCATGAAAGACTTGGTTAAGGAATCATATATTCATGGGATCAAAAATCCATTATGATAGATCCAAAAAACTAGTCAGCCAATGTAAAAGCACATACATTGACAAGAAACTTAAGAGATTCAGAATGGAATAATCCAAGAGAGGATTTTTACTAGCATCACATGACATTAGTCTTTCCAAGAAGATATTTCCTCAGACATATGAGCAAAGAAATAAAATGAAAAGGACTCTATATGTGTCAGTGATTGGGTCAGTCATGTAAGATATGTTATGTACTAGTCTAGATGCCTCCTTTATTTTAGGTGGGGTATGAAGATATCAAGCTGGCCTAGGAAACCAACATTGGATGGTATTCGAGACTATCCTTAATTATATGAGTCATATTGTGGATATGTTCCTAGTTTATGAAGGAGATAGGGAAATATTCATCAGAGGATATGCATATGCTAGTTTCCAAATAGACCAAGATAACATGAAGTCATAAAAAAGATACATCTTCACTTTACATGGAGGTGTTGTGAGATGGAAGTTCTCAAAGAAATTTGTGGTCTCAAATTCTATAGCATAGTCCAAGTATATTGAGGATTTTGAGGTAGTTTAAGAAGTCGTATGGATTCAAAAATTCATCCAAGATTTTTACATGGTACCTAGAAGTAAAGATACTATCACACTCTATTGTGATAATACTGTAGGTGTGACTCTCACAAAATAACCAAGGTCACATAAGTGAATGAAGCACATACTTCAGCTTGAATGGCCCGAAGGCCTTCATTTTTATGGATTTTTGATAACCCTCCTTCCAAGGGATGAGGGGGAACCCTTACAAGGCTCATAGAATTAGAGATTTCATGGCTCGTAGGCTTAAGAGATTACATGACCAGAACGTCTTAGGGAATTCAACCAGAATATCTACAAGGAACTGCCCCTCCCCAACATCTGCATCATGATAGTAGATCTCCACCATCACATTTCCATATGGAAAGGCATTTTTTTCAAGTAAAGGCTGGTCCCAATGTCATAGCCATACCCACTCATTCTGAAAAATCCATTTGAATCTTCTTTGCTGAGTGCACCTTCTCTGAATCATCTTCTGGGGCTTCTCCTTTTTTCTAGTGTGTTTGGGCAAACTACATGTGGCCTGAAGGCCATGAGGTGGCCTAAAGGCCTTGAAGGTGGCTTGAAAGCCCTACTGACCCGAAATCCTGGGTGTCCCAAAATCCTTAAGGACTCAAAGCCCAAACCGGTGGCCCACGGTGAATACTTCTAGCTGCTTTAGTATCAAACATTAGTTGCTACAGTAACTACTGTAGTGCCTGCTACAGTACATGCATAGTGTAGAGTTCTACTACAGTACCTAGATAGTGTAGAGTTATACTACAGTACCCACATAGTGTACAGTACTACTACAGTGCATGCTACTGTGCTGCTACAATACTCGGAAATATGCCTCTACCTTGTTTTGAACCTGGGTCTTGTGGATGCACTTAAGGATACCTCATCAACTGGGTTGAGGCTCATGTGCAAGCACATACTTCAAGATTATCATCTCTTGTAGTATTTTTCTTAGAGTGGTGAGGTTATTGTGATAAGTATTTCAATGTAAGACAACATGTCAAACCCCCTGACTAAATCCTTTACTTAGCAGAAACATTATTATCATGTGAGGTCTAGTGGACTAAAATTTATAGGCAGTTAGATCTAGACTAAGTTGGAGTTTCTTGGAGTTGGTATCCTTAGAACAACTATTTGTAATTTTATTAAATGTATATTTTTTGTATAGAATATTAATAAAACTTCTTATTTCATATTTTTCATTTCTATACATAAATTTAATGTAATAATGTCCTAGAGTATTTGTCACATTGATAAGGTTAGAACAGTGCCCCGCTATGATGAGAATATTGAATTGATATGATGATATTATTAAATATAGTTCTATATTAGGATATAATACTATGATGGGACACATAGTATATAGATTGTTAGGTGCGAGTACTCATAAGTAGATGAGTCTTCATCTCATGAATTTCTCACTCGGTAATCTCCAAGCTGGGAAATTATGACAATAGGCCAGCCAGAAGAAATTTTGTATGTTTTGGTTTCATCAGATATTCATATCTACGAGCTTGTGTAATAGTGCTTAAACTTTGATATTATCATTAATGGATGTCATAAATCACATGATAAGATTTTTTCTGATAATTATGGAGAAATATGTTCACGGAAAGGTAGGGCGTGTTGGGTTCATCATGATTGACATGTCATTAATGGACAAGTCAAGGAACGATTTGTCCCTTCCATATTTATTGAAATTAATATCTCAGACATTTTATTAGAATAGAACCGTCCACTACTAAAAAAATTCCATTTAAAAGTTCTAAAAAAGGACTTAATAGTGCTAAAAAGATATGATAACACAATCGATGTTAAAGGGATTTTTTTATCAACTCTTGTTTATAGCTGATAATGTCCCCCTTTATCGGCGCTTATTTTTTAAGTGGTGATGAAGAGTGAAAACAATTATTTGGAGATCTCTTCTACCCCATTGTTATTGCTTTCCCCCACTCCTTAATCATTGTTTTTACCCACTTACAAACCACTCCTTTATCAATGTCTGAAATGGGCCTGTATTGCTGCTTTAAGAAATTTCATCCTATTTTTAACCCATTGCGTGCATCTGGATTTGATCCCTACACCTCTCATGTGGAACTCAAACATCTTTCCCACTATACCAAGATTTGTTTTTGTCTATTTAATGATATTTATATTTATTTATATATATTTAAAAATATATTTATATAATTATTTTTCATTACATATATAAAATATATGTTTGTGTGTGATATATATAATTATATTTATTTAAATATATTATATATTAACATTAAATTACAAATATGAAAATATAATACAAATATATATCTAATTATTAATACACACACATATATATATAAATATTACATATATATATATTTGTAAAATTACATATATTTTCATATATTTTTAGATTGTAAAAAATGGTTAGATGTTGTTTTAAATACATTTTTGGAATATGTTTATATATTGTATATTTATATATAAATATTATAAATTACATATATATTTATATATTTATATATTTGCATACTCACATATAATTGTATATTTACATATAAATTGTTCATCTGTAAATATTTACTGTAAAATAAATCTATATACTATATTTAATGATAATGGTAATGTTTTACTTATAAAAAAAATTATATATTATGTATATATACTAATATATACACACATATATTAACACACAACTATACATTTATATTTCTAACATACATGTACAAATATGTACATAATATATATATATTTACATATATTAGAATATATATATATTTGTTTCTTGACACACTCATGTTTATATATAACAATTAATTGAAAGGGTATATATATACATTTTAATGAATATTCATAAGGTAAATAAAATGGATAATTTTTATTATAAATAATTATTTAAATCGGGTTTATATATATAAAAATACATTTTTATGTAAATATGTTTAAATATGTATTTATATAATTTATTTATTGTAAGTAAATATAAGAAAATATATATAGTTAATTATAAATAAAACAAAATTATGAAAAACAGGAAAATTTCAGAACAATAATATCAATATGAATGTAATCCCAATTAATAAATTCAGTCTCCACTGAAAAAAGACAATAATACCTCCTTAAATTATATTGAAATTCCATCGAATGTTTAAAAAATGGGATACCCCGACTAAAAAATAAATTTTGAAGGACTTTTAGACATTTTTTGGCCTAAAATAACTGAACATGGTAACCTCTAGTCTCCAAGGTGTATATCACTCTGCATTCCATGATCTGATATGTGGTAGAGCGCAAATGGACACTCGAATCAAACGTTATGGAACTTTTAAGTTCAAGTCATATTTTAAACTTATCATAGATCATTTTTCAATTCATTTAATTTTTATGTCATCCAATTTTTATTAAATGACTTTTACTTAATAATAAATAATAAATTATTAATAAAAAATATTTTTAATTATTTTATAATCCATTTTCACTAAATATATTATATATTATGTGTAAATTAATATTTATCCTTATCTAAATCATATTTAAAAAATATTATATTTATATAAATATAAAAATATTAATATATTAATATATTGTATTTAATGAAATATAATTTTTTTATGAAACATAATCTTTATCATCAATTGAGAAGACACTAATATAGGGTGCCTTTATCAGTGATATTTATTAGATTTGTTAAATGGAAACCTTTATCAACTCTATTTTAGTAGAGTTAATTAAGGGTCCCCCATTTATTAGCACGTTTTTATTAGCACTAACAATGGTCTTCTTTATCATAACTTATATTTAGAGATAATAAAGGGGTACTTTATGAATTTTATTATCTAGTGTTCATAAATCCAAGCAATGGATAAAGATAGATTTATTATTGTGGATGCATTTAATTCCATGTCCTTGGAGAAACAACATGTTTATTTTAGATAGTCAAATAATGACATGTCGAGCATGTAGGTCTGTAACACAGAGTTGGAACCCGCTTGATAAGATATCGAGGCAAAGGGATTATATTATGAAGTGACTATTCATATGTGGTTTGCATCATTATAACATTAAGTTATTTATCATGGATTCCTTGACCCATTACTATACAATAATATTGGATTTAGGGAAGGCCACCTAATGCCAATGAGACAGAATCCTAGAGGGTCACCCAATAAGTTTTTCTAATGATCTTGATTAAATTATATTTGAATTTAATTAGTTGAATAAATATTATTCTCAAGACAGAGAGATAATTTTATTCATTTTTTATTGATCACAAATGTTTTTAGAAGAATAAAATATTTAAATTATGTACTAATTTGGGATTTTAATAAATACTACGGGAGTTTGAATGGACCAAGACAAAATTCGGTGAAAAATATTTTTTAAAAAGCTGATTAAATAATAGCTGTCATTTCCTAAGGTGGAACGGACCTAAAATAATAATATTATTAATATTTGGAATGGAGTTTATTAATGATTATTTTATTATTTAAGGGCCAAATTTTAATTAAATAATTATTTTAACTAAAACCCTAGCTCTATAGATAGGCCATTACACATATTGGGTATTGCATCAAAAAACAAAACTTGAGAATTTTTTTGCTCAATGAAACTCTCTCTAGACTCCCCCTTTCGCTCTTCCTCTAAAGAATGATAAATGTAAGAGAGATCCCCTCAAGATCAAAGGAAAATTGATCAACATGAATAATGCAAGACAAACAATTTTCGGCGCTAGTACCCAATGATCGATTGGCATTGCTCAGAGATCAAAGGAGCGCATGTGGATCACTACTAAAGATATTTAATCCTTAGATCATTTCAGAATAATATAGGAAATAGAAAATGTTCTTTCTGGATGATCATCTTCTACATTGAATAATGAATTATCAGATCGGGTATTCATTTCTTTTGATATTAAATAAAATAAATATAAATTTTATATGTAAGATCCTCAGTTGGGGTCTTAGGAAACTCAATACTAAAATAAATTTTAATATATCACCTTCCACCGCATGCTTTTGATATGACCAAAACATTTATTTCTACCAAAAATCATTTTAATGATCAATTATTAAAGTTTTAAGAAAATAATGAAAGTTGTAATAGTATCTTTCCTAGAAAACCTTTCTAAAACAACTCAAATAACTAATTTCCTAGCCATAATTTTAAACATGGGCCTTTCCAAACTAATAATAATTTCAACTAATGCTGTAAAACCAATAGAATAATAGTTTTAGTCCAAATGAAAAACCAAATATGAATTTCCTACACCAAACGTTCGATCAACAACCTAAACATAATAAATAAAAATTTAGAAACCAATCTGGATGGTATTGGACAAGATTTTAGAATCAAGAAAATCATAAACAATAAGGTAATAAAAAATTTATTCTTACATTAAATAAATGGTTAAAACCGATAAGATATTTCAAAATAATAAAAATTGTTTCTAAAAAACTTTCAAACTCGAATAGTAAAAATGTAAATAGAAATAAATGGTTTAAAAAATCAAATAAGTGGCATTTTCCATCAAAATATATAGTTAACCTTAGAGGAAGATAGAATTTAAGTGCAACAATTTTGAGAAGTATAACAAAAATTTGAAACCCTCATGATGAACAAAATTAACAAGAACCTGAAAAGGATTTTCCCACTTTTGGAATAAATGTCAAATAAAATAAAGAAGTCAAAAACGCACTTGTTGAAATTTTTGTATAACCAATTGAAGTTGATAAATCTATTACTGAACCAATTAATGAATATATTTTATATCATGAACCAGCCCCTAGAATTCTGAAATTGGTGCCTAAAACATGGTGTGCAATTTTCTTCATAAAAACAGGCATACAAAAATTGCACATCTTGTCCTAATACAGAAGATTGTTTCGGTTTAGGTTCTTGGAAAAAAAGATTCTTTTGAAGCACTTCTTCTGAAAACATAATAGGGCTAGTATTTAAATTGATTCCATCAAAAATAGTACTCAAATCTTGGGAAAATTTTCTAAATCCTATAAAACATAAATTAAAACATAGGGTGAGCACAAAAATTCCTAGTAAGGGATTTTAAAACATTTAATGAAATTCCATTTAAAATAACCACCTTGGAAATAATCATAAAACATTTTCTTAATAGGAAGATATTACATTTTGAGGCACATCATCAATATTTTTAGAGGTAAAGGACCATTCTCATTCAAGATAATCACACTTACTTAAAAACTTCTAATAAACCATGAATCTGAGTGTGCATGGGTATGTAAGAAATGAAATGGTAATAATTCATAACTTGGTCAATCCAACTCTAAAATCATAGTTGTGATTATAAGCATTTGTATCATGATTCATTAAAATAAAATCATAAGACTTTAACATTGATTACTTTTCCTTGTATAATTTTACATTTGCATACTATGTTATTCCTTATGCTTTCACTTCCATTTTCATAGAAGAATCATAGGTAAGGATTAAAAATTCCTTGGTTGATCATTTACCATTCCATACTGAGGAAATGTATAATTCCAGACTTTGTCAAGGCCTTACGCCAAGACCATATGGGTAGAAACCCAACATAATTTTGGTTAACTACCACACATAGTTGTGAAAAAACCTAGCATCATGTTAACACATCATTTCACTTAACTCATACGACTTCATCACATTATCCAATGCATTGGAGCACTGTATAATTCTGGGAGAACTCGTCACATAATTTTAAGTCCAATACATTCCTCAAATGTATTAGCATTGTATCATCTTTGTAGTGTTCATACTACATAGAAAACTAACATTCTTAATCCATAATCATTTTCATCAATTCACTTACTTTAATTGAATTATTTATTGAGTGCAAAAGAACTAGATTTTTTAGTTCCAGATTTAACAATGATGTGAAGGAACTAAAACATCATACCCTTACACATGTAGTAAGAATATGTTCACATAAAATGAGGGGTTATCACATGAAATAAAAACACTTGAATTAAACTCTTAAGAATTTGAACTTTTTTCTAAAACCATGTTTATATGATTTGACATTGGGATACTCATTTAATCCAAGTGAAGTGAAAAGGTTAAATCATAAACTACCAATGATGCAAGCATTTATTGCGACAATTGGGAAAATAAAAGGTGTGGATTATTTCATAGATAAATGTTCATGCTTAAAATAAATAATTAAACATGTGTACTCATGCATGAATGTATATTTATACTTGAACATAAAATCTATCATTCCATTTTCTTGAGATATAAAGATTGAAATACAAGTATGTATTATGTGGACTGAAACTCACGGAAAAAATCTAATATATATACTTATATATGTACACAAGGTGTATGCTTGAAATCTTGCATAACCCAAACAAGACTAAATAGATTCTTATAACTGTTATATTCCTAATAATCATGTTTTAAACCAATAAGAATTGGTTTTATGGAAACTCAGATGTTACCAAACTTATATATATATATATATATCCATATAATTTTACAGATAACTTCACATACATGAATTATATTTAAGGGTACACAAAAAAACGTGATAGACTCGGACCCTTGCATGTTGTTTCATGTATCGAAAATGAAGACAATTATTGAAAACAAAAGATCACTCATCAAATTTCATAAAACATGAAATAATTTGTATGAAGAAACCCTATAAGATTTAAAAATTTCAATTTAGGTTGGGACAACTTATATAATAAATGAAACGTTAAAATGGACAAGATGGATTTTTCATGTTTGAAGCATAAACTCCTTTCATGTATAATATACTCAAAATATATCTTGATAGTCTACGTGAATTAAGGTTTAGAATAAACTGAATATATATATATATATAGATATCCATATATACGTATTAATATAAGAGTTTTAAAAAAATAAAATAAAGAAAAAATATATCCCCTACCTGACTTCAGGTGTGTACCAAGGTAAGGCAGTGGATGTTTTCACGTCGAGGTGAGGAAAACAAGTAATTACAGGTGAAAAAATACTAGGTTTTTATAGGTGGTATACATATATTTTATATATATAACGTCTCCTAAATAAAATATAAACAAAGACTTAAAACTTAACTGAGATAAAACAAACCCAACACGTTTCTTAAAGAGATAACTCAAAATCAATCGGTGATTAAAATACATTTATATATATATATATATTGTGGAAAATTTGAGTATAGAGAATGGGTTTGTAAAAATAAATTAAATTAAAAAGAGAAAAAATATGGGTAGAAATCATGGTTTATCCAAGGAGAAGGGTGGGGGATCTCGAGGAAGAAGAAATGAAGAAGAAGATGAAGAAGGGGAAATAGTGGGTGACCCACTGGTTGGCGTGAGGTAGAAGAGGACGACACAGAGAAGCAATACATAGATGAGATGAATGGCCCAGATTGATCGAGCTTTGATCGGATGTCTAAGTTGAGTCCGTGGTTTTTAAAAATGAAGGATGGTTGAGATTAGATCTTTAATAAGATCATATGGATGAGGAAAGGCGCGGGATTTAAAACTAAGTGAACGGACGTGATTAGATCTAATGTTGATCGAATGGTCCATAAAAATGTGATGGTGCTCTGCGGTTGCTAAGGGTCGAACGCGAGATCGGGATCAATGTCCCAGACCTTGCGCAACGCAATCCAATTAACTAGATTTTATCTTAGGTGATTTTTAGCCATACCATATCGAAACGAAATTCGTTTCTCCGCCCTCTTATAGGGCTGGAGCTCCCAAGAACAGCTCATAAATCTCCCTCCCCCTCCTCGGTGCTGCCCCACACCGGATTCTTTGCGGGCGCGCTTCTGCGCCCACCCATGCTGATGTGCCACCCCACATGGTGGCTTGCTACCTAGATCCTCCATGCGTGCTCCAGGAACACGACACGCCTATGGGCTAACCTCTGCTGAGGCCGAAGGCTAGGCTCAGCCGCTAGTTCCTGCTTCCTCCTTTGGCCCAGCTAGAGGACTGGCCTATTAGGTTAACATTTTTTTATTAACCCAATTTTCAAAATAATTATCTAATAAGAGAATTACAGATAAATTATATACAGAATATCTTTATTTTTATAAAAAAATTATTCTTAACTTTGGATGTTTTGAATACACAAATCAAACTATATAACTTTTAATTAATAAAAGTATTCATAAAAATGTTTTCAAATTCAAAAACAAGGTGCATATTTTTCTTTTAATTAAAGTATAAATATGTACCCAAATGTCATGATTTCAAATATTATACTTCTGAAATATATTCTCAATTAAATGTGTTCAATGATAGGACTTTAAAGTACATAGAACATTTTATGGAGATTTTATACTTAGAAAAATAATTACTTGTTAAGTTCAAAAATAAATCTTTATAATTTCCATACAGGAAATTAATTTATAAAAACAAAATGTCTAAAATATTTGACATATTTAAAAAAAGTTCTTGAAATAAGTTTTGAGATCATAAAATATAAAGAAGATTTAATGACTTTAACGTATATTTGAAATATTTCGAAATTTTCAATATTCTTAAATACTTAAACTAGAATACCCAATAGCTATAATTATAGCCATTGTAAATTAAACAGTCACCTAAATGGAAATAGTCAAATTTAGGTCATATAAAAATGTGATTAGTGTATTCCAACTCCAAACACCGAGTTGTAGAAGATGGTGCTCTTTATCCCTCTAACGGTCAGTACGGTTTCTGCGGTTCTGGTTATAACGTTCTTAGTTGTGGTAGATCCGAAGGAAATATAATACTTTCTTAGTATGTTCATGGTGATTTGAGCTCTACTGGTGATCGTGATTGGCCTACTTGTAGGAATTTTTTGTTAGGTGTGGTCTTTAGTCCTTGTTTCCATGCATCTGTTTTCAGTGTTTTAAATGAATAAAAGTCTTGTGTTTATTTTGCGGGCATTGTTTAGATAAAAAGAAGAATAATCCTAGTGTAATAATTACAACTACACAAATTAAGTTCGGGTTATCACATTGTACATAAAGAAGTTGAATAATAAAAATCAAATATTCATAAAGAAAGCCTACCGCAAAAAACCTATAAGTATTTTAGAAATGTAATGGGATCTTATAAATGGAAAAGAAAAATTGATGTTCACTTGAAATGTATTGGGTGTCTCTGGATTATCCTTTGGGTAGCCCACCTATCAATAAAAATTTTGAAACTGAAATGGAAAAGAAATTAATTGAAATTTTTATGAAATTATAGTTTAATATTCCTTTATTATATGATGTTAAAAGGATCCATGGTCATTCAAAATTTCATAAAGAGATATGCAATCACAAGAGGAAGTTCAAGGGAGGTGATAAAGTTAATTTGGGAAGAAATTTTTCATCTATGATCCAATATTTCCTCCTTATTAAAATAAAATATACAGGTATGTTTTATATCCCTTACGTGATTAGAAATCATTAGTTTGAATATTTTATGTTATATTTACTAGTTCCCATCAATGCTATACAATATTATATATTTTCTTATATATAGTTTAGGGAGTTTAAATAATATGATATTTTTATCCAGTTGGCTAATAGGAGCTTAGTTAATCCTGCCGAAGTCCTTGAAGATGTGTTAGTAAGCGTAAACTATTTATTTTTTCATACTGATTTTTACATTTTAGATATGGAAGATGGTCGATTTAGTTCACATGCACCATTTATTTTAGCAAGAACATTCTTGAAAACTATTAAAGAAATAATAAATGTTCATAAAGGTACATTGTCTCTGGGTTTGGAGGAAATTTTGGTTAATTTTCTTATTTCTTAATTGATAAAACACCCTCTAGAATATCATTATGCACACCAAGTTAACATGATTGACTAGAATTATATAGAATGTTTCAGATTTAATTTAGGATAACCATCCTCTGGATTCTTTGGAAATTGTTTCTACTAAGAATGAGTCTTTTTAAAAATCTAAAATATGCAACAATGACGAATTTGAAATTGAATATGTTTTGGGGAAATTGTATGATATTTTTTAATTTCAAAACATGGTAAGAATAAATGTTTTGTCAAAATTAATACTAAAAATGATGAGTATTCTTTTGAAAATTTTGAAACATGTACTACTGAAAAACGTTGTGATTTTATGTGTGAAATTGATTTTTAAATGGATGAAATTGGTTTAAATTCAACTTAAATTGACCTTAATTCTTATCAAAATGTCATTGAAAATGAACATCATTTATGTGAACATGAATTTGAAATTTCTTTTGAGGTTGACATTTTTTTCTTCCTAAAAACAAATGTTATGATTGTCTACGAGTTTTAAATTTTGTAATTCTTGGTGAAGAGTTAGTGGTTGAAAATATACTCAAGGATCCCCTAGAACATGTTTTTTCTAAATAAGACAACCCACCAACTCTTGATAATTAACCTTTTACTAAAAATTTTAAATACTCATAATTTGAAGATAAAAAATACCATTTTTAATTTCATGTGGGTTGTCCATTTGTCAATAAAATAAATATTCAATGCTCATTAGGAATAATAGAAAGGCCATAGATTGTTCATTAGACTATTCTTGGGGAATTATTCATTCGTTGTGTATGCATAAGATTCTCATAGTGGATAATTCCAAACAAGGTAGATAATTTCAAAGTAGATTTACTCCTACCCTTCTAAAAGTGGTTAAAAAGAAGTGACTACTTTATTGTTTTGTTGGTATTATTTAACCAATTTAAGATAGTCGATGGGTAAGTCCTGTTCAAATTGTACCTAAAAGGGGGGATTCATAGTTGTCAAAAAATGAATTGGAGAGTTATTTTCTTCTAGGTTTCCTAACAAGTAGAGGGTATACATTGATTATAAGAGGATAAACATAGTGACTAGGAAGAACCACTTTCACATTCCAATTAATGATCAAATCATTGAAATTTTAGCTGGTCAATGCCATTTTTACTTCCTATATGGTTTTTTTGGATACTTATAGATTCACATAGTTACATAGGACTAGGATAAAAAAACTTTTTCATTTCATTTTGGTACCTTTTCGTATTGATGAATTCCATTTGGTCTATATAATTATCTTATAACTTTCCAAAGATGCATGTTTATAATTTTTTTATGAATTTATTAAATAATTATTGTGCCTTTTATGGATTATTTTACAGTTTATAGTTCATCCTTTGATTGTTTTCTAAGGATTTTCGGAGATGTTATTAATTTTTCATTAAGAGGAACCTTTTTCTAAACATCGGAACATTCCATTTTATGGTTGAAAGTGGAACTGTTCTTGGATATGAAGTATCTAAGAATGTAATTCAGGTGGAAAATTATAAGTTGGAAATCACATCTTCATTGTTTTTTTCCTATAGTTTGTGGGATATTAGATCTGTTCATGGCCATGATGAATTTTATAGGGGGTTTATAAAATATTACATCTATAATTTATTTCTATTTACAAGACTTAATCAGAAAGAGTTTCATTTTTTCCATTGATTATTATAGTAAAGTAACCTTTAATGAACACAAATAGAAAATTGTGTCCCCACAAATAGTTTATCCACCTAATTTGGACTTTCATTTTGAACATATGACCTATGACTTCGAGTTATCATTGTGGTTGTTCTGGGGAAATGATTGTAGAGGAAATCACATGTCGGTTTATATGATTCTAGGACTCTAGATTCTATTGAAACCAATTATTCCACAATAGAGAATTAATTTTTAGTTGTTGTTTTTTCCCATGATAAATTCTGAAGCTATATTTTGGGATATAAGGTATTGGTTGTAACTGGTCATTTTGATATTATATTTCTCATGAAAAATCAATAATCAAAACCAAGTCTAGTTATATGGGTCCAATTTCTTCATGAATTTAATATAGATATCCAAGATAGGAAAGGGATTAAGAATTATTTGGTACATCATTTGAGTTGGATAACTACTGAATTATTTTAAGATGAATCTATTGTTGAACCTACAAGAGAAATTCTCCATGAAGATAAGTTTTATTCAATTTTATTATACAAGAGGCCATGGATTTAAAATATCATTAATTACTTTGCTGCTTAAATTTTTCCACATAGGTTTTCCAAGTAGTATGTTACTAAACTAATTTTTGAGTTAATGAAATATGCTTGGGGAGATTCTAACTTGTGAAACATGGTAAGAGATCTGATTTTTAGGAGTTGTGTCCCGAATTCTAATATTTTATCCTTCATAACATTATATTATATCTTGAGTTATGGTGGTCACTTTGGGCCACATAGTATTTCTAAAAAAGTTCTTATTCATACCTATTTGTTTCCACTATTTTCAAATATTCCCATGAGTTTTGAAAGACTTGTAAATAGTTATAATTCCAAGGAAACAATTATCAAAATACATAAGATTCCACAACAAACTTTTTTGTTTTGTGATGTGTTTAATGTTTGGAGAATTGATGTTATGGGTATTTTTCAAAATTACTATAGATATTTGTACATTCTACTTTTTGGGAAATATGTGCCAATGTTTATTTAATCTATTTCAACTATAATCGATTATATTAGAGTGGTTTCCCAATTTTTCAAAATCAATTTAGTTTTTATATTTGGGATTACAAGGATTATTCTATCATAAAAAGGTAATCATTTCTGTAATAGAACTTTAGATGCTTTTTTTGAAGCGATATGGGGTTATTCATAAACTATCTACATCCTATAACCCTCAAACAAATGGAATGGCTAATGTTTAAAAATGAGATATTAAGTATATTTTTCAAAAATCATTTATCTCAAATGGGAAAGATTTGATATTAAGTATTAAGGATGCTCTTAGGCCATATTGGACTACCTATAAGACTCAAATAGTTATTTCACCTTATATGATCGATTTTGGAAGAGCTTTGCAATCTCTTGTAGAGGTAGATAATAAATATTTTTTGGTTTTCAAATCCTACAAACTTAATATGTTTAAATATGGTAAAACGTGTACCATGTGTTTTCAAGAGTTAGTGGAAATAATGAACAATAATTATGAAAATACAAGGATTTTTAAAGAGAAAAATAATGTTGTGGATGAAAAAATGATTTTTAATAAAGAGTTTCATGTTACCAAAATATTTCAACAATAAAAATTTAAGTTGAAGATTTTATGAGGTAAATTTCATTCCAAATTAAATGGTTATTTTATTACAATTCACATTTTCCCTTTTTTTGTAGATATTAGAGATTATGGGTTGGGAATTCCATATACTACTAATAGACATTGAGAAAAACTATTTAAAGAAGGTAGTAAAGAACCTTTGGAGGTTGAGTTCCTATTTTTAGAGGTTGATTACCATCTAATGAAATATATTTTTTTCTTCCCTTACTTTTTTTTGCATGGAATATGAATGGGGTAAGTTACTGGCCTCTATTTGTGTTAGTATGTTCTTTTTATTTCTTAGTATTACATTGAAGAGCGTAAATTGAGTTTCATGGAAAGATGATATTGCTACTATTTACCATAATGCATTTACCAAGGTATGCACTCCTATTAATGGAGTAGATGTTTTAAAATATAAATTGATCAATAGAATTTACAATATGAAGAATTTTGTATTAACAGCCTTAATTTTTAAACTTTGGTATTATTTTACATTCTTTGATAATCAATCAATATAATGAAAATATGTTATCATCTTTATGAGATTGAATATTTATAGATAAATATACTTTTTCAAAGTAAATAAGTATATAATTTTTATAGATCTAGATAAGAAAATATATTCTATTTCAAGGTAGTTTTTCCTTAAAAATTCTGAAAATTTCCATGATATTCATTAATATATCATATTTCACTACATTGAAATTAATTGTATTAAGAGAAAAATGAATTTTAATTTTTTCTAGGTGGAAACTCAGTTTTCAAAAATGCTGGTTATTGTTATTTGTTTGGTTATTTTATATTGTGTATCAGTAATGAAATTTTAATTTTTTTATGGAATTTTTATAAACACTCCCTACAACATTCAATGGATTATACATTTGACTTTTGAATTTTTTGTAGCCACCATAAAGAGTTTAATTCTCTAATACCCCTTGAATTTAGTTGGGTAATTTATTTTTCATTTCCCTCTTGAAAACTAGTTGAGTTTGGTAAAGTATTGGGTGAATCTTATACAATTATCATTTCTATTGAATCATTAAATTTGGATTTAAACTCATAAAGTATTTAATAAAGTGGATTATGTAATGAAAATACTAATCTAGGTTGATCTTTTTCTTTTATTCTTTAATCTGATAGATGATTTATTTATACTCCATTTTAATATATTATGTTTTCACATCCAAACATAGTGCCTCAATTTTTTTTCTATTTGGGTGATTTTGTTATCTTAAAGGTAATGATAAGTTTGTACATTCAGTTGAAGGAAAATTGAAATGGGTTTAATCAAAATTAAAATTTTTATGGATAATCATTTTTGAAAATTAGGAATCATTATTTCACTAAAAATACATAATTTTTTAGGGTAAATATTTTCACTAAATTAAAAAATTCCAAGTGGAAGAATAATTTTTCAAAATAATTTTTTGTGGAAATCTAGTATATCAGACCTAATATTTATTTCTTTCCTCTAAATGTAGGTCATTTTTTGCATTAGGACAAGTAAAGTCTTAGAGTAGAGGAATTCTATGTAGTCTTATTTGATGCAATTTTTCCACAAAATTATAGTTAATTAATGTGTTTATATAGAGAAATATACTTTCAACGTAGTATTTTAATTATTTAAAAATATATTTATAAATTTTTAATATTATAAAATAATCATTGGAAATGATATTTTTGGTTTTATTTTGTTTTTTTTATATTTAAATCATTGTATTCTACGATTTACTATTTTTTATTTCTCTTTAAATTAGTAATTATTTCATTCCTTGAATATTTAATTCTCAATTATCATATGAAATTTTATTTTTATGTTTTTCAATTTATTACTAAAGAATTATAATTTCAATTTCTTGGTATTTATATTAATTTAAATTTTTATTCAGTGAATGATTTAATTTAAATTCAAATTTTTATATGATTTTCCTTATGGAATATTATATTATATTACATTTATTTATTTATTTAAAATTATTTTTTATTTTTATTTTTATCTGTAGTGCAGGTCATCCATTGAATATTAATCAAAGTCATATCATGTGTTATATGTAGTTTTACAAAAAATAATAATATTTGAAGTAAATCCATAAATAATTTGGATGATTGCATAAGATAATTTTAGAGACATAACATTAATAGAAATTCATCCCACTATGTGTGTAAAATAATTTTCAAATTTTTTATAAGATGGTTTTTTATTTGGATTCTACATAATATAAAAGCTATCCCATGTAAGAGAATTGTATTTTGGTGGCTAAGTGTAATATAATTTCATCTGGAGTAAGTGAATTCGCATAATATTATTATTTTTATGAGAAATAATGAACCTATGAAACACCATGGGGAGGATAAATTTTTATTTTGAGGAATTAGATCCCGATATAGCTTTAGATGTGGGATTATGATTAAAACCATTTGACTTTATACAATCATGAGGCCTCTCGAGATTTATTCAATCTTAAAAGTTCATACTTAGCTTGTTTATGTCTAAAGCATATAAATAAATCCAATATAATATCTTACTGATATTCTTGAAGATTGATGAAGCACAATGAGGAATGTGGATCTTACACTAACTAAATATGTCCCATTGAAAGAGGATTATTTGAAGAACGACTATCAAAATCTAAGAATCCCCTACTAGAAGTCCATCCAAACCAACGGTTATTAACAAAACACTCTTTGGATCAAATTTTGGGTTTCAACTTATTCATCGATTGAGATTTTATATTCTAAGAGAAGTAGTGATTTTGATATTTGATAAGCTCAAGTTGAATAGGACTTAGCTCGGCCAAGTTGGAAGACTAATTGAAGGGTTGGTGTTAACAATTAATGTTGGGATAAGAATAGAATATTTTCAAGGTTGAGACAGCCTGAGCATGATGATATTGAACCGAACCTTGTGGTGAGTGGTTGATTTGAAAAAGGAATCTTTGAGAAAGACACATTCTTTGTTTGGATTTAATAAATCAAATAAATCTTGACTGATTTGAGAAAAATATCTACCAAAGTATACAACCACTCTTAGATATCAAACTTTCAACTGAGTCAAAGGAAGCCAAAATATTAATTATGCTCACTAAGGATGAAAATCAAACATAGAGTCACCATCGAGTCTAAGATAACTAGATCCCAAGTTTCATCCAGGAAGTTGGACAACTGATTCAATTCATTACTATGATTTGATTATTCATATTTAAAGATGGCTGATTTTTTCAATCCTCTAACATTGAAGATGTACTACCAATGTTTTTTTTGACACCAATGAAAATGAATTATCTCTCTATACAAGGTCAAAACTGATCATTTCCTAGGTTAAATAAGATGTTATCAGATTAGAGGGGGTGCCTTTTCACTCAAAATCACCGGTTGAATTGTTTCTCAAATGTTTAATGAAAGTTTTCATTATAATAATATGAAAAATGATAAATACCACTAAAATTAATTCATAGGAAATATAAAGATGATCGATCTTGAGTTTCATCCAGGTTCATCTTTCTTACAATCAGAGATCTAAGAACAAGCTTTTTTAAAATTTTCATGGGTTTTGTTTAGGTATTGGGTTGGTGATTAATTTCTATGAAAAAAAGATACATGGATAGTAATTTATTGAAGACCCAGCTAAGTTGATGGAATATATTTGCCACATCACAATTAAAAAATAACAAAATAAATTCAGCATTCAAAAAAGATAAAGAAAATGGGAAAAGGGGAATTCAGTTGGAGATAAACTCAACTATTTTTGGGAGACATCAGAAGTGGAGAAGAGGGGAGAAAAACTGGGAGATTTTCTAGAGTTCTACTACTAATCCTGAAGCCGATGAAAATGGAGATCAAATCTTACCCTAGAACCATAGTGACGTTCGAGAAAATTTTTAGTAGTTGAAGATATTGGATTTTCATAGTGGAGTATTTCTTTGTTTTCATATATTTTATTTCTTATTTTTTGATTCTCTCTATGATATTAAATTATTAAATGAGATCTCAAATTGAAGTTTGAATATTCAGAAACTTTTTATACTTAATTCTTCCATTTTGATAATGTCACATTTCTGATTGGAGTATAATTATTTCTAAATGAAACTAGATAGTTTGTGTTGAGTTGGAGTTTGAAGTCGATCTTCTTTATTTAAATTTCTCAATAATCAATCTCATATTATGAGTACAGAGGGAGTTATAAGATTCTTTTTACAAATTGACTATTGTGTGCATTGATCGGATCAAATGGAAAGGATATTTTCTACTAAGATTTTAGTTTTATACTTCAATTTAATGAATTGAATAAGATAAATTATTATAAACTGTAGTATTCACATTGAGAGAGTTAAATTTGAAAATTTTGTTAAAAATGATGAAGGAAGACTGATCTATAAGAATTACTATCCAGGATGTTTCTTCTTCATTCTATCCATTTTCTACTACTTGTTTCTTTTTTTTCTTTTTTTTAATTCTTTTAGTATCATTATTCTTATAAATTATTATAATTTCTTTTATAGATTTGTTCTCCCCTAAAAATATAAAAATCATTGAAGTATAAAATGAAAAAAACCTGATAGAAAACTGTTAAAGGATTGTATCATTTGGAGACAACTATGGATGTTCCTATAGTAAGTTGTTAGGTTTAAATTTTTACTTAGAATTTAAAAAGACACAACCAAAAACTATAAATTCAATTGAAACTATTTCTTGGGATTCTTCTAAGTGGTTAAATAAATAAAAAACTTTTTTACCTTATCAATAAAATAATAATAATAATAAATGTAAAAAAAGGAAATAATTTATTTTAAAAAAATATGGTGTATATCCATAAACAACCTGAAGAATTCAGAATCTGAAAATTCTTTCAATCTATGAAATTGAAAAATTGAAAAATAAATAAAATGAACAAGTCATAGAATTTAAAAACATAGAAAAAACTAAAATTTCACAAAAAAGGAAGCAATAAAATCAAATATGTTAAAAATTAAAAACTTTGAAAACATTCAATCATGGAAGATTGAATAAATTTTAAGGATCTTACTTCCCCTAATGTTGAGATCTAACAAAACAGCTTAGTCTATCTTAAAATCTCACTTGTTTTCAATATTAGATAAATAGTGATTAATCATTTACCAAAATTTCATGGTCTACTAGTAGTGGATCCTCATAAAAACTTATAATAATTCCAATTTATTTATATCACCATGAAACCACCAGGAGTAAGTGATAATATTATTAAGATAAGAGTGTTCCCATTTTCTTTGGATGGATTGGAAAAGGTGGTGTTTCACAACTCACAATCCACTACCATATGAAGTTGGAATCAGCTGAAGGGTATATTTTTAGAGAAAAATTTCCCATATCTAGGTCTAACTCATTGATAATGGACATCTATGGGATTATGTAGCTCCAATGGGAGAATATTCATGAGTATTGTGTGCAGTTTAAGAAGATGGGTTCTAGCTTCCCTACAACCCAATTTATGAAAAACTCTTTATCAAATATTTTAATGAGGTATTAGTCTTAATGGGAATGAGTATGATTAATGTTTCTACTAGAGGAGAACTAGTTAATAATACTATCATTTATTCTAGGAATCTAATTTCAAACATGCCCCATAAATCATAAAAATTCATAATTAGGGGACTTATTGATCTTAAAATTCTTGTGGAAGTGTCTACCTACAATTCTAATAGTAGTTGAATTGAGAATCAGTTGAGTGAACTGGAAAGCATGATGGGGAATATCTTGACTAGCTCTACTCTTCACAATCTAAACCAAAACCAGTTTATCTTATTCAGATTCGTTGTGGAGTTTTTTTCCACTAATAATTTTAATGATCAATTTCTATAGTTATAAGAAAATTTTGAATGTTTTAATGGGATCATCCCTAAAAACCATTCTATAATAACTCAAACATCTAGTTTCTCAACAAGAATTTTAAATCTAGGTCTTTCCAAACTAATAATAATTTCAACCAAGGCTAGAACAACCAATAGAATAATAGTTTTATTATAAATAAACAACCAAATATAAATTTCTATCCCCAAACTTTTAATCAATAGAAAATATATAATAAAACCCCATATAGAAACCAATATGGAGGGAATTAAACCAATTTTCATAATCAAGAAAATCATAAACAAAATGTAATCAAAGTAATGAATCTCACCCAGAAGAAATGGTTAAAAAGTTACAAGATATTTCACCACAGCAATATGTGTTGCTAAAAAAGATATTGAATCAAATGGGAAAATGGAAACTAAAATAATTAGTTTAAATAATCAAAGTTGTGGAAATTTTCCATCAAAATTTGAAGTTAAACTAAAAGGAAGAGATAATGTAAGTGTAATAATTTTGATAAGTGGAATCAAAATTCAAAACCCCAAAACAAAACATAATGGCAAAGAACCTGAAAAGGATGTCCGAACATAAGAAATTAATGGAAAATTAAATGAATAAGATATAAAATTACTTAAATAATTTTTTAAATAACCTATTTTTTTTAACATTATGAAGTTGTCAAATCACCTACTGAAGTAGTTAATGAACATGTTGTCTACACACAGGTTGAATAAAAAATCAAATAAGAACAAATAAATATAACTTAAAATAACATATTTGGATTTTAGAAACTTAATGGGATATTACAAAGGTATAAGTATAGTTGATGATGACTTGAAAATATATAGTGATCTGAGGCTTTATCCATTGGGCAGCCCTCCTATTAAGAACAATGTTGAAACTAAAAGGGACTAAGATGTACTAGAAATTTTTAAAAAGTATAGGTTAATATCATTAAGATATATGATGTTAAAAAAATACCTTATTTTGAAATATTTATAAAGGATATGTGCACTCATAATATGTAGTTCAATGGAGGTGAGAAAATTAATTTGGGAAGAAATATTTCTTCCATGATCCAACATTCCCTCACTAATAAATATAAAGATCTGGGTATTTTTATTATGCCTTGTGTGATTGGTAATCACTAATTCGAAGAGTCTATGTTATATTTAGCAGTATCCATCAATGTTGTGCCTTATTATTTCATTTCTTCCATGTAGGTTGTGGATCATAAAAAAATATAGTATTGTTATCTAGTGGTCTAATAAAAGATTAGCTAAGTCTTCTAGATTTATTAAACATGTTTTTGTAAGGGTAAAAGATTTTGTTTTCTCTACTTATTTTTATGTGTTATACATGTAATATAGTCAATTTAGTTCGCATGAACCATTAATTTTTGGATTTCCATTCTTCAAAATTGTTGTGGAAATAACCAATGTTCATAAAGGTAATTTGTATTTAAATTTTAGAGTCAATATGGTTAATTTTTTTATTTTTGAATCGATGAAACAACCCTTTGAGGACCATTATACACACCAATTTAACATGATTGGATGGTTTTCCCTAGAATTATTTCATGATTTAATTCAATATAAATAACCTCGTGATTCTTTGTAAAATAAAATTTTGATGAAAATTTTTCTTTTAAATATTTTGAAATATGGTGTTGTGATGAATCTGAAATTCATTCTATTTTGGGAATTTTTCATGAAATGTTTGAATTTATACAAATTTAAAGAATAATATTTTTACTAAAATTAACGTTGAAAAATATGGGGATGTTTAGGGAACTTTTGAAACATGTATTGCTATTAAAAATTAATATTTTATGAATGAAATTGGTTTTCAAATAGATGAAATTTATTTAGATTTTTAAAATTGACTTAAATTCTACTCAAAATATAATTCAAAATTTAATTCATTTATGTGAACTTGAATATGAAATTTTCTTTAAGGATGAAACATTTTATCTTCTTAGATAGAAATGTTTTTCTAGTCTAGAAGGTTCTAATTTTTCTATACATGGGGATGATTTAGTGGTTGAAAAAAACTCAAAGATCCCATATAACCTATTTTGTCTAAATAATACTCCCCACCCACTCTTTAACTTAAAACTTTTCCTAAAAATTTTAAATATTCCTACTTATAAGACAAACAAAAAATCACTATTATAATTGAAAATGGGTTGTCCAATGAATAAGAATGTCAACTTTTGTAGGTTCTTAGGAATAACATTAAGGCCATAGGGTAGTCCTTAGATGATTTTCTATTAATTATTCCTTTAGTGTTCATTCATAGGACTTTTTAGAGGAAAATTACAAACCAATTAGATAATTTCAAAGGAGATAGATTCCTAACCTTCTGGAAGTTTTTAAAATGGATGTGACTACTATATTGGTTGTGTTTATTATTTACCTTATTACTTCATATATGGTTTTTTTGGATACATATAGATTCACATAGCTCCAAAGGATAAGGATAAGACAAATTTTATATTCTCTATTGGTATCTATTCATATCGGTGAATTCCATTTGGACTATGTAATGTTCCTACCACCATACAATGATGTATTCTTATAATTTTTTATGAATTTATAGATGAATTCATGGATGTGTTTATAGATTATTTTATATTGTATGGTTCATCATTTTATAGGTTTATCAGGGGTTTATGAGCTTCGCTTTGTGTTTTCATTGAGAGGATAATTATTCTAAACATTTAAAAATGCCATTTTATAGTTGAAAGTGGAATTGTGGTTGGTCATAAAGTGTATAATAATGGAATTTGGGTGGAAAAGTATATAGTTGAAATCATCATTCCATTTCATCTTCCTATAACTATGAGGGATATGATATATTTTTTGTCCATGATGGATTTTTTAGGAGGTTTATAAAAGATTTCATCCAGACTATTTTTCCTTTGGAAAGACTTTTTCAAAAACAAATCCCTTTTTTATGATGATAACAATAAAGTATCCTTCAATGAACTCAAATATAGACTTTTTTCCCCACAAATAGTTCAACCACCTAATTGGGACTAGCATTTTGATCTGATGAACGATGCTTTAGAGTTATCTTTGGGGGCTATTCTTGGGCAAAGAGTGGAGATGAAATCACATGTAATTTCATATGCTTCAGGACTCTAGATTATTATAAATAAAATTATCCCACAATAGAGAATGAATTTTGTTCCATTTTTTTACCATTGATAAATCTTAAAGCTATCTTTTGGATCTAAGTTAGTAGTTTTCACTAATAATTTTGATATTAGATATACCATAAAAAATACAAAATCAAAAGTAAGGCTAGTTTGATGGATATTATTGCTTTAGTAATTTGATAAAGTGATCCAAGAGAGGAAAGGGATTCAGAATACTATGGTTGATTATTTAAGTAAGACACCTAGTTGGGATCAAATTTAAACTACAGGTATAAGTGGTCATTTTAGTAAATGTAAGGATCAAATCCATGAGGATCAAAGAAGAAACCAATAGATAGTAATATTTGATGGATGTTTGGCTATAAAATGGCCAAATTGGGTTCAAATTGATTTGGTAGAGTAATACTAAATTACCTAAGCGAATGGATTGATTTTGAAAATTAAATATATAATGATTTTAATGTAAATAATAAAATAATATGAATCAGTCCTCGGTTTTCTATAGGGTTATATTGGATGAATTTATTTTCTTAGAAAGTTCCATATCACTAATTAATGAGATATAAATAAACAATATAATTCCAATAAATCATTCACCAATTTAATCCCTACACAATTCCAAGTATAATCACTAATTCACTTAATGTATCATATTAATTATCACTCTAATTAATTAGATCAAACTAGCACTAAAAATGTGTCATCATTAAAGTTAGTGAAGACGAATAAGAAAATAACTCATCGAATGGAAACCTTAAGATAATAAACAACATAAAATATTAAAGAGCATGAAATAAAATCCAATCTAACCCATGTGACTCCCTAGTATCAACACATATATGTTTTATTCCTCCATTGATTAAAATATATCAATGGAAGTGGGATGTCTACTTAAAAAGGTGGAATTGAAGAAGAAAAACAAAGAAATAAACATCACTCCACTGTTTTGTGACGCTTTTCACAAAAGATATTGTGAATATAATAACTCCCTAAGGAAATGGTATCATTGTGATATGAAGAAGAAAAAATAAATGATCTTCTAGGTGTTCTCAAATATCATCAAAAATATTAGGCCAGTTGGATGTTCCATTTTGATGATATGATTAAATTGGTCGGCTGATTTTATGGGCCTTCAGATCTAGACCATAATTTAAATGTCCAATTAAGCTCCCTAGATCTCCCTGAAAACATCATAAATAGATCTAGACATAGTTGAATTAAAAATGCTCATAATTTTTTATTTCTATAGTTAAAATTTTAGCTTCATTGGGATTGTATTGTAGACCCCATTTTTGTTTGATGGGTCTCAGGCCCATTATGCTTTGTCCAAAATTGCTATCTTCATTTCCAAAAATCTCCATCTTACCGTAGGATTCATCAATATATCCAAAAATAATAAAACCAATAAAATGATAAATAATAGTCCAAAATATCAAATTTAAATAATTAAAATAATGTATTCCACAAGTAGATGATTAATTGGACCCAAATTTTCACTTTAGAGATGAATTAAAAAAATGATGTGAAATTAAGTTCAATTAAAAAAATGAACTAAAATGGGTATTTATAGAAATTTAATCACATTAATATTAAACTAATAATAGTGAAAATTTTCCCATTTGATTGGATAATCACACCCCCCCAAATTGAGTTTACCTAGTCCTGATAAAAAAATTTATCAAAAGTCTGAAATCGAATTCCTTTTTTGAAACATTTTAACATAAAATTCTCACAAAAATTAATCATTCCAAACAACCCTTAATCCTATAACAATAATTTCACAAATTCTATTTTCACAAGCATATCCCTATCACCTGCTCATTCCTTTTTTCTAATTAATCGTCACATTTCATCCAATTAAAATTATGAATGATGATATGTTGTGTATCAAAAAAAAGGGGCCCATTTTCTTGTTCAAGGAGAAAAAATGAAGTGCTAGGTAGAAGTCACATTAAAACATAAGAATATTATCTAATTTTTATTTTCCCTCTTTTTTAATGTTTTTTATTATTATTATTTTGAACCAAAATACATATGAAAAGACCAACTATGGGAAAGACAACTATAGAGTCATGATCCCCAAGTGTTGAACACCACAAATTTTGTCAATTCCATAAACTAAAATATAGATTTAAATCCTCACTCTTGGAAAGTCATCTTTGCATTCATGATCCCTAAGTATCTAACGCTATTAATTTGGAAAAAAACATTTCTCTACATAGTCATTATATTTATTTTTTGTTAGATACTAAAATTAAACTAAAGTTTGACCCCAAACCCAATGTTGTGATGAAAGGAGACCAATAACTCAAAATTACACCAAAAATATAATGGATGTGAACTGTTTCATTTTTATTAAAAGGATGAAAATTGAAACATTAAAAAATATCATCAGACAACCACACTTTCCAAACACTATGATTAGGAAATTAAACATGCATTACAATTCTAATCAAGGCATTAAAAATAAGTTGGCATTCAGTTTTCATCATTCATAGGGTACATTAATCAATGCTATAATAATGAATTGATTTTTTTCATTGAATTGATTTTTTTTATCATAATATCCCAATTTTTTGTTATTATTTCTAAAATTACCATATTTTTAGTCCCCCAAGATTAGAATGAAACTACCCTATATTTTTAAAGATAAAGGATAGATATATATTAGAATTGTAAATAAAGATATGGATATGTGATTTGAAATTAAATCATGGAATAAAACCATATGGTTTGATGTTGATTACCCTTCAATAAGAAATTGATCACTTTGGCTTCATGTCACGTGTAGAACCCATGGGTGTGATTGAATCTTGGGTTTGAACACTAGAAGGAATGGATTTTACAGAAAAATTCCAAAATTCTTCAACTATTAATTCTCACACACAAGAAACATTAGATCACATTGGTAACCCAAGGGGGTTCCCTTCACAGAAAAACACACAAAATAAAATAAAAATATTACAGAAGGCTAGTTGCCTCCCAATAAGGGCTTATTTTAAATTCTTTATCTCAACTTTTACCCCCCAAATTGTCCAATACCAACTTTCAACATTTTTTGGACCCCATTTTTCACCACCTCTACTAAATTGTGATTTATTCTTTGTTTAAAAATTGTTTCATCTATAATTATATTTTCTACAATGAGTGGTAAAATAATTTTCATTCCATGTTGGATAACAATTTCAGATAGAGTTTAGGACATTGAAACAAACTCAGTTTCATTTTAAATATTTATAAATATAATGGATTCCTTTTGAAAAAATATTCAACCAAAAAATTGGAAATATTAGTTTTAGGAATGGGTATGGACTCTAAATTTTTTATTTCCCCCATTGGTTTAGTTTTTGTTTTTTCTAAAAAAAATCCTCATTGGATCCGTCTAACATTTATTCCATAAATGGATACAAGTTTCACTCATGTGAACATATAAAATTAATTTCCTCATGATCTAGACCCCCTTAAAAAATTCCATCTGGTTCCTCAGGATCACATTCAATATTCCCTAACAAATTATCTTCATTTTCTATCTCAAAATTATCAAATTCAAAAGTTGTTCCTCTTGTATTTTCTTTTGATTTTGAAGCCTTTAGTGGATTGAGAATTTATGGTTCAATTTTATCATTATTTTCCATAGTCACATAAATTTTTACATCTTGTATTTTTTCATAAGAACATGGAGTGTACGAACATGGAGTGTAACAATATTAATCTATTAATGTTGAGGTGGGGACAACATGAGTGGGATTGGGTTTCATAATTATTTCAAATCTCTGTAGTTCTACTCTCAAGGATGAAACTTATGAATCCAATTTAAACATTTGATCACATAATTGTTCAAGAATTTTTTTTGGGATTAGGCTGGATATGATATTTAACATTATTTAATTCTATATGATTAAACTCTTTAGAAATACATGAGAGGGCTGAAAAGTTTGCCTTTAAATATTCTTCATCCCATTGATTGTAAGTCTCATAAGGTGTGGTGTATTCATTAAATGTTTAATCAATGAAAATCCTTATGTTATATGCTTCCATATATTGATTTCCAATTTGATTTTATCATGAGTTTATGTTGGCATACTTTTGAAGAAAGTCCATTGGAGGAGAGAAGAATTTGTATTTGAGTTTTTATGATACACAAAAATATAAATGGAAAAATATAAGAGAAATGGTGGTGATAAAAGAGAATTTGGGTGAATATTGAAGATGATTTCCTAAGAAAACATACATGGGTCCCCCAAAATGGGACCAAAATTTGGTTGTGCCCAAATTTATCATATAGGTAAGAGTGATCATTATAGTACATGTAGGGATCAAATCCACAAGGACCAAATAAGAAACCTGTAGACACTAAGATTTGATGGATTTTTTGCTATGAAATGGACAACATGGGTTTGAATTAATTGGGTAGAATAATACTAAATTACCTATTAGAATGGATTGATTTTCAGAATTAAATATCTTATTATTTTAATGTAAATAATTAAACAATATTAATTGTTCTTAGGTTGTCTCTAGGGTTAGATTGGATGAATTTCATTTTATATAAAGTTTCAGAACACTAATTCATGATATATAAAAAAATGAGATAATTCCACAACATCATTCACCAATTTAATCCCTACACAATTCCAAGGATAATCACTAATTCCCTTAAAGTATCATATTAATTATCACTCCAAGTAATTGGATCATACTATCACTAAAAATGTGTCATCGCTAAATATGGAAAAGATAAAGAATAAAATAACCCATCTAATAGAAATATTAAAATAATGAACTAATTGAAATATTAAATAAAATAAAATCAAATCAAATACATCCCATGAAACTCTTTAGGATCAACACATAAAAAGTTTATCTCTCCATTTATGAAAATATCTCAATGGAAGCTGGAAGTAGACTTAATAATGAAAAATTGAAGAAGAATAAAAATAACTATCACTCCACTATTGTGTGGTGCTTTTCATAAAATATGTTTTGAATAGAATCACACCCTAATAAAATGGTATCAACATTATATGAAACAAAAATAAGAAATGAAAAATAAAAACAAGGATAAGAACTTCGATTATGAAATTATGGTAAAAAAAAATTTATATGGGAAAAAATAAAGATGTTATTACAAAATGAAAACATAAAATTAAAATTCAAAGAAAAACATTGGATACCAATTCCCTTCACCACGATATCCTTATATAGGAATATTAGGATCTTACGGTTGAGCACCCATCAATACATTCCTTCCCCATAAATTAGGAGAGTCAAAAGGAGAGTGAGAAATCAAAGGAAATTGGACTTTTCATCTTTGACTAGGGAAATAATCTATCCCCATTTTTGGAGTTCCAGTATTTCATTGAAGATGGAAAAATCAATATGGGTCATTCAATGGAAATATTATCTCTTATGTGTCCTCTAGAATATTTAAATGTCAACTCTAGCTCCCAATACCTCCATGAAAAATTCAAAATTAGCTCCATTCAAAGATTAATGAAATGATCCCCATAATTTTATATTTTTACCTTTAAAATTTGAACTTCAATGGGCTTGTATTGTGGGCCCCACATTTGTTTTATGGACCTCGAGCCCATTTTTCTTTGGCTAGAAATTTATGTCTACATTTTCAAAAATCTCTATCTCTCGTAGTATTTTTCTATGATCCTAATATAAAAAATGTTCCAATAAAAGTGGTCAATCATATCCAAAAATATCAAATTTAAATAATTAAATTAATGTATTTATCAAGCATATGAGTTTTCAGACCCAAATTTAAACTTTAAACGTGAATTTCAAGAATTATGTGAAATTAATTTCAATTAATTAAATGCCCTAAAATTAGTGGTGATAGAAATTTAATCACATGAACATTAAAATATTAAAAATAAAAATTATCCCCTTATAGTGGCTAATCAATACCTACTGAAGTTTTTCAAGATAAATATTTTGTTGAACCTATAATAGTGATTTCCCCTAGGTATAATATATATTATATTGTTGTTAAAAAGGGGCCATGGTTTTCAAATATATTGAATTACTTAGCTTATAAAATTTTTTCACATTGGTTTTCTAAGAAGAAAGTTCAAAAAATTTGTTTCTCAGTCAAGGAATTGTTATTTGGATGATCCTTACTTGTGTCACATGGGAATTGATTAGATTCTTGGGAGATTTATCTTGGATTCTGATATTTCTTAATTTTTGAAATTTTTTCATAGTTTCAATTATGGTAGTCACTTTAGGCTACATAGGACTACTATAAAAGTGAAAGATTTATATCTATTTTGGACCACAATTTTCAAATATTCCCATTATTTTTTTTAGTAATTTTAAATCATTCTATTTATAAGGAAATATTTCTCAAAAACATTAGATTACATAGAAACATTTTTTGATTTATTATTTATTTGATGTTTGGGGAAAGGATTTTATGGTTCCATCTCCAAATTACATCGGATATTTCTACATCCTTCTTTTGGTGGACTTTGTGTCCAAGTTGATTGAAGTAATTTCAACTAAAACTAATGAAGCTTTGGCGGTGTCCCAATTTGTCAAAAGAAATATATTTTTTAGATTTAGGATTCCAAGGTTTATTCTCAGGAGGCTAAGATTCTCATTGATATGAAATAACTTAAGAGGATTTTTTGAAGAGATATGGGGTTATTAATAAAGTGGATACACACTATATTCCTCAAAAAAATGTAATGGATGAATTTTTGAATATATATATTGAGTTATATTCTTAAGAAAATGGTTTCCCTAAATATGAAAGATTAGAGCATAAGGATTGGGGATGCTCTTTGGGAATATAGGCTTCCTATAAAACTCTAATAGGGATGTCACCTTACAATATGGTTTTGGAAGGGATTTTCATTTCCTTGTGGAAGTAGTGAATAAATATTTTTGGGATATCTAATCTTTCAACCTTAATCAGTTTGATGCTAGTAAAGAGTGGAAGCTATGATTTCAAGAGTTAGGGGAAATAAAAAAATTCCTATAAAAATGAAAGTACTTTTAAAAAGAAAACCAAGGTTATTCATAAAATAATTCTTTTGAATAAAGAGTTTAAGATTGTAGATATGGTGCTTCTTTAAAACTCTAGGCTAAATATGTTTCCAAATAAATGTCATTCCCAATGGGATGGTCTATTTATTTTAATTCACATTTTTTCCCTTTTTTGTTATGTATATTTGTAATCATGTGTAGGATGTTCCATTTAATATTAATGGAAATTGACAGAAACTATTAAGAGAATTTAAAAAGGAACCTCCAAGGGAGTAGGTCCTCTTATTAGAGGCTGAGTATCATTGAATAAATTGGTTTGTTTATTATCTTAGTTTTTTTAGCTCAGAATAACTATGGGGGAAGACACTAACCTTTAGTGGTGCTGGTATTTTCTTTTTTTTCTTAATGTTTCAGTACAGAGTGTAAATTGAACAAAATGGAAACATGATATTTATACTACTGACCATGATGAACTCACATAGGGAATCACTCTACATAATTGGTCATATGTTTTACAGTCTATATTGATCAATAGAATCTAGAAGCTTAATAATTTTAGATTAACACCATTTATATCTAAAATCTAGTTCTATTTTACTTTATCTAATAATACTTGAAAAAAATATTCATATGTTTTCTTATTCATGATATTGAATCTTTCTAACTTAATATACTATGTCAAATTAGAAAAGGGGATCATTTTTCTAGATCTAAAGAATAAAATATATTTTATTTCATGGGTGTTTTTCATTAAAATTATACCTAGTTCCATGCTTTTATTTAATATTATTGCTTCTACTAATTTGAACTTCATTGGTTTAAGGAAAAAAATGAAATTTAAAAAAAATACTGAAAATTATTTTTCAAACATTTGGTTATTGATATTAGTTTAATTATTTTTTTATTTTCAATTATGGTGGAAAAATTCTTGTTTTTTTGGAAAAACATTTGAACACTTTCTTGAACATGTGCTTGTTTACACATTTTACTTTTTAGTAAAACTCTTTATGTGGTAATCAGTATGAATTTTTAGCATGTTCTTAGTTGTTAATTATTTGTGTTGTGTGGAAAAATGCAATTATCTTTCTTATGACCCTTTGAAAAAATTTCTAATCTATAGTATTTCCAAAATATATTTGGAATATTAAATTATATTCACATGTTTCTCCATCTTAGATTCAAAACTAGGGATAATGATGAGTTTTAGTGTGGAGAATATTATTTCAATGTGCTCAATTATAACATAATTCTAACCCATATAAAAACAAAAATGTTTTTCAATTTTTTTTCTTTTTCAAGTTTCGATAAATAATTTTTAGTGGTTTTAAATTTTTCTAATATTTGAATGTTGTGTAGAAACTTTAAGGATATTAATTCTCTAATAGCCTTTATAATTAGTTGGATAATTAATTTTTCATTTCCCTCTTCAAAAGAGGTTTACTTTAGTAAAAGATTTTTTGAATTTTATACAATTATCACTTCCCTTGAATCATTAAATTTGGATTTAAACTCATAAAGTAATAATTTAAATGAATTGTAAAATAAAAATCATAATCCATGTTGAAATTTTGATTTTATTATTTTATATGGTGGATGATTTATTTATATTCCTTTTTAATTTATTAATTTCCCTCATTCAAATAGAGTGTCCAAATTATTTTTTTCTATTTATGTGTGTCTTTTCTCCTAGTGGTAAAGAGTTGTTTTTAATTTTAGTTGAATGTAAATTTAAATTGATTTAATATGAATTGTAATTTTTATGGTCAATAATTTTTATTAAAATGGGAATAGTTTTTTTACTAAAAATAATTAATGTATTGAGGGTAAATATTTTCACTATTTGATAAAAATCCAAGTGGGAAATCATTTTGAATACCATTTTTTGTGGAAATCTAAAATTTATTTCATTACTCTAAATTTGGATCATTTTTTGCTTAAGGAAAAGCAAAGTATTAGTGTGGGATATTTTGATGTGGTCTTGTTTAATGCATGTTTTACAAATCAATTATAGTAAATTAATGTTTTTATATATAGAAATATATATTCAATAAAATATTTTTAATTATTTGAAAATATATTTCTAAATTTGTAATTTTATTAAATAATAAATGGAAATGATATTTTTTGTTTGATTTTTTATTTTATAAAATATTTGAATATTTTATTTAAATATTTTATTTTTTATGATTTGTTTTTTGTTTTATTTTTGTTTAAATTGCTAATTATTTCATTCTTTTAATATTTAATTTTTTATTATCATATTGAATTTTAATTTTACATTATTAAATTTATTTATAATTATTTATAATTTCAACTAATTGATATTTATATTTATCTAAATTGTTAGTCAGTGATTGATTTAATTTAAATTATATTTATTAAATTATTTTTTCTTGAAATTTTATTTAATCATATATTTATTTATTTTATTTAAATTAATTTTTTGTTTTACTTTTTACTTGTATTGCATGATTTCCATTAAATATGAATCATAGTCATAGCATGTGAGGTATGGGGTTTTCTATGAAAGAATAATTTTTAATGTAGATTTATAAGATAAATGTAAATGATTGAAAAATATAATTTTAGAGACATCTGTTCAGAAGAAATTCATTCATTTTTGTGCGTAAAATAATTTACAAATTTTATGTAAGAGGGTTTTTAATTTAACTTCTACATAAGATAGAAGTTATTCTATGTTAGACAATTGCATTCTAGTGGCTCAACATAAGATAACTTTAGCTTGAGTAAGTGAATTCACGTAAAGAAAATTATCTTATATGAGAAATAATGAACCAATGCAGCACCTAGGGGAGGCTGATTTGTGGCTTCTGAGGAATTAGATCTTGATTTGGCCCTAGATGCGTGATGATGATGAAAACCATTTAAGTTCATTTTGTTGGATCAGAAGTGGATCGGTACTAGAATAAAACATAGTTGTGACAGAAGTAATTATGAGAATTACCAATGTGAATGAAGTGAAAAAGTGAATTGAATAATTATAAATGAGGACATGTATTTTAACGTGAAAAAACCTTCCAATATAGAGGATTAAAATACAATATAGAAACAGCAATAAAATCCACTATAAATCAGAGAGTACAGAAATCCATGTAAAATATGAGACTTGAATTGAAAAAACAACATAGAAAACCCTATGTGAAAAATCACACCATGATATTCCGATGTCACTTATCTAATAATAGTATCTCACAACATTTCACCCTTTGGAGATCAAAGTTGAAAGAGCGTCATTGTTTCAACGGCTCGTTTCACAACCCGATTTATTATTTCTCACTATTTCCCACGCCCAAAAATTGTCACCCAAGTATCAGTCACACGAGAAAAGTGATGCATGTTTTCATTTATATAGGACATAATGTTCCACAAATCTTGTTTGAAATAGATATCTAAAAATATATTTCAAAAATATTTCATGAGATATCATCTGTATCTCACACTGGAAGATTCACAGTGGAAGGCCCCAATTTTTGAATTTCCAAAAAGACTTATTTTAAAATATGAAAGATCACCCACATAGAATGTCGAAACCCACAAATACCCCCCTTAAACTAATAAAATATGGAGATAACATCCAAAAAAAATTAGTTGGAATGTAAACCAGTTGGTATCACACCAACAGTCATTCTCTGAAAAAATATGACATCCCAAATTTGAATCTCTAATGGAAACCTCAAAGCTACCCCTACAAAAAGAAATCCAAATAGTGAATTATTCATCATACCTATGTCTGGACCATCTATACCAAAATCAACAATATTTGTATCCTTCATAATTGTGATCAGCACATAATCCAGAGCACCTATTTAAATTAACTACTCACTCTTCTTAACATCCTCTGAACAGTCTGAAAATCTCATCGCATCACCCGGATATCTGAATTTAATTATTTCTTCACTTGCGGCTCTCTCTAAAGGAAAAAAATAGGTGTAAGATCTGAAACACATGACCTGACATGATCCGGCTTCCAAAAATTATTCATCTTAGTCAAATCTTACAAATTCTTCTTCCCAATTGGATTTTTCACATCATTGCACACCTTTACATTCATCCTATAAAGAGTGTCATCCATTCTATCTCACACACAAACCGTCGATACTCTAGACAAGGTCTATCTTCCAATTCTAAATGAACTCATGAATCCATCATTATTAATAGTAAAAATACATAAACAATTATGGTGTATACCTGTAACATGCCACAAATCTCTCAGAGATAGTTTACAACCTGTATTTATAGTGATGAAAATATCACCAACACCAATGACACCAACAGAATATCTTTTTTCTGTATTCAATATTTCAAAGTATCCTTATTTTTATGAAGAAAATAAATCCCTCTTTAGTTTAATATTGCTCAACACTACTAAATCAACCACCCTTCTAGTGTACAAATCTGACTAGTGACAATCAATTCCAATTGAAATTAAATCACTCTCACCTTAAATAAGACTTACGCTGGTGACCTCATAATTGGTTTCGTGTTCCTTCATTTATTACTTAATATTTTTAAATTCATAGAAGTTTCTCTCCACATAGCCCTCCTTATCCCATAAGAAGCACTTAATATTTCTTTTTGTCTTTAATCGAACTCTTTGATTACCGCATCTATCTACCATAGCCAGAGTTCCAATATTACCTAAAGATTCACCATAATTGGTCTTTGTATGAGTCTTGTTCATAAAAAATTTTAAAATAACATCATCCAACTTCATTATGTCTTTTTTTATTAGTAATGTGGTGACGATGTTATCATATGAATCAGGTAACAAACCCAAGAGAATCAAAGGCTTGTCTTCTTCTTCCATCTCAATAGGTACCTCATTACCCTTATCATTGATCTTGACCACCACTGAAGACAACCTTTTCATAAGTTTGGTAAACTCATCTAGATGGTTACCTAAATCTCCATTCACTCTCATTTACAAATGATTCAACTATTTTTTTAGATATAAATGATTTGTGAGGTATTTCTATTTATACCTTTTTTTTAAGATTCACCTAGATCTCCTTCAGATTTTTCAGATTCATCACTTCTCATAGTTTATTATCACCTCAATACATCTAAATCTTGCTAGTCATCAACTCTTTAATATCCTTCCAATCTATGTAACTCATTGTCCCTGGTTTCTCATATTTTTTCTTCACCTCCTTCATTTTCTTCTCATGGACCAACATATTTTAAAAAAATTTCTTCCAAAGTGTAAAATCATTTTTTCCATTAAATAGTTCAATTTGGGTAGAAATCACATGGCATGAATCAACCATATTTAATTAGAAAGAAAATATAGATAACCCCATTTTATACCAGATGTTGGGTCGGAAAGGGATTGCCTCCAGAATAAAACTCAGATGCAATAATAATAATTGTGATAATTTTCATGATAAACGATGTGAAAAACCAAATAACAGAATAATAAATAGGGACACCGATTTTAACAAAGAAAACCCCTAAAATTAAGAGGATTAAAAAACCATGGGGAAACTCTGATAAAATCCACTACGAGTTAGAGAGAACAAAAATCCAAGTAAAGTCCTAGACTCAAAATGAAAAAACAAATTAAAAACTCTATGTAAAAAACCTCACCCTGATATGTCCCAATCGCATATTTGATAATAGTCAGTGATAAGAATTCACCCTTTTGAGATCAAAAAATAACCTACGACATCGTTACAGCACCTCGTTGCACAACCTGATTTTTCGTTTCTCGTCATTGTCCATGCCCAAGCACTATCACCCAAGTATTTTTCACACTGCACAAGTGATACGTGGTTCCATTTTTATAGGCCCTCATGTTCCATATCTTGTTTTAAAAAGATATTTGAAAATATATCTCAAAATTATATCATAATATATCACTCATATCTCACACTGACAGATAGATAGTGGAATGCCCCAATTTTTTAATTTTCCAAAAACACTTATCATCAAATCTGAAAGATAACCCAAAAGACAGGATGAACCCCAACACATTCAATATAGAGGCTATCTTGGGATGAATTCAATCTTCGATGTTCTTATTGGAACTTTCTAGGTCTAAATCGTATGAACAAAGTCACCCTTTTTCCTACTATACTTCTTGAATATTGACGAAGTGCAGTGAGGAAGATGAATCCAACACTGACAAAAGTTGTGATGATGAATCAAAATGATTTTAATATGAACTTACGAGGTGTGAAAATACACCACCACTAATCTGACAAAACCAATGGTAATCAAAGAACCATTATTTAGATCTTAGATGGGTTTATAACTTGTTCACTGATTGAGATTTGATATTCTAAAAGAGGTAGTGATTTCGATGTTTGACAAGCTTGAATTGAAGAGAACTGAGTTCAACTGAGTTGGAAGACTAATTTAAGGGTTTGCAGTCACCTTTGAAGTAGGGGAAGAGTTAAATATTTTTAAGGATCAGACACGACAAACTTCATGATACCAATTCAACTCTCATGGTGAGTGGTTGATTTGAAAGGAAATATCAAGTGAGATTGATGCTTGGGTTGGTTTTAATAAATCAAAAAAAGCTTGACCAATTTGACCTCAAGCTCTACTAAAGTAGAAAACTAAGCTCGGTTCTCAAATAATAATATAAGTTCAAGGAATCCCAAAGTTGAATTAAACTCACTAAGGATGAAAATCCCATAGAGATTCACTATCTAGACTGAGGTAACATGATCCTATGTTTCACCATAGAATTTTTACAATATATTTGATTCATGTCTATGATTAGATCATTTAGCTTAAATGGTGACTAATATGCCCAAGCCTCTTGTGTCAAATATGATCTACCAAGGTTTTTTTTCTGACTCCAATGAATATAAATAATATCACCATATAGGGTCCAAATGAAGTATTTCAGAGGATAAAGAAGATGAAATTAAATTAGAGGGTGCCTTATGGCACTCAAATGCACCTGTTTCATGGTTGGTCAAATGTGTAGTAATGGTGTTCAATGTAATATTATGAAGAATGACTAAGAACACTAAAATTAATTCATCTTCAATATAAATATTACTGAGTTTTATTTTTATCCAGGTTAATATTTCTAACCATTTGAGCTATGAGAACATTTTTTTGTTAATTGCGTTTCAATGGCTCTATTCAGATAATGATCTAGTGCTTAATAAATATAACAGAAGCCACATGGATGGTAATTGATTTCAGACCCAACTAAGTTGGTGGAATATATCTATCACCTCATAATTAAAAAAAATAAAAAAATAAATTCAGCAACCAAAATAGTGAGAGAAAAATAGGGAGGATGGGAATTCATTCGGATATGGACAACAACTATTTCTGGGAGACATCGGATGTGGAGAGGAGGGGAGAAAAACTAGGAGATTTCTAAAGAGATGCTTCTACTACCGATGTTGAAAAAGATATATATTGATGTGTTCTCCTCTAAATCGGTGATGTCCAGCTAAATTTTTAGTATCTAAAGCTAGTATATTATCATGGATACATCTTTTTGAGTTTATAAATCTTTTATTTTTCAATTTCAATTCTATCCAGAATATTGAATTTTGAAATGTGATCACCATTTGAAGTTTTAATATTCTATCACTTTGTTAAAAAAATATTCTATTCTAAGAACATCACATTTCTGATTAGAGTGTGAGGATTTTTGAATGCATCTTGTTTGTTTGATTCAAGTTGGAGTTTTAATCTAATCCTCTTCCTTAAAATTTCTCAATCATAAATCAAGAATTGTGAGTATGGATGGAGTTGGATTGGTATTTTCACAATGTTATTGTTGTGTGCATTGATCGGATTTAATGGGAAGGATATCTACTACCGAGATTTTTGTTGTAGACTTCAATTTAATGAACTTAATGATAGGCAAGATTATAAATTCCAGTATTTCCATTGATAGAGTTATAGTTTTCAATTATATTAAAAAATGAAGGAGTATTGATCCATAAAAATTGCTAGAAAGGCTGTCACTGCTTCATTCTATCCAATCATTGCTACTTATTTCAATTTTTTCTATTGTTTTTGTTTTGAGTTCATTTTATTTGTGCTTATAAATCAGGATAATTTCTTTTACATATTTAGTTTCCCCTCAAAAGTAATTAAATTAATTAAAGTATAAAATAAAAAAATCCTGATAGAAAACTCTTAATGGTAAGTCTTTTAGGGATACAACTTTGGTTGTTTCAATACTATAGTTATTAGGTTTAAAATCGAAGTTGGTTTTTGAAAGAAGCAGCCAAAAACCATTAATTCAGTGACCATGATCTAAATTACCCATCTAAAATGGTAAAACACAATACAACCCACGCCAAGGATGATGACACAGGGGTATCATTCCAACATGATTGTGTCTTATAAAATCTCTCTCTCATTTGATGGTAAACTCACACTCTCAAACAATATGATCAAAGGGATAACCTCAATAGTATAAGTCTTAAGACAACTATTTTTCTAATATCTCTACTAGAATATCTAAATCTTGATAAAAAAAATACAAGACACCAGAATAGATCATGACAATTTATATGAGTATACATGTTAGTGGATAAGTAACGATTCAAACCTTGAACCCATCCATGTACCACATGATTAGAGCCATAACTTGAGGAAAATTTTCCATGGAAAAACTACCAACAATATTCACTCAACATGGACTACCTAGAGGTTGTGATGGGTATGGTCCAAAGTTTATCACAGATATAACTGAAATTTTACCCCAACTCTCCATCCATCTTCACCTCCTATAAATCTATAGATCCTACAATATGAAATCTATTAATCTCAATGATTTCTTTAATGTGGTAAACCATCCATAGAATCACTCTAGATAAATATAGGTAAACACCATATAGGATTATAAGGATTGAAAAACATTTATTCTATGTAGTGTAAAACATTATAAATATCAAAACAACATTGAACATGCTACGAAATTAAAACCACGAAAATATAAAATGAATAAAATGTACCTTTCAACAAAAAAGTTTACTATTGATGTCTTCTATTAATGGTTGATGAAGATCACTTTTAATAACCAATATATGATTCCCTCTAAGTTGTATCCATGGATTGGATGAACCACCTGACACATGGGTAGGACCCTCATCATGTTTATGATATATGAGTATCTCTTAGAAGCCTAGTAAGTTGGAGGAAAATATCTTCTAGAAGAAGAGATAATTGGAATAAGGTTTGTGAAAACCTGGTTATACATATCAATGGTTAATGCATACTTTACATAGTAATCAAGATGTTCTTAAGTTGTCTATGGAATTTATTTTAATGTTATATTATATTCAAGTAAAATCCATCAGTTATGAATTTTTCATTACCATAAAACAATTCAACTCCCTTGTGTTTAATCATATGAAATGCTTAATTAATGATAACATGATATTGAAGATAAATCTAAATATTTACACTTAAAATTATAATGCACATATCAATAAAAGATAATATATGTAAATCATACAATATTATTCTTCTCACAACATATTCATATGATATATTCCAATCAGACCCTATGATTAGCTTGAGCAGGAGTTCCTTACTATATCATCTATATTTCACCCTAGGATATGACCAAGTACAAATTATATGTACATGGATTTTAAAGAATATCTCTACTAATATCCCACATACACTAAAGAACTATAGGATTCATCCCCATTTTACTTTTTTTAATGGGTTATGGGTCATTCCCCCTTTATTAAAAAGAAAAAAAAGCCCCTTTCAAAATATGGGAAAAGAGGGTACCTGTTACATGTCCCAACGACCTAGAGTCCTATATTCCTAATAGAAACATGAAATGAAGGTCCTAACATGGTCCAGGGGACCCAAAGACCCTAATTATCATGATGAATGGCTATAAGTATCAACATCTAATGTTTCCATCATCCCGTGAATATCAACACCAACGACGCCCCCCCCCCCAGAAGACCAGAATTCCCAATAGGAAGCATGCATGATGACCATCACTAGTTACTTTATATTATATCATATACAATAATTTATGAAAACACATCAAAAACTCATTTTTGATATCTCCCAAAACACTTCTTGAAATCTATTACCAATTTCACCTTGTATCACATCATATATAACACCCTATTAATATACATCCAAAACTCCTTTCGGATAAACATTAAAACACTTTTAGTGTAGTAATTTGAGTTTCATAAAACTCAATACACATTCAATCAACCAAAAAGTGGCCCATGATGGTTATTTCTATATTTGAAAATATATATTAATTCTTAAATCCATAAATGTAACTAATGATCACTCTCTAGAAAATCCTTAGTTCTACTCAAGAAGAAAAGTGATCTGAAGTGATATCTATCAAACAGATGAATCTCTATGCCTCTGTCCACTAGTTGCATCATTTATAAGTATGATTAATTATATAATCCATATTCCTAAAATTTCTAGTGACCATTGGAAACAAAGTATGTCAATCCCATATATCCTTCTCATACATTCTCGATTATTTGAGTATAGACTAACCATGTTTATGAATGCATCAAAATTCATTAATCTAAGAGGATGATCACATCACATGTTCCTCACATAGGTGGATAAGTATATCATATATACCTTACCTAAATATGGCCCTAAATTTCCTTGATTTATCTTAATAGAAGGCCCAATTTTCATACTTTTCATACAAGAGGACAAATACCATCTTGGTTAGAATCCAACTGATGGTATGATTAGCAACATGACCAAACACCCTTGATTAGCTAATCCTCATAGCTTATGTAAAAAGGTATCAAATTATAAATATTATCATGTTATCTATCGATCCATCCTTATGTATAGTTATTCAATATAAAACATACACACCCATCATTCGAAATACATAGTGTATGAAGCTTCATGTGGTATACACATAAGGTCATCCAGTGCACAAAACATGTTTTATGCCTCATGATCATATTTTGTTTCTGTTTACAAAATCCTAACCAATATAACCTTAACATTTCATTGAAATCTATAATAATCAATGATGATCATTGGTTAAGGATAACTCAAAGTCATGGTTTAAGTGGGTAATTATCATTTCACATTATGTGTATATGCATTCAATATGAATGAATTATAAAATAGAGACAATAGTTTATATGACATGATACATTTCATATTCTTAATATTATTTAATAATTATTAACAAAACCGTATGTAAGAATCTATTTAATAATATCACATATGATAGGCCGCTAAATTATCCATATATTTTCTTCACTTTTAGGGTTTTATAAAACTAATTTAATATCTTTGTAATTCCTACAACTTCTATATGTGACAATCTAATAAAATCCCCACACTAAAAACTAGTGAGTAACATATATGAAGTAATAATGTTTGAATAATATTGAGATTTAGGGATCATATTACTAATATTCAACTCCTTGGAAAAGTATCCAAACTCATTTACATCACAACATTTTATTTTATGATGTTAATAACTTCTATTTTCTACAGAGAACAATTTATAATTTCTTTATAAAAATAATCTTTATAACCTATTTTATAAACTTTTTCCTTGATATATTTTTTATAAATAATATAACTGTTCATATTTATCTTTACCAACATTTCCTAAACTCCATAGGATATAAATATACATTGTTTTTTTTTTTGAGTTTTTGATTAGAATAATTTTATATCTGATAACATTGAACGTCTCTAATTCAAAGAATACTCCCTATATCCTCTTAGTCTTTGTATTCTCTTAAAAATAACATGTTAATATACACAAAATGTTTTATGTTAGGAAATAATTTTTCTTTCCATTAATAGGAATATCTAAAAATAACATATTTTATCCATATCGTATTTGGTATTATATATGGAGTAGTTTTCTAAATTAACACTTTATTCTTTTAAATATGAAATTTTAGGGTAGTTGGAACTATTTACCATGTATTTTAACAAATATCTTAGATAAAATATTGTATCCCTGATAAAACTCCTTTTATAAATATCCCTTTTTCAAAACATGTAGCATTGAATCATTCATGACAATGTGTATCAAAATAATCATCTCATTTATTGAAAATATTTGATAGTTTACAATAAAATTTCTTATCTTATAAGAAGTAAATAAGATGACAATAACAAAATATTCATTTTGATCCATTTGATATTTAAATAACATACCACATCCAAGTCTTTGAAGTGACAACCCATTACTCCATCGGTTGAAAAGAAATTGTTAATCTATAATATTTATTTTTTTTATCAATTTTGTATTATTTTATAATTATAATAACTTTGAGATATGCAATTGGTTTCATTTACCATTAAACATATAATAATTGAATAATATTATATTAATAAATAACATGGACACTCCACAGAGTTTCTTGTAGAACTTAAAGTATCTTTGATAGTTCCTTCTCCAATGTATCAGTTTACTATAATGAAAGAACTACCCTTCCTTCCATTTCTTCATTTTAGACGATGGTGTGGACTCTCTATGAACTCTATTCTTTCCCTTGTAGACAAAAAAAATTACTCTTCATTTTTCTTCCATTATTATGGAACTTGATCCTAGACCTACCATGTATAACTTAGCTATTACCAATAAACTAGAGAGATTGTTTAAAATTTCTTTGAACACATTTATATTGTAATTCATAATGAAACATGGGAACCTTTATAGTATTGATTGTATATGAATTTTATGGCTAGATTAAGTCTAGGAGGTGATCCATTTCTCTCAAATTCATTGACATAGACAAACATATTGAGTGCATCAGTAGAGACTAATGTACCTTCTACTATTTTTCCTCAAAAAGATAGCCTTTACACCATATACCACCTATTAATTACTTGTTCCTAATAGAGCCTTTTCAGTTTTTCTATTATCTTATATGAATCTATGTTTTCACATTGCTTTTGAAATTTGTGATCCATGGTCAAAATAATTAGAGTAGGGATATCTATTTAATCCTTTAGATACTTATCATAATAATTTTTTTCTACTTTTGTAATGGATTCACTAGTTGGTTTCCTAGGAATGGGTTTCTCTAAGTCATAAAACATTACAACTTTCTTAAGAACTATTCTTAAGTTATAGTACCAGTCCAAGAAATTACTCATGTTATGTTTTTTTATCCAATATAGACCTTAAATTTAAGGGAAAATATATTAATGATTCTATTGAATATACAATACAATCTATTATCATATCAGTATCATATATGACATTAATTTAATAAGGAATTTTATTAAATGTACTCCAACTAAAATGATGAACCCTTTTAGAATTATAATTTACCAATAAGTGATTTGAAATCTGTATTTCACTAAACTTTGAATCTAATTATAATTTCCCCCATCGCTTAGATATTTTGCTAGGTCATCATGCTAATTATATCATATATGATTCTTGGATAGTTAATGTAACGACCCAAACATTTATTAATTAAAATTCCTCTTGATCTAATTAAATGACTTATTATGGAAGATGGTTATATAACATATGCACTTCCTTGGTTTTATGTTTTTGGATTTTAAAATACCGTTAATAATTTTGACCATTTCTAATATAGTCGTTAAATAGTAATCACATGATTAGTATAAATATAGGGCTTTAACAAATCCAATTTACTCAGAAAAAGGAAGTGATGGCATCGTCTAGTAGAATTGCCTTGTAAGAAGCCCATTTTTCAGAGCTCAGAAAGGAGGTGGCATCATTGGGCTTCTCTCTTGACCAAGAAAAAATCGTGCTTCAACACGTTAAACTCGAATAGAACTACCTACGGTAAAAGTGAAAGTTGATAGCGATTACCACCCAAGCGATGTTATCTTGGCCAACACAAGAGATTGCCACCATCTCACACCTTAACCTTCGGTCTTATGTGGGTGTTATAAGGGGTTATTTAATGAGACCTTTGTACTATGATTATTTATATTATTTTTTTATAGAGAATATAAATTCATTTTATTATTTTTACTTTGTAAACAGTTTTTAAAGCAAAAATAGCATTTTTTTAGTTAACTAAGAAATATATTTAGATGAATAAATGGCTTTTTGAATTAAATAATATTTTAATAAAATATTATAACTAAATTACTTTTTATTAAATATAAATGACCATATAATTATTATGAATACAATGGTGATTTTTATTAAGTTTTAAATGTTTCTTTTGTCAAAACCCATGAATTTTTTATAAATTTCGGTTTTTATTTTAAAAGTAAAAAAATTAAAATATTTAGAAAAATATTTAGTTAAAATTAATATTATTTTTGGAATTAGGACATTGAAATTATCCATTTGTGAATTCTTCATAATATTCTGAGATAGTCGAATGTTTTGGATAAAAATTTAATACCGTTTAAATATATATTGTGTTTTATGACATCATAATGACCCAATAGTGATGTAATGATACACTATAAACATTATTTTTGGCCAATATAGGTTTTAAAGTTAAAATAATATGATTTTAGGTTTTTTTATTTATTTTAAAAAGCTTTAGTGGACCCTCTAAGACTTATAAAACATTTTATCTTTTTAAATAGATCTCCTTGAGAGTGTGACTCACCTCCACATAAGAAAGCCTAATATTTTAGGAAGTTCGTCCATTGGCCTTATAAAATAATTTTTTCCACTCCCTTTTGGGAAAAACCATGGGAAAAACCATGGGTTGTTTTTTGGTTTTGATTAGTTTAATTTGTGGTGGCCAAAACCAAAATAATAATGAATTCCCTCTCTTTTCCTCTATAAATCCACCTAAGCTCCCACTTACTCTTCACTAAAAGCCTTTGGATCTCGACCAACCTATTCCATAATCTCTCTAAAATCCTCCCAAGTCTCCCTGATCTCCCAATAATCCTCTCTCATGCATCTCCCAAGCCTTTGGGATTATACTTCCTAGTAATAGATTTCTTGCTTCCTTATTTATGTCCAAATTTCCTTATATTTGTATGCCTTTTTATTTTCAATTAAAAATTTTGGCTTATGACTTAGAACCTCACCAATACTTCATTACATATTTTTTAATTATGATATATCCCTTTATATTTCATCTATTCCTTCCATGTATACTTGTTACCATGCCGAAATTCCAAAAGGGGTTTCTTCTTTCCTTATTTATGTCTAAGTTTCCTTATATTGTTACGCATTTTTATTTTCAATTACAAATGTTGGGGTATGATTTTGAACCTACCCTATACACCCCTAATTATGTTTTAATGATTATAGGCTCATTTATCTCTCATTAATTCCTCCCATGTACACACATTGCAAAGCTGAAATTCCATAAGGAATTCCTTCCATTCTTATTTTTACCAGAGTTTCTTTATGTTGTAATACACAATTTTATTTCAATTAAAAATGTTGGGGTATGATTTTAAAACTATATTATATTCCCCTCACAATGTTTTAAATTATTAAAGACTTATTGCTCTCTCATTAATTCCTCTTATGTACACCCATTACCATGCCGAAATTCCATAATTAATTTCTCCCTTCTCATTCACATTCAAGGAATTATTTTGTATTATTAATCTAATTTCCATTAAATTTGTTGGGAAATGTATCTATATGACCCCCCTTACTGTCCATTTCATGTAAATATGATGATACATACCTTTATCTCTCATCAACCATTTTTATGAATTCTTTTGTCACGTCGTTATATTGCTGAAATTGCACCGCGATTTTTCTAAAGCCGAAGTAATTATGTAGTGAATACCATGACCATTTATCCATAAAATACATTAAAATTTATGAGAATTTACTTATTGATTATAGAGTTTTATTAATTCCACATTCCTTTATCATGGAATAAATTATTATGTTTAATGAAACCATGTTCTATGATCCATGTGGCACACTTATGCATTAAAAAAGAAATGTTTAAGAAGGGTGTGCCCTGATAGCACTCCAATGCATTGGGTAAAGATTAGTATTAGGATACATCAAGTGCAATGAGGTTTTAATCATGATAATTCAAGTTCAATGATGTTTTACTCATTTTCCTTGTGCAATGAGCCTTAGTTCATGCTAATACCATGTTATGTGTTTTTTGTCACATTTCTATGTTATGATAATCGTGTTATATCATGCCTTTATGTTCATGTTTCTATTATGCTCCATTGATATGAATATTACCAAAAAAATATTTCATTATTCATGTTATGCCTTTTTTACTCCCTTACTGGGATTTATAGCTCACCCTTTTGTTATGAATGTCCTTGGGTTATCCCATGTCATGCTAAGTATGAAGGAATGTTGTGGTCATGTAAGAGAAGTTTTCAACAAAGATGTTGTGTTTTATGTTCTATGTTGTTATGTAATGTTCCTAAGACACAAATAAAACATAACTCTCAATATTCTATGTTGAATAAATTGAATATTTTTATGTAATAAATAATGTATATGTGTGTAATAAAGATCAGGGTTTTTATAGTTGGTATCATAGGATGGGTTTAGTTATTTTTGGGATTATGATTAGAAAACCCTAGAGAAAGCCTTAGGGATAAGACTATGTATAATAAAAACATACCTAAGTTTTAGTGAGTATTGAGTAAGTGGTTTATCAAGAAAATACATCCATGTTGGGATATGAGAAGGTAGAGGCAGCTCTAGAATAGATTTCCCTAGGAGTGGAAACTCCGATAAGGAGTTTTGGGCTTGACCCAGGGTATCCTAGTACATGAAAAAGGGTCTTTCTGCACTCTTGGTTAAGACAATCCCGGGGGATATTCTTTTGTAAATTAACAAGCTTAGTATGAACCATTGTTAATGGAATAAAAAAATTCCCCTAAGAATGTATGTTGGGAAGTAGATCACAAATAACATATTTTGAAGCCTATAGATTCATATGTTAAGGAAATAAAAGTAACTTATAAGTCATCCATTTTTTGTACTTGGATTACCCTTTATGTGTTACCCCTAATTTTCATTTTATTCCAGCAAATGTTTGGTAATAGGAGGACCTGGGATAACAACTGATGTGAAGATCAATGTGATGATTGTTCTAATGAGATGCCCAATCCAATGGGAGTGGGAATCGTGAACTTTATCACGATAATATCTCAGTTAATTCAAGAATTTAATAGAATCATGGTTCAATAGGAATGTTAAACCCACCTAATAATGAACAAGTCACAATCGAGAGCTTCATGAGAGAAATTCCTCCTAGTTTTAATGGATCATATGATCCCTAAATTTCCAAAAAAATGGATCAACTCTATTGAAATGATCTTTTAAATCCTTCAATGTTCCGAACAAGAGAACGTTCTTATAGCTGGTTATCGTGTGGAGGGTGAAGTCGATCAATGGTGGACATTGATCAAAAATATGAATCTTGAGGAGCATATTGAGGTGTTTTAATGGATGGATTTTTGGAAAATGGTTTTTGATAAATATTTTCCCCACACCCTCTGACTTAAGATGTAAAGGGACTTCCTTTCCCTCAAGAAAAATGATGACCAATACATCATAGCATACAAGGAAAACCTCACAAGGCTTGCACGATACACCTCATGCTTTGTCGTTACCCTCGAATGCAAGTTTGACCATTTCTTTGGTGGGCTGAAACCTAACCTACAGAAATCTTTGGTGATCCGTGACTTCGATAGCTATGAGGAAATTGTCTGATGTGCCCTCAAGGTCGAAATGGAGATTGTAGAATCTCAGGGGTATCAATGGGATATGAAGCCTAAGGTGGACTTCAATTCTGAAGTTCTGATGGAGAAATCAAATGATTGTAATAAAATACCACACCCTACATGACAAAGGTGAGGAAATAAGCACCCCGAAAAATTCCTAAAGGGGACGTGGAAATTCTTTAGGTATGGAAGGGAAGGGAACCTATCTATTAAATACCAACAAGAAAAAGCTGAGGTTTTGAGAGATTAGAGGAACGCTCTGTTCGACCCTCAATGCATTGTTCATTGATTCAACTACAAAGAACCAGGTAACTATGAAAATCAGTTCCTTAAGCCAAGGGTTTTCGAAGGCAACTAACAACGTCCATGACAGGAAGGGCGATCTTTTTCCATAACTACCATCGAAGTAAACCCTGAAAATTAAGTGGTGATAGGTACTCTAGTTATTCATTCCAGAAATGTGAATATATTTTTTGATTCTAGTTCTACGCATTCTTTTGTATCCTGAAATTTTAGTATAATAATCCCAACACCACCACAAATCATGGAAGTAATGATGTCAGTGAGTACGGTAAATGGGTAAATCATTTCATCCCATGAATATAACTCCTCCCCGATCAAAATATGTGGATTTAACTTTCCAAAAAACATCATCATACTCCCTTTAGTGGAATTTCATGTAATTATCAGCATGGATTGGATTTCCTTATATAGATCCAACATAAATTTATGTGAGAGGTAAATCACTCTCTATATGGAGAATCAACCCCTCAATCTATACAATTTGAAGGAGGGAGATAAATTTCCATTAGCACCATCATCTCAAATGTCGATATTACTTCCCTATGATCATACGTATCAGGCATAGGTGATTGAGTCTAAGGAAGCAACCATCCTTGAATACGTGCATATTGTGAGGGATCTCAATGATGTGTTTCTCAAATAATTGCTCTATCTTCCTCTAAAAGAGATGTTGAATTCTCAATTGACCGTATACCTGGGTTGTTACCAATATCAAAGACTCTATATATAATGTCTATTGTGGAGGTTGAGGAGATGAAGAAACAATTACAAGAGAATCTGGATAAAGGGTTTTTATGCCCAAGTGCTTCACCGTGGGGTGCACCCATCCTCTTCATCAAGAAGAAGTATAGGTCAATGCGAATTTTCATTGATTATCGCGAGCTCAACAAAATCATGATAAAGAACAAGTATCCACTTCCAAGAATTTATGACTTGTTCAATCAGCTAAATAGAGCACAATACTTTTCCAAGTTGGATTTTTGGTCATGATATTAGCAAGTAAGGGTAAAGAAAGAGGATATCCCCAAGACTGCTTTTCGTATCAGTTACGGTCACTATGAATTCATAGTAATTCCTTTCGGACTCACTAATTCTCCTAAAATCTTCATGGACATGATGAATATATTCTTTAGAGATTACCTAGAAAAAATTTTGGTAGTCTTTATAGATGATATTATAATATACTCCAAAACCTAGAAGGAGAATGAGGAGCATCTAAGCACTGTACTAGAGACCTTGCGAAAGGATAAGCTCTTTGAAAAATATAGAAAGTGTGAGTTTTGGTTGAAGGGGGTATCTTTCTTGGGTCAAATCATAACAAGTAATGGGATATCAGTGGATCCCTCTAAGATAGCTGCAATATAGGGATGGTTGAGGCCAACATCGTTAACGAAAATCCATAGCTTCCTAGCGTTAGCCGGATATTATCATCGATTTGTGAGAAATTTATCATGGTTGTCCAACCCCCTTAACATGCTAACTCTAAAGGGAGTGAAGTTTTCTTGGAGTGATTAATGTGAATAGAGCTTCAAGGATTTGAAATGGAGGCTTATCACTACACTCGTTCTCACTTTACCCACAAGTAGAGAACTTTTTGTGGTATTCAGTGATGCTTCGAATAAGGTCTTGGGTTGTGTGTTGATGGAAAATGAAAAATTCATTGCATATTCTTTATGGAAATTGAAATATCATCAGAAAAAGTATCCAACACATGATCTGGAGTTGGCTGCACTAATATTTTCTTTGAAAATTTAGCGGCATTACCTCTGTTGGGGGAAGTGTGAAATATACATGGATCACAAAATCGTCAAGTATATATTCACACAGAAATAGTTAAACATGCTCCAATGAAGATGGTTAGATCTGATCAAAGACTATAGTTTCTCAATCCATTACAACCCTTGGAAAGAGAACAAGGTGGTAGATTATCTATGTAGAAAGGACCCAGAAATTCTACCATTGATGAGAATTTAAAAAGATCCAATCTTCTTTGATTTGATGAAGATGGACATGGGAATAATAAAGAAGGAAACATCATCAATCCTTTCACAAATGATTGGTCGACCGTCTCTTTTAGAAACCTTAAAGGATGCTCAAAAGGATGATGTGGGACTTCAAAAGGATGTGGAAACTATCAGAAAAGGGAAATCCTTGGAGTTAAATGTCAATGAATAAGGAATTGTGATATTTGGGTCAATATTATGTGTTCCATGAAATCCGGATTGAAAGAAGGAACTTTTGGATGATGTACAAAGATAAAATTTCTTAATTAACACAAGAAACAGAAAGATTTATCGAGATCTCCAAGAGCATTATTGGTGGGATAACATGAAGAAGGAGATCACTGAGTATACATCAATGTTACTGGTATGTCAGTAAGTGAAGGGTGAGAGGAATAAGTCTAAGGGGATGATGTAACCATTACCCATACCAACATGGAAATGGGAGAACATCACTATGGACTTTATCACCAAACTTCCGAAGATATCCAAAGGAAACAACGCCATCTGGGTTTTTGCGGATCATCTTAAAAAGACTACACACTTCATTGGAATTTGGGAGGAGTTCCCAATGATTCAACTGGCAGAGATATACATCAGAGACGTGGTAATTCTGCATGGAGTACCATTATCGATTCTATCTGATCAATATACAAGATTCACCTCTATGTTTTGGAAGAGTCTTCAACATGATATAGATACTGAGCTGAACTTCAGTACAATTTATCATCCTCAAACTGATGGACAATCTGAGTGGAATATCCAAAAACATGAGGACATGTTGAGAGTGGGCTCAATGGGCTTCAAAGGAGTATGGGATCAACATCTTCCCCTAGTTGAGTTCTCATAAAACAACAGTTTCTACTCAAGCATCCAAATGGCTACTTATGAAGACCTATATGGGAAGAGGTGTAGAACACTGGAATATTGGGATGAAGTTGGGGAGAGAAAACTATTAGGTCCAAAAATGGTCGAAGAAAGGGTGGAGAAGGTTAATACCATTCAGTATCACATTAAAGCTGATCAAAGTTAAAAAAATCTCTATGCTGATAATCATCAATGTGACCTAGAGTTTGATTTCAGAGACATAGTATTCCTCCACATATCACTGTCAAAGAGGCTTCTGAGATTCAGGAAGAAGTGAATTCTTAGTCCAAGGTACATTGGCCCTTTCTAGATCTTTGATCGCATTGGAGTAATTTCCTATCGACTAGCACTCCCATCGAACCTATCTCAAGTAAATTATGTATTTCATGTATCACTCTTGAGGAAGTACATACCTGAACCATCACATGTACTTAATCCAGAGGTGGTGCCATTGGATAATGACCTCTCCTATGAAGATAATCCGGTGAAGATCATAGATCATAGGTAAAAAGTTCTACGAAATAAGACAATGCCCCTAGTTAAGGTGTTGTGAAGAAACCAAAACTTTTAAGAGGAGACATGAGAATCAGAGGAACTGATGAAGTAGAGTTACCCGCATCTATTTTATGGTGGGAAAAGGAAATTTAAAGGGTGAAATTTCTTAAGGGGTATGATTGTAACGACCCAAACTTTTATTAATAAAAATTCCTCATGATCTAATTAAATTTTTTATTTGGTGAGATGGTTATAAAACAAATGCAGTTCCTTGGTTTTATGTTTTTGGATTTTAAAATACAATTAAGAATTGTGATCATTGCTAATATAGCTGTTAAATAGTGATCACATGATTAGTATAAATATAGGGCTTTAACATATCCAATTTACTCATACAAAGGAAGTGATGGCCTTATCCTGTAGAATTTCCTCTTACAAAGCCCATTTGTTGGAGCTCGTAAAGGATGTGGAGTCATTGGTCTTTTCTCTTCAATAATCCTAAGCCAAGATTCAACATGTTAACCTCAAACCAAACCTCTTACGGGAGAATTAGAAGTTGATAGATATTTACACCTGAGCGATCTTATCCAATCCAACCCAAGAGTCTGTCACTATCACACACCTTACCCTTCGGTCTTATGTGGGTGTTATAAGTGGTTATGTAATGATAACCTAGTACTATAGCCATGTACATTATTTTTTTTATAGAGAATATATATTCATTTTATTATTGTTACTTTGTAAATATTTTTCAAAGAAAAAATTGCATTTTTTAGTTAATTAAGAAATCTATTTTGATGAATTAATGTATTTTTTAATTATATAATATTTTTTAAAAAATATTATCATTAAATTAATTATTATTAAATATAAATTACTATATAACTATTATAAATATAATTGTGATTTTTATTAAGGTTTGAAAGCTAGTTTTTTCAAAACCCATGAATTTTTTATAAATGTATTTTTGTTTATTTTTAAAGTAAAAATTCACATATTTAGAAAATTATTTCAATAAAATGAATATTATTTTTGGAATCAAGACTTCAAAATTATCCAGTAGTGAATTTTCATAATTTTCAGAGATAGATGAATTTTGGGGTAAAAATTAAATACCGGTTAAATTTATAATATGTTTTATGACATCATAAGGACCCAATAGTGATGTAATAAAAAATATAAACATTTTTTTTGGCCAATATATATTTTATCATTAAAATAATGTGATTTTAGGTTTTTTTTTATTTATTTTACAAAGCTTTAATGAACCCTCTAAGACTTATAAAACATTTTATATTTTTAAATTGATTTTCTTTGAGAGTGTGACTCACCTCCACATAAGTAAGCCTAATATTTTAATAATTTCGGACATTTTCCTTATAAAATAATTTTTTCCACTCCCATTTCGAATAACTCATTGGAAAAATCATGGTTTGGTTTGTGTTTTTGATTAGTTTAATGAGTGGTGGCTAAAACCAAAATAATAAAGAATTCCCTCTCTTTTCCTATATAAACCCACCCAAGCACCCACTTCCTCTTCACTAAAATCATTTTAATCTCAACAAACCTCTGTTATCCCCTATATAGAATCCTCACAAGGTGCCTCATGCTCATGATAAGCCTCTCTCAATCCCCTCCCAAGACTTTGGGATGACACTTCTAAGTAAGGGATTTCTTCCTTCCCTATTTATGTCTATGTTTCCTTATATTGTCATGCCATTTTATTTTCAATTAAAAATGTAGGGGTATCATTTCTAACCTCCTATATACTAACCTCCTTATGTTTTAATGATTATATACCCCTTTCTCTTTCATCTATTCCTTCCATATATACTTGTTTCCATGCTGAAATTCCATAAGGGATTTCTTCCTTCTTTATTTATGTCCAAGTTTCCTTATATTGTTATTCCTTTTTATTTTCAATTGAAAATGTTGGGATATGATTTTTAACCTCCCCTATAATGCCATACTTATGTTTTAATAATGATATAACCCTTTCTATCTCATTAATGTCTCCCATGTAGACATGTTTCAATGCTGAAATTCCTTTAGGGATTCCTTCCTTTCCTATTTTTACCCATGTTTTTTTATGTTGTAATACCATTTTTATTTTAATTAAAAATGTTGAGGTATTATTTATCACCTCCATTATATTACCCTACTTATGTTTCAAATGATTATAGACCTATTTCTCTCTCATTAATTCCTCCCATGTACACATGTTACCATGCCGAAATTCCGTAGGGAATTTCTCTCTTCTCATTCACATTCAAGCAATTATTTTTTATTATGAATCTAATTTCAATTACATTTTTTGGGAAACGTATCTATATGACCCCCACCCCCCCCCCTTACTTTCCATTTCATGTACATATTATGAGACACCCCTTTCTATCTCATCAAACATTTTTATGAATTCTTATGTCACGCCGTTATGCTTCCAAAGTTACACCATGACTTTTCTCAAGACAAAGTCATTATGTAGTGAATACCATGCCCATTTCTCCATCATGGGTATTCACCCTTATGAAAATTTACATAATGATTGTATAGTTTCATGTATGAATTATTCATTCCTTTATCATGGAATAAATGATTATGTTTAATGAAATCATATTGTATGATCCATGTGGAACACTTATGCATGAAATGAAATGTTTAAGATAGATGTGCCCTGATAGCGCTCCAAAATATTAGGTAAATATTAATATCATGATACGTCAAATGAAATGAGGGTTTAATCATTCTAATTCATGTGCAATGAGGGTTTTCTCTTTCCCCATTTTCAAAGAGCCTTGCCTCATGATAATACCTTGTTAAGTGTTATTGCCACATTTCCATGTTATGATAATCATGCTATATGATGAATTTATGTTCATGTTTCTATTATGATCCATTGATATGCCAATTTCCTAACATGTATTTCATTTTTCATTTCATTCCTTGTTTACTCCCTTACTTATCTTTATAGATCACCCTATTCTTATGCATGTCCTCAGGTTATCCCATGCAAATCTAAGTACGAAAGAATGTTGTGGTCATGTAAAAGAAGTTTTAAATAAAGATTTTGTGTTTTATTTTCTAAGAGGTTATATAATATTCTTAATCCCCAATGACACTATATCTCTCGATCTTCTATGTCGTATCATGTGAAGATTTTTATGTAATAAATTATGTTTAAGTGTGTAATAATGATTAGGGTTGTTATAGTTAACTAGACCACTCTTTTCCCAACTTATATGTGGATAATCCCAACTTTATTATTTTTTTAACCAAATAATATTAGGGCTTCTAAATTAAGTGTGGACCAAATAAAATTTATAAAACAGGTACATGATCCTATTTGGTCCACCCATTACTTATTTTCCTTACATAAGATAATCCAAGGGCACATGGATATATCATGACCTACCCGGTTAGATGATCGAGGTCTTAACAAGTGTTTTATTAGGAATGAATGTAACAATTAGTATGTTTAATGGGATTTAATATCCCCATATAACATCATTTTATCAATTTTACATGTATTAATGCTTTTAATAATTTATTTTTGGAATCTGGTTCCTTCAACTAAATCAATATGTTTAAACCCAATTGATGTGTAGCTCTTTACATAACCCATAGTTTATATTACTCACCAAAATTAAAAACCAAATATATACATACATATAAAAATGTATCTTATGATTAATGTGTATAGAAATATTTCATGTAATTTATTATAATCATATAAAATAAACAATCCCACCAAGAGTAATCATGGAGTGACAGATATACAACAATCACATTTTTAGATAAGGAATAAGCCCTCCATGCTAGTGAGAAGTCCAACCTAAGGATACTTTACTCAAGAGAAACCTCATTTCACTCATAATTATAAAACATAATATTTAATGACTATAACCAACATTTAAATTCAATATCATAACCAAATACAATCCAAATTCAAGGTAAAATAAAACAAAATAAATTATCATACCTACTATGTAGCTCTTTATATGCATGTATGGAAATATATATAAGGAATTTAATAATTTAAACTAAAACATACATCAATCCATAACATAACTATTATATTCATGAATAAAGTAAAAAAATATGCTAAAAAATAATCAATTTAAAATTTTGAACATGTGACAAAAAACTAATGAACAATTCATAAATAAAGTAAATTATAAGAAATTTCTAATTTCGTAATGCACTCTAGAAGTTCCATAATTATATATATATATATATATATACTTTATATTTATTCCAAATATTAAATCCTTAATATTGTAATTTTAAATGGTTTTTATTTCAAATATATAACATTATATGTAATATAAACATTTTATATTCTATTCCTACTATGTAAACAATTTACATAATCTAAATGTCGTATATTTATCATTATTTAAAATATTCAAAACACTTTTTCATATAGGTTAAATAATATCTAAAATAAATCCCTTAATTTTAAAAAATAAAATTAACTATTATTAAAAATTCATAATACAATATAAAACCATTTATATTTCATTTTATTTTATAATTTATAAAAAATTTATAAATTACACTTATAATTTCCATATGAAAAATTTATATCAAAATTAATAGTCATGCCATATAATTAAAATATGTATTTCACATTAACAACTAATAATATGGAATATTTATTTAATAAATGCTTCATAAAAATTTATTAAATAATTGTAAAAAAAATTATAATTGATTAATTTTAGACATTTTATAAATTATCTTAATATCCAAAAATATCTTCTTCCAAAATTTATAAACATTTTTCAAATTATAAAAAACAATTCATAATTGAAATTTAGAAAATTAAAATTTTTCTTCCATATGAAAAATAAAAATAAATGAATATCATAATATACATTAGTTGTGGTGAAGTGCTCAAAATCCATTTTAGTGCTATAAATAATATTTTAGGATTTATAATTGGGATAGAGATATGACAAGTGGGTCAATGTCACCTTAACCAAGTTATCTAGGCATTCAAAATTTATGACTAGCTTGTGTAATTTTAATCTAGTGTCTAGAAATCATAATTTTCAACATGAATCATGCATAATATAAATCCAACAGTTCTACAAAATTGCATGAAATAATATGTGGTCTACGTAATGGTAATACTTTAGTACCTATAAAACTATCACTTATATTATGTTTCAAGATTGCCTTAGTGATACGAGGCTCTATTTTGATCTACATGGTTCAGTGTTATCACATTTTTTTATTGAGTCATGTTGCAAATTATAACATGAAAATAACTGAATGGTTCATTGTGTCACCTACTACGATAACACATGTCACAAACTAACCCAGGTCAACCCCAAACTGGTCACCCGAGTAAGCCTGTGACAAGTACCAAAGGGCGTTACTGATCTATACAGGCTAGAAACTATTATTGGGGAAAAATATAAAGTAGTTGGGAATGATTTAGTCTAGGAAATATAGATAAATAAATGAAAATAAAATGAACAAACTGGAAGCCAGAATAAAAATAAACTAAGTATCGAAACATACCTCAAGTGACCACGTGGGTCACCACAAAACATAAAACCACACTCGTTCTAAGAGAGACCCAAATAAGAGGAACCTGAAACTGAAAAATAGAGTATGTGTGAGCACTAAGACGCCCAGTAGGAATACTAAGGATAAAAAACTCCCTATGCCCTTACTTCTAAAAAGAAACCAAAAACATGCTATTTTGAAGATAATACATAATAAAATAATGTCTTTCATTGTTTTCAAATTCATGTCACAAGTTTACATTATTAAGGAAAGTGATTCTATTCCACTATATTTTAAAAATAGTTTCCATGCATTCATTAACATTCCAAAATGAAAGGAAAACAGTTTAAATTAAAAACAAGGATTTTACAAAGAAGTAGATATGCTTGAAATAACTAAGATAGAAACATTTAATAAACACCGTGTCATAAACTAGTACTGTGGTCAATCCCTATAGGTAGCTGGAAAGAATAGAGCACTAGAAACCTCATACCTCGGTGAAACGTGTCTTAGAAACCAATACCATCAATGTTCTCATGCAAGAGACACTAGTAGGGGACACCCCCATACCCTAATAGTCCCCAATCATCGTAATCATTTAGTTGGTGTTGTAATTGTCAATCCTGATAGATTAAACCGGGATAAACCACTTCTGAATAATCTAGCATACTGGTCCTAGTCTACCTTCCTAGGTGGTTGGGGTTACCCATGTTCTCTATTTATAATGGTGGTGAGTTTTTATCAAGAAAACATATATAAACATATCAATTTATTTATCTAAAAACTCGTTCACCATCCCACCAATCATCTCCCTCGTTAAGATCATTCCCCTTTTTATATCACACAATAATGCACAAGCCTCAACACTAGGCACATATCACAAATCTCATACTAACACTTACATCACATTTCTAAAACTAGGGGGAATGCCTAAGGAGGGTTTTTCCACTTTTGCAAACCATTCTCAAAGTGAAAAATGGGCCTCATTGCTTTACAAGGAATATATTTTCTTTAGAAAATATGTTCACCCATCCCTTTTATTTTTTAAAATCTATTTGAAATCCCAACTAGAAAACAAAATCACCAAAACATTTAAAACAAACTTGATACAACACCTATGTTGAAGCAACCAATTTTTGAAAGATAATTTACCATTTAACCTTGAATTTACACCAAAACACATGATCTTACTAACTTATGAAATCATAAAATTTCTCCTTTTTAAAATCATACAAGAACCCATTTTCAATCAAAATCAACTTTCACTACTAACATACACGCCAAAAATTTTGGGAAAAACCCGCCACACACCCAAAATCATTTTATAAACCTATTTTAATGATATATCATTTAAGATTGATGGAGAAATAGAAATGTAATAAATTTTCCAAATCAAGTTTGAGAGAATCTATAAACAAGAAAAACATAGTTTGAAAAATTATACAAATTATGAAAAAAAAAAATGCAGAACCATTTCTAACTATCACAACCATATCATATAGCTTATACTTATACTACATAAATATAAAACATATTACTAAAACAATAAAGAAAATATTTAATTCAAATTAAAGGGTTAGGAATAGGGGACCTACGTATGGGTGGAACCAGCCTGAACTTTCAGAACTTGACTCTTTTTAAATAGAATTTGATGCTCCCTCACTAAGAATATGCACTTTCACATACATATAAGGACACCTATCCCCTATGCACACACCTGCATGGCCATGAACATATGCAAAGGGATCCTCACATATATTCTTATATGAATATACTAGTCTCCACTCACCTATGCATGTATCTTATATATATATATATGAACACCTTTCCCAATTTCTGTATTTCACTACCATGGGTGAATTTAAACATAATGGGGGAACCTACATATATATATACTTACCTATGAAAACACAAGTGAGTCTACATAGAAATGATGACTCAAAAGTAGAAATTAGGGACCACGCACTACACATTAATTTCATGGAACCTGAAAACATCTTTAGATCATCATATAACAAGCGTGAAACCTACAGACAACATAAAATCCATACCTCGGATGGAGTCGGTGAACTGAAACAACATTGCACAATATAACACACCTAAAATTAAATACCAGAGACTCATAAATTACATAACCCCAAAATATAAACTAAGGGACAATGTATAATAAAGGAAAACCATACCTGAAATCATTGCTGGGAGAATCGAATCGAATCGAACCAATTCACCTTCAACAGAAGTTGTAGGAACACATGTGAATGGGTCCCAAGAGATCATTCACTCACCCTATCGAAGGAAGAAACACAAAATGCATCAACTCTAAACCTAGGGTTTTTGGTCGAACGGATCGGGCGATGAAGGGAGATAAAGATGCCAAAATGATGGAGGAGAGGAGAGAATATAACCTTACCTTAAAGAATCAAAGGAAATCCATGAATAAATTGAAATAAAACTTTCATATAAGGAGGGGTATTAAGGGATGCATGTGTGCTGCAGGGCCTCGACCAGGGGGTTGCATCACACTATAGGGAGGTGTGCAGTGTGGTGGAGGTCGTGGCTAGAGCGACATGCCTCAAATTGGGGGTTTAGCCATGGAGGCGATTTGTAGAGGGGTCATGCACTACAGGAGGGATCTTGGGGGGATATTCAAGGGTGAATAAGGAGACCCCTGTAGGTTTTCTACAAAAAAATATAACCTAATATAACTGAAAACTAATAATAATGACAATAATAATAATAATAAAGGAAAAATATTAGTAATACTAATAATAATAACAATAATATTAATAACTTAATAATAATAATAATAATAATAATAATCCTTATCATCTTACTAATAATAATAACATTCACATTAATAATATGATTATTATTGTTATTATAATTATAAATTCTATTAATTTTTATCCCATTTATGATATTTTATTTTATTTTTCATTTTAACATTATTTTATTTTCAAAAACAGGTAGACAACATGGTGACCTGGGCAAAGCCGTAGGGTTCTCAAACCATGCTATGCCCACGCGCCAGATACTACCAAGCCCAAAATGCCCATTTCCAAATAAAAACTCAAAACAAATTCAAACTAGGATTCAACCCGCTCAAACACACAACAAAATAAGACCAAGGATGAATAAAATAATTAAATTAAAAGAGATTTTTTGGATTAGGGTATGACAATTCTCCCCACCATGACACTTTATACCCCAAGAAAGTCTCAAAAGACTCGGTTGGTCAAAGCACAGATCACGACGCAACGATTCTGAAAATAGTACCTTGATCATTTAAGGACTGAAATATGAGAACTCACTCAGTATCCAAAGGAATAGTCAATAAGATCCCAAGACTTGAACCAATTAAATGAGAGGACTGATATTGAGGAACCCTCGTCTCCAAACAAAACCAAAACATGGAACCCCCTGACCCCTAACATAGAAATTACCAAAGCTCGGTGGAACGTCCATATACATTCATCAAAGAAACCCATTACCCCGACTAAATAATTACCACATTCAGTGTCGGGTGGAACAAGATAAATGATTACCCCATCAGGATCTCTTTGAAGGGAAATTTTCCCTTGGGTTCATTTCATGATGGTCTCCCCACAATATTAGGATTTGGTCAAACATTGACCCTTCCAAATTGAAACAGATCAAAAAACAAAACCCAACTCCTGACACCTACGAGACTGGGGATGGGTCTCCCCACCATTTTATGAACAAAATAACACATAGAGATCAGACCTTCTATCACGAACCCACTAGCACAGACTGATTCCCAACACAAGAAAAGTGGGTACCCAACAGAAGGAACCTGAAAAAAACACCGATTTCCGACCCATCACTCCCTCAATACATGACCACCTCCAATAGGTAACATCTAAAACCCAAAACTATTAAAAATGATTAAAATACACTCAAAAATTTATATCCCATGATACATAACCATTAAAACTTAAATAAAGAGGCCATCGGGACTTTCAAAACAAAATTTCCAAAATAAAAGCAACATGAAAGGATAATTCAACTGGTGTCCTATCCGAAGTCAGAGATAATAAGTTATATTTGCATTCTACCCACACCTAGTGACTACCTGAATGCATTAAAATCTTCACTCTGGGACCTATGGCTAGAGTAATTTTGTCTTGAATCATTTACTGCACTGTATCCAGGAACTGACAACCTCCAACCAAGGATTCATCCTCTAGAAACAAAGCTTACATAACTTTTTCACATCCACAACCTCAAGAGGCATTAAAAGGATTATGGAAAAGGGGCTGAGAGTTCCCAATGGAAAAAAAATTAAAAGAAATGAGTGTGTGGAGATTATATCGAGAAAAAGGGAGTGATGAGGGAGACACTCCAGGAAAGGGTTCCATTGGTTCACACTCCTCACCAGATGGGGAACCTTTCACAAGCACCTCAAGAAACTAAAACTCATTCTATCAAAGTCCACCCATTTTTTCTAAACTTTCAAAAATAAAAGGTAAAAGTACCCTTCACCAATCGAAATATGGCCCTCTTTACAGAACTAGAACTGCTAATGCCCTCATGGAATCTAGAGTTCCCAAATACCCGAAGATACTCACAACTTCTTCAAGTTACACCACAACCACTGTAAAACCTTGACCACCATAGGGAAAAAACATCACACAGAGAGGTCTCTACCTTAACACTCCTTTCAATGTTTGGGGGAAATCATCAATAGAAAAATATTCTTCAGATTCCATTGGATGTTTCTGGGAAGAATACTATAAATGGGAAACATAAAACCAACTAGAAGCACATCAAAAAACAATACACCACATCCAATCATAAATAAAACTCAAATAGAACATCATTTAAACCCAAAAACACCAATTCAAAAACCAATCATCACACAGTAAAACCAAAATTCTAGAATTCATTTTCAATTTCAAAAATCATTTGAACACTAGGACCCACATAAAAATACACTTTCATTTCAAGTCCCTCTGAACAAAAATTGTTCCAACACACCCAATTATCAGAACATACTTTCAGAAAACAAAACAAGGCTTAGAACCCAAGCACCCACCATCAGTATTCCATGACATCTCACATGTATACACATTATCAGGCCAAGTCAGCACCCACCCATGCATGCCAGCTCCACATCCATAATCCATATATGTGAGTGTTCATAGGAATACAAAAGGCCAAACAAATCATTTACAAATTCCCATTTCCAAGAAACATCCATTTCAAATTTCTAAAAAATTTCAAAAAACCCAAAAAAAATTCCAATTCCATTTCTGACTTACAGTTTACAAAATCTTTCAAAGATCCCAAAAAAGTTCATAAAAGAACAACCATTTTAAAATCAACTCATTTAATTTTCAAAAAAAACCAAGATTTTCATTTTGGAAATCTAATTTTAATAAACCAATCACTGATTTTATGTCCCAAGAAAAACACCCCAAAAAACCAAAACCCACACCAAGAACAACCCAAAGCAAAAAATTCACTCAACAAATCAAGATTCCAAAATCAAAAATGAACAACTTCTACACATGGCTTGGTCACAAGGTTTGGAAGACCGTGCAGTAACTACATGAGCATATTGGAAGTCATCAGATGTAATTGTGTGGTATGCACATGGATTTCCATGTTGTACACAGAAACCATGCACCCATATAAAATGACCACAAAATTTCAGGACCAACCAGAAACACCCAAACAAGACTAAGGTCCTTGAAAACAATCGATATCCAAGCATAAAATTTGAGGAAAGACTATATAGGACCACCCTGGAAATTCAAGTGACATTCCAAATAGGTGGTAATCAAGAACCTACCCACAATTGACTACTTGATTTCCGAAAATCCTAATAGTAAACTACTGTACATCCCTAAAATACATGGCATAAACCTCCTCTGATACCATTTTATTATGAACCAACCCGGTTCAACCCCGTACCGGTCACCTAGGTCATCATGTGGCAAGGATCAAAGGGCGTTCCCGATCCCCATAGGCTGGAAACTAGTGTCAGGCATCAAAAAAATAGTTGGGAAGGATTTAGCACAGAAAATACAGATAAATAGAAGAAAATAAACTGAAAAAAAAAATGGTTGTAGGAATTAAAATAAACTAATCAGTAAAACATACCTCATGTGACCTCATGGGTCACCACGGAACATAAAACAACACTCGCTCCAAGAGAGACCAAAACAATAGGAACTTAAAACTAAAAAATAGAGTGGGTGTGGGCACTGAGATGCTCAGTAGGAATGACAAAGATAAACAATTCCAAATTCCCTTACCTTTAAAAAGAAACTCGAAGCCTTCTAGTTTGAGAATAAGACATAATTAAATAATTTTTTTCATTATTTTCAAATTGAAGTCGCAAGTTTACATTTTTAAGGAAAGCACTTCTTTTCTACTGTATTTTCAAAATACTTTCCAAGCATGCATTCACATACCAAAATGAAAGGAAAATATTTTAAATTAAAAACATGTACTTTACAAAGAAGGAAACAAGATTAAAGTATATAAGATGGAAATCATTTCAAAAACACCATGTCATAAGTGAGTACACTATAGGTAGCTACCACAAATGGTGCCCTAGGAACCTTGTACCTTGGTGAAATGTGGATTAGAAACCACAACCATCAGTGTTCTCTTGCACAAGACACTAGTAGGGGACACCCCCATAACCTACTAGTATCCAATAATCATAATAATTTAGTTAGTGTTGTAATCTTCAATACTTATAGACGAAACTAGGACTAACCACTTTTAAATCATATAGTTTACTAGTCCTAGTATTACCCTTTAGGTACCTGAGGTTACCCATGTGCACTATTTCAAATGGTGTTGAGGATTTAACAAGAAAACATATATAAACATATCACTTTATTTATCTAAAAACTCATTCAACATCCCACCACCAATATCCCTCATTAAGATCATTCCCATTTTTATGTCACACAACAATGCACAGTCTTAAACACTAGGTATATATCAAAAATCACATACTAAAACTTACATCACATTTCTAAAACTATGGGGAATGCCTCTAGTGGGGTTTCCCACTTTCACAACCCATTATCAAAGTTCCAAACGGGCCTCATTTATTTACAAGGAATTCATTATCTTTAGAAAACATGTTCTCCCAACAGTTTTATGTTTTAAAATCAATTTGAAAGACAAACTAGATAGCAAAAGCACCACACATTTAGAAAAAGCTTCAAACCATAACTAAGTCAAAGAAACCAATTTAAGAAGTAAAATTTACCATTAGTACTTAAAGGTACAACAAAACACATGAACTTCCTAACTTACCAAATCATGAAATTTTCCCTTTTTAAAATCATGCAAGAACCCATGTTCATTCAAAATCAACTTTCACAAATAATATATATGCCAAACATTTTTGGAAATACCCACCACACACCCAAAATCATTATAGAAACCAGTTTTAATGATATATAATTTAGGACCTATTTAGCATTTGAAATTTAATACATTTTCCAAAACAAGGTTGAGAGCATATATCTACAAGAAAAACACACGTTGAAAACTTAGAAAAATTGTGAAAAAAATTTAGAACAATTTCTAACAATAAAAACCATATCGCATATATTATAAGTAAAATACATAAATATAAAACATATTTCTAAAACAATAAAGAAATTATGGAATACAAATTAATGGTTTAGGCATAGGGAACCTACCTCAGGGTGGAACCAAACCAAACTTTTAGTTCTTTGTGCTTTCTAAATAGAATTTGTTTCCCCCCACTATTCATATACACTTTCACATACATATTAAAACACATATCCCCTATTCACACACCTGCATGGCCATGAACATGTGCAAGGGGATCCAAACATATATTCTTATATGCATCTAATATTCTCCACTCACCTATGAATGTATCTTTCATATATAGACACATGAACAACATTACCCATACATGTATTTCACGGACATGGGTGAATTTAAACATAACGGGGGAACCTACATGTATATATATACATATCTATTTATACATAGGTGAGTCTCCTTAAACCTGAGGACTCAAAACCACAAATAAGGGACCACGCACTATACATTAATTACAAGGAACCATAAAACGTCTGTAAAATTCTATATAACCATTATGAAACCAACCAGTGGCATAAAATCCCTAATTTGGATGGATATGGTGAACAAAAACAACACCGAACAATCCAACTCACCTTAAATTAAATACTAGAGACTCATAAATTACAAAACCCCCAAATATATACTAAGCGACAAAGAAGAATGTAGGAAAACCTTACACAAAATCATTGTCGGGTGGACCGAATATAAGTAAACCACTTTTCCTTTGGTGGTGGATGTCGAAAAACACATGAATGGGTCCTAAGAGATCATTCACACACTCTATAGAAGCAAGAGACACAAAAATGAATCAATCCTACCCCTAGGGTTTTCAGTTTGATGGATAAATTGATGAAGGGAGATAAAAATGTGAAAGAAATCGAGGAGAGGAGAGAAGAAGACCTTAACGTAAGGAACTAAAGGGAATCTAGGATGAAATCGGAAGAAAACTTCCATAGAAGGAGGGGTCATTAGGGGGAGGCGTGGACTCTATAGGGGCTTGGCCAGGGGGTCTCGTCTCACCGTAGGGAGGTGCACGCTATAGGGGGTCACGGCCAGGGTGGGACACTACAGAGAGGGGGTTCATCCATGGAGGTGTGTTGTAGAGGGGCCACACACTACAGGAGGGATAAAAGGGGGCGAAGTAAGATTTTTAAGAAGGAGACCCCTTGGGTCTTCTCAAAAAAACCGAATAAAACTAAAAACTAATAATAATAATAAAGAAAAATATATTATTAATAATAATAATAATAATAATCTTAATAACTTAATAATAATAATAATATTATTATTATTATTATTATTATCCATACTAATAATAATAATATTTTTAACAATAAAATTAATATTATGATTATTATTAAACATTCCCTTGATTTTTATTTCATTTCTCATATTTTATTTTATTTTTATTTTAAACTCTATTTTATTTTAAAACACATGAAGACCACACGGTTACATGAGAAAAGCCTTGGGGTACCCAAACTGTTTTATTCTCATGCGCCAGATGTTTTCAAGCCCAAAATGACCATTTATAACGAAAAAATCAAAATGATTCAAACCGGGACTCAACCCGCTCAAACACACAATAAAATAAGACCAAGGATGAATAAAATAATTAAATTAAAATATCAGTATTGGGTTGGGGTGTGACATCACATATCATATTAGGTGATTATACTATAACTTATAATATTTAATATCATAATTCCATCCATAGTTTTAATTTTATGTTGTTTCTTATGATTAGCATTAAGACATCAATACGATGTATGATTTTCTTCATTTCTGAACATGATTTCATGAATAAAAACACAAGTAAATACTTTGATACCACAATTAGGTTTCTAAGGATTTAAAAACACTTGTTCTGTGTATTTTTAGACATTAGAAACCTCAAACCAATATCTATTATGCTATGAAACTAAAACGATGAAAATTTGAAATAAAGAACAATTACCTTTCACTAAAGAAGGATGTTTTTATTTTATTCTATCATTTCTTAATGAAGATCACTATGAAAAAACAAATAGAAGATTCCCTAAAAGGTGTAACCACAGATTGGATAAATCACATAATTCCCATGAAGGACCCTCCTCACATCCATGATATACTAGTATCTCTCATAAACTATGGAATGAGGAGGAAGAGAGCTTCGGAAGGTAGAGATAATTGGTGTGAGGTTTGGAAAAATTTGCTTAGAATTCTCAATGGTTATGCCTCCATGATATATGCCTCAAGATATTCTCGATTATTCTTTGGAATTTACTCAAATTTTATATAATATTCAATTAAAATTCTTTATTTGTGAACTATTTTATCCTAATAAAAACATACTTATATATATTTCATCATTTTAGATGAAAACATAATATATTACATAATAATACACACCCTAGAACCATGAAGGATCAATGTATTTAGAGACTCGATAAATAATCAAATTATTTCATGAAATATATTCAATATATCCCCCAAATTGCTTCTCTCAAAACACTATTCTTGGACATTTATTACTTAATACCTTTCTTCATAACCTAGGGAAAATAGAAACATAAGAAATGGTGAGTTCAAATTCTCAATAAGGGTAAAAATAGAAGATATAAATTGATGATTCTATAAAATAATAAGATAAATATAAGGTTATGATATCATTATCATAACTTATGAATTTTATACCTAATCATTCATATATAATAAATCATGATTCATGGCATAAATATTTAACATTTCAAAATACATGAGTCTTAAGAGTGAGGAATCATTATTAATCAATTGTGATCAAAGAGAGTATACCATAAGCATAAGAAAATGTCATAGTAATTATGTTATAATAATAATCATATAAAATAATTTCATTATTCAAGTATCACTTCCAAGAAAATCATCATATAGTGGACAAAGTCTGATAATGGATTTAGTTCACTCCCTGCCACTTTTTATTCTTGCAATAGGTTCACCCCTCATCTTCTTTCATATTATCTCATGAAATATCAATCAGTAAAAATTGAAAAGGAAGTGTATACAATTTTTGTTCCACCCATAATCTAATTAAAACAAAATATATGTGTTCCACAAGATCATAAAAACATTTAACAAATCATCATAACAAAACCCATAGAAAAGAAATGAGTTTCATTAAAATTAAAAAATAACCTAATCATAAGACATGGAAAGAAAGAAAATAGATGTTAAAATTAGATTATATCCTTATTGAATCATAATATACATCAAAGGATTCTTACATATATGAAAAATAACTTTTAAATAACATTTTAACCTTTCTTCAAAAACATGAGAAAAAAATCCTTTTATTTTGATAAAAAAATTAATTAAAATTCACAGAATGTTGAGAAAAATATTATCCTTGAAAATAAAAGTCCAAATTTTTCAATAAAACATAAAAGAAAAAAATATTCATGATGGAGATAAAATCCATTCGTATAGTAAATGTCAACCCAAATATTCCTTTCACACTTTTTATAAAAAATCATAAATATTATTTTCATAAAACAATGAAAAATTACTTTTTAATCATTTTAAAACAAAAATTTGGTTAAAATTAAATTAAATGATCATTTTATCATAGAAAATAAAATTATTTAAAACATTTTAATGAACATGTACATTGAATAAAAATTCACCAACCAAAGAGAAAATAAGGTCAGGTTTTCTTAAAAATATTTTCTCAGCCATATTATGTACCAAATAGAGGTGAATGAATGGAAAATATTTACACCAAAAAAAATAACCATAGGATAAAAAATATATGGGTTTTAATATATAATGTTCTAATAATTTCTTAAAATAGAATTCAAGTATAAAAAATCCTGATTAAAAATGATATTTTTACATAAACTCTTACCTCAGGTTCTGACTTTCTTAATGCATACTCTTAAGTTCATATATCATGAACATATATTTATTATAAATATAATATAGAAAAATATTTATACTTATATTATAATATAATATTCCCTTATAATTTCAAATTACACATTTATTAATATTTTTTCATTAAAATAAACATTCAGGTGTTAACTGGTTCTATTTACGATGCATGTTTTGGTTCAACGGTTCTAATACTTTAACTTTAGTCATGGTTTCATCATCTATATAATATTAATAATTTTATTAGTATCATATTTATACATTATATAAACATTTATAACCATTCATATAATTTGGTGATGAAAAATTAATTACATCACTTCATGGAGATGATAGTCTAAACTTGCGCACGAGTAATATTTTCATTTTTCAGTGAATGGAAAGAAAAAGGGTACATAATAACCTATATTTACTAAATAATAATATCATAAATATAATATATATTTATTAAATCCACCCATATTACCATAAATTTATGGGGGACATGAAATATGAATCACATTACTTTATGGAGGTGGTAGTCCACACATATGCACGAACGAGGTTATCATTTCTCTTAGGATGAAAAAGAGGTAGAAAATGGTTTCAACTTTAATATAAAAATATTTTAGTATGTTAATTATACTGATATAATCATGTTAATGTGGTTATATAAATTTTATATGAGTTTAAGTAAAAAAACTAAACTCAAAATAGACCGGTAAAGAAAATTACCACTTCTTTGGGAAACCTCTATTGGATTACACCTTAAGAAATAAAAGGTTTATCTTTTGGGAAGACCAAAAGATATAGAATGTGTGGAGAGAATTTTGGAAAGCGTTTGGGTAGGTATTTTCCAAAATACTGGGCCCAAAGTGTGTGAATATGTTAAGGTAGTGGTTTATATTTTATAAGATAGTTGAATGACACTCTTATAAATACATTAAACATTAAAATATAATAAATTCATATTAAAGTGAAAGTGGCACCAAGGAAACCCAAATTAAAATATAATATAATTATGGGTCTCAATAATTTCAACTAATCACATTTATTAAATTTTTAGAGATATTTTATTCCTTATCTCTAATTTACCCCTAGTTAATCCTTTTAACCCTTACTGTGGTGAAATTGTTTTCTTATAGTTACTATTCATAATAACCAAAAATAAAATTTTTATATTTAATTGATTATAAAATTATAAACAAAAATATTAAAAACCTTTTATATAATTAAATTCCTCTATGTGACATATATTAATTTTAAAATAATCATGAAAAACACAACAAAAACTATTTTTAGAAAAAATAAATTTTTAAGAATAACATTGAATTTTTTATTATTAAATTACTACTAAAACCATGATATGAATATTAAAATATTTAATTTAATATATTTACTAAAAATTTCATTAAAATAATTTTATAATGGTTATTAGTTTATTTTATTAAGATAAAAATACATTACACGCATAAAAGTAGTTTTTCAAAAAAAACATCTCTTTTTACCTTTAAATAATTTTATTTTAATTTCTAACAAATTCATAACAAATGAATTAATTTTCTAAATGTGTAAATAGTAGTATTTATGAAATATTAATACTCTAAATTAATTTTTAAATTAAACATATGTGAGAAAACAAAGAATATAAAAAAATATTTCAAAATAGTTCTTTTGGATCAATAATACTTCCTAAGTGGATTATAAATTATTTTCTAAAAATTATATTTCATTTCAATAACACATAATGTGATTAATTTTATAATTTATAATAATTATTCACATAATTTTAGGGTTTTGTGATTTATAATCTATTTAACACATTTATTTACTAAACATAAAATATATTCTAAAATATCAGGGTATTATATGAACAGTTAAAAACATTCAGTCGATTTGACTCTAATGGGTTTCATCATATGAAAATTTTAATTAATGACATAATAATGTGTAATAAAATTAAAAATTTAAAAAATAAATGTTTTAGTTTCCATATCAATCATATGGTATTTTTTTAAAAAATTACAATATTATTCTTCCCATAACACAACCATATAATATAACCCAATCAGACACTATGATTGGCATGGGCAGGAGTACGTTACAATATCACCCATATCATACCATATGACATAACCATGTAAATATTATATATATAATTATTTTATTTAATATCTCTATCAAAATTTACTAGTTTTGTCCTAGGGTGCACTTTAAATAGAAAACACCAAATTATTAATGCTCTCTATAGGTCTTGGGCATAAGTAGGGGAATTTGGAAAAGAATAACCTTAGTTAAAATTATTACGCATAAAGAAAATATATTTTGAATCATGTTTCAAGGTTAGTCCATCAAAAAACTCAACATGTAATTGGTCATTATCCTTCTTCCCCAAAGATGTTCCCACACCTTTCAAACTTAGGTTATCCTCAGTGTTACTAGACATAACGTCCTAAAAAAGTTCTCAAAATCCATCCATGGAAGTATAACACCATCATGGGTTTATGTGAAAAGTAATAAATGTATCACTACAACATGAAGGGAAAAATCAATGTGAAAACTTCCATTGGGTTAATAGGTATCCAAATTAGATGAAAAATGTGATTCTTAGAGTCTAAATAATCCTCCACCACCAGAGAATTAGGCTCAACCCATGAACCCATTAGGAATATATCACTAGAATGTATATACGGAATTTAGTCTGCATTTAGTTATTTCTAGATTAGTGGGAACTTTCACCCACTATAAAAGTAATTATATACTATTAAAAACTAATTATGGATCTACCCTTGACATTTTTTGAAATGAAACTGTATAATTGGTATTTGAAATAATGACTTGTTTCCAAAAGGATCAATAAAAATAGGCTAAAACACTAACATGATATATCCATGACCCAACCTATGATCCTGAGATAGCTATTTGTGGGTAACATATTTTATTCGATAGGATAAACCCATAGTTACTAGTTAATATCTAACTGAATTGACTCAGTAAGTAAATGTAAAAACATAATTGAATATTTTATTATGAAAGTAAAAACATACTTATACCCAAAAAAAATTCATTGGAGTTTTGGGTTGACTAATGGGTTATCAAAGTCATGGAGAAATAAAATTGCAGCCTCCACTCCAAATTGAGGTTCCCGGATCAGATAGTCAAACACAACATCTTCTTATCATGGATTTCCTAAATTACTCTAACTTGACCTTACAATAAAAATAAATATTAAATCCATCACTAGGAATCCAATTACATTGATACAACTCTAAAATGACCTGACCCATTGAGGGCCCACTTGATCTGGCAGTAATCCAAGTGTTCCACCTCAATCCCTCCTTTAATAATCCATGGGATGGCAATTATCACCAAGGAGGAATAATACCCATGAGATAAATTATCCTATATTAATTTGTAATAAAAATACATATCCAATACACAATATATATCCAAAAATTTCCATCCACATATACATATAAAAAATTGAGTCTTATAATGACACATGTAAGAGATAGTAGTTATCCAATACAATACCACATAAGAAGAACTCAAAAGGTAAAAATAAAATATATAACATCATGGAACACAACTAACTTGTTGTTGGATCCAAACATGTTTATGGTGTTTGATTTTTTTTCAATTACTGTGTCACATAGTATGTATAAATAATTGGATAAATTGGAAAATATTACTATAGGTTATGAAATCCATGATGATTTGATGACGATATGTGAACCTGGAAGATTGAAAGAAGGCTATGAAATTGACTATAACATTCCATCATGTGATTGTGTAATCATGAAGATATATTGTCAGTGTGTAATGAGGAATATATCTTGGGATCATAAGAAGAAATACATTGATTTGGACTGATAGGTCTCATGATTTACATACATTCCATGTTCATGTGAAGTGCATGAAGGGAGTTGATCTAGAAATAACAGAAATATTTTTGTGACAAAGGATTACATGGAGCACATAATAATAAAAGTATAATGAAATTAGGTAAAATTTTAGGTTATCACATATATTTGAATGAGTCATATGATTTCATAAGAAACAGAAACTATAAATGATGGAGATCTCATACAATCATAATATGAAAAGATCTACCAAGTCACATGATTAAGAGTTAATAGATAGGAACTCGTGAGAACCAGATTGTGTAGTGATCATGTGTTTATGTGAGTTGGAATATTTCATGTGATAAAGGATGGTAATGTCAATATAATAGGTGGTGGAATAAATATATAGTCAAGCATAAATTTAGGATTTAAGTAAGTGGGAAATCTCTTATAAAAAAACCATAGTCATTTAATTAATGATTTATAGAGCTTAAGATATTTTATCAATATAAAAGGAGAAGGGTAGTTGAATCTGTCATAATAGGACATGAAAACAAGTTAGGTGCAAGTAGATACACACCCATGAGTTATGATCTATTAAGTTTCACAGAATTGTTTATGCACATCGGTGTCTCGAGACCAAGCATTTTGTATTAAGTGGTCTCATGATCAAAGATACATGCTAGGAGACTTATAGAGTAGTTATATACCCAAGGTCTAGTGATTTAGGTTACACATAAAGGATACATGAGACACAAGGTATCTCATGCATGGAGATATGTACCAAGGTTTACACACATTGGGTCTTATGCTTGGATTTGTTCATCCAGGGTTATGTAATTCCATTTATACAATAGAGGATATGTGGCCTAGTTTGGAATGAACCATTTTCAATTAGGAAATTGTTTTAATAGGTTGTTATATGTGACCAGTAAGAATTGAACATCTGAATATAGTGAATTGAGAATATTGACTATATCTGTTCTAAAGGAAGAAGTAGAATCAAAAGAAAACTCAGAGTGACGCATATGTTTGTAGAATTGGAGGAAATAAACATTATAATTTTCAGTGTGGAATTATCCTCATATGATGATGAATTAGTGCTAATATTTTGTTTTTGAAGACAAATATGTAACTCTCTCTCATTGAGGAGTTGATCACATATAGAAAATAAGAAGAGCACAATGGATAAGAAGAGTAATAGAGTATCTATTTAGAAATATATATGCAAGAATCATCTTTTGTTGACTATAGATAAACCATAATGATACTTAACTATTGAAAATACCTACAAGTATATAAACTATGTAAGAACCATCATGGAAGTTGTTTTTCGATGTGAAGAATAAGGATTCCACCTTGGTTGAGGAGTGACCAAACCTTCAAAATTGTATAGGTAGTTCACCTATCATATAGTAACTAGGGATAAAACATTGTATTTATAGAATTAGTGGATATTAGTGGATATTTTCACATCAAAACATTATCGGTGTGTGCTCCTTGGATATATCCATTTGTGGGGAACCAAGAAAAAATTATGTGTTCTGTGTATGGTTTATTTACTGCATATCTATGATTGTTTCGGTGGTGGTGCAATAAATTAATACATGTTGAACATAATTCCTACCAATGTGGGAATAATATCCTAAAATAAAGATAAATAGATTAAGTTTAATTTGACCATCACCCTGAACCCCCCCCCCCCTCAGGTTTTTTTTGTTACAACAAGTGGTATCAAAGAGTAAATTTTCAATATTAGTGTTCAACCTAAGAATTCGTGTCTATATTTTTTCACATAGACTCTACGATGAAGAATCTATTTTTTAGGGAATTAGATTTGATGTATGGAAGAAATATATGATTATATTCCTATAATATTACAAGAAGGAATTTATGGAGAACACCCTTTGAGATGAAAATATAACCAAACATAGTGAGATAATGGGTAATTCGTGAATGGATAAGAATCTAAAAAGATATTTTTTAGATGATTTTTATAAGGAAAGTAATCATTGTGCTACTACTTACGAAATCTAGAAAACTCTAGAAACTATTTTTGGAAACACTAAAGAGAAAAATATTTTAATTTCAACCTCAAGAGTAGGTTTCAAAATCAGAAAAGATGAGATGTCGGTGAACAATATTGGTGAAGTGAGTCTTATAATAAAAGGAAAGAAGAATAAAAATAATAAGAATAATACCATCGTGAGATCATGTTCTGAAATCAAGGTGAATGATTCAAAATATTCTATTTCATCTGATTTTAACCATTTTGTGTAAGTTTCTTATAAATCAAGAATCCCAATTTATCCCGTTAGAAGAAATATATAGAGGGTGTTATTGCCCTTAAAGTAGATATTAACGGTGATCTTGAAGAATTATATTTTGAAAGAATAAAAAATAAAAAATATTATAATTACATTAAAATAATATACTAAATTTGTGTATGAGATTGAATCAGGTATAGACCAACATTAGAAAGAGTTAATTGATCAATCATCTAGCCAAATGAAATGAAAATAAATAGTATAGAAAAAATATTAAACTAAATAGAAAGCTAAGGTGATTAAAATATTTAAGGATTATATCCAATAATGAAATAAAATAATTGATACCATAAAAGATTAAATTATTAAAAGAAAAAAATTAAGAATCTGTTTGAAGATAATTATTTTGAGAATAAAATTTTTAGAGTCTTTAGTGGAAATGATAGACCACTCGCATATGATGAGAACTCTAAAAATGAATAAGTGTTTATGATGTATGGTTACCAATTTAGAGATAGTGTGTTCTATGATCTAAAAGATATCTAATCCTTATAAGATAATGTGGATAATTGGAATAACATACATTAAGTGGACTATAAAATCATCTACGATTTTTGTATAAAAAATAATAAGATGATGGGGAAATAATTATCCCTAAATGTTTACATACATAATATGGGTATTAAATTAAAATAAATAAGTGATAAGATTTAATAAATATCAGAAAATATTGAAAGTAAAATGGTCACAAAAACCAAGTTGAAATATATTATAATCTCTCCCAAAACACTTCTTAAAGAGATGAGAAAATCTAGAAATGAATCCAGTTCAAAATTAAAGGAGATAAAAGATCAGCTAAAGGAAAAAGTAAAAAAGATCAAGGAGCTCAAGGAAAAGCTAAGTATTTCAACAGAAAATAATAATATTGAGTTTCCCTATAGAGAATCATCTATAAGTGTATTATACAATGATACAAATTTAAATCCAAAAATAAAAGTAAATATATTTTTAAATTTGGAAATAATAAATAGTTATTATAAAAATATGAAGGTAAAAACTCTCAAAAAATATCCATTAAATTAAACTATTATGGAAAACTAAAAAACACCATGACTATGTTTCTAGAAGTCCAAGGGTTAAATGTGAGAATAATAACATTGGCTACACCAATATCTCAACCAAAAAATGATGACATGAGGTATGATTTTAATAAGATATGATTCATATTTTCTAATCATAGGAACTTCGAATGATATTTCAGCTAGAAAAAAAAATCATCGAAGGAACAAAGGAGGCATAAGGAGGTCTTCACCGCTTATGATATATAATAAGAGAGTATTTACTAGAATATATCATGTTAAGATGGAAAAATGTTTTATAGTCTTCAAGGAAAAATAAGTATATTAATGAAAGATATACCAAGAACCTACTAGGCTACACTCATAGTATCCCTCTTGGAGAGAATGTAAACAAATCTATATGAAAAAGTGAAACACTTCTCTAGTTGATATTAAGAATAATTTTCATGTGAAGAAAAGATTGTTGTGGTAAGAAAAGGATAAGGTGGATTTTATGGCTACAAGAATGGAGATATATGAAGTAATCCTTAGTGGTTTCCTATACTATTCCATGATGAGACAAATTAATGAAAGAGAAAGATCCCTCCAGTGGAGGAGGAAGCGTGAGTAGAAGAAAATTGGTTCATTAATAAATAAAAATTATACTCGTGGGTTTAATCCCAAAAATGTGAAGAAGAAGAATCCCATAGAGCCTACATATAAAAAAATGAGCATGTGTGGGAAAACAATCTTGACTATATGCCCATATTAGTTACAGTTTTCTATGAAGATGGAAAAAACATATATGAATGAAAATTATTTAATTATAGTTTTAGAGAATCATAATCCCTTAAAGGTGATTTTAAAAGAAGTAATATGAAAATAAAAAAGATATCAGTTATAAATAATCACCATAATAATGTCCTGGAAGGGAATTAGAAGACATGGGTTGGTTAGACATGACCAACCACAATACTCTATTTGAGAATTTTCAATGTACCTCTCTACCCATACATTTAAGTGTCTCTAATATATATTTAAATTTTTTCAGGATTAAAGTGGAGATATGATCCATGGGTTGTTTTCATGCTTAAGTGGAATAGGTTCTTAAGATGAAAGTAAATACATTCCCCAAGATTAGTATTAATTATTGAAATTCTCATATAGTGTCAGACTCAATAATTGGTTTCAAACAACCACTCTGGTTTTTAATATTGTATCTAGAAGCTTCATGCTATAGAAAAAAGGAATATAATTATATTAAGATTCTATTTTAAATTTTAAGAGGATAATAATAAGGTTTTGTAAAATCAATAGAATTCCCAACAATTGGTTTCCCTGTCTTAAAGAGTAATTAAACATATGGATTCATATAAAAAATATATTTAAATAATTTATATCAATCCAAATCTGATATATTCTGGGATATTTTTTGAAAATCAATTCTAGGATATTTAATATCATACAAAAAATAATTGTTGTGAAGAATTAAAGAGCAGGAATACCAAGTGGAATCATGAAAATATATTTAAAAAATGGTGTTAGCTAGATTATCATGTGGTATGTATCACACACTTGTATTTAATTTCTTATTAATTAATATTTCATGTTAGTGTGATTTTAATCACAAAATGGTTTTATAAAAGAAATATAGTTATACATATGGAATATATGAATGTAACTGGGTGACATGGATAGTTTTGGTGTTTATTGTATTTTACTTATGTTTCCTACAATGATTTTTGACTCATTTTTTATCAATGACTCAATTTCGAGTGATAATTTCATTTTCTTAAAAATTATCAGTAGTGTGTTGAAATAAATAAGAAATAAACTCTGAGGTTGAATGGAGATAAGAATAGAAAAATTTCAGGCATAAATTTATAGGTTGAATCTAAGGTAGAAGATTGAACCTAATGTTTTTTGAGGTGAAATTTAAAATGGTTGACATTTCTAGGTGATCCTCACATGACAACATATAGTATATCATGTTCCGAGAATAAGTGAATGAAAATGGAAGAAAATAATATCTATATATCTTGATTTCAGAATTTTATAGAGAAATTTTTTCCACACTAGTTTTTAAAGTTCATTGAAAATCTATTGAATAGATATTGTTGATTAAGGGGGAGTAAATCTATTGATAAAGGAATACCCTATGGAACTCTTTGATAAAATGGGAGTTAAAATAAAAGGTGGGTCTAACTATACCCTTAGAGGGTTAAAAGCTATTGGAAGGACTTCTGAATTTTGATGTCAAGTGGGGGGAATAAAGGAATCATGAATCCATAGACATGGAACAATGGAGGTCATTTTTATATATATAGAATAATGGATTTGTGATAATATTGAATAAAATAAATGGGAGAGAATGTTGGATCCATACCTTTTTTGGTGTTGGATTTGTAGTCAATTAGTATCTCATACAATATGAATAAAGTATTGGATTATATTGAAGAACATACTATAGGATGTTCAATCCATAATGATCTTATGATGTGAGGTAAACATGGTAGATTGAGATAATTATATGAAATTGAATTCCAGATTTCAACATATGATTATTGGTGAAATGTACAAATGGTTCTTGGTGAAGCCACATTACTTACAACAGTGTATATTTGAATCATGGAATGATGATTTAGAAGTTTTTATGAAGATATAAATTAATATTAGAACTAAAAAAGAGGTTAAATTGTGAATATTATGATCCCAAGGAAGGTTTTGAAAAGTTATATGTAAACGCAGAAGTGTCATTGAAGCAGCTTGAAGAAAATTGAATTTGTTTCTAGACTTATTGAAAGAATCATAGGATAATAAGGAAACCCACATAATCTATTATAAGTTACATGATCACATAATCACTTAAGGTACACAAGACCATTTTGTAAAATTGATCCAAGTGACCATGTATTAATGGAAAATACAAGTGATCATGTAATCATGGAGTGATATTGAGACCTCAAGATAAAAATATGCTGGTTTTGATAGAGAGGTTTCATGATCTATGTAAGTTTCATAGTCATGAAAAATTCATGCAGGTAGTTATGCTGTAAATGATGGAAATATTTTTTGTGTCAAAAGATTACTTATAGTGTGTATTCATGAAAGGATCACATGATTCGGTAATGATTTAGGTGATCATATATGTTTTAATGAGAGAGCATCAGGATTGAGAGGGATTACGATTTTTCATCCGAAATAAGGAAGAAGGGTGTTGAATGAGGAATTCTAGGAAATGTGAATGAGGTAGGTGTAATGAGATATGCGCCTAGAATTTATGCACTGAGCAGTATCACATAAATTTTTATGCACACAGGAGTCTTCTTAAGGGATATACACACTTAGAATATTATATGTTGGTATTCTCACGCAAGGTGTTATGCAAACAGGGGTCTCATAGATAGGGGTTTTGTGCTAGGTTGTATCACACTCAAGATAAGTTACAATCCTGGGCTCTCCTGATTCTAGTTAAATACAAAGAATATATGTTCCATTAGGTGTCTCATGTAAAGAGATACACAATAATTTTTACACACATTGGTTCTTGTTCTTAGAGTTTTGCATATAGGTTTATGGGATTTATTTTATGTGATAGTGGATATGTAACCTAGTTTTATAAGAATACTTTACAATCAGGAAATTATTGTACAAGGTATTTATATGTGAATTTAAATCATTGAACATCCAAATATAGTGAATAGATAATCTGTAATATATCTATTCTAGAGGAATGGGGAGCATAAAAAATAATAATTTGAGTGACACGTACATTTTTAGAAGTAGAGGAATGAAATGAAATAATTTCAAATAAATATTATCATCATATAGATAAGATGTGTTGTTGAGATATTATTATGGAATACAAATACTTGAATATATAATTGAGGAGTTGATATAATCTATAAAATAAAACGATAACAAAATAAAATAAGAGTAATAAAGAATCTATCCAAAGATACAGATGCAAGTAGAGTCTTGTGATGAACAATGACACAACATCATGATCCTTATTTGGTGAAGAGATTTACAAGTCTATAAAATAAGGAAGAATATCCATGGATGAAATGTTTAGAAGTAATGAAGAGGCAGTGTGACTTGGGTGATGAGTGATAAAACACTAATCACTATAAAGTTGTCATGTCTGGGATGGAGTGATCATGGATAATACATTGTATCCATATAACTAGGGAATATTTTTGGATTTTTGTACATAAAAACATCATTGGTGTGTTCTCCTTCGATTTATCACATTATAGTGAACCAAGTAAATCTATGATTTCTAGTTATGATTTAATTTTTTGTATATATATGATTTTTTTGTGGTAATTATATCAATTAATATAGGTTGAAAATCGTTTCTATCAACATGGAAACAAGATCCTAAAGTAAATATTTGATTAAGTTTAATTCAACCATCACCATGATTACCCCCCCCACCTTGAGTTTGTCTTAGGTTGTAACACTTTTGATGGGGAATAATACAATAATTCTATAATAACTCTTAGGAAGAGAACTCTAGAAATAACCATCTCAACCATATGCCACTACATGCCACTATGCACCAACTGTACTAGATCCACTAGCTCCACATCCATCAAATTCACCACCAAACATTGAAATATATTTATATACACAATATGTGTGGGTATAAGGCCAATGAAAGTGTATGAATAAACATGCATAGTTGGATTCCTTAAAAACACAAGTAAAGATAAAATAGTAAGTTAACTCAGAAACCCTGACTAAGGGTAATATAAAGGAGGAACCCAAATTGGATCAAATTCCCAAAAAACCAAAGAATGATATAAGAATAAAATCTTTATAGATCAACTCCATGAGGGATCATGCCTCATAAGAAACTAGATATACTCATAATAAAAAAAATACCTATAAATATGGAAGTCGGTAACCCAACTATAGATCATATCAAAGAGGAAACCATGTTTTCCTAATACGTTTCAAGACCCTAGACACTTATATTAAACATTGGAAAATTAACCTAGACCTCCTAGACCTAATATACCTCTCTGTAATCATAGTGGGGGACTCGTGCCTCACTGAGGTGTGCATTCCAATTGAAGTGGATAGAAATCCATATAGATGACTCTTGCCTCTTCATGTGGTGTATGCATCGGCTGAGGGGGTTACTATTAGAAGTGTATGAAAATTTATATTTCTGAGATTCTAGTACATAATAATATAATGCATTAAATATATTATATATATATATATATATATATTATATAGTTTACATTTAATATATTCATTTGATGCATGTATTTTTACATGCATGTGATACACGAATATAACATTCATATATATTATTCATCTCTATATATGAATGGTATTCATTTAATTAAAACTAAATGTTACTTGTTTTAATTCTTGGTATTTATTCAAAAATCATTTCATAAGATGAAGCATAAATGAGTTTATTCGTTCATATTATGAGTGCATGTATTGAATATAACATTTATTCATAGGTTGTAACATATGAATAAACGAGACAATAATTAAAGAGAATCCTTGATTTCTGATTTAAACCACTTCTATAAGATGGTTAGGGGTGTGGTAGTATGATACTTTTGAGCCTATTCCAAATCTATATTATTCCATAAGTATTGATTATAATTTCAAAATGGAGGCACTAGAACCCCTTAGACTTTTTTTAATCCACATGATATGATTGTGGATTCAAGTGGTCAGTGTATTCCCTTAGAGGCAGTGTGCTTTTCTTCACTGCTCCTCATGATCTCCGTCAAGCATTCTCTTTCAAAGAGGAAAATAATTTTTTTGTACTTCCATTTTCTAGGTACTATATTTTATATAATCTTATGTGTTTGAATTCTTGAAGATGAATATTCCTAGGTTTCTGGTTTTATTACACTTCATATGATCAATAGATGATCATAAGAAACCCATCAGCAGTATCAGAGTGATTTTCTTTAAGATTTAAATTTGTTTTAATCACTATGTTTTGTGAAAATCATAAATGTAAACCATGAACATAATTTTTGTAAAACTAATTTCATTTACCGATCCTTATGTGAGATTTATAAAGGTAAATATGATTTAACTTTATGTCATACCATTTCATAGAAGGTTTTTGTTAGGGTTACCACTTTTTTACCTTTACAAAAAATGGGTTGTGTAAAGTTTTTACTCATACATAAGGGGTTTATAAAAGGTTAGTTCTCACTTTACCATTACGAGTATACGTATCTGAACTACTACATAAAGGTCCTTGATGATTACCATTACACAGAAAAAGAAAAATTGGGATTACCTATATGCAAGGGAGTTTTGTAAAGGTAATGCCTTTACACGAGGAAACTATGTAAAGGTAATATATATACTACCTTTACACAACAGTTTTTCAATTGAGATACGTAAATGAAACCTTTAAATTACCATTACTTGGGCTTTATAAAGCACTAGTTACCCTTACACAAAGTTCCTATATGAGGGTAAAAGGATGATACCCTTATGCATAATAGGGATTCTATAATTGGGCAAGCAGAAACTATATTTAAAAATTATTTTAAATTATTAAATGTTATTTATGGTTTATAAAATTTTTATAAATAATAATAAAATATACTTTGGGATATTTTAATTTAAAGTGATTTAATAAATAAATTATTTATTTATAAACTATTTATAATTAAATAAAAAAAATGATTATGGAATTTTTTCCAAATATTAAAGATTAATATTTTAAAATTTCTTTTGAAAAATTAAATGTCGTGCCTTGTGATCTAAAAGTAAATGATTTATTTATAAATCTAAAGAGGTGATTTATAAAGTTTTTATAAATTAAAAAATATATGATATTTATATTATATAAAAAATTATATAATATAGCTTTATTTAATATATGTTTATAACTCATGAAATGTCATGTAAATACCATATAATATTAATTTGGTGACACTGAAAACCCCGTTAATATTAAGTGTGATATTCACTCCAAAAGAACACTTTTCAAGACCTCAATCTTCCAATAGGGTAGTTCATGCCATAGATGGGTGTCCATGGACTATGATGTGTAAGGTAAGTAATGGGTGACACTAGAACGTCCTTGGGTAGCTCATGCTAGAGCTAGGTTCCCTTGGATTGACCTTTTATATCCTGTTTTTGGAATTTTCCTTGGCTTACACTAGCTGAGGGACCCTAATAGGATTACATTAGTTGAGGAATAGAGTTGATTCAATCCACTTAATGTATTTGGATAAGTGGTTATATTCTCCAATATCTAAGAGTCACAACTATTGGGATTGCTATGATTACCTTCTTAGATAACTAAATGGTGAGAGAAACACCATAGCTGGCCCATTTCTTAGTGAAATATGGATTTTGGCTCACTAAAGAGATATAATTTCTAGGGTAATAATTTTGAGTGGGATCACTTTTGTTTAAAGACCATAATAAATGGATATAATATATGATACTCAACCACGAATATGTATTTATTGAAGATCATAACATACTTAACATTAATAATATTAATATTATTAATAGGTTTGACCTATAAAATAGATAAATATTAGTATCTAGAAATGGGAAATGTTCTCCAGGAGAAACATTAGGTATACCCTGATATGAATATTATAGATATCAATTTATGCAAATCTTACTATTAGATATTAGATACTGGGTGGGTGTCACGCATTTGTGTTGAAAAACACATATTCAGAGATAAGAGGGAATTGATGAAGGGTGAATTAGATATTCATGTTGGTAATGGAGAAACAGTTGTTTCATTAGAGTTTGGCACTAATGGTCTGATTTTACAAAGTGGATGGATTCAAGAATTAAAAAAATGTTATTATGTTCCCCCCATAAATTGTATTTTTTTGTATTTTTTTTATAAAAGAATTAATTTTCATTCATTATTAAGAATAAGAGTGTTTCTATATATAGGAATGAAATGTTTTATATCATTTTAAATATGATGATTGGTTTATATATTCTTGATATGGATAATCTTATTTATAACATTCTTAATAAGAAGGTCAGGGTTAGTTCTAATCCCACCTACCTTTGGCATTGTATCCTTAGACATATAAATGAAAAAGCATTCCAAGAATCCATAGATATGAACTGTAATACTCAATAAATTATGAATAATTTGATATATATGAATCTTGTTTATTGGGAAAAATTACAATTTCACCATTTGGGAGAAAATGTGAGAGGTACAGTGGACTGATGGATCTCATAAATTGTCACAACTTGACCCATTGAGGCCCTCCAATCTAAAAGTAAGTTTATTGATACACCCTAAGATCACCTCCAATAGGCCTAAGGCTAGTAACTAGCACTGAGAAGGAATATCAATGAAATGGGGTCCATAGACTAAGTACCAATGTATATGCACACAACCAGCTCCATACAACAGGATAGAGATATAAATAAAATACTAAACATCTAGAATATAATACATACATGAAATAACCTCTAGGAAATCATCAAAGTACAATAGCATAGTATAGAAGTGTAAAGGGGAAAAATACACACCTGGATAGAAATGAATTCCCAACCTAACAACAACTAGAAAAAAGGAGACTAAAGAGGACCTGACTCACAATATTCAAGGCTAACCACTAAACACAGTCAGCTCCACTAGGTATAGTTATGCTCCCTTAAAACCTTTTCTGCCAAGGTTGTCGCTGATCTATATGTGTTTAAGAAACAACATGTGAAGTTGAATCCCATGTAGGTGGTGAGTATATGCATACCTAGTAAGAAGACTAAAAGACCAAAATATGGAAAAATAAACATATAATGGTCAACTAAATCTGTAATCAAGAGTGAAACAAAACACAACATATATGGCCAAAAGAAACATAAGAAAAAAAGAAAAGGGACCTCCATCTCTACAACCTAGATAAGAATGATGAGTCTTACTGTACCTTCAAAGGTCTATCTTTGATGTCCGTCATCATGTGAAGCTGCAAAAGAATCTTTGTGGAGGGCCTGCACCTCACCACACTGCTCCACAACTGAGGGGGAACTATCTCTAGTGTAGGACCTACTCCCCGATGGAGCTTTAATATAGTGTTCCACTCTATAGAAAGAGAAAATTTATCCTACATAGTATGGGGTTCCTAAATCTTCTTATTAAATAGTATCAAGGACTCATGCCCTTGTGATATAGGGGGTTTTCCAACTTGAGTAACATTGATGATAACACTCAATCACTATCACAAAGTAAGAATCATTGAAATAATTATCACTCTTTCAACACCTCATTTTGTATCTCTGATTCTAAAAATAAGGATTACATCACATTATACACAAAAATAAATTAGGATAGTCTACTAGAAATCCTAAATATGAATCACGTGGAATGAGATATACATGGTGTAAGTATTAAATAAAATTGGACAATGTTTATATGGTATACACGGTGTGTCTTGGCTACCTCAGGTCTACCCATGTGCTTCAGCTTGTTTCTATGCACTTTGGACCATGCATGTGTACTCTCTCCATAACTGTGTACCTAGTTTTGTCCAGGGACCCTGAAATTGTTTGAGTATATAGTCATGCTTGTGTACTATAGTCATTCTCATGTGTCTGATCATGTCCATGACAATGTACCCATGGGGTTCACACTGAGCCACCCGGATCAGGTCACATAGCATGTATGGGGTCATACATGGCATGTGATATTTAACTCCACCAAAATCTATGCTATCGCAACCAAGGGAATACCAGTCAGGTATTCCTAGACTACATGTCGTATATATTGATATTTTCCAAAAATTCAATAATCCTTCATGTGCATCACCTACCCCACTGCCACTACTATTTCCACCTTGAATCATACCGAGGAGTGCAGATCTAGAGATAAACATGCCTGATACATCATTGGTCACCAGATTCTAACCACCCAAATTGTGTTCAGTTCATCCCATCACACCAAAACCATCACATTTCCCCTCCTCTAGATGAACACATGCGATCTAACCTCTGGTCCATGTTTCCAACACCTTCATCCCACATCACACCATGATCTTTCTTCCAAACACTAATCCATATGTCATGTATACATACTCCATGAATCTAGGCATTTTATTTCACTCTAATATATCCTATCAATGTTAAACTATGACCCCATAGGAAAATATAAAATAACATAAATAATGGTGGGGGGAAAACACAAGAACAAAGGTAAAATAATCATTGATTGATATGATCATGACTAATGATTTCATAAATAATATATGAGGGTGAAATCAATTTTGTAATAATTAAATTAAATATCCAGGCTCATGAAACTAACAAAAATCACCAAAAATGAAAGAAAGTAATTAATCCATGCTTCGTTAAATAATTTTATGTCATAAAACAATTAAATATCATTCCCTACCTCAATTTTGTATTAATTATTGGAAAATAATGTGTCCAATAGATTTGAAGAAGATTTGTTACATTCATCATCCATCTCATGATTCTCCTCGATCGTGGTCATCTATCCTTGATCCCAATCCACCAGTACCAATGAATAATGCTTCCTACTACTCTCTAATCTCCCAGGGTTATGTGGATAACCAAATAGATATGATATAACAATTCTTTTATAAAGTAGGTCTTAGAATTAGGTCATTAAATTAATTAATTGATTTACATAATTCTCCCACTAATGGACATCTTCTATAGAATATCTTACACTGACCAACTTTATGTCACACCTAGGGTAATCCCCACATTATGGAAACAATTGTGGCCTCTTATTTACCATATTAACTTCCAATCAAAAGTAAAATAATTTATACAAAAAAATGTGTGTTCATTTTTTAATATATTTTAATATTTATAAATATATTAAATCAAAGGTCATGCAAGACCCAAACACTATGCCCAATTTGATGAAAAATCAAGAGACATTTATCAAAATATTAAAAAGGCTAAATCAGCAAAACTAAAGTTGTTAAATCATCCTCTCCTTCAAGGATTTTCACCCTGAAAAATTATAATATATACAAAAAATGGGGGTACTAAGCCCACATTTGGATCTCTCACTCCCAGAATCTCTCTTGTACACTTTCATGATTCCAAAGAAATAAAACCAAAGAAATGGTCAATCCTTATAGGATCCTCTTATATTGGTCCACAATCACTAATGGGTACTCCACCAATGTGGCTCTTTCCTTGATGTCCTGATATCCCCAGTAAATAACGTGTGTTAGTTCATGCATGTATTTCCTTAACTATGATACATGGAAGACGTCATGAACTCATTCTAACTAGGGGGAGTCTAGGTAATAAAAAACATTTTCAAACCTACATAGGATCTCAAAAAACCTGATGAACCTTGGGGATAGATTTCTTCATCAACCAAATCTCTACAATCCTCATCATGGGTGGAATCTTAAGAAAACATGGTATACCTAATCTAACTCTAAATTTATACAAAGTCAATCTACCTAATATTTATGTTGGACCTATGCAATCCTCATATTCTTGTAGATTACCTGAACCTTCTTTGATGTTTCCTGCACATTATCTGGCCCAACTGGAGATATCTCACCAATCTATGTCTACCATACGGGTAAACTGCAGAGTCTCTTATACAGGGCCTAAAAAGGTGTCACACAGACAGTAGAGTGATATATATTATTATTTTCAAACTATTCCAATGAAAATTGAACCTCCTAACTATGGATGAATTCTAACACACAAGATCTCAACATATCCTCCAAAACTAGGATAGTCCACTCAATCCGCCCATCCATCAGAGGGTGAAACATCATCTCATCTATAATTGGGTACCAAAAGCCTCCTACAGACCACTGCACAACCATGAAATGAACTGATCGTCATGGTTAGGGAAAATATTCATTGTTACCCAATGATTCTAGATGATATCCCATGTGTACAACTGCCACAAACTCTCAACTGAGCTATGATCCCAAATGGAAAGAAAGTGTTCCATCTTGGTAAGTCAATCAATGATCACCCATGTAATGTAATATAATATAGTTTTACATGGAATAACCATAATAAAATCCATTTATATTACATCACACTTCCATTCTGGGATTTCAAGAGGTTGATTCAAGTCCACTAGAACTTGATATCTAGGATTTACGTACTAACATGTGAGACACTGAGAGACAATCATTGAAATGATATGCCTCATGTCAGCACACTAAAACTAACAATGAAGGTCCTTTATCATATTTTACACACTCTTATGTACAAAAATGGGCGATATATTAAACTCCCTCATCACCTCCAAATGAAATATGATCTGAACTACCATCCAACCCCAAAAGAGGATAGTGTGCTCCCCTCCATCATAAATTCTATCAAGAATATCTACTGAGGATATCTAGTAATGTAGAACCTCATAGTAAATGTATCCAAACTGAGAAACTATCACATGATAAACGTGTGGTGTAATTACCATCATCAAATGAAGATAAGTTTCACCCATCTCCTTAACAAGGGTCAGTGACAATAAATCCAACTACTCAGTTGGATCCTCCACTAAAAGAGAATTGGATTTCCTGCTAAGGGCATATATCACCACATTTATCTTCTCTACTGTATTGAATATATCAAAGTCATAGTTCGTAATAAACTCCAAACAATTTCTCTATATTATTTTGATATCACTCTAAGTGATGATGTACCAAGGACTCTGATGGTTAAATTAAACAACAAAATTCTCTCCCATAAGATAGTGCTTGTGCATCTTTAGGGAAAAGACTACCACTACCAAATATAATTCATGGGTCATGAAATTATTTTCATGGGGTATCAACTACCTCAACCCATATGAAATCACATCCTACCTTTACATTAACTAGAAACCGATCCCAGCTCTAAAGGAATCACAAACCACCACATACTCGACGCCCTTCTCTATTAGCCTCAAAACAAGAGCACTGGTCAACCTCAACATCAACTCCTTGAATTATCTCAAACATTGGCCTATCTATGTAAGTGGATGCCCTTTATAGTTCAAGGTATTCAAATGGGTTTCTACCCTACAAAATTCTTCCATAAACCACTTGTAGTACCCCACTAAACCAAGGAAACTCCACACCTATGACATTCTCTTAGGTGTCTCCCAAGAAAGAAATACATCAATATTTTCTATATATATATATATAATACATGATCAAAGATGGTATTCCCTAGAAAATGAACCTCATAGATCCAAAAATGAAACTTTTAGAGGTTAGCATACATATGGTGCTCCTGAAGTAAGTCTACGACCATCCTCAAATTCTATGCATATTCCTCCTATGATGCAGAGTAAATGAGTATGTAATTGATGAATACAACTATAAATCTATCTAAGTATTTTTATATAATCTAGTTCAAAATATTCATAAAAATAATGGAATAATTATTCACATAGAAAGGAATTATTATTAACTTATAGTTTCTATAGAAACATTGGAATGTCATCTTAGGAACATCATCCTTGTGAACCCTCAATTGATGGTAGTTATACATGATATAAATCTTTGAGAACCAATTAACACCTTTCAACTACTAAAATATGTCATCAATCCATGGTAAGGGGTATTTTTTCTTTATCATCATCTGATTCAAGTGATTATCGTCAACACAAATCCTCAAACTTGTGTAAAATATTTCCACAAAAAATCTAGATTTACTAGGGGAAATACTGGGTCTAATAAAACCATTATCTTGATCCTCCTCTAACTACAACCTCAGTCCTCAGATCTTGGTAGGGTTCGTCCAATATGACACAAAAGATATCAGTGTGATCTCAAGGTGCAAGTCAATATATAATTCTACTTACCACCTTGAAGGTAGTCCTTTGATATATTCGGGAAATACATCCATATAATCCTCCACTACTGCTAGAAGACATTTGTCTATAGATCCCACTGAATCAAGGGATAAACTCACCAACTGATGTTTGATGGGTTGTAGATTCCTGATCATAATTCCCACTCAATATTCCATGATATCGCTCTCTCACATAAAGGAGAATCTCATCCCATATGTCGAAAGGGATCTAACTCACCTGTGATGATAGTCTATCTTAGCATGCAACATGTATAACTCATCCATACACAAAGATATTCCATAATGTTTCATCCTGACAACCAATAGGTCCCATGAGAAACTCTCTCCACAAAATGTAAAATTTTACTACTAGAAGATGTCTAACAAATAATAATCACTCCCAATATGATCATCTAGCCATAGTTGTTAATCTAAAGAGTAAAAGGGAAACTCTAACTCTAACACTGGTGATATGGAGATGAATTAATTAATCATTTATATGTCTATAGGTACTAGATAAATAGTAAAAAAGACATATACTGTACCATAAATCATCTCATGAGTATTCAGGTCATATCCCTCCATATCCTAAAATTTCTTGTAGCCCTGACCACTAACCCTCTAATCTTGGATTGGGCTACCTAGTGGTGCATATAGTAGTATCTCATAGCATCATCCTCAACCTATAGATCCTCCCTCTAGAGATCCTCCAAATCATATTTAAACATTGTATACTAGGGGATTCCTTTTACATGTCTAGAAGGTCCCTAATCATAAAACAACCCAGGTTATGGAGGTTTATTAACTAATTGTTTACCTTCCTTAGCACATCAGGTTGCGCAATTGACAGAGAAACTTTAGGTGCATATTTTTAATATAATAATAATTAATAGTTGATTTTTTTAAATGATAAAACCCGTGTATTTAAATTTTCATTAAAATAATGGGTAATTTGGATTATAGAATAAAAATGAGATAAATTGTGAAAAGTGATTAATTCTGGACTTTTGACAGATTTTTACGTCAATGGTATTTTGGTCATTTCCTGAAAAATATAATTCCAAATTTACTGATTCAAATTTTTTAAGAATACTTACTTTATTTAATTCATTTCAGTCTTCTGAACCAGTGTTGAATCAATCATCTAGATACCGTAAAAAATCAATGAAGGTGAATATTTTTTCAACCGGATAGCATAGACCCCACCTATGTAACGGAAGTACATTTCTCTGTACACCTATCTGAATGAGGTTTTTCCACCTGGGATATCACTAGGACAGATATATCTAGCTCTAAAATAAATCTGGGGGAAGTTTGAAGTCATTAATGTATCCATTTAATGACATTATTTTGGAGGAACCTTCCTAGATGCTTCGTCCAAAAACAGAAATCTATAATGAGAAATTCATAAATCATTTATCATGTGTCAAAATGAACTGAGATTTTGAGGTTGAACGGACATGACATTAAGGAAAACATTTTATGAAGGGGTCCATGCGTTATTCATCCAATTATTGGGCCCAAAATGAGATATATTTTGGAGGACATAAATCTGCCTATAAAAGAAGAGGAGCTCCTACCTCTTAAATCATTCCAATCCTTCCCAAAACCATTCGAGGCACCAAGGAGAGGAGGCCAAGGTCCATTTAGATTTTTATTATTTTTTTGTTTTATTTTTATTTTAGTTTTCTTTTCTCATGTAATGAATTCATATCCTTTATATTAAACTTTTTCCCTTTCTTCTTTCACCCCTTTTCTCTTCTAATTTCAATCTCAATCTCAATCTCTCTCTTCCATCTTTCCATTGTGATATCTATGAACTTTTTCATGGAAAGTGACTAACTCGAGGCTTGGTCCTGGGGGATGTTTCACGGTGTTCTTTATTATTGCACTTCAATTTTAAATTTTATAAATTTATTTGTGGTGGAGATGGGAATATTTCACGGTTGCGGTGGTCGTCCACCATGATACTATTTCCAAATCCCTTTTTTTCATTGATTAATAATTTTCTTTCTCTTCTCTTAGGAAAACCCTTCATACGGTGGATTTGGGGATATTATAAGGAATGAAACGGCATATAGTGGAGTCGGTTCTTGTAGGAATAACATTCTCAGTTGTGGTGTTACCCTACTTGATTACTGGAGGAGGTGTGGTTTGGTGTGCCAGACGCATGCTAAAATCACACGCTTAATAAATCAAAGGAAATTAATTCATTAATGAGGTTTAATAAAATGAATTATCAAATTTAATTTAAATAATAAATAAATAATGAATGAACTCATGTTATCCAATCCTAGGACCAAGACCTTTCTTCCCTAATTTCATTATGTCTGCATCTCCATCTACATTTATATTTAAAGTTTTCATTTCATTATTTTTAATTTCACTATTTTCCAAAACCCATAAAACCGTCATTTTTAGTAAATTATAAAAACAATCAAAAATAATTAGAATAGGTGGACTAGAATCAGTGATTGAACTGACTACAAATTATCCTCAAGTGAGATGACCTTGGTCAGCCACTCTACTCCATTAGGAATATAAATTTTCTTTTGTCATGCCCTATGATAGGCGTGCATCAAAACCGGCGCCGTTTCTAGGGAGATAAGTATTTATTTCAATCACTTTTTCAAAATTCACTTTTTTGTAAATATTTTATTTAATTTTTTCATTAATAAAAAATCATTAAAAAAATTATTTTTTCCATGATGTATTCAAAGTCAAATTTTTATGCATGGGAAGATTACTCACAGGTGAAATATCAAGAACCATAAAATGATTATCATGATCTAAATGATCAGGTTGAAAGGATTTGTAATAATCTGGAAGATTTGGGAAGGAAAATGGAATGGTCATTTGACTATGTTCGTGCAAGGATAAAGCAACCCGACCCTGAGCTGGAGCAAGAACCTAAGATAGTGGTGTAAGAAATTTCACCACTCATCATTGAAGAACCAGAGGAGGTAAATGTCGGGGTACCTGAAGACTCATTCATCCTCACTCAACCAATTCTACTTGAGATAGATGAAAAGGAGGATGATTTTCCTGCTAAACCCAATGTGTGAGATCAATAAGAATTGGATAAATTCTGGAATGAATGTGAGGAGCTACTTGATCTCCCCAAGCATTTCAAAGAAGAAGAACCAACACCACTGAAATAAGACCCCGCCCAATTGGTGGAATTTGAAGTCAAGAAGGAGGAGACCGACTACCTACCTCCATCCAGTGATAATCAACTCCAAGAGGCACTTTCAACTAAATAAGTGATTGAACTAGAACCAAATCAGGGATATGATCCTTCCATGAACTCTACCTTTTCTTATTTCATTCAATCCGATTTGAGAATCACTCCTTATAATTTTGAATTTTTAGATTTGTTCAATCCTTAAATTTCCTTAAAAGAAGATGAAAAACAATATGTACCTATTGAGGAACACTTGATGCTACCTAAAGACATTTAAGATTCATTATAGGTAGTACAAGAAGAGAAGAAGAAGGTTGCACAAGTAGCAACCAATGAAGAGGATGCTCCATACTTCACCCTACCCCTGCCATATAAGTCGTACCACAATAAAAAGGGGGAGGATTTGTTGTACTCTATCCATGGAGTCCTCTTAAATAATAACACATGTGTGGATACTGGTAAAAGCAACATGTGGTGGTTCAAATCAAAGAAGCTTCATCCACCCTCTAGTTTTGGATAACAGCTGGTACTGCCCCCTAGAGGCGGTAAAAGATTCAAGGGCCCACTTGGGGGATCATACCAAGATTTATCCTTTACTTGATTTTTACTACTTTCATTTTCAATAATAGGAATTTAAATTTCAAATTCAGTATTAGGAATTAGTCTGGCATGCGGCCCACTCCCTCTTATATTTTTAAGCTTTAATGACATGATCTTTGTGCTTAATTGAGTTGTTTTCTTTTATAGGTTCATGATGGTAGAAGGAAACCCAAATCATTGGATTAAGAGGACCAAAGATTTATTTCAAAAGTGAGTTCATGTTTTATGATTATCTCTTAAACTCCTTACTTTTGTTTTGGTCTAAAATATGTTTTGATCTTTAATGATAAAATTTCATGTCCACACTTGAATTATTTCTTTACTTGACTTATCTATGATACGTGAGTTTCTTATGAATCCTGTGATGCTATGTTTTATATTTCAATGTTAATGATATTGAATAAATAAAATGGAAAATTGAATGTTTAAAGTGAAACATGGATATTAAAATGAGGACTGATGATTTGATGGAAATAATTGATTCATGTAAATAAAATTTCCCTACCATTTTTCATGCTTTAAATTTTTGAAATTCATGTGAATTAATTTCTTATTATTAATCATGCCATGAGTGATTTTCCAATATCATATTTTCATTCTTGAGAGGATTTATAGACCAAATATTTCCTATTTTATCTTGAGCAAATTTCTTGAGTGATCTTACGACGTGTCACCTCCTAGAACTTGTATTGAAACCTTTCAAATCTATGACTGTGCAAAAACATATTTAAAATGATAGAGGCACTACTTTGGATATCCACATATTTACTTAAGACCCATCCTTACATTTATCCTTTGTTAGCCCATAGAATCCATGAATTTATTTATAGGTTTAAGACACATTAGAAGCTTATTTTTCCTTACCTTCCCACTCTTTTAGTATTTTTTCATGGATATTTCAAGATTGAGTGTGAGGGAAGGGCCTTTCATGTGTGTTCATTGGGATGTGAATCATTTTTGGGTGGTGTGAGGTGTGCATCATCATTTTGGGCAATGTGTTGTTAGAAAATTGTGCAAGAGTCATCATTTCATTATGCTTCTTTCATTTCATCTGGTTCTCCTTAAAAAAGTGAAAAAAATTTAAAATAATGTTATGCCTTTCTAGAGCTTTACAAAAGAAAATTCCAAAAAAAAATATATAAATTAAGTTGTGCCTTTCTGGAGCATATTTAAAAAGGTGAAGAACTTGGATGATATCATTCTTTGTAATCGATTATTGACTCATGTCTGATGTCATTAAAAGGGGGTAGAATTGTGTTTCACATTCTCAAGAGGATTTGAATGAGGTTTATCCTGTGTTTTCACTTGATTAATCATGAATTTTACTTAAGAGTCAAACCTCATACTTCTAGCCTTAAATTATTTGAATCATTTACCCACAAACCCTAAGACATAGAGTCATTTGAACCTTTATTAGAAGTCGTCATGATTTTATGTGTGTTTTGTCTTTAAAAAGTGGAGAAAGTAGTTATTTTACAAGATTATGGATATGGTGCATATTCTCGTGATTTGAGCATAAATCTACTTAAATTGCATCATGAGAGATGAGAGGAAAAATTAAAAGGTGAGGTAAATCATGATGTTCCATGTTTAATAATAATGAATTGAGAAGCTTGAATGAATGAAAGAATAAGTTCCATCATTTTTCTCAATCAGGAAAAGTAAAATATATGAATTAATTGTTTCATTAAAAATTGAGAAATTAAATTCATATTTTATATAGATTTTTGAAAATTCGATTTGAAAATGATATTTTTTGGATTTTATTACTTTTAAAGTTGAATATTGGTAATATTGGTGTCCTCTGAATTCCTTGTTATGATTTTATGCTTGAGGGCAAGCATCGTTTATGTGTAGTGGTATTTGACAGAGCAAATTTATATGCATATTTTTAATATAATAATAATGAATTGTTGATGTTTTTAAATGAAAAAAACCATGTACTTAAATATTTTATTAAAATAATGGTCAATTTGGATTATAGAATAAAAATGAGCTAAATTATGAAAAGTTTTTAATTCTATATTTTTTATAGATTTTTACGTCAAGGGTATTTTGGTCATTTTCTGAAATATAATTCTAGATTTTCTAATTCAAATTTTTTTTAGAATAATTATTTTATTTAATACATTTTTTTCTTTTGGAAAAGGGGCTGAATAAATCATCTAGAGGTCATAAAACATCAATGAAGTTGATGATTTTTTCGAGCGGACAGTGTGGTCCTCTCCTACGTAACAGAAGCGCATTTCGCTCTACACCGATAAAAAATAGTGTTTCCACCTAGAATAACACGAGAAGAGATATAACCGGCTCTAAAATAAATTTTGGGGAAGTTTTAGAAGTCATTAAGGTGGCCACAGAATGACTTACTTTTGGAGGAACCATCCTAGAAGCTTCATCCAGAAATAGAAACCTACAATGAAAAATTCATAACTTGTTTATCTAGGGTCCAAATGAGCTGTGATTTGGGAGTGAACGGAAAAGACATTAAGGAATAACTTTTATGAAGGATTCCACGTGTTATTCGGTCAATTAATGGGTCCAACATGGGATAACCTTTGGAGGACAGAAATCTATCTATAAAATGAGAGGATCTCCTACCTCTCAAATCATTCCAATCCTTCCCAAAACCATTTGGGGCCCCAAGGAGAGGAGGCCAAGGGATATTTATATTTTTATTCATTAATTTTTTTTAGTTTTCTTTTCTTAGGTAATGAATTCATATCATTTATATTAAATTGTTTCCCTTTCTTCTTTCACCCCTTTTCTCTTATAATTTCAATAACAATCTCAATCTCTCTCTTCCATCCTTCCATTGTGATCTCTATGCACTTCTCCATGGAAAGTGACTAACTCAAGGCTTGGGACTGGGGGAGGTTTCACGGTGTTATTTATTATTTCACTTCAATTTTAAATGTTTTAAATTTATTTGTGGTGGAGATGAGAATATTGCACGGGTGTGGTGGTCGTCCACCACGACACTATTTCCAAATCCATTTCTTTTCATTGATTAATCATTTTCCCTCTCTTATCATAGGAAAACCCTTAATACAGTGGAGTAGGTTTTGTTATAAGGAATGAAACGGCATATGGCGGAGCCGGGTCTTGTAGGAATAACATTCTCGGTTGAGGTGTTACCCTACTTGATTACTGGAGGAGGTGTGGTTTGGTGTGTCGGACGTATGCTAAAATCACACACTTAATAAATCAAAGGAAAGTAATATATTAATGAGGTTTCATAAAATGAATTATCAAATGGAATTTAAAAAATAAATAAATAATGAATGAAATCGTGTTATCCAATCTTATGACCAAGACCTTTCTTCCCTAATTTCCTTTTCTCTACAGTTGTATCTACATTTAGATTTAAAGTTTTCATTTCATTATTTTCAATTTCACTATTTTAAAAAACCCCTAAAACAATAATTTTTAGTAAATTATAAAAACATTCAAAAATAATTAGAATAGGTGAACCATAATTAGTGATTTAACCGACTACAAATGCTCCTCAAGTGACACGACCCTGGTCATCCAATGTGCTACATTAGGAATATAAATCTGTTTTTCCACGCCCTATGACAGGCGTGCATCAAAACTCATGTCGTTGCTGGGGATCTAAGTAGTTATTTCGATCACTTTTTCAAAATTCAGATTTTTGTAAATATTTAATTTTTTTCATTAGGAAAAATCTTTAAAAAAATTCATTTTCCATGATGTATTCAAATTCAAATTTTTATGCATGGGAAGATTACTCGCAGGTGCAATATCAAGAACCATAAATTGATTATCGTGAGCTAAATGATTGAGTTTAAATGATTAGTAATAATCTGGATGATTTGGGGAGGAAAATGGAATGGGAATTTGTCACGAACCAACCCAGGTTGACCCTAAACCGGTCACCCAAGCCGGTCCACGACATGGCCAGAGAGGCGTTCCCGATCCTCACGAGCAGGCGAAAAGCACCGGGGCATCAACAGAGAGAAATTGGGAACTATTTCATCCAAAATAAATAAAGCAGCAGAAATAAAATAGAGTAGCGCAGAATAAATAGACAGAGTAAAGAAACTAAACAAGAACAAAAGAAAAAAAATAAACCTAACCGACAGAGACAACCACTATCTCTGTGTGACCTTGCGGGTCACTCTCCAACTCATGACCAAACATCTCCCAAGGCGAAAGCACCAAAGTTTTAGCCTTCACGAGAACTAAAAGCAGAAAAGAACTATAGGTGTGAGTATTAAAACTCAGTAGGCTAGCCTGATATCTATTCCCAATGCACTACCTTTAAATTAAGAAATTTATTTATTCCAGGTTTGAACTAAATATACAAAATATTGGTTTTCACACACACACACACTTTCATTTCTAAAACAAGTATCAGTCCATTGCCCCTTTAAAATTTAAAATCAATCATTAATGTTTGAATGGAATAGGTGCATTGCATTTTAAAACATTTTTTCAAACAATTAGAAAACCAAACTTTAGTTATTATCCAAAAAGGAAAACTACACATAAAACGCAACACACGCCAAGGGCAATGGGAAAAATGGCACACACGAGCCAGAAACCAAACTAGACTTCTCAATCGTGCACCACACACAAATAAACACTAAAAGAAACAAGGGTCGAACCTAGGAGATCGTGAACAATCCAGAACCTACCATACATGTGACTCATCCAGAAAGCATGCTCTAACTCGATGAATTCATAACGCCCTAATGCCTGGCATATCCCTACATGGCCTAACCGAGGGGCCCAATCTTCATAGCAGTAATAACTCAGTATTCCCCTGCTATGGGGCCACTAACCAGTGCATATTCTAAACTAGTGCGGAAATCGTTCTCAGAAGATTCACTCACTATTCCAGATTCCCATGTCAACACATGCAATAAAAAGGGGGTGTGTCCACAATGTAAATTAATTGGTTATGATGCACAAACATCACATACATATCACGCAATCAACGCACACCAAAGACCACCCCTGAGTGAGTTTTCCAAAATAATAGATTTTATTAAAGTGGCAAACAGGCCTTCACCAATTTTAAAGAAAGACCTCATTTCCAAAGAAAACCCAAAACATGTGTTCAAAAGAAATCATTTATCTTTAAAACTAGAACTACATTTGAAATTCCGTAAATTATTTTTAAAGGAAAAATGGACATTCTTTCAACACTGGGTGTCCGCTCATCAGGAAAATGTTTCAATTGTCGTGTATAAAATAAACAGACCTTTTACACCAAATAGTATTTTAAAAATTAATTATCTTATATTATTTCTCATTCATTAAAAATTAATAAAACAACAAGAAATTAATAAATTCTAAATCTAAAGGTAAGTACAGTGGAGACCTACCTCAACTCGCAGCTCGAACGCGACAACGCAACAGCGCGACACGTCTCGTACAGGCGCACAAGCACGCACAAACCGATGATCGCGGTAACGCGGGGTTACCCCGCCAATGCGCTGCAACTGCAAAGATAAATAAAATACATGAACACGGACTTAAAACAATCCAAATGAACAAACATCACAAAAGAACCACCTTGACCTACTTTCAAAGCATGACTTACACCACACAATCAAACCATAAGACAGGCTTAAGCACGCAAGCAATCCAAACCAACACTACACACATAAAAATCACCATTTACACACCCAAAACGTATTTCAACACAACACGCACTCAAACGGGATTTCAAAAGTGTGGCATGTCCATATAAACATTTTGGCAAAACTCTACCCCATTCATAGCATTCTTTTTCACCGTTCATAAAACTCAATAAATCATAAATGAAATTTTATACGATTTTTTAAAAATAATTCACTTGGCTTTACCTACTCAACACACACGACGTCTCCAATACCAAACACACACAAAATACCACGTCAAAACGCAATCAAAACACTTGCATAGATTAAAAATCAACTACAAAATTTATTCAAATGCAAACAATTAACAAAACATAAACTTCCAGAAAAATGCATCCATACCATATTGGAAAGCTACCAACCAAATCAGACGCATGCTAAACTCCAACAAAACCAAATTTTCACTAAATAAATAAATTAACGAACATAGAAAATTAATCAAAAAAACAAGAAAAACATCGTAGACACAAGCTGACATAGGCCATGAACCAACTCAAAACATACTTTTAACCAATTCTAAAAATTTCAAAACTCTATAGCAAGATAATTAAGGGTATAACGAAGCTGTGAAACCAAAAAAAATGGCCTAAAACTATACCTTGGATGTCGGTGGCGGACCGAAACTGCCTCTCCTTCGGTGGAGATTACCGGAACGCACACCAATGGGTCTTGAATGGCCCTTTGCGCAACCCCGGATGGTGGTTGCAACCTTGAAAACACAGGTGAAGCCGAGATTGCATCCAAGTAATAATTTTCACTACAGATACAATACCAGGACTTCAAACACAAATATGACACTAAAATAAAAGTTTGAAACCCTACAGCGCTAATCAAACTATGACTTCAAATGGTGGCGACAGTCTAAAAACTGGTGATGGGATCACGTCGGAGCAGCGGGTCGCCGGAGCGGGAGAAGGACGAACAAAAGGAGGGGTGAAGTAGGGCTGGATCATGGACGGTCAGAGGCCGCAAGTCTAGAACACATGGGGGCGAGGACTAGCTGGAGCGAGGCCTGGTCGGAGGCAGCCCAGCCAGAGAACGGGATGTAAAGGGGAAGGAAAAGGTCTGGCATAGAGGGATGGCACACGGAGGAGTCCGGCGGGGAAGAAACCGAGTGGGTGAGGGCGATGCCGGGTCACCGGCTTGTTGCAGGTCAAGGGAGCAGGGGCCGCCACCAGGATTGTTGGCCGCACGCTAGGACCGTCCGACAGGAGGGCGCATGGGCAGGCGCTGCTCGAACTAGGGTGGCACCGCGGTTCGTTCAGCGCAACAGGAGGGTGGCGGGGGCGTTGTCGCACGGTGGAGAAAAAGAAGGGGTGGGGCGACTATGCACAGCGCGCTGGGAAAAGAGGGGGGGATGCTGGTAGATTTAGGGTTCACTTATATTTTTTCCTCTCTTAACCTATAATAATAATAATTATGATAACAATAGACCCAAGAAAAATTAATAAACCCAATAAAAATAATTGGTTCTTATCCATTTTATTTTAAGTAATAATAATAGTAATAATAATAATATCAATGATACAATAATAATAATGGTAATAATATCAATAGCTAAATAATAAAAACAATATTAATAACAACAAAAGAAATTAATAAAAAACTTAAAGTTAATAGAATGATAATTTGTATTACATTTAATTTTAAATAAAAATTATATTTATAACAACTTAATAATAATAGTATTATTCCCATATTAAATAATTATAAAATAACAATTTCTACAGGCATATTCTCATTATTATAATTTAAACATTAACCTTGTTTTATCGGTACAAAAATTTTATTTGGATTCCATTTTTTATTAACTGAATTTATTTACGTAATTTATTATTTATTTAACGTTTCGCACCATCGCGCAATCACTAGGACCAAAAGCACGGTCGCCACTAATGGTGCAGTGACCGTACACCGGCGGAAGACCCACCAAAAACATCAAACTTCAGAAAAGTTCAAACAGGGTCCCGACTAAATCTCATCCAAACGACGCGAGACCCATAAAAGAGTAAAATAACTTGTGTCTTTGGTCGGGGTGTGACAATTCTCCCCACCACAGACACTTTCTGCCCCCATAAATTCACCAAGACAACAGTTGACACAACTTCAGTCCATGACCAGACAAAACCGAGGAAAAACTGTGAATTCCGGGATGACCTTACTCTCAATAGGTCACACATGACCAATTCAAGAGAAAACTGAAGCACGAGGTTGAGGGGAGAACACGGGAGGGTTCTCCCCACAACAAGAATTTACTAATATAGAAACCTTGAAACCTGATCATACAACCCCCGACGGGGGCCAATGCGGGAACTCACAAACTGAACCCAATTAATTTCTCCACATGGACTGAACAACACCCAGAGAATTTAAAAAAAGCTTGCTTCGAAATGACCCAACAACCCGAGGATAAGGAATTAAGTCAACCCCTCACACACCGACCAAATAAAATCATCACCGCAACCACATACTAGGGAATTCCTAGCCCAAACATAGAAAGGACCTCGAAACACCGCACGTTAATTTCACGAAACCAAACATCCCCCCTAACGAACACAATTGAGACCCACCTCAAAATTAGAATGACCCGTTTATTCGTGGGCTCAACACCCTTCAAGGAAATCCAAATGATTTGAAAACGCACTGAGAATAGATAAGACCGCTTAGACTGCGGTAGAACAAGTTCATCACATCACCACAACTATGATGAACTTACAATGGTGACAAGAACAAAACAAGGAAACTTTAGATATCTCCCTCCCAAAGCCGAAAAAATTACTCAGACCATGGTTCCACACACCCTCAGCAACTCCTGACTGTGCGCAAGCTTCACCTCGAGACCTGTGGCTGGGGCCCTGATGGCTGAAGCATATCCTACCTCACAGTCAGGCATTTTCATCTTCTGGTCTCTGAGTCCTTCTTTTGTTCGATGGTTCAAACAATCACGATGGTCATACATTTTCAAAGGAATGCAACATGATGACATAGAATGTCCGGACAGGCTATACAGCTGGCGCACAAGAGAGTTTTCCGAAAAACTAGGAGCTGGTACCGACGAGGATGGTTTCTTAGAGATAGGTTCCACCGGCCCACACCTCTTTCTAGGTGGGGAACCTTCACAGAAATCGACCATCATTAATCACACCCATAACTCCAACAACGATGAGACATCTCACCTTTACTAGTCCAAAACTAAACCCTCAAATAATTCTAGGGAGGTACGAACCTTAACTATCCTGAGAGTTCCCAACAACCCGAAGACACACACTCTCTCCATGGACAATACAACTGCCTTTAACGGACTTCGACTACCTCGATAAGCAGGAAACAGACAAAAAGAATTGGGAACTGGGCATAACTCATTGAAAACTTTTGGAGGCTTTCTGGGCATCATACTCATAACAACACGAAAAACACCATCGAAACTGGAATCATGACAAAATTCAATCAAAGAAACAACACAAGACAAGGAAAAAAGACCCGTAATCCAAACATACACAAATTCCAGTATAAATCACTTTTCAAAAACCATTATTTTTTTAAAATTTTAGAACTCACCTATGGAACCTTATGAACTGTCACATGTGCATTCATTAAATTCCGCTCACATCCTGCAAACAAGTTCCCCCACGCACTTCCATACATACCCACGTACGTGTGACCCCTCATAAGGAGTTTCAAGGTTCAAACGCTTCTTTTCCTTACCAAATCCAAACACATACCAAGTTTTTCCAAACCAATACACCTTCTCTTTAAAAACCCACTTTAGTAATTTCAAAAACAATTTGGAAGAAACACTTTTCCTCTTCAAAACCAGTTTCACTTTTCACGCACACTCAAACCAACCGAGATTAAAACAAAACACAAGAAAAAAATAACACACTGGAATGAGGAACTAGTGTACATGTCTGACCCAGCGACATGGTGGTGAGTCATGCCTCAAGTAAAGAATAACACTAAGAGGACCTTAAACCGGGCACTTGGACTCCACATGGGTCACCACCCCATGTGAGGCCTCAAAATGAACCGATTCACCCCCACTGTCATTCCAAAATCGAAAACAACCAAAGACAAAAGATTCGAATCCCAGACTAACCCTGGTAACTCAGGACTCGTCACGAGCAGTGGTGATCAGGAACTGACACGTAACCTACCTCCTGAGCCCCGACAGTCCTAATATCCATCTGCTGGACATCCCAAATAAGAAAGGGCGCTCTAAAAAGCGAGGTCCGCTAAGAGTCGACCTCCTCTGATACCATTTTGTCACGAACCAACCCGGGTCGACCCTGAACAGGTCACCCGAGCCAGTCCGTTACATGGCCCGAGAGGCGTTCCCGATCCTCCCAGGCTGGCGACAAGCACCGGGGCATCAACAGAGAGCAAGTGGGAACGATTTCACCCAAAATAAATAAAGCAGCAGAAATAAAACAGAGTAGCACCGAATAAACAGACAAAGTAAAGCAACTAAACAAGAACAAAAGAAAAAAAATAAAACTAACCGACAGAGACAACCACTATCTCCGTGTGACCTCGCGGGTCACTCTCTAACTCACGACCAAACGTCTCCCAAGGCGAAAGCACCAAAGTTGTAGCATGAACAAGCACTAAAAATAGAAAAGAACTATAGGCATGAGTATTAAGACTCAGTAGGCTATCCTGATATTTATTCTCAATGCACTACCTATAAATAAATAAATTTATTGTTTCTAGGTTTGAACTAAATATACAAAATATTGGTTTTCACGCACACACACTTTCATTTCTAAAACAAGTATCAGTCCATTGCCCCTATAAAATTTAAAATCAATCTTTAATGTTTAAAAGGAATAGGTGCAATGAATTTTAAAACATTTTTTTCGAACAATTAGAAAACCAAACTTTAGTTATTAGCCAAAAAGGAAAACTACACATAACACGCAACACACACCAAGGGAAATGGGAAAAATGGCACACACGATCCAGAAACTGAACTAGACTTCTCAATCGTGAACCACACACAAATAAACACTAAAAGAAACATGGTTCGAACCTAGGAGATCGTGAACAATCCATAAATACCATACATGTGACTCATCTCGAAAGCATGCTCTAACTTGATGATGTCATAACGCCCTAATGCCCAGCATAGCCCTGCATGGCCTAACCGAGGGTCTGAATCTCCATAGCAGTAATAACTTAGTATTCCCATGCTAGGGGGCCACTAGCCAGTGCGTAGTCTAAACTAGTGCGGTAATCATTCTCATAATATTCACTCACTATGCCAGATTCCCATGTCAACACAAGCAATAAAAAGGGGGTGTTTCCACAATGTAAATTAATCAGTTACGATGCACAAACATCACATACAGCTCACGCAATCAACGCACACCAAAGATCACCCCCGAGTGGGTTTTCCAAAATAATCTATTTTATTAAAGTGCCAAATGGGCCTTCACCAATTTTAAAGAAAGACCTCATTTCTCGAGAAAACACAAAACACTTGTTCAAAAGAAATCATTTATCCTTAAAACTAGAACTACATTTGAAATTCCATAAATTATGTTTAAAGGCCAAAAGGACATTCTTTCAACACTAGGTGTCCGCTCATCAGGAAAATGTTTCAAGTGTCGTGTATAAAATAAACGGCTCTTTTACACCAAATAATCTTTTAAAATTTAATTATCTTATATTATATCTCATTCATTATAAATTGATAAAACAAAAAGCAATTAACAAATTCTAAATCTTAAGGTAAGTGCATTGGGGGGCCTACCTCGACTCGTAGCTCAAACGCGACAACGCAACAGTGCGACACGTCTAGCACAGGCGCATAAGCACGCACAAACCGAAGATTGCGGTAACGCGGGGTTACCCCGCCAACGCACTGAAACCGCAAAGATAAATAAAATACATGAACATGGACTTAAAACAATACAAACGAACTAACATCACAAAAGAACCACCTTGACCTACTTTCAAAGCATGACTCGCACCACACAATCAAACCATAAGACAGGCTTAAGCACGCAAGCAATCCAAACCAACACTACACACATCAAAATCACCATTTACACACCCAAAACGTATTTCAACACCACACGCACTCAAACAGGATTTCAAAAGTGTGGCATGTCCATATAAACATTTTTTAAAAACTCTACCCCATTTATAGCATGCTTTTGCACCGTTCACAAAACTCAATAAATCATAAATAAAAATTTATATGATTGTTTAAAAATAATTCACTTGGATTTACCTACTCAACCCAAACGACATCTCCAATACCAAACACACAAAAAATACCATGTCAAAACGCAATCACAACACTTGCACAGATTAACAATCAACTACACAATTTATTCAAATGAAAAGAATTAACAAAACATAAACTTCTAGAAAAACGCATCCATACCATATTGGAAAGCTACCAACCAAATCAGATGCACGATAAACTCCAGCAAGACCAAATTTTCACTAAATAAATAAATTAACGAACATAGAAGATTAATCAAATAAACAAGAAAAACATCGTAGACACAAGCTGACATAGGTTAGGAACCGACTCAAAACATACTTTTAACCAATTCTAAAAATTTATAAACTATATAGAAAGATAATTAAGGGTATAAAGAAGCTGAGAAACCAAACAACGGGCGTAAAAATATCCCTTGGATGTCGGCGGAAGACCAAAACGGCCTCGCCTTCGGTGGTGATTGCCAAAATGCACACCAATGGGTCTTGAATGGCTCTTTGCGCAACCTTGGATGGTGGTTGCAACCTTGAAAACACAGGGGAAGCCGAGATTGCATCCAAGTAATCACTCGTAGTAAAAATACAATAACAGGACTTAAAACACAAATACGACACTAAAGTAAAAGTGTGAAACCCTACAGTGCTAATCAAACTATAACTTCAAATGGTGGCGACAGTCTGAAAACCGGTGAGGGGATCACATCGAAGTAGCGGGTCGCCAGAGCGGGAGACGGACTAACGAAAGGAGGGGTGAAGTTGGGCTATAGCATGGCCAGTCGGAGGCCACAAGGCTAGAACACAGGGGGTGAGGACTAGCCAGAGTGGGGCATGGCCGGAGGCAGCCCAGACGGAGAGCAGGATGGAAAGGGGAAGGAAGAGGTCTGACATAGAGGAATGGCACACGGAGGAGTCGGGCGGGGAAGAAACTGAGCGGGTGAGGGCGGTGCCGGGTCACCGGCTTGCTGTAGGTCAATGGACCAGGGGCCTCCACCGGGATTGCTGGCCGCACGCTAGGACCATCTGACCAGAGGGTGCATGGTCAGGCACCGCTCAAACCAGGGCTGCACCATTGGTCGGTCAGCACAACAGGAGGGTGGCAGGGGTGTTGTCACGCGGCAGAGAAAAAGAAGGGGTGGGGCGGCTATTCGCAGCGTGCTGGGAAAAGAGGGGGGCTGCAGGTAGATTTAGGGTTCACTTCTTTTTTTATCTTAACCTATAATAATAATAATTATAATTACAATATACCCAACAAAAATTAATAAACCCAGTAAAAATAATTGGTTCTTATCCATTTTTTAAGTAATAATAATATTAATAATAATAATATCAATGATATAATAATAATAATGGTGATAATATAAATAGTGAAATAATAAAAACAATATTAATAACAACAAAAGAAATTAATAACAAACTTAAAGTTAATAGAATGATAATTTTTATTACATTTCATTTTAAATAAAAATTATATTTATAACAACTTAATAATAATAGTATTATTACCAGATTAAATAATAATAAAATAACCATTTTCAAAGACATATTCTCATTATTATAATTTAAACATTATCCTTGGTTTATCGGTACAAAGATTTTATTTGGCTTCCATTTTCGATTAACTGAATTTAGTTACTTAATTTATTATTTATTTAAAGTGTCGTGCCATCGTGCAATCACCAGGACCTAAAGAACGGTCTCCTCTAATGATTTGTTGACCGTACAACGGTGGAAGACCCACCAAAAACATCAAACTTTAGAAAAGTTCAAACAGGGACCCGACTAAATCTCATCCAAACAACATGAGACCAATAAAAGGGTAAAATAACTGGTGTCCTTGGTCGAGGTGTGACATCATTTGACTATGTTCGTGAAAGGATGGAGCAACCCGACCCTGAGCCGGAACAAGAACCTGAGATAGTGGTGGAAGAAATTTCACCCCTCATCATTGAAGAACCATTGGAGGTAAATGTAGGAGTACCTGGAGACTTATTCATCCTCGCTCAACCAATTCCACTTGAGATAGATAAAAAGGAGGATGACTTTACTGCTGATTCCAATATGGGAGATCAACAAGAATTGGATAAATTCTGGAATGAATGTGAGGAGCTTCTTGATCTCCCTAAGCCTTGTAAAGAAGAATATCCAGCACCACTAAAAGAAGACCCCACCAAATTAGTGGAATTTGAAGTCAAGATGGACGAGACTGACTACCTACCTCCATCCAGTGATAATCAACTCCAAGAGGTACTTTCAACTGAAGATGTGATTGAACCAGAACCAACTCAGTGAAATGATCCTTCTATGAACTCTACATTTTCAGATTTCATTCAATCTTATTTGAGCATCACTCCTTATAATTTTGAATTTTTAGATTTGGTCAATCCTTACATTACCTTAAAAGAAGATGAAAAAGGTTATGCACCTGTTGAGGAACACTTAATTCTCCCTAAATACATTGAAGATTCATTATAGGGAGTACAAGTATAGAAGAATAAGGTTTCAAAAGAAGCAACCAATGAAGAGGATGATCCATACTTCATCCTACCCCTGTCATTTAAGTTGTACCACAATACGAAGGGGGAGGATTTGGTGTAATCTATCCATGGAGTCCACCTAAAGAATAACACATGTATGGATGCTGGTAAAATCTACATGTGGTGGTTCAAATCAAATAAGCTTCATCCACCCTCTGATTTTGGATAACATCTGGTACTACCATCTCGAGGCAGTAAAAGATTCCAAGGCCCACTTGGGGGGATCATACCAAAATTTATCCTTTACTTGATTTTTAGTACATTTATTTTCAATATTATTAATTTAAATTTCAAATTCAGTATTAATAATTATTCTAGCATGTGACCCACTTCCTCTTATCTTTTTGAGCTTTAATGACATGATCTTTTGTGATTAATTGAGTCGTTTTCTTTTATAGGTTCATAATGGAAGAAAGAAACTCAAAGCATTTGATGAAGAGGACCAAAGCTTTATTTCAAAAGGTAGTTCACATTTTATGATTATTTCTTAAACTCCTTACAAATTTTTTGGTCCAAAACATTTTTTTTCATTAATGATAAAATTTCATGTCCACACATGAATTATTGCTTTACTTGACATATCTAGGAAACATGAGTTTCTTAGGAATCATGTGAGCTATGTTTTAGATTTCAATGTTAATTTGATTGAATAAATATAAAGGAAAATTAAATGTTTAAAGTGAAACATGGATATTGAAATGAGGACTCGTGATTTGATGGAATTAATTGATCCATGTAAATGATATTTCCCTAACATTTTTCATGCTTTAAATTTCTAAAATTCATGTGAATTAATTTTTTATTATTAATCATGCCAAGAGTGATTTTCCAATATCATATTTCCATTCCAGGGAATAATCCTAGACCAAATATTTCCTATTTTTTCTTGAGAATATTTCTTGAGTGATCTTGGGACGTGCCACCTGGTAGAACATTAATTGAACATTTTCAAAGCTATGACTATGAAAAAACACATTTAAAATGATTAAGGAACTAATTTGGCTAGCCACATATTTACCTGATACCCACCCTTAAATTTATGAATTGTTAGCCTATAGAATCCATGAATTTCCTTATCGGTTTAAGACACATTACAAGCCGATTTTTCCTTACCTTCCCACTCTTTTAGTATTTTTTCATGGATATTTCAAGTTTGAGTGTGGGAGAAGGGCCTTTCGTGTGTGTTCATTGGGATGTGTATCATTTTTTGGGGGTGTGAGGTATGTATCATCATTTTGGGAAATGTATTATTATAAAATTGGGCATGAGTTGTCATTTCATTATGCTTCTTCCATTTCATCTGGTTCTCCTTAAGAAAAGTGAAAAAAAAATGAAAATAAATCTATGCCTTTCTGGAGCTTTACAAAAGAAAATTCAAAAAAAAATAGAGATAAATTAAGCTCTACCTTTATGGAGCTTATTTAAAAATGGGGAGAACTTAGATGATATCATTATTTCTAATCAATTATTGACTCATGTCCCATGTCATAAGAAGGGGGTAGAATTGTGCTTCACATTCTCAAGGGGGTTTGAGTGAGGTTCATCCTGTGTTTTCACATAATTAATCATGCATTGTACTTAAGAGTCAAACCTCCTACTTCTAGCATTGAATTATTTCAATCATTTACCCACCAACCCAAATCCACGGAGTCATTTGAACCTTTATTGCAAGTCCTCATGATTTTATGTGTGTTTTTTCTTTACAAAGTGTTGAAAGTAGATCTTTTATAAGATTATGGATAAGGTGCCTATTCTCATGATTTTTTCATATCTCTATTTGAATTTTATCATGATAGATGAGAGGAAAAATTCAAAGGTGAGGTAAATTATGATGTGTCATGTTTAATAATAATGAATTGAGAAGCTTGAATGAATGAAAGAAGAAGTTTTGTCATTTCATTCAATGGGGAAAAGTAAAATATGTGAATTAATTGTTTCATTAAAAATAGAGAAATTAAATTCATATTTTATGTGGATTTTTTAAAATTTGATTCGACATTGAATTTTTTTTGATTTTATTACTTTAAAATTTGAATATTTCTAATATTGGTGTCCTCTGAATTCCATGTTGAGATTTTTTTTCTTGAGGGCAAGAATTATTTAAGTGTGGGAGTATCTGAAAGAGAAAATTTATGTGCGTATTTTTAATATAATAATAATGAATTGTATATGTTTTTAAATGATAAAAACCATTTATTTAAATGTTTTATTAAAATAATGGGAAATTTGGATTATAGAATAAAATTGATCTAAATTGTGAAAAGTTCTTAATTCTGGATTTTTGACAGATTTTTATGTCAAGGGTATTTTGGTCATTTACTGAAATATATAATTCCAAATTTTCTTATTCAATTTTTTTTAGAATAATTATTATATTTCCTTCATTTTTCACTTCTGGACTAGGGGCTTAATCAATCATCTAGAGGCCGTAAAAAATCAATGAAGTTGAAGACTTTTCCAGCCGAACAGTGTGGACCCCACCTGAGTAACACAGTCACATTTCGCTCTACACCCATAAAAATGAAGTGTTTATACCTGGGAGAGAACGATGACAGATATATCTGTCTCTACAATAAATTTGGTGGATGGTTGAAGTCATTAAGGTGGCCATTGAATGACATACGTTTGGGGAAACCTTCCTGAAAGCTTCCTCCAGAAACAGAAACCTACAATAAAAAATTCATAGCTCATTTATCCTGTGTCCAAATGAGCTGAGATGTTGTGGGTGAACGGAAAAGACATTAAGAAACAACTTTTAGGAAGTTGTCCATGCATTATTCATCCAATTAATGGGAACAATACATGAAAACTTTTGGAGGACATAAATATTACTATAAAAGGAGAAGATCCCCTACCTCTCAAATCATTCCAATCCTTCTCAAAACCATTGGGGGCACCAAGGAGAGGAGGCCAAGGGCCATTTATATTTTTATTCTTTATTTGTTTTATTTTTATTTTAGTTTTCTTTTCTCATGTAATGAATTTATATCCTTTATATTAATGTGTTTTGATTTCTTCTTTCACCCCTTTTCTCTTCTAATTTCAATCTCAATCTCAATCTCTCTCTTCCATATTTCCAATATGATCTCTATGCACTTGTCTATGGAAAATGAATAAATTGAGGATTGGGCCCGGGGGAGGTTTCACGGTGTTATTTATTATTTCACTTCAATTTTAAATGTTTTAAATTTATTTTTGGTGGAGACGAGAATGTTGCGCAGGTGCGGCGATCATCCACCATGACACTATTTCCAAATCCATTTATTTTCATTGATTAATAATTTTCCCCCTATTCTCTTAGGCTTAACCTTCATACGGTGGAGTTGTTGTTTTTATAAGGAATGAAATGGCATATGGTGGAGCCGGGTCTTTTAGGAATAGCATTCTCGGTTGAGGTGTTACCCTACTTGATTACTAGAGGAGGTGTGGTTTGGTGTGTCAGATACATGATAAAATCACATACTTAATAAATCAAAGGAAAGAAATCAATTAATGAGGTTTCCTAAAATTAATTATCAAATTGAATTTAAACAATAAATAAATAATGAATGAACTTGTGTTATCCAATCCTAGGACCAAGACCTTTCTTCCCTAATTTCATTCTGTCTGTATCTACATCTTCATTTAGATTTAAAGTTTTCATTTCATTATTTTTCATTTCATTATTTTCTAAAACCCCTAAAACCATCATTTTTAGTAAATTATAAAAACAATAAAAAAGAATTAGAATAGGTGAACTAGAATTAGTGATTGAACCAACTACAAATTCTTCTCAGGTGAGATGACCCTAGTCATCCACTGTGCTGCATAAGGAATATAAATTTGATTTTTTCATGCCCTACGATAGGGGTGTATCAAACCTGGCACCGTTTCTGGGGATCTAACTAGTTATTTCGATCACTTTTTCAAAATTCACATTTTTGTAAATATTTTATTTATTTTTCATTAATAAAAATATTTAAAAAAATTCTTTTTTCCATGATGTATTCAAAATCAAAATTTTATGAATGGGATGATTACTCTTAGGTGCAATATCAAGAACCAGAAATTGATTATCATGATCAAAATGACTGTGTTGAAGGAATTAGTAATAATCAGGATGATTTGGGGAGGAAAATGGAATGGGAATTTGACTATGTTTGTGAAAGGATGGAACAACCCAACCCTGAGCCGGAGTAAGAACATGAGATAGTGGTGGAAGAAATTTTACCACTCATCATTGAAGAACCAGAGGATGTAAATGTCGGGGTACCTGAAGACTCATTCATCCTCACTCAACCAATTCTACCCAAGAAATATGAAATGGGGGATGACTTTCCTATTGAGCCTAATGTGTGAGATCAACGAGAATTGGGTAAATTCTGGAATTAATGTGAGGAGTTTCTTGATCTCCCAAAGCCTTGCAAAGAAGAAGAGTCAGTGCCACTGAAAGATGACCCCACCCAATTGGTGTAATTTGAAGTCAAGAGGGAGGATACCAACTACCTACCTCCATCCAGTGATAATCAACTCCAAGAGGCACTTTCAACTAAAGAAGTCATTGAACCAGAACCAACTCAGTGATATGATCCTTCCATGAACTCTACCTTTTCTAATTTCATTCAATCCAATTTGAGAATCACTCCTTATAATTTTGAATTTTTAGATTTGGTCAATCCTTACATTTCCTTAAAAGAAGATGAAAAATAATATGCACCTATTGAGGAACACTTGATTCTTCCTAAAGACATTGAAGATTCATTATTGGGAGTACAAGAATAGAAGAAGATGGTTACACAAGTAGCAACCAATGAAGAGGATGCTCCACACTTCATCCTACCCCCACCATTTAAGTTGTACCACAATACGAAGGGGGAGGATTTGGTGTACTCTCTCCATGGAGTCCTCCTCAAGAAGAACACATGTGAGGATGCTGGTAAAATCCACATGTGGTGGTTCAAATCAAAGAATCTTCATCCACCCTATGATTTTGGATAACAGCTAGTACTTCCCTCTGGAGGCAGTAAAAGATTCCAGGGCCCACTTGGGGATCATACCAAGATTTATAATTTACTTTATTTTTAGTACTTTAATTTTCAATATTAGGAATTTAAATTTCAAATTCAGTATTAGGAATTAGACTAGCATGAGGCCCACTCCTTATATTTTTGTGATTTAATGACATGATATTTGTGATTAATTGAGTTGTTTTCTTTTGTAGGTTCCTTATGGCCTAAGGAAACCCAAAGCATTGGATGAAGATGGACAAAGATTTTTTTCAAAAGGGAGTTCACTTTTTATGATTATCACTTAAAATCCTTACTTTTTTTTGGTCCAAAACATGTTTTGATCTTTAATGATAAAATTTCATGTCCACACTTGAATTGTTTCTTTGCTTGACTTATCTAAGAGACATTAGTTTCCTAGGAATCATGTGATGATATGTTTTTTATTTCAACTATAATGATATTGAATAATTAAAATGGAAAATTGAATGTTTAATGTGAAACATGGATATTGAAATGAGGACTCATGATTTGATGGAATTAATTGATTCATGTAAATGAAATTTCCCTACCATTTTTCATGATTTAAATTTCTGAAATTCATGTGAATTAATTTGTTATTATTAATAATTCCATGATTGATTGTCCAATGTCATATTTCCCTTCCTGAGCGGATTTCTAGACCAAATATTTTTTATTTTACCTTTAGCATATTTCTGGAGTGATCTTGGGATGTGACACCTACAAGAACTTGTATTGAAACTTGTCAAAGCTTTGACTGTGCGAAAACACATTTAAAATGATGGAAGGAATACTTTGGATAGACACATATTTACCTGATTCCCACACTTACATTTATCCTTTATTAGCACATAGAATCCATGAATTTCCTTATAGGTTTAAGACACATTACAAGCCTATTTTTCCTTAACTTCCCACTCTTTTAGTATTTTTGCATGGATATTTAAAGTTTGAGCGTGGGGGAAGGGCCTTTCGTGTGGGTTCATTGGGATGTCTATCATTTTTGGGTGGTTTGAGGTGTTGAATCATCATTTTGGGAAATTCATTATTCTAAAATTGGGCATGAGTCATCATTTCATTATGCTTCTTTCATTTCATCATGTTATCCTTAAAAAAAGTGAAAAAAATTGAAAATAAAACTATGCCTTTCTGGAGATTTACAAAAGAAAATTTAAAAAAAAGAGAGATAAATTAAGTTGTGCCTTTCTGAAGATTATTTAAAAAGGGGGAGAACTTGGATGATATTATTCTTTGTAATCAATTATTTACTCATGTTCCATGTCATAAAAAGGGTGTATAATTGTGTTTCACATTCTCAAGGGGATTTGAGTGAAGTTCATCCTATGTTTTCACATGATTAATCATGAATTGTACTTAAGAGTAAAACCTCTTAATTCTAGCCTTAAATTATTTCAATCATTTGCCCACCAACCCGAAGCCACAGAGCCATTTGAACCTTTATCGCAAGTCCTTAGGATTTTATGTGTGTTTTGTCTTTATAAAGTGGAGAAATTAGTTATTTTACAAGATTATGGATAAGGTGGATATTCTCATGATATGAGCATAACTCTACATGAATTGTATCATGAGAGATGGGAGGAAAAATTCAAAAGTGAGGTAAATCATGATGTGGCATGTTTAATAATAATGAATTGAGAAGCTTGAATGAATGAAAGAAAAATTTCAATCATTTTTTCAATTGGGAAAAGTAAAATATATTAATTTATTGTTTCATTAAAAATTTAGAAATTAAATTCATATTTTATGTGGATTTTTGAAAATTTTATTTGACTTTGAAATTTTTTTGGTTTTATTACTTTGAAATTTGAATATTTGTAATATTTGTGTCCTCTGAATTCCATGTTGAGATTTTATGCTTGAGGGCAAGCATGGTTTAAGAATGGGGGTATTTGACAGACCAAATTTATGTGCATATTTTTAATATAATAATAATGAGTTGTTGATGTTCTTAAATGATAAAACTCATGTATTTAAATGTTTTATTAAAATAATGGTCAATTTGGATTATAGAATAAAAATGAGCTAAATTGTGAAAAGTGCTTAATTCTAGATTTTTGAAATATTTTTATGTCAAGGGTATTTTTCTCATTTCCTGAAAAATATAATTCCAAATTTTCTGATTAAATTTTTTTTAGAATCATTATTTGATTTCCTTCATTGTTTTCTTCTGGACCAGGGGCTGAATCAATCATCTAGAGGCAGTAAATGAACAATTAATTTGAAGCTTTTTCTGGCCAAACAGCGTGGACCCCACCTACGTAACTGAAGAACATTTCTCTCTACACCCATAAAAATGTGGTGTTTCTACCTGGGATAGCATTAAGACTAATATATCCAGCTCTACAATAAATTTGGGGGAAGTTTGAATTCATTAAGGTGGCCATTGAATGACATTTTTTTAGAGGAACCTTCCAGGAAGATTCATCCAGAAACAGAAACCTAAAATGAAAAATTAATAACACATTTATCCGATATCCAAAGGAGCTGAAATTTTTAGGGTGAACGTATAAGCCATTAATGAACAACTTTTATGAAGGGGACCATGGGTTATTCGGCCAATTAATTGGCTAAACATGTGACAACTTTGGGAGGATAAAAATATTCCTATAAAAGGAGAGGATCTCATACCTCTCAAATCATTCCAATCCTTCCCAAAACCATTCAGGGCACCAAGGAGAAGAGGCCAAGGGCCATTTAGATGTTTATTCTTTCTTTGTTTTATTTTTTTTTTAGTTTTATTTTCTCATGTAATGAATTCATATCCTTTATATTAAAGTGTTTCCCTTTCTTCTTTCACCCATTTTCTATTCTAATTTAAATCTCAATCTCAATCTCTCTATTCCATAATTCTATTGTGATCTATATGCAATTCGCCATGGAAAGTGACTAACTCAAGGCTTGGTCTTGGGGGAGGATTCACGGTGTTCTTTATTATTTCACTTCAATTTTAAATGTTTTAAATTTATTTGTGGTGGAGACGGGAATATTGAACGGATGCGACAGTCGTCTACCATGACACTAATTACAAATCCATTTCTTTTCATTGATTAATCATTTTACCTCTTTTATCTTAGGAAAACCCTTCATATGGTGGAGTTGTTTTTGTTATATGGAATGAAACAGCATACGGTGGAGCCGGGTCTTGTAGGAATAACATTCTCGGTTGAGGTGTTACCCTACTTTACTACTGGAGGAGGTGTGGTTTGGTGTGTCGGACGCATGCTAAAATCACACACTTAATAAATCAAAGAAAATTAATTCATTAATGAGGTTTCATAAAATGAATTATCAAATTGAATTTAAATAATAAATAAATAATGGAGGAACTCGTGTTATCCAATCCTTGGACCAAGACCTTTCTTCCCTAATTTCATTTTGTCTGCATCTGTATCTACATTTAGATTTAAAGTTTTCATTTCATTATTTTCAATTTCACTATTTTCCAAAACCCCTAAAACCATCATTTTTATTAAATTATAAAAACAATAAAAAATAATTAGAATAGGTGAACTAGAATCAGTGATTGAACCGACTACAAATTCTCCTCAAGTGAGATGACACTGGCCAGCCACTATACTGCATTAGGAATATAAATTTGCTTTTACAATGCCCTACAACTGGCGTGTGTCAAAACAGGATCCGTTTCTAGGGAGCTAAGTAGTTATTTAGATCACTTTTTAAAATTTCACATTTTTGTAAATATTTTTATTTTATTTTCAGTAAGAAAAATCTTTTAAAAAATTCTTTTTTCCATGATGTATTCAAATTCAAATTTTTATGCATGAGAAGATTACTCATAGGTACAATATCAAGAACCAAAAATTGATTATCATGATCTAAATGGCCAGGTTGAAAGGATTAGTAATAATCTAGATGATTTGGGGAGGAAAATTGAATGAGAATTTGACTTTGTTCGTGCATGGATAAAGCAACCCGACCCTGAGCTGGAGCAAGAACATGAGATAGTGGGGGAAGAAATTTCACCACTCATCATTGAAGAAACAGAGGAGTAAAATGTCAAGGTACCGGAAGACTCATTCATCCTCACTAAACCAATTCTACTCGATATAGATTAAAAGGAGGATGACATTCCTTATGATCCCAATGTGGGAGATCAACAAGAATTGTATAAATTCTCGAATGAATGTGAGGAGCTTCTTGATCTCCCCAAGCCTTAAAAGAAGAAGAGCCAACACCATTGAAATAAGACCCCACCCAATTGGTGTAATTTGAAGTCAAGATGGAGGATATTGACTATCTACCTCCATCCAGTGATAATCAACTCCAAGAGGCAGTTTCAAATGAAGGATCAATTGAACCAGAACCAACTCAGGGAGATGATCCTTCCATGAACTCTACCTTTTCTAATTTTATTCAATCTGATTTGAGCACCAATCCTTATAATTTTGAATTTTCTAATTTGGTCAATCCTTACATTTCCTTAAAAGAAAATGAAAAAGAATATTCACCTGTTGAGGAACACTTGATGCTCCCTAAATACATTGAAGATTCATTAGAGGGAGTATATGCAGAGAATAAGAATGTTGCACAAGTAGCAACCAATGAAGAGGATGCTCCACACTTCATCCTACCCCCACCATGTAGGGCGTACAACAATACGAAGGGGGTATTTGGTGTAATCTATCCATGGAGTCCTCCTCAAGAAGAACACATGTCTGGATGCTGGTAAAATCCACATGTGATGGTTCAAATCAAAGAAGCTTCATCCACCCTCTGATTTTGGATAACAGCTAGTACTGTTCTTTGAAGGTAGTAAAAGATTCCAGGGCCCAGTTGAGGGATCATACGAAGATTTATCAATTACATTATTTTTAGAAATTTCATTTTCAATATTAAGAATTTAAATTTGAAATTCTGTATTAGGAATTAGTCTAGCATGTGGCCCACTTCCTTTTATCTTATGGTGCTTTAATGACCTGATCATTATGATTAATTGAGTTGTTTCCTTTTATAGGTTCATAATGGCAGAAGGAAACCTAAAGCATTGGATGGAGAGGACCAAAGCTTTATTTCAAAAGGGAGTTCGCATTTTTTGATTATGCCTTAAACTCCTTATATTTTTTTGGTCGAAAATATGTTTTGATCTTTAATGATAAAATTGCATGTCCACACTTGAATTTTTTATTTACTTGACTTATCTAGGAGACATGAGTTTATTTAGAATCCTGTGAAGCTATGTTTTAGATTTCAATGTTAATGAGATTGAATAAATAAAATGGAAAATTGAATGTTTAAAGCGAGACATGGATATTGAAATTAGGACTTATGATTTGATGGAATTAATTGATTCATGTAAATGAAATTTTCACACCATTTTGCATGCTTTAAATTTATGAAATTCATGTGAATTAATTTTTTATTATTAATCATTCCATGAGTGATTGTCCAATATCATATTTCCATTATCAAGAGGAATCCTAGACCAAATATTTCATATTTTATCTTGAGCATGTTTCTTGAGTGATCTTGGGACGTGCCACCTGCTAAAAACTTGTATTGAAACTTGTCAAATATATGACTGTGCAAAAACACATTTAAAATGATTGAGGCACTACTTTGGCTAGCCACATATTTAGCTGAGACCCACCCTTACATTTATGCTTTGTTATCCTATAGAAGCCATGAATTTCCATATAGGTTTAAGACACATTTCAAGCTCATTTTTCCTTACCATCCCACTCTTTTAGTATTATTTCATGGATATTTGAAGTTTGGGTGTGGGGGAAGGGCCTTTCATGTGCGTTCATTGGGATGTGTATCAATTATGGGTGGTGTGAGGTGTGCATCAGCATTTTGGGCAATGTATTATTAGAAAATTGGGCATGAGTCATCATTTCATTATGCCTCTTTCATTTCACCAGGTTCTCCTTAAAAAAAGTGAAAAATTTTGAAAATAAAGCTATGCTGTTCTGGAGATTTACAAAAGAAGATTCAAAAAAAATAGAGATAAATTAATCTATGCCTTTCTGGAGCTTATTTAAAAAGGGGGAGAACTTGGATGATATCATTATTTGTAATCAATTATTGACTCAGGTCCCATGTCATAAAAATGGGGTAGAATAGTGTTTCGCATTATCATGGGGATTTGAGTGAGGTTCTTCCTGTGTTTTCACTTGATTAATCATGCATTGTACTTAAGAGTCAAACATCTTACTTCTAACCTTAAATTATTTAAATCATTTATCCACCAACCCTAATCCAAAGAGACATTTGTACCTTTATTGAAAGTCCTCATGATTTTATGTGTGTTTTGTCTTTATAAAGTGGAGAAAGAAGTTCTTTTACAAGATTACAGATGAGGTGCATATTCTCATGATATGAACATAACTCTACTTGAATTGTATCATGATATATGAGAGGAAAAATTAACAGATGAGGTAAATCATGATGTGGCATGTTTAATAATAATGAAATGATAATCTTGAATGAATTAAAGAAGAAGTTCCATCATTTTTTTCAATGGGGAAAAGTAAAATATATGAATTAATTGTTTCCTTAAAAATTGAGAAATAAAATTCATATTTTTTGTGGATTTTTAAAAAAATTATTTCACATTGAATTTTTTTGATTGTATTAGTTTGAAATTTGAATATTGGTAATATTGGTGTCCTTTGAATTCAATGTTGAGATTTTATGCTTGAGGGCAAGCATGGTTTAAGTGTGGGGGTATTTGATAGAGTAAATTTATGTGCATATTTTTAACATAATAATAATGAATTATAGATGTTTTTAAATGATAAAACCCCTATATTTAAATGTTTTATTAAAATAATGGGAAATTTGGATTATAGAATAAAAATGAGCTAAATTGTGAAAAGTGACTCATTCTGGATTTCTGACAGATTTTTACATCAAGGGTATTTTGGTCATTTCCTGAAAACATTGATTCCAATTTTTCTGATTCAAATTTTTTTAGAATAAATATTTTATTTCCTTCATTCTTTCCTTCTGGATGAGGGTATGAATAAATCATCTATAGGCCGTAAAAAATCAATGAATTTGAAGATTTTTCCGGCCGGATAGTGTGGACCCCACCTAAGTAACTGAAGCACATTTATCTCTACACCCAAAAAATGAGGTTTTTCCACCTGAGATAGCATGAAGACAGATATATCAGGATCTACAATAAATTTGGGGGATTTTTGAAGTCATTAAGGTGGCCATTGAATGACATACTTTTGGAGGAACCTTCCTAGAAGCTTTGTCCAGAAACAAAAACCTACAATGAAAAATTCATAACTCATTTATCTGGTGTCCAAATGAGCTGATATTTTGAGGGTGAATAGAAAATATATTAATAAACAACCTTTATGAAGGGTTCCATGCGTTATTTGGCAAACTAATGGGTCCAATACGCGATGATTTTTGGAGGTTGGAAATTTTTCTATAAAAGGAGAGGATCTACTACCTCTCAAATCATTCCAATCCTTCCCAAGACCATTCGTGGCACCAAGGAGAGGAAGACAAGGGCCATTTAGACTTATATTATTTCTTTGTTTTATTTTTAATTTAGTTTTATTTTCTTATGTAATGAATTTGTATCCTTTATATTAAAGTGTTTCCTTTTCTTCTTTCCCCCCTTTTCTCTTCTAATTTCAATCTCAATCTCAATCTCTCTCTTCCATATTTCCATTGTGATCTCTATACACTTCTCCATGGAAAGTGACTAACTTGGGTCTTGGGCCCAGGGGAGGATTCATGGTGTTCATTATTATTGCACTTAAATTTTAAATGTTTTAAATTTATTTGTGGTGGAGACGGGAATATTGCACGGGTGTGATGGTCATCCACCATGACACTATTTCCAAATCCATTTCTTTTCATTGATTAAAAATTTTACCTCTATTCTCTTAGGATAACCCTTCATATGGTGGATTTTTTGTTATTATATGGAATGAAATGGAATACGGTGGAGCCAGGTCTTTTAGGAATAACATTCTCAGTTGAGGTGTTACCCTACTTGATTACTATGGGAGGTGTGGTTTTGTGTGTCGGATGAATGATAAAATCACACACTTAATAAATAAAAGTAACGTAATTCATTAATGAGGTTTCATAAAATGAATTATCAAATTGAATTTAAAAAATAAATAAATAATGAATGAACTTGTGTTATCCAATGCTAGGACCAAGACCTTTCTTCCCTAATTTCATTCTATATTCATCTACATCTACATTTAGATTTAAAGTTTTCATTTCATTATTTTTAATTTCACTATTTTCCAAAACCCCTAAAACCATCATTTTTAGTAAATTATAAAAACAATAAAAAATAATTAGAATAGGTGAACTAGAATCAGGGATTGAACTGACTACAAATGATTCTAAAGTGAGATGACCCTGGTCAGCCACTATGCTGCATTAGGAATATAAATTTGCTTTTACCACGCCCTATGACAGGCATACGTCAAAACTGGCGTCGTTGATGGGCTGTTAAGTAGTTATTTCGATCACTTTTTCAAATTTTGCATTTTTGTAAATATTTTATTTTTTTCCTTAAGAAAAATCTTTAAAGAAAATTTTTTTCCATGATGTATTCAAATTCATATTTTTATGAAGAGAAAGATTACTCGAAGGTGAAATATCAAGAACCATAAATTGATTATCATGATCTAAATGACCGGGTTGAAAGGATTAGTAATAATCTGGATGATTTGTGGAGGAAAATGAAATGGGAATTTCACTATGTTTGTGCAAGTATGGAGAAACCTGACCCTAAGCCGGAGCAAGAACCTAAGATAGTGGTGGATGAAATTTCACCACTCATCATTGAAGAACCAGAGGAGGTAAATGTTGGGGTACCTGAAGACTCATTTATCATCACTCTGCCAATTCTTCCTGAGATATATAAAAAGGAGGATGACTTTCCTACTGATCCAAATGTGGGAGATCAACAAGAATTGGATAAATTCTAGAATGAATGTGAGGAGATTCTTGATCTCCCCAAGCCTTGTAAAGAAGAAGAGCCAACACCACAGAAAGAAGACCCCGCCCAATTGGTGGAATTTGAAGTCAATATGGAGGAGACCAACTACCTACCTCCATCCAGTGATAATCAACTACAAGAGGCAAATTCAACTGAAGAAGTGATTGAACCAGAACCAACTAAGGGTGATGATCCTTCCATGAACTCTACCTTTTCTGATTTCATTCCATCCGATTTGAGCATCACTCCTTATAATTTTGAATTTTCAGATTTAGTCAATCCTTACATTGCCATAAAATAAGATGAAAAGGAATATATACCTGTTGAAGAACACTTGATGCTCCTTAAATACATTTAAGATTCATTAGAGGTAGTACAAGAAGAGAAGAAGTAGGTTTCACAAGTAGCAACCAATGAAGAGGATTCTCCATACTTTATCATAACCCCTCCATGTAAGTTGTACCACAATACGAAGGGAGAGGATTTGGTGTACTCTATCCATGGAGTCCTCCTCAAGAAGAACACATGTGTGGATGCTGGTAAAAGACACATCTGGTGGTTCAAATCAAAGAAGCTTCATCCACGATCTGATTTTGGATAATAGTTGGTACTGCCCTCTAGAGGCAGTAAAAGATTCTAGGGCCCACTTGGGGGATCATACCAAGATTTATCCTTTACTTGACTTTTTGTAATTTTATTTTCAATTTTAGGAATTTAAATTTCAAATTTAGTATTAGGAATTAGTCTAGCATGTGTCCCACTCCCTCTTATCTTTTTTAGCTTCAATTCCATGATCTTTGTGCTTAATTGATTTGTTTTCTTTAATAGATTCATGATGGTATAAGGATACCCAAATCATTGGATGAAGAGGACCAAAGATTTATTTCAAAAGGGAGTTCACATTTTATGGTTATCTCTTAAACTCCTTACTTTTTTTTGGTCCAAAACATGTTTTGATCTTTAATGTTAAAATTTCATATCCACACATGAATTATTTCTTTGCATGACTTATCTAGGAGACATGAGTTTCTTAGAAATATTTTGATTCTATGTTTTAGATTTAAATGTTAATGAGAATGAATAAATAAAATCGAAAATTGAATGTTTAAAGTGAAACATGGATATCGAAATGAGGACTCGTGATTTGATGGAATTAATTGATTCATGTAAATGAAATTTCCCTACCATTTTTCATGATTTAAATTTATAAAATTCATGTGAATTAATGTTTTATTATTAATGATGCCAGGACTGATTGTCCAGAATCATATTTCTATTCCCGAGAGGATTTCTAGGCCAAATATTTCCTATTTTATCTTGAGCATATTTCTTGAGTGATCCTGGGACGTTCCACCTACTAGAACTTGTATTGAAACTTGTCAAATCTATGACTGTGCAAAAACACATTTAAAATTATTGAGGCACTACTTTGGCTAGCCACATATTTACCTGAGACCCACCCTTACATTTATCATTTGTTAGACCATAGAATCCATGAATTTCCTTATAGGTTTAAGACACATTACAAGCCAATTTTTTCTTACCTTCCCACTCTTTTAGTATTTTTTCATGGATATTTCAAGATTGAGTATGGGTAAAGGGCCTTTCGTGTGCGTTCATTGGGATGTGTATCATTTATGGGTGGTGTGAGCTGTGCGTCGTCATTTTGGGAAATGTATTTTTAGAAAATTGGTCTTGAGTCATCATTTAATTATGCTTCTTTCATTTCATCTGGTTCTCCTTAAAAAAAGTGAAAAAAATTGAAAATAAAGTTATGCCTTTCTAGATCTTTACAAAAGAAAATTAAAAAAAAAGATATAAATTAAGTTGTGCCTTTATGGAGATTATTTTAAAATGGGGAGAACTTGGATTATATCATTCTTTTTAATCAATTATTGACTCATGTACCATGTCATAAAAAGGGGGTAGAATTGTGTTTCATATTATCAAGGGGATTTGAGTGAGGTTCATCCGGTTTTTTCACTTGATTAATCATGTAGTGTACTTAAGAGTCAAAACTCCTACTTCTAGCCATAAATTATTTCAATAATTTACCCACCAAGCCAAAGCCACAGAGTCATTTGAACCTTTATTTCAAGTCCTTAGGATTTTATGTGTGTTTTGACTTTACAAAGTGGAGAAAGTATTTCTTTTAAAAGCTTATAGATAAGTGCATATTCTCATGATATAACCATAACTCTAATTGAATTTTATCATGAGATATGAGAGGAAAAATTCAAAGGTGAGGTAAATCATGATTTGGCATGTTTAATAATAATTAATTGAGATGCTTAAATGAAGGAAAAAAGAAGTTCCATCATTTGTTTCAATGGGGAAAAGTAAAATATATGAATTAATTGTTTCATTAAAAATTGAGAAATTAAATTCATATTTTATGTGGATTTTTGAAAATTTGATTTGACATTGAAAATTGTTTTATTTTATTACTTTGAAATTTTATTATTGGTAATATTGGTGTCCTCTGAATTCCATGTTGAGATTTTATGCTTGAGGGCAAGAATGGTTTAAGTATGGGGGTATTTGAATGAGAAAATTTGCGTGCATATTTTTAATAAAATACTAATTAATTTTTGGTGTTTTTAAATGATAAAAACCATGTATTTAAATGTTTTATTAAAATAATGGGAAATTTTTATTATAGAATAAAAATGAGCTAAATTGTGAAAAGTGCTTAATTATGGATTTTTGACAGATTTTTACGTGAAGGGTATTTTGGTCATTTCCTGAAAAATATAATTCCAAATTTTCTGATTCAAATTTTTTTAGAATAATTATTTTATTTCCTTCATTTTTTTCTGATCCAGGGGCAGAATCAATTATCTAGGGGTCGTAAAAATCAATGAAGTTGATGATTTTTATTGGAGGACAGTGTAGACCCCACTTACGTAACAGAAGCATGTTTCTCTCTAAACCCATCCAAATGCAGTGTTTCTACCTGGGATAGCACGAGGACACATATGGATGGTTCTAAAATATATTTGGTTGACATTGAAAGTCATTAACGTGCCCATTGAACAACATAAATTTGGAAGAACCTTCCTGCAAGCTTCATCTTGAAATAGAAACCTACAATGAAAAAATTCATAACGCAAATATATTGTATCCAAAGGAGATAATATTTTGAGGGTGAACGGACAAGACATTAAGGAACAACTTTTATGATGGGTTCCATGCGTTATTCTTCCAATTAATGGGTCCAACACATGACGCCCTTTGGAGGACAGAAATCTACCTATAAAAGGTGAGGAGCTCCTACCTCTCAAATCATTCCAATCCTTCCCAAAACCATTCGGGGAACCAAGGAGAGGAGGCCAAGGGCCATTTAGATTTTTATTCTTTATTTTTCATATTTTTATTTTAGTTTTCCTTTCTCGTGTGATGAATTCATATCCTTTATATTAATGTTTTTCCCTCTCTTCTTTCACCCCTTTTCTCTTCTAATTTCAATCTCAATCTCAATCTCCCTCTTCCGTCTTTACATTTTGATCTCTATACACTTCACCATGGCAAGTGACTAACCTGAGGCTTGGTCTTGGGGAAGGTTTCACGGTGTTCTTTATTATTTCACTTCAATTTTAAATGTTTTAAATTTATTTGTGGTGGAGATGGGAATATTGCACGGGTGCGGCGGTCGTCCACCACGACACTATTTCCAAATCCATTTATTTTCATTGATTAATAATTTTCCCTCTCTTATATTAGGAAAACCCTTCATACGGTGGAGTTGGGGTTGTTATAAGGATTGAAACGGCATATGGTGGAGCTGGGTCTTGTAGGAATAACATTCTCAGTTGAGGTGTTACCCTACTTGATTACTCGAGGAGGGGTGGTTTGGTGTGCTGGAAGCATGGTAAAATCACACACTTAATAAATCCAAGGAAAGTAATTCATTAATGAGGTTTCATAAAATGAATTATCAAATTGAATTTAAACAACAAATAAATAATGAATGAACTCATGTTATCTAACCCTAAGACCAAGACCTTTCTTACATAATTTCATTCTCTCTGCATCTGCATCTACATTTAGATTTAAAGTTTTCATTTAATTATTTTTAATTTCACTATTTTCCAAAACCCCTAAAACCATCATTTTTAGTAAATTATAAAAATAATCAAATATAATTAGAATAGGTGAACTAGAATTAGTTATTGAATCGACTATAAATTCTCCTCAAGTGAGACGACCCTGGTCAGACATTGTGCTGCCTTAGGAATATAAATTTTCTTTTGCCACGCCCTACAATAGGTGTGCATCAGCAATCATGAGCTATGTGTCATGAATAATAACAAGCATAACACCACCCCTCTCCTAGCTGATTGGATCCTCTATGTGAACCCTACACTGCAGATCCATGTGTCTAAAATGGGGAATGAGGAGTCTCATATGCCCAGACCTTAATTTCTGATCCTTATTAGCTACTGTGAACTTCTCATCCTTATGATGACCACTACCAACTCCTGCCTCCAAGCTTCCCTCTATTAGGAGTATCTCTATAATCAGAGCCTGCTCATACACTACAGTATAAATAGGAATGTATAATGAGACTATGCAAGCCTGGATGTCTAAGTGAATGACTTGTTCAAACTTCCTTTCCAAGAAGAAACCATATTATACCATATCATTAGAGTAACACAAGAGGTCAGTAAACCTAGTGGTGTACTCAGCGACTGACATATCACCCCCGCTACAGCTTGAGAAGCTCTTAAATTTTCACAATGTGTAAGAATTAATGTTAATGATAATTATGTAATATATTATAGATGTTTAACCATGAGATTATCACCTCATCATGAGTATGGTAATCAGACACCACCATTAACCTACCTCTCTATCCAGAAGGTTGGACATAAGAACAACCATGTGATTAGTCAAGGTCCAAACAATCTTAAAGACTCAGATCACCAAATTGAGCCAATCTTTTTCTACCTGAGGGTCTATCTCACCACAAAACCTTAGTGATATCTAATGTTGGACTTCATGTACTACGATAATCCTATAGGAATCAGCATCCTAACATGAAAAAGTTATCAACTATCCCACACATAGTTGAACCTCCACCTAGACTACTGGGGGAAACACCACATGAGTAAGTCCTTGAACCGATTCCTCATTACAGAGCTGATCATCACAATATTCATATATCGACATCCTAGACGGGTTTCAATATAGATGCATCCTAAAATTTATCAATACGTACCATGTTTAGATGAGAATATATAGTGATCAGACTCATGAAGGACATTAAAGTAAAAAATATCCAATCTTATTGGATGCATGAACCATATTTTCCCTATAACTAATTTTTCAATATTCTAAGTCAAAAAATAGCTATTCAGAGTCATAGTGAATGGATACATCAACCACCACACCAATACTGGGTTCTTTGGCCTGAAATCCACACTTGAGACACTCTAATACCATTTCCCTAAGTTCTCCAACCAATCCTCACAACAAATTCTAATTCCAAATACTAACCTAGGGGGAACACCTTTGATACCACTCTATCACGACTCAACCCATTATGGTCCACCTAGACGATGGTAATCCGAGTGAGAAACCCCAATACCACCTCCAATATTCTAATGGAGGGAGACTAGCACCGAGAGGGAATATCATTGAAATGGGCTGGTCTTATCTTAAGTACCTATACACATGAACATAACCATCTCTATCAAATAGTGCAAAGACATAAATAATTTACTGAACATCTAGAGTTTAAACCATGTATACAAAAACCTCTAGGAAGTGTATAAGAATTTTAAAAAATGTGTAAAGGATAAAAATAGATGAAAATGATAAATGAAGTCCCAAACTAACAAAAAATGGAAAAAGGGAGACTAAAGTGAACCCAACTCACAATATCCAAGGCTGAACACCGAACACAGTCAGCTCTGCAATGTAAAACTATACTTCTCTAAAACATGGTCCACTAAGGACACCACTAATCTAACTATGGTCTACATAAGACACAACATGTTCAGTCAAATACCAAGAAGGGATGAGTATATACATATAAAGTAGGACTCTTAAAAAAATAATGGAACAAAAGAAAGATACAAGAGATTACATAAACCATAAGAAAGAGGGAAACGAAACCTAACATATATGATCAAAATAAACCTAAGTAAGAGGTATAGGGGATATACATATCCACAACCCAACTAAGAATGATGAGTCTATCTATAAATATAAAGGTTTATCTCTGATGTCCATCATCACATGAAACTATACAAGAATCCATGTGGAGGGCCCACACCTTACCACTACACTCCAAAACCAATAGGGAGCCATCTCCAGTGGAGGAATCCCTCCCCTTCGGAGCTCAAAAATGGGGGATAACACTTCATAGATAGAGGAATTATGCTCTATATAGTATGGGGGTTTCCAACTCAACCTGTGTAAAGAGTATGGGGGACTCAATATCTGGTGTGACAAGGGGGTATCCAACTTGAGTAATACTCTAATGATCACACCTGATTTCTATCACCAGACAAGAATCACTAAAATAAGAATCATTCTTGAAACACCTCGTGTGAAATATTTGATTCTAGAATAAATGCCACCATCACATTCTAAATAAAAAACTACCCATGATAGTCTACTCGAAGGACCAAATCTTAGTCCTGAGAAAAAAATACAAAAAATGGAAGTCTTAATGAAAAGTAAATAGTGTGTATAGGGTATACAATGTGTATCTTAGATACCCCAAGTCTTCCCATGTACTTTATCATATGTCTATATACTTCGTCACATGCCCATGTACTCTAGTCGTTCCCATGTACCTAGTCATGTCTAGGTACACTATCTATGTCTGAGTACATGGTTGTGCCCATGTTATCTGGTTGTTACCATGTGTCTAACCATGTCTTTGATCATATACCCTTGGGGTACATTCCAAGCCACTAGGACCAGGTCATATGGCATGTGATTTTTAACTCAACCTGAAACCCTAGACACCACAACAAGGGTACCACATGACATGTGTTCCTTGACTAGAAGTCGTGTATATTAGGATTTTATATAAATTATATAATCCTTAATGAATCTCTCCCATTCCATTTCCACTTCTTTTAGACCACGAATAATGATGGGGAGTTTATATTTATGGTTCATCCTGTCTGATCCATCGTCTTTGTCTAGATACCAACCACCCAAACCATGTTTAGTTCAACATGTCACACAAACACAAATTCTTTTCCCATCCCAGGGGAAAAGGCCCATAATCTGGCCTCTAATCTATGTTTCCAACACCCACATCCCATATCGCACCATGATCCATCCACAAAACACTGTTATTTATTTCTTGTACACACCCTCCATGAATTTGGGGTTTTGATCGTACTTAAATCTAACCCATAAATATCAAAATTTGGAATCATGGTCCAATGGTGAATAAAGTAAAGAATTATGGGGGGGAAGCACAAGAACAATGGTAAATTCATCATTGTTCAATTAAATATCAACCAACAATTTCATGAAGTATATACTAGGGTGAAATCAGGGGTGAAATAATTAAATTAAATATTCAGGCCCATGCGAAGAATGGAAATTACTAGAAATAAAAGAGGATAAATACTCCATGATTTGTTAAATAATTCAAGGTCATGAAACCATTAAATTTGGTTCCTTACCATGATTTTGGATCAATTGTTGGAGAATAACTCCTCCTCTATGGATAAAGAAGAATATTCATTGTGTTCATCATCAACCTCATTATTCTCCTCGATCATGGTCATCGATCTTGATACTAGTCCACCAATTCCAATGAATAATGATTCCTCATACTATCTAATATCCTATGGTTAGGTGGGTAACCTAGGAAATTTTATAAAATATATCATTTATAAGTGATGCCTTTATTTTAGGTAATTAAATAAATAAATTAAATTCATTGATTGATTTACTTAATGCACCCTCCATTGACCATCTTCCAGGGAACATTCAACACTAACCAACTTTATGTTGCACCTAGGGTAAAAATCAAGTTCCTTAAACAACCACAATCTCATATTTCCCATATGAAGTCCCAATATAAGGTAAAACCATGTATACCAAAAATATGTGCATGTGTGGTTTTAATATATATTAATATTTCAAAATATATTAATTATGGGGTCTTGTGACACCCAAAACTAACACCAACTCTGGGGAAAAATACAAAGAAATATGTATAAATAATAATATGACTAAACCAGAAAGACCAAAGAAGTTACATATATAGTGACGTATTTGGACCATTTAGTACTCAATAATGTGGTAGGTTTAGGTACTTTGTTACTTTTACTGATTACTTTAGTCAGTATGCGTATGTGTTTCTCATGAAACACAAGTATGAAACTTTTTAGAAGCTCAAATAGTTTTAGAATGAATGAAAAAATTAATTGATAAAAAGTATTAAAGTCTTCTGATCAGATTAAGGTGGTAAATACTCAATACAAGAATTCATATCTCATATGAGAAATTGTGGCATTATTTCACAACTCACACCACCTAGAACACCATAATGTAATTTTTTATCAAAAAGAATGAATCATACCATTTAATACATGGTTTGATAAATGATGAGTCTATGTAACCTTCTTATTTCATTTTGGGGTTATTCTCTGTAGACTATTTTATTCTTACTAAATAAAGTTCCATCTAAATAATTCATAGTGATACCATGTGAGATATGGTATGAGAAAAAACCAAGATTTTATTGTGTGAATATTTGGGGTTGTGATGATTACATATGATGTTTAGATTTAGATAAAATTAACACAAATTCTTAAATATTCTTATTTTTTGGTTATCCCAAGGAAACCAAGGGATATTATATCTACCACTTTACTGAAAAATAAGTTTTTATGTCTCAAACTAGTATATTTATTGAGAATTAATATCTAAGTTGAGTATTTTGTGAGAGGAAAGTTGAACTTGGATATGTTCAAGAAAAAAATGGGAAGTGTTCTTGGGATGTAAGTTGCCCTGGTTTTGAAAAGAGTGATGAAAGAGGAACTCACTCGAGTTACACAAGAACCTCAAATGTATGGTATAATTTTTTAGAAACCCAAGAGATATGGATTTTTCATGGCTAATTATGATGAAGTAACATTAATAGGTGATGAACCAACTTCTTACTAAGAGTCCATTGAGAGTTGTGATTATGAGAAATGGTTAAAATACATGGAATATGAGATGGAATCTATCTACACTAACCAAGTTTGGAACTTGGTAGATGCACCTAAATGGGTTGAACCCATAGGGTGAAAGGGGGTTTTATAAAAGAAAACTAAAATTTATGGTAGATTGTATACCTATAAATTGATCCTAGTAGAAAATGGTCACAAATAATTTCATGGAATTGGAAATAAAGAGACATTTTTACCTGTTTTAATGATGAAGTCCATTTAGATTTTTCTATCCATAGTAGCCCATTATGATTATGAGATATATCATATGGATTTCAAAACCAAATTACTAATGATAAATTAGTTGAGGACATGTATATGATAAAACCAAAGGGTTTTGAATTTCCAAATGAGAATGTTATGGTTTTCAAATTGAAACGGTCTATTTATGGGATAAATAAAGTTTCTCAGAGTTTTAATATGTTGTTTGATTATACAACCAAAGAGTTTGTTTTCATAAATAATGTGGATGATTTGTATATATACAAGTGTCTTAGTTTGAGTATATTATTGTTTTTCTAATACTGTATTTAAATGAAATGATGTTTATTTGAAATGATGCCCCTATACTTCACTCTATGAAAATGTGGTTGGGTAAATTTTTCTCAATGAAATACATGGGTGAAAAGATTATATACTCAGTATTAGGATCTATAGAGATAGATCTAAGAGGTTTCATATACTTAGTTAAAATATTTATATTATTGAAGTTCTAAAACATTTTATCATGGATAACTACAAGAAGGAGTCTCTAGCAGTGTTTCATAGAATGAATATTAGGAAGATTCGAGATCATTTAAAAGAGATAGAAAGGCTGGATGAGATTGTTCATGCAGCCACCATAGTATCTATCATGAATTTTATGTTTCATACTTAACTTGATGTCTCATATTCTCTGAGGCTGAAAATTAATTTTTTTTTATTGAGCATAATCCCCTTTTAAGGGCTGAGGAGGAACTCATCATGACATCAATGAATTAGACAATAAAAAAGCCCCCACAGACCAAGGGATCACGGCCACAAACACCCCACACTACAAGAAATACGCACCACCCAGTAGAAAAAAACATTAAGTCCAAATTCCAATATCTCAGAGCTAAACAGATAATTTTCCCATGCAAGAGCACACGGGCCTGGTACTGATGGCCGAAGCCATACCCTCTCAAACGTCTGATTTCAAATATCTAAGAAACAGTGAGAATTCAATTCCCTAAACCTCCTCTAGAACAACTTCTTGTAGACAGTGAGATGCAAACACCCTTGAGTGGCGGACCACTGGAGCCAAGACCAAATTCAAATCACCAAAAAAACTACTACCAAGAACAACCATCATCATCCCAATCAATTCCTTCCACTGCTTGAGCCAACAAATGACCCGGATGCTCCTCCATATTGTTGTCTTCACAGAAGCTGATTTACCAAAATCTAGAATCAAACCGAGCAAAAACACCAAATTCCAATCGCTAAAACAACAAAAATTGCACAACATCACCAGCTCTGATCGCCATAGGAGCTTTCCAAGAACCATTCAAGCCATAAAGAACGAACCGAATCCAAGGCATCAAAACAAAAACAACTGCAAAAAGCGAGACCAGAACATCACCAGATGCTCGAAGGAAGACCCTTCGCAGCCAGATCCCATCGTTGCCAGCCCGGTCTCGTAGAGGAACAACGAACCACCCCACACACCCACCAAATTTGGGGAGATAGAGAGTCCATGGAAGGTGGAGCTCGACCGTGAACCAGCACCATGCCATCTTGGAAGTCCTATACAGTGATTCAGGCAGTGAGAAGGCTGGTAGCGATGCCAGGAAGCTAGAGGCTGAGCCCAGAAAACCCCCGCAGCAGGGGATCCACCGCCTCAATCCACAGAGCATGAGAGGGGACGCCGCACCGATCCTAGGCAAGGATGCGGCGACAATGAGGTGAAAACCCTAGCGATCGGTGCCCCTTACTGGCTCATTTCCTTGTCCTTTGAGAATAATAAGTATATACAATTTAATCATAGTGAGAGTCATTGTATTATTATAAAGAACATACTTAAGTAATCAAGTAGGACTAAGGATATGTTCTTGGTATTTAATGGGGGGGATGATCTCTGTGTAAAGTGTTAAATAGATGCTAATTTTTATTAATACCAAGATGATATAAAATCTCAATTTGGATTCTTTTTTTTCCTAAATAGTGGAGTAATTAGTTGGATAGGTTCCAAAAAAATCACTATTTAAGACTCAAAAATAGATTCAGAATACATATTTTCATTAGATGTTGTGAAGAAATCTATTTAGATCAAGAAGCCCATTTTTATTCATTGAGTGGTTCCTAGCACTGAGGGAGTAATCAGTCTATATTATGACAACAATATAATTCTTTCTTGGTCTAAGGACCTCAATATCATCAGAAGAAAAAATATAACCTTCATAAATATTATCTCATAAGGGAAATCGTTGGGAGGGGAAGTTTAATGATCAGTGGGTGGATACTCAATAAAATGTATCAGACCCGTTAATGAAAACATTATTGCGGCAAAAACATGAGTGCAATGACCCTAAATTCTAGCAATGGAAATTACCTTCTTATAATTATGACATATATTATAAATTACATAAAATGACATAAAGAAAACAAAACAAACTTTTTAAATAAATAATGAATTAAATAAGAGGTATTTCTCAAAGTTAAGTAACCCATACCAATGGAATAGTAACTTGATCGTTGGAATAGTAATGTGATCCTTATGAATAGTAAACTAGCCAATAAAATAGTAACCTCATATATGAAAGTATAAATAAAATTTTTGTATCTTATAAGTAAAAATATGATATATCTATATCTCAGAATAAGTAAATAAATGTTTTAAAAATGAAAAATTAAGTGTTGGTATTTTTTTAAGTAATAAATATTTATTTTCAAATTTTTGATTAATTTAATAATTTAAAAGAAATTTATTCATAAAATGTATTAATAAATAAAAATTTTGGTTTATTATGATTTTAGGATAATTTTATGATTCCTTAATTAATTTTTCAAAGTGTTATAAAATCAGTTATACTTTGAAAATTGGTATTTTCAAATAAATGATGGTTTTATTTAAAAATTAAAGTTCTCATATTTAGACAAAAAATTCATAAAATTGATTCCTTTTTTGAATTCTACACTCCAATAAATGGTTATGAATCATTTTTTTAATTTTTATTCAATTTTTGAATTTTTGGTTAATAATGAAATACTATTATTTACAGTATTCAACAAATATACGAATTATTGAGTCATAGATGATCTATGGATGATGTAAGCCCATAATATCATACTATAAATCATTATTTTAATATATTTAGTGATAATTATCAAACTATTCACAGCCTTGATCCAAAATAATAAACTAATTAATAAAATAATGAGAAACCACCCCTCTCATCCCCTATAAATACCACTTATCACCACCTCTTCTCCTCACACCTTTAAATATATTATCCTTGTCCAAGTTATACCCAATACTCTTACAAATACCCTAACCCATGTCTAAAATACATTGGTCTCAACAAAATACCAAAACAAATCCCCCTAATGAGGTTCTCTAGGAGAAGGATTCAAGAGGTAAAATCCTCTTTATGTTCATTACATTTATTTTCAAGTTGTTTTATTTTGTTATTCTCTAATCACCCAATTAATCCAAGTGGAATGGTAAATAATTTAATGTTATTATTATAATGGAATAATCCATCATCAAACCTCATCTAATCTCCCTTTATTCTAAAAAATTGAATGATATCCATGAGGTTTTGATTTATCACCTTCGTGAACAACAAGTTTTTATTTTCTTTTACCACCTTCAAGGATGTTAATAAAACAATAATAATGATTGAAAAAAGATTTTAAAAATTATGTTATAACTTTTTTTTATGTTATGTAACTAATATTTAAACATAATAATAAATTATAAAACAAAATTAATTCGTTGTGATCGAAAAGATACTTAAATAATATAAATAATTATCACTATCGTCTTATCTAATGATTCATCCTCATCCTATATAACAAAATGACCTATATAACCATTTTATATTATTTAATTTCATTAATAATATATAATTTTAATTCTGGAAAACTATTCCAATTCTACATGATCTTTCATACATGTATACAAATGAACTGATCATTAAAACCAATTAAAATAGCACTCCTGAATGATGAAATTGTATATTATATCTCATAAAAAGGACATAAATATACTTAATAAAATTATAATAAATCAAATACATAAATAAAATTTTATGAATTAATTAATTAATGAATTTAATTTGACTATTCGGGACATTAAGATCAAGTTCAAAACACTTTTAGACATAATGTAAGGGATTCTTTTCGAACCTTTATTTTTCCCTCGAGTTATGTGTACTCTATCTTTAACCTATTTTTAATCTTATTTATTTTTATATAATTCTTATAAATTAGGTTTATATGTTCCAAACTCATGTATTCATATCATTTCATCCTTATATTTGGGGATATACATGTTTTAAAAAGGTTCTCTTCTCAATTATTCTTGACAAGCAATCCCGGTTAAAGGGAACATACTAATTCCTTTCCCATTTTCAAGTGCACTCCATAATATTTTTTAAAAAACCATTATTTTTATAAAATAACTCATTTTAAAATGAAAAAATATCTTGTTTAATTTTTTTATAAATACAATTATACCTTTTCTTTTTAAAATAATATTGATAATTTTCCTGTAAACAGCACTAAAATGTTTTGTTTATAAAGTTTCAAAACAATATTTTTACATGTTTTCACCTAATTTTGGAATAAATTATCATGATATATTCCTATTTTTCCTTTTTAATGTCCATGTATGATTTAAATTCCTTATTTCATGGACAAAATTATGATATTCCCTTTTTATATGCCTTTTTACATGATTATGATGCCCAATTATTTCCATGGGTAACACTTATGTTTATGTTTGATTCCTTATGTATGATTATTTATGTTTCATAATATTCAGGAAAATATTATGATGGGTGTTCCTAGATAGTTCTCCAATTCATTGGATAATGTTTAGTCTCATGATACGTCATGTGTAATGGTCTTTGTGGTTAGACTTGACTTGTACTCCATGTGCAACGGTCTAGGTGGTTAGCCTTGAATCATGATCCTCCATATGAAGTGATCCTTGAATCATGATTATTTAATGTTTTATGTTGATTACACATTACTATTATATAATTATTAAATGATCACATGTTTTATAAGTTATTCTTTCATATGTTTATTCATGTTTCATTCCTTTTTTTATTTCATCATGTTTTGAATTCGAACCCAAGTGTTATGCTTTATTCTTGTTCTTATTCCATTACTATTAATTTTATCTCATCACTTTGTTCACATATTCCCCAGGTTATTCTATACACATTTAAGGGATAAAAGGTTGTTAGGATATCATTATTAAGATTAAATAAATGATGTTTTTATTTTGGTTTCATGATTTCGAATTATGTATCTAATATTGCAAAGATGCTATACTTTATGATCCTTGATTTTTATTTGAAGGATAATTATTCTTAAAATCATGTAATAATATTTATAAAATGAGAGGTCTATTATAGTTTGTATCAGAGATATTATTATTTATTTTTGTAGATTATGACTAAATCACTTTATTAAAACCCCTGGGGATAATTCTATCACCATGTATAACCTAAATTAAAACATTGGGAATCACAAGTTAGGATATACTTTTAATTTACAATTTTATCCTTATATGTTAAAAGTTTATTTTTTATATTCTTATTATACAAGTATTCAAGCCCCCCTAATTGTAATTTTGTTTTCTTAATAAATGGGTTGAAATAGGAGAACCCATTCCAACAATCAATATGATAGGAAATGTGATGATTTCCCTAATGAAATGAAAAATATAATGGGAATGGGAGCTCAAATATTTATGACACTACTTTCTTAACTGGATCATGTTATAAATAATAACTTGAATCATGTGGAGTGACCTCTTACTCCTAATATAGATAAATTAGTGTTCAAATCCTTCACATGTCAAAGGCCTCCTATATTTAGTGAATATTATGATCCCCTCCTTTCCAAAAAATGGATTAACTCCTTTGAGAAGAAATTATATTTCCTCTAGTACTCATTAGAAAAGAAATTTGCACTAGAGATCTATCATTTTGATGGGTAAGATGATCATTGGTGGACACCGATCAAGAACATAAATTCCAATGAAGAAATTAATTTCATGGAGTGGGTAGATTTCAAGAAAATATTTTTCAAAAAATATTTTCCCCAAACACTCCATATTAATATAGAAAGGGAGTTACTTAGATTGAAGAAAAAGGAAGATGATTATATTGGGTAATATGTATAAAACTTTACAAGTATTGTATTATATTCCATTGGATTTTTCATGAACACTGAAATCAATGTGTATTTCTTATTTAGATGACTAAAGTCGGGTCTATGAAAAGTAATAGTGATGAGAGACTTCTATAGTTACAAGGATATTTTATGGTTTTCTCTTAAGGTTGAAGTGGATATCAGAGACTCTTAGTGGTCTTCTCTACCCAGAGATAAAAAGAAGAAAATGGATTTTAATATGGTAGGATCAACATATAAATATAATTATGGAAGGAAAACCCAATATCCCACATGTGAAAATTGTCAGAAGAAGAATCTTGGGAACAAACTAAAGGGAAACAGGAATTGATTCTAATGTGGATGAATAGGTCATATGGATAATAAAATCCCAAGGGATATGAACAATTCCACTAATATAGAAGATTAAGGAAAGTTTCATATCAACACTTAGCCTATAGTGTAGCGTTTCAACTACAATTAACATGGTAATTATGCAAACCATTACCCTAATCCAAGGGTTGGTGGAAATCAACAACAATAACCTTTAAGGTAGTAAGGAAGGGAATAGTCTATCACTACTACCAAGGTGGATCCCGATAATGATGTGGTGATAGGTACACTAGATATTCATTCAAGAATAGAGAACGTAATATTTGATTCTAGTTCTATGAATTCTTTCATATATTTCAAGTTTAGTAGATCTACTCAAACACCACCTCAAAATACAGAGGTTGAGTTACCTATGATAATAAAAAAATAGGGAAATTATTTCATGAAAAGTTTATAACTCCTCCTAGGTTAATGTTTGTGTACGGAACCTCCCAGAAAATCTCATCTTACTTACTTTGGTGGAGTTTGATGCTATATTGGTCATGGATTTACTATCTTTATACAAAGTTAACATCAACTGTCAGGAAGTAGAAATCACTCTTCAAATCTTGAAGCATCCAACAATTATCTACAAGTGTAAGGAGAAGGATAAATCTATTTTACAATAATCATCTCAAGTGTGGATATTACTGCCTTATGAGCAAGCATATCTAGCTCAAATGATTGAGAAAAAGTATAGAATCGTGATTGAATACATGCCCATTGTAAGGGACTACACTAATGTATTCCTCGAATAGTTTCCTAGTATTCCACTTGATTGAGAGGTTGATTTATCAATTGAACTTATTCCTGGATCTATGCTTATATCAAAGAAACCTTATACAATGGCCACCACTGAGTTGGAAGAAATAAATAAGTAGTTATAGGAGAATCTAGACAAGGGTTTTATACACTCGAGTGCTTCACCATGGGAGAACTTGTCCTCTTTATCAAGAATAAGGATGGATCGATGTGACTCTCTATTTATTATCGTGATATCAATAAAATAATTATAAATAACAAGTATCCCCTTCCATGGACATATGTCTTGTTTGATCAACTATCTAGGGTCAATTATTTTTCTAAGGTGGACCTTCAGTCGGGAAATCACTAACTAAAGGTAAAGAAGGAAGATATTCCCAAGACTTCCTTTTGAAAAAGGTATAGACACTATTAATTCATAGTGTTTCGCTTCAGACTCAATAATGATCCAACAATTTTCATGGATTTAATTAATAGATTCTTTAGATATTATCTCAACATATTTTTGGTAGTTTTTATTGATAACATTCTAAAATACTCCAACAGTAAGGATGAACATGATGATCATTTGAATGCTATGATAAAGACTTTGTGAAGGGAGAAAATATATTCAAATTATAGTAAATGTGAGTTCTGGATGGAGAAATTATCATTCTTGGGGAATGTAATCTCCAGTAAAGGGATATATTTGGATTTTTTCAAGATAAAGGAAATTGAAGAGTGGCCTAGTACAATATCTATAATAGAGATCTGCAGCTTCCATGGTCTAGCTGGGTACTACTGATGATTTGTGAGGAACATATCATGATTTTCAAACCCAATGACCAAGTTGAATTGGAAGGGGGTAAAGTATTTCTGGATGTCAGAATGGGAGGAAAGATTTTGGCAGCTCAAAAAGAGTCTTATCACTACACCAGTAATCACACTTTTGAAAATTTGGGAACTCTTGGTGGTTTATAGAGATGCTTCGAAAGGGGGATTAGGTTTCATACTAATGTAAAATGATAAAGTTATAGTCTAAACCTCAAGGTAATTAAAAACTCATGATAATAACTATCTCATTCATGATCTGGAGTTTGCAGTTGTGATCTTTGTGTTGAGAATTTGGTGTCATTATCTATGTAAGTAGAATTGTGATATATACAATGATCATAAGATCCAAAAATATATATTCACACAAAATGATCTTAATATGAGCTAGTGGATATGATTAAATATCATCATGGATTATAAACTCTAAATCCACTACCATCCTAGTAAAACAAATAAGGTGGCGGATGCTATAAGTAGAAAAGATCGTGAATCTTTATCAATGATGAGAATTTATAAGGATCCAATCTTCTTATACCCACAAAGGATGGACATGGGAATCATTATGGAAGTAAAATCATCAGTACTTTCTCAAATTATTTATTAATCATCACTCATGGAGAAAATAAAGGACGCTCAAAAAAATTATGTGGAAATTTAGTAAAAGGTGGAAGCTATCAAAAATGGTAAATAATTAGAGTTCCAAACGGATGAGGATGGAGTCATGATATTTGGGTCACAACTATGTGTAACATATAATACATAGAAAAATAAGGATCTTATAAATTAGTCACATAAATAAACCTCCTCTATTCACCCAGGGAGTACAAAGATGTATTGATATCTCTGAGAGAACTATTTTTCAGACAATATGAAGAAGGAGATCATTGAGTATACATAAAATAGTATAGTATGTCAGTAAGTGAAGGATGAAAGGAAAACATCTAAGGGAATGATGAAACCATTACCTATAACAATATGTAAATGGGAAAACATCACAATGAACTTTATCACTAGACATCCAAATACATCCAGGGGAAATAATGATATATGGGTTTTTTTGGATTTTCTTACAAATACATCTCACTTTATCTAAATTCAAGAGTAATTATAACCAGATAAACTTCCATGGATATATATCAAAGAAGTTTTAAGGGTTCATGGAGTACCACTATAGATTGTATCTAATCGGCATCCTAGATTCACCTCCAAGTTCTATAAAAGTCTCCAACATTATCTGAACACTGATTTGAACATTATTATACCCAATAATCCTCAAAATTATTTCTGATCTAAGTAAACTATTAAAACATTTTTAGAAATATTGAGAGTGTGTTATATATACTTCAAAAGAGGATGATACCAACATCTACCATTGGGAAAGTTCTCCTACAACAACAGTTTCCACTCAAGAATGAAAATGGATCCATATGAATACCTTTATTGGAGAAGATATAGAACACTTGGGATGAAGTTAGTGAATGTAAGCTTCTAGGACATAAAATGGTTGAAGAAATGGTGGAAAAGGGGAAAACCATTCAGCAGCACATCAAATCATCCTAAAGTTGATAGAATATCTATGTGGATAATCTTCGACAAGTCCTTGAGTTTTAAGGTTGGATACATGGTATTCCTATTCATATCTATAAGGAATAGTATCATGAAATTTTAGAAGAAAGCAAATTTGAGTCCCATTTACATATTCTCCTTTAATATTATTGATCGTGTTGAAGCTGTGGCCTATCGACTTTACCTTACACCAGCGGTTTCTCATGTACAAGATGTATTCCATGTATCTATCTTCAGGAATTACATACCAAACCCCTCACATGAACTAAATTCAGAGTCAGTATAGATGAAAAATGATCTCTCTTATGAGGAGAAACTAGTGAAGATCATGGATTATAGAGATAATATTCAACACAATAAGACCACTAACCTGGTCAAATTACTATAGAGGAACCATAATTATGAAGATGAAACATGATAACTATTGGAATAAATGAAGGATAAGTATCCTCACCTATTTTCCCTATAGTTTGTAAAGTGTAATTTCAAGTTGAAATTTTATAAGGGGGAAGAATGTACCAATCCTGAATTCTATCAATGGAATTCCCTTCTTATAATTATGTCATATAGTATAAATCATATAAAATAAAATAAATAATAGAAAACAAACTTTATATAAAATATAATTGATTAAATAAGAGGTATTTCTATAAGTTAAGGAACCTATACCAATGGAATAGTAACTTGACCTTTGGAATAGTAATGTGACCCTTATGAATAGTGATCAAGCCAATAAAATAGTAACCTACCCTATGGATGTATAAATAAAATTTGATTATCTTATAAGTAAAAATATGATATATCTATATCTTGGAATAAGTAAATAAATGTTTTAAAAATGAAAAATTAAGTGTTGATTTTTTTGTAATTCATAAATATTTAATTACAATTTTATGATTAATTTATTAATTTATAAGAAATTTTATTTTCATAAAAAGTATTCATAAATTAATATTTTGTTGTCTTATTATTATAGGATGATTTTATGAGACCATGATTAATTTTTCAATGTGTTATAAAATCAATTATAATCTTAAAATTTGTATTTTTCAAATAAATGATGATTTTATTTAAAAATTAAATTTATAACATTTAGAAAAATATTTTCATAAAATAAAGTCAATTTTTGAATTTTAAACCTTTAAAAATGATTAGGCTTAATTTTTGTTGGTTTTCTAAAATAGTTGATTTTTTGGTGAATTTTGAAATACGGTAATTTTTTATATTTAACAAATATATGAATTATTGAATCATGGATAATGTATGTTTGTTGTAATCCCATAGTTTCAAAATATCCTAAATTATTTTAATATATTTAGTGATAATTATTAAACTATTCATAATCTTGATCCAAAATAATAAACTAATGAATAAAATAATGAGAAAACACCCCTCTCCTCCCTATAAATAACACCTCTCACCGCCTCTTCTCCTCCCACCTTTAAAGATTTGAGAGTTGTAAAATTAATACCCAATACTATTCCCAAGCCTCTAACCCACATCTATGAGCCTTTTTTTCTCAACAAAAGACGAAAACCAATCTCCCTATGGTGGTTCTCACAGAGAAGGATTCAAGAGGTAAAATCCTCTTTCTTTTCTTTTAATTTATTTTTAAGTTATTTTCTTTTCTTATTCTATTATCACCCCCTTAGTCCAAGTGGAATGATAACACCTAAAATTTTATTATTATAATAGAATAATTAATCATAAAACTTATTCCCCTCTCCCTTTGTTCTAAAAATGAAAATGTCATCTGTGAGGTGTTGATTTATCTCCTTCGAGGATGACAAGTTTTCATTTATTTCACCACCTTTAAGGATTGTCATAAAACCATTATAATGGTTGAAACAAATTTTGAAATTTATTTTATAAATATTTTTATGTTCTATAACTAACATATATAGATAATATTAAATAATAAAACAAAATGAGTTCATTGTGATAGAAAAGACGCTGAAATAATCTAAACGACTATCAATATTGTCTTATCTGATGTTTTTTACTCACCCCATATAAAAAATGAATCATATAACCATTTTTTATTCTTCATTTTCATTGAAACATATAATTTCAATTTTTACAACTATTTATATTCTACATGATCTTTCATACACGTATACAAATGAACCGATCATTAAAACCAAGGAAACGAACACTCCCGAACGAGGAAATTGTATCTTATAACTCATCAAAAAGGCCATACATGAACTTAATAAAATTATAATAATTAAAATACATGTAGAAAATGGTTTTAATTAATTAATTAATATATTTAATTTAACTATCTAGGAAATTAATATCAAGTGCATAACCCTTTCAGACATGATGTAATGGATTCTTTCCGAACCTCCATTTTTTTCCTTGGGTTACACTTTCTCTATGTTTATCCTAATGTGTCACTTATTTATTTTTATATAATTATTATAAATTATGTTTATATGTTCCAAAATCATATATCCAGATCATTGCATCCTTTTTTTTGGTATATACATGTTTTAAAAAGGTTCCCTTCTCAATTCTACCTGATAAGAAAGCCCAATTAAAGGGAACTTTCCAATTTCTTACCCATTTTCAAGTGAACTCCATAATATATTTTAAAAAACATTATTTTTATAAAATAACCAATTTTAACATGAAAAAATATCTTGGTTTATTTATGGTTTTATAAATACAATTATACCTTTTTCGTTTTAAATAATCTTGAAAAAATTTCCTTAAACCTCCCTAAATTGTTTTATTTCTAAATTTTGAAAACACTCTTTTACATGTTTTCACTTCATTTTGAAATAACATTTCATTATATATGCCTATTTTCTATCATTAATGTATATTTATAATTTAAATCCATTCTTTCATGGTCACCATTATGATATTCTCTTTTGATATGCCTTTTGACATGATTATGATACCCAATTCATTCCATCGGTAACCCTTATGTTTATGTTTTATTCCTTATGTATGATTATTTATATGGAACAAATATTCATGAAAATGTTATGATGGGTGTTATTAGATAGTTCTCCAATGTATTGGGTAATTTTTAGTCTCATGAGACATCATGAGTAACGGTCTTGGTGGTTAGCCATGAATCGTACCCCATGTGAAACGGTCTTGGCGGTTAGACTTGAATCATGCTCCTCCATGTGAAATGAGCCTTAAATCATGCTTATGTCATGTTTTATGTTGCTTAAACCTGAATATGATTCCATGATTAAATGATCCCAAGTTCTATATGTTATAATTCCATATGTTTATTTAGGTTCCATGAATGTTTTTTATATAATCATGTTATGCCTTCCAACCCATGTGTTATGATTTATTCTTTTTCTTATTCCCTTACTGAAATTTTTAGCTCATCCATTTGTTCATGTATTCCCTAGGTGATCCTATGCATATATAAGGGATCAAAGGGTGTATGTATCTCATTAAAAATATTAAATAAATTATATTTTTATTTTGGTTTCATGCTTTCTAATTATGTATCTACTATTCCAATGACACCAGACTTTACGATTCTTGGTTTGTATTTGATGGATAATTTTGATTAAAATCATGTAATAATATGTTTACAAGTCTAGGGTCATTATAATGAGTTTTTTGTATAATATCTAGGTTTGAGACATAATATAGATTGGTTTCAGTGGTTGTAAATATATCTTTTCATTATAATAAAGGAAATCTTCAATTATCATTCATTCATGTGTGCTCTAATTTATTTAACATGAATTATCCAATGATAATACCCCCTCAAATTATTAATTTGATTTTGTCCCTAATCAATGATCATTATGGATTATTATTGGTTTTAATGATATTATAATTTTAGAATAAATATATTCTTATACTCAATACAAATAATTGTATTTGTGTTACAAATAATGGATTCATGAGTTAACAAGTAGAGACTTGTTATTTGGATTGATACACTAAATTATATCTTATGTAACGTCATATGGCAATCGATATACTTAGGTATGTATGATAATTATCAATAAATTTTACCCAAGGTTGGATAAAAACCTAGCATGATAACCTTCATACTTTAATACCCTACTTATTCAAGTTTATATATTGAATTACAAAATATGGGGTTATTGGGTATATTGCTGATCATGTCGTCAGATGGAGCATAACTAAGATGGAATTTTTCAGCTTTTATGACAAGTTAAATAAATATTTCCCCTGATTGAATTATAGTAAGGAAATTCATGTCCATGCTTAGTTTTTTTACATATTATGTGTCTAAATACTTGGATTAGTGACATGTGATCTTCTTATGAGATAGATGAATGACATGTGATGTATTCATCAACCTGGTCATACTTTTTTGGGGAATTAATAAATGATGAGAGGACAATACTATAAAGATATATTCCATGTATAGTGGTCACTATATGTCATAGAAAAATTAATTATATAGGTACACATATGATGTATATAATACATCTTGTGCTAGAAATGTTCGTATATAGATATGAGTATGTTTGTTGGAGATCACACCAGAACCCTTAGTAGCTTGAGTAAAAATGAAACTTTAATAGAGGTTATTCATTACATACATCTATGGAATATGGATTTCATAGTTTTTTTCAGTTTTTCTAAGTCTTTTAGGGTAATATAGTTAGGCCCTTACATAATGATAAAATTTTAGATAAAGTATTTGTTCAAAATGAAGAGAGTTTAACAGAAATACCATATCCAAAAGAGTTTGGATGGATTCACAAATAGTTGTGAAGTTTTTCATAAATTCCTAATAGGATTTTAGTGTAAGTGGGAGATTGTTAAATGTTCACTAAAATATACATGCATGATATGCATGTACACAAACATATAATTCAGGAAATATATATATATATATAGTATGCATTTATTACATTCACCATATGATGCATGTATTTTTTCATGAATATGATGCATGAATATAATATACATATATATTATTCATCTCTCTTATTGAATAGTATTCATTTAATTCGAACCAAATATTGGTTATTTTAATGATTTTAATTTATTCATAAATTGTTTCAATAGATAAAACATAATAGAGGTTGTTCATTAATATGATGAATGAATATATTGACTATAGAATTTATTCATGCATTTTAATGTATGAATAAATTAGATATAAACTAAGGACCCTCCTTGATAATCTATTTAAAACACTTCCATACAATGTCAGGGGTGTGGTAGCACAATACTTATAATCCCCTACCAAATATATCTTATTCTCAAAGGCCTTTTTTATTTTTTAACAATGAAGGTGCTAGAACCCCTTCAACTTTCAAGTATCCTCACAATAGGATTGTGGATTCAAGTGGAAGGTGTATTCCCTCAGAGAGAGGGTTATTTTTTTACTGATCCTCATGATCTCCTTCATGTATTATCTTTTGAAGAGGAAAATAAGGTTGTTTCTAATATCTTTTTCTAGGTACTCTATTTTACAGTGTTTTATGTGTTTGAATTATTGAAGATAGAATTGCCTATGTTTTGGGTTATCTTCCACTGTGCATGATAATTAGATGATAATATAAATCCCATAAGTTACTTACTCCATGTGTTATTGAAATATTATCACCCTACCTTTAAGGAAATACATAGGCCTCTATAGGTGCAAGACCTTCACCACATCCTACAGGGGGATATTGATTCTGTCTATTGTATAGGGGACCAAGCCTCATCAAGATCAAGGGGGTGCTGACCCCATACCTAAATGGAGGACCCCTTATCAACAAATGTAATACCTATTATCCTCCACCTATATGGGAGTACTCAACCCCACAATTCATATGGGGGATACACACATTATCCTAAGAACATATCTAGGTGGTTATCATCCTAATATCCACACCAAAAATCTTACAACAATTACAATGATATATCCTTGATGTTAAGGATCTCTGTACCCCCTAAACATATTGAAAATAGCTCCTGCTATTGATAAAACTATCACCATTTTTTTTATTTAAAAAAATACTCAGAATGGACTACTCAAATTTCTAATTATTACACTCAGGTCATAAGATATGAAACACACTAAAGAGGGTACAATACACAACATGCACTATTTAGTACACAACATATATTTATCAGTAGTGGTTGGTCATATGATTCTATAGTTCATCTCATTTGGAGTCAACCTATACAAGATTTTCAGTAGGATACATGACATGTTGGACTCATTGTTTCATATGGACGTTTATTACCATTTCAAATCAAATAGTAAATTTTGAATACATGACATGTAATCCTAAGTACATAGTGTGTGTACAACCACAAAATTTATCATCAGTGTTAGAACTAAATATAATTTCTAGTATGTTACATGATGTATGGGACCCAAAAACTCCCCATATGTGTACTATCTAATCTTCATGGGTTATGAATTTGTCATTCACGATGTATACCAAGTCCCACACAATGTGTTGGGATAGTTGGGTAACCAAGTGTGTACTCTGGTACATGAAACCAAAAATACATGATTTGTGACCTGAAGTTACACCCTATGTAATATTTATAACACCATAGAAACCATAATGTCTTAAAAAGAAATATACATAATGTGTGCTCTGGAGGAATACATATTGTGTATTCGATAAATTCATTCCAAATCCAAAATATTCACAGTTATGATGGTGCCACATTAGGTGATCCCCATCTACCTTCCTTGTCATAAATCATACCTGAACACCCTTAGGGTCACCTTTCCCCTTTTCTAGAGTCCTATTTCCATCATTTCAACCACCATATAACCCACCATCACTTTCCCATCATCCCCCACTCTGAAACCTCATCAGAGCATCATCCATGACACAATCATCCCACTATCGGCTAACCACTGATTCTTTCTCATGTTGGCTCTCAATTTTTTCCACCTCTCCCTATCAATGCAAATTAAAACCTCCACTTGGGATCCCATTGTTGAATCATAGTGAGAAGTATGATTAAGGATAAAATGTATAATGGTGTACAATGGGAAATCCACCTACAAAGAGGTGATTTTTTATTCACATTCATCAAATAACATGGGAGAACTATATTACATTATATAAAATCAGGTGATGGATGAGGGAATTTCATTCCTAGTAAGTTATCACATCATGTTATTTCAAATAAATTAAAATTAATTCCTCAAATATCATCTATCTCTAAACCAAAAAAAGAAAAAAAAATATTACCTCAAACAATCAAATGTCCCTCAATGAACAAGAATAGTCATAAATAAATTATTTAATAAAAATAAGTGTATTCCAATGAAAAATAAACCAATTGTGGAGAAAAGTTTGTTAATATTTCCATATGAAAATAAATTGTTAGAAAAATCAATAATCTATGGATTTATCTTCCTATGAACCAATAGAACTCAAATAATTCCAATGGCGGAGGTTTAATAATCTCAAATGATATATATATTAGTGAAAATATTATAATAATAGATAAATTAAATATAAAAAATATATCATGGCATGTGGGAATCATTATGAAGTGTCAATTAGTAAAATGATTCCTCATGATCTCACCTTTGTTTCCATCATGAATCTTTAAAGAATAAACCATTAAGATTATAATTTGGGTTATGTTATCAAAAATGAAAATAAATAATATAATTTCCTTAAAAATATATTTATAAACTAATAATTAGGTCAAATTATATTTTATTTAAAGACCAGAAATGGCCCAGCCTAGGACTCGATACCCAAGAACAAAACATACACCTGGACTAAGAAACTCACATCATTTTAAACTCAAATGTAACATTAGAATTTTCATTCTATCTTATATTTATAAGATACCATAATCTACTCTCATATTTTAAATATTTATATTTTTAATAAATATTAAATATTCCTCAAATCCCAAAAAACATGAAATTCCACCAAAATTCTTCCTTTTGGTAATTATCACATTTGGGGATCAATAAAACCATAAAAAATATGAGGTCATTCCCCAGGGAAAATTTACTATTTTACCTATTTTAGTGGACCATAGACTTTGAAACTCAAAATGAGTTAAGTCCTAAGTAGGGAAAACCTAGGTCCATGTATCCTCCCAACCTTTAAACCTTAGCTAGTGGAGCTAGTATTGTTGGCATATTATGGATTGTAGTGAGGTATGGAGGAGATAGTTGATGTTTGTATTCTCTTTCTAGGGGTTCCTTCATTGTAGTGGTAATCTTCCCCATCACATGTAATCTCTATTGTATGATATTATCTATTGTATTTTGTGACGTCATGGACCCAGATTCCACTCAATGGGTGCCCCGAGCCGGGTGGGCCACATGGCCTCAAGCGCATATCCCCGAATTCTAGAGTTTTTCGAATAGTTGTGAGGGCCTAGGGTTTGTCCATGGGAGAGTATTATTTTATTAACAAAGTGTAGAACAGTGGGTGGATGTAAACAGAGGTAAATAGAGGGAGAAATATAAGTAAACAGAAGTCATAACATAAAAATAATGAAATGGTAAGAATAATTGAAACAACTGGAATAGAATTCAACAACTGATGATATTTCATGTCACTAGAAGACTAGAAAACTTGGATACAATATAGCAGGAATAACATGTTCCAAAAATGTATAAAGGAATCATAATAATATCCTATTCATCCAAAGATCCGACTCATTCATCTACGATCAATCTCCATACTAAATAGAATGAAATCAGGTGTTTGAAGGAATATGCTTCCCTTTATCAACACCTGCAGCCATGTAATCTACTATAGGTGGAAAACGGTGCCCAAAGAGGGTGTGAGATAAATCTCAGTGGGCCACCACCAATGGTGTCTATCTAATCTGGCCTGTGTAATAGAAATGTAACAGTGTGAAGGCATGAATATATATATAGTAAATAATTACAATGTAACTTAATACCTAAGTACTAGCTTCATCCCTTGACCAGTGTTTGAACATTTCAACAATTTATTATTTGATTTTTATCAGTTTTTAAATAAGTCCCACGTTAACAATAGTGAAGGTTACAAGTTATAACAAGGAAACATGTAATTATATTTAATAGTGATGTCCCAAGTTAAAAACCAAAGTGACGTAGACCTCAATGGTCTCCAACTTAGTAATAACTGTAGCCTGGTAGGGGGGTAAGAGTGTAATCCAAGAAGCATTGTCTAATGAATTCCACAATTAGGTGCCTACTGAGTCCAAGTTAATTGTCCAAGGTAAAATGGGGATAAGAAGAGATAGGTCCTAATGGGTTTTAACCATGGCACTTACTTGTCAATGATGGATCCAAGGAGTGTATCCAAGTCATCCTGTAATGATAATGAAAGTATCCTATGGTGTCATACTAGGAATCCAACAATAGACATGGATTGGGATCCAGGTGGATTTCAACCAAATAAATCCATATCCTTGAATCTTAATGGAGTTCCCGAGTGGTCATGTCGTTCTCCTATCATAGTCCAAGGTGAGCTTGAGTTAGGCCATTCTTATTTAATTATGAAGTTAGGTAATATCTCCTTAACTTCAGGCCTTTCCTTTCATTAGTGTGATAAGGTCAAGTAGTATGCAACCTTTTTATCAAGTCATTTGGTTCAAGACTTTACTTTCACTAGTGTGACAAAAAAAAGTAGCATGTAACCATTTAATCCATTTAAGGGATATTCCATATGCAAGGTTCATTCCACTACCTTCCATTAATGTGGTAAGGGGTGATACAGATATGCAACCAATTAATCATTCACATTTAATTATCAATTTCAATCACTTACCTTAGGCGGTTCAAGTGGTGAGCACACATGGTACTTGACATTATTATTTTCTCATTAAGACAATCAATTAATATATAAATTCTTACCCTTAGGAAGGTCAAGCCAAGGCACACCCGAACAGTGGCTCAAACGTTTCAAAACACTAAAAAACAATTATAGCATAACATCCTACATTGTATGAACAGAATTGTGGGAATAACAACTAATAACTAATTGCATATTTTGAAAGAGAATAAACATATGGTCTAACAAGTATAAGCATGGAATATTAATTCTATAAACGAAACCTGATGAAATCGGTGGGGCCCACACTAAAATTTCAAAATCAACAAACTTGTGGTTTGATTTATAGAACACCCACATTAGGCTTTTATGATCTTTCTTCTTTTATATTGTCCATTTATTTGGCCCAGATCATAGTAGATATAAAAAAAGAGAAAATCACTCATACCCCAATAACTCAATTGAGAACAAAATAGAAGGATAATAGCTCAAGAGGACTCAAGTACTTACTGTTGCACATCTAACATGAAAAAATAAAGCTCAATCAGATCCTGGATGAAGGATATCTCTTGATTCATACCATGGGTCTTCAAAGAGATCCAAAGTGAGAGATAAATAGGTTAATACTATTGGTTCTCGGATTAGGGGGAAGAGGATGGTTAATTAGATCATTAAGGTAAATTTTAACATTTTTCCCATAAAAATGGCCTATGGACAGTTTGTCAACATGGTTTGAAAAAAATGCAAAAAGTGTGCATGGTTACCTGAGAAGAAGGGAACTTTTCATTGTTAGGTAGCATAGCAATGTGCCAACCGTGTGAGGTGTCTCTATTTGGAAAAACACAATTTTCATGGTTAGGAAAACTGTGCACCAACCATGTGCCAATTGTGAGACTTGGCCAGTTTTCCCAAAAAGATGGGTTTCAGGCTCCAAACATACCCTAGAAACCCCTAATACCTTTGATAACTCATTTGGAATCCTTGTTAGGTCCAAAGTAAAAAATTTAGACTAAAATTTAAAGGATCCATACCTGAGTGAAAAACTAGGTTCTTACAGTCTTCCCCCTGAAAATAACTCATCCCTGAGTTCACCTTCCAAGGGTGGATAAAAAATGTATAATAACAACTCTGGCCATTGGGCACGTACTTCATCTTCCCTCTCCAAAGTCTTGTCATGTACTTAGTTGTGTTGACATAGTACTCGTACAAGAGGTACAGACCAGATTCAGAGTGCCTTTTTCCTCTGGTTGATGATGCATATTGGGTTCTCCTCAAAGGTATCATCTACATTTAACTCAAATTACTTGGGATCAATGGAATGAGAAGGGTCGGCATGATACCAGTGAAGTTTTAAAACATGAAATATGTTATTCATTGCATGGTACTTCTGAAGTAATAGTAACCGGTAGGCTACCCACCTAACTCTCTCTAGAATTTCAAAATGCCCTATAGAATGAGGAGGAATCTTTCCCTACTTTCATAACCATATATGACCTAGTATGGGTGATACCTAAAGGAAAGCACAATCCCCAACCTCGAACTCAAGAGCTCATCAATGGAAATTGGCATAATATTTCTGTCTGGACTGAGCAGTATTCATATGATTTTTGATCATCTAAACATTCTCTAATGTATCATATATGAGACAAGGACCTAGTAGGGATACCTCACCTACCTCTATCCATACCAAGGGTTAATGGAATGTCCTCCATATAAGGCCTCAAAAGGAATCATCTGAATTGTCTCCTGAAATCTGTTATTATAGGCAAACTCGACGAGAGGGATATGCTTTTACTAAGAACCTCTGAAATCAAGGACAAATACATGGATCATATCTTCTAGAACCTGTATTGTATGTTCTGATTTTCCATTAGTCTGAGGGTGAAAATTTGTGCTTAAAATCACCTGAGTCTCCATAACCGTCTGCAATCCCTACCAGAAGTGTGAAATGAAATGAGCATCCCTATCAGAAATTATAGTACAAGGGACCCCGTGGAGTCATATTATATCACATAAATATAGTCTTCCCAGCTCATCAATTGATTAAGTATCATAAATATTAATGAATTGGGATGATTTCATTAGTTATTTAATGAATACCCATATAGCATCGCTACCCCTTAGAGACCTAGGTAAGCCAACTATGAAATCCATAGAAAAATATTCTCATTTACATTTTGGGACTAGAAGCGGTTGTAACAAGCCTGAAGGTCTCTGGTGCTCTTCCTTCACTTGCTGAAAGGTGTAACACCTAATGATAAATCTTAATATCTAACATTTCATCCTAGGCCACCAATACTAGCATCAGACGTTTCGAAACATCTTTGAGATGCCTAGATGAACTAACCACTGAGAAGTGTGGGACTCATGCATCAACTCCTCTCTCATGTCTATAGGAACCTAGACAAGTCCATGAATACGTATGATGTAGTCTCTATCTATAGACTAATCTAGAGTTGGGTTATCACCTAGTATACTCTCATGGAGAACCAAGCCTTTAGGATATAAAATTGTTTACTCTTCACCTTCTCAACGAAGGAAGAGGTAATTATCCAGGATGAGAGATAATACTGCTCGGGACTATCATGAAACTCCAAATGCACCTCAGAAAATAGGTCCATTAACTTCCATTCATCACTAGCTTCCTATAATGCATGTGCCTGAGTTTTTCGACTCAGTGCATCTGCAACCACATTTCCCTTCCCAGGTGTATAGGCAAGTTCAAAATAAAATTATTATAGATATTTGACCTATCTCTATTGTCTGAGGTTCAAGTCACACTGAGAAAATATATATTTGAGGCTCGTGTGATCTATGTACACCAAAAATTTCTCACAAAATAGATAATGTCTCCAGCAACACAATGCATGGAAAACTATTGCTAGCTCAAGGTCATGCATTGGGTAATTTCTCTCATGAGGCCTTAACTTCCAAGATCCATATGCAAGGACTCTATCTTACTATATATGTAATGATCCTAGTCCAATGCCTGATGCATCACAGAAGACAATATAACCAATACCCGACTTGGGAAGAATTTGAATGGGTGATAAGACAACCCTACCCTTCAGCTCTTAAAAGGTTTTCTCACATGGTTCTGACCATATGAACTTGACACCCTTATTTTTAAGGATAGTAAGAGGTGAAGAAAGAAATGAAAAGTCCTATATGAAATTCCAGTAATATCCTTCCATCCCTAAGAAACTCTATATATCAAACACGTTTTTGGGATGCTCCTAAAATATAAAGAACTCACCTTTTCCAGGTCAACATATACTCCCAATTATGATATTATATGACCTAAGAAGTGTAATTTGTCGATCCAGAAGTGGAACTTAGTAATATTGGCATAAAGCTGATGCTCTCTTAGTGTACTCAGAACGATGTCAAGATTTTTGGCATGGTCTTTATGAGTGTGAGAATACACCAAGATGTCGTCCATAAATACCATGACAAAAGAGTACAAATAGAGGTGGAAAACCCTATTCATCGTATCCATGAGAATGGAGGGCACGTTCGTAAGACTGAACATGATAACAAGTTACTTATACATACCATACCTGCTACAGAAAGTTGTATAAGGTATGTCTGATGACCTGACATGCACATGATGATAACCTGATCTCAGGTCAATCTTGAAGAAGACCTTTTCTCCTCAGAGCTGGTCGAAGAGATCATATGTTTGAAGTAGTGGATACTAGTTTGTGACTGTAAGATGGTTCAAATTTATGTAATCCATGCATAGATGTATGTTTCCATCTACTTTCATGTAAAAAAGGAAAACCCCAAGAGGATGTAATGGGACATATAAAACCTTTGGCCTCTAAATCCTATAACTACTACTTGAGCTCCTAAATCTCTATAGGTTCCATCCTATACAGAGGAATGGACACTGGAACTGCTCCTAGAACAAGATCGACTATAAACTCTACCTCTCTCTCAGAAGGTAATCTATAAAAAACATTGGTAAAGGAATCCCTAAAATGATACATTATGGGAGGGAAACCAATTTTACAGAAACCTTGATCTTCCATGAATAGATATGAAATATGGGAAATCAATCCGCCTAGCCCATGATGCTTTAGTCCCACTCTACTATCCTAGACATTCCACTCACCTTTATGTAGATAACTACTTCCCTCTGGTGATTTAAATGATACCCTATGGAGATAGCAGCCTGAAAAATATTTATAGTGGACTAAACAGTCCATTTTGAGAATGACATAGAAGCCTATAATCTTAAGAATGAAGAGGTTCTATAATAATGGGTAACTTCCTACCTCAAGGGGACACTCCCAACACTGGCGTATTCCCTCTGTTTGTACCCCTAATGGTGCATTTATGGTCATTACACCATTGTAACACTATATCTCTAGTCTGAGGATTTCCAAAATGGATACGCATATAAAAGAGTTTAAAGCACCCATATCAAATAAACAAGATACTATAGTATGGTCTACTAGAATAGTACCTCATACTATAGAAGGTCTTGTAACCTGATCCTTGAGAATTTTCTATAGTATATGAAACTAACCTAATCCACAACCCTATGTAACAGATGGACTACCATGATCATAACTACCCTATTGGTCCTACTAGTTACTAGGGGCCGGGCTACCATGGCCACGACCTCCTCCTCAGCCAGACCTGTCGGTGCTATTCCAACTTCCCACCTGACGTGGCGTAAAAGAACCATCTCCCAAAGGTTGAGATGGTGTGGAACCTTTTCCACACAAAGATGATGGAAAGGTCCTACAGAAATACTAGAGATTCCCCATGAAGCCGCAAGCCCGACACTCTAGTAGGTTTCTATCAAAATGAGGATTCTAATTCCCCCATCATCCAAACTGATAAAAAACTTTAGATCTATCAAAACAGATACTCTGGTGGTCACTACTTTGATGAGAAACTTAGAAAGAACACTTTTTTCATCGATAGAAATACTGGACTAATGAAACATTGGTCCTCTATGCCTGGTACTATTGTCTTCCCTCAGTTTTCACTCAGTGATAAGAGCCTTATTGACTATCTTAGAAAAATAGGTAGGGAAAATACATTGACCTTCTTACGGATGGTGTAATGGATACCATCATCAAAGTGTTTAGCACGTAAAAACACGTCACCAGCTAGAAGTGGTGAAAATCACTGCAACTCCGTGAAATGCACTAAATACTCCATAACTGACATTTAATCCTTCTTAAGATTCATGAAATCTCTAGTTCTATAAGATCTTAGAGTTTTTGGAAAGAACTAATAATAGAGGGCTGTTTGAAAATCATCCCATAACATGCCCTGATGATGACCATCCTGGGTAATCACATCCCACCAGTGCTTGGATGAATCTTGAAGCATGTATGTGGAAATCTTCACTCTCTTCTCTAGATTAATTTCTATATGATCAAAGATAGATAGGGTGGATAGTATGTAAGACTCAACAGCCTATGGACCTCCATCCCCTGAAAAAGTAGGAGGATTATACTGATGAAACTCATGAGTTAGATCATCCATCATAGGTTCAAGCTGTAGAGCACCATGCATGGATTCCATCGGACATAGGAAACTAACATGAACTTGGGAATTCGTGACCATATCTCCTGCAGCATGTGTTGCCTCAAGTGGCACTCCTGGAGGTAAGACTGTAAGCTTAGCACCAACCAAATCTAGATCATGTTCATCGCCACCTTCCTGGTGTACAATATGAGGGCCTCATGACGTCATTGGTCTAAAATTTTGAAGAACATGCCTCATAAAATTTTTAAGTAGAAATATATAATCACTAGAGGAATCTAAACATAGAAAAACTCACTACCCAAGGCATACTTCCCTAACTAACTACTTAGATGTCCAGGCATCGGTAAGTTATCAAGTATATGATTCAGTTCATTTTACATTTAACTGACTGGTTCACTCCTTTAGCTTTCATAAACATGACAATATGGGATAAGTATTGTAACACCCCGAGATTTTATGAAAAATATTGTTTTTAATTTCATTAATGTCTTGTGTTGTACACTACACCAAAAAGAGCTTGCACAACACGCATCCTTGACTTGCCTTGCATTACACGCAATCACGACCTTCCTCAATAGCGTGTGTAGTACGCAATACCGAGTTTCACTAAACAACGATATGCTATTAAAATATTATTAAAACTAGCCGTTATGAATAGTAATAACCACTTTTTGAAATTTTATAAATTTTATTTTTCAAATTGTAATTCATTTTTATATTCGGAGTATCAAATTTAGCCTAAGGTGAAATTTTGGTACTTTTCAGATAACTTTCATATTCTAATGAATAGTGAAAATTACTAAATTTTAATTTAAAAAGAACTTTTTTAATAGAAATAATTAATAGTGATAAATTATTAATTTGAGTGGTTTTAAAGTATATTTATAATATATTTTTACAATTTAATACAATGTTGGTCATTGGATGTAATTTCACATTTAAACCAGTCATAAACAAGTGTCAATCTTTTGATGGTTATTATCTCTTAAAAACACGCTATTTCTTTTGACGGTGAGAATTAATTTTTAAATTAATTAATGCAACTAATATGTTTTGAATTTGGTAAAATAGACATCATTTTTGAGTTCATAATATAAAATATATCTTAGGCCTAATTTTTGGTATTTTTCTGGAAACTTTCATTTTTTGATGAATAGTGAAACCACTAAGTGGTAGTTAAAAAAATGAATTTTTCATAAAACTTAATTTTACCGCTTCTGTGAGTGGAATTTCAAAAATCCGAGAGACACGGTTGATGTTAGTAAGTAAAATGTGGTTTAATGAGATGAAAATAATTTTTTGTGAATAGTAACTTTTTACTTTTTTTTACCACGGTTAAAAGTAAATAGGGTTATTAAGGGTCAAAATGATATTATTATTACCCTAACAAATGTCCTAATTCTATTGGACAAGTGTAATTCGACCAAAAACAACCTTAGGAATAAAATATGACCATTTAGGCCCACATGTATTAGATTAGAACATTTATTATTAATTTATTTAAAGAAGGGTTAAAATATTTAAAATCAAAGGTTAATAAGTAAATCATTTTTAATATGGGGTTATACATAAGATAAATTCGACTATAAATATTCATTAGAAATATAAAAAGATTTCCTACATAATGGTATTTTATTTTTAATTTATAGACATTAAATAAATTAATTAATTTATGACACAACGACGCTTCAGTAATTATCTTATTAATGAAATATTGACATAATTGATGTTATAAATGCCCAAATAAATGTAATTTGAGACTTTTTATGACTTAAAATAATTTTATAGGTTAATATGACATGTTATTGTTGATTTAAGTTACTTTTTTCGAACTTATCATTCTGTTATTAATTTCATAAAAATCATGTACCAAATAGTGACAAAATTGACATAAATTAGTTTTTAAAACAAATATTATACTATTAATTGTTATGTTATTCCTAAAAATCTAAGGTTCGGCCAAATGACTTAGATAAGGTTATATATATTAATAATAAACAACTTGGGGTTCTTTTGGCTTGATATAGTAATTTTATTAACCATATAGTGTAAGAAAACAAAAAGACATGGTAAAAGTTAAATTATTTAACTTAGAGTTAAATCTAATTGATAAGGTTAAAATAATAACCTAAACTTGTCTAAATCCTATTGGATGATACTATTTCTACCCATACCCAATTTAGCTTCGAAATAAGACCCTTTGGAACCATTATAAACCGAATTTGACCTTAATATAAAATAATATTTTGAGATTTTCCTAAGGTGCTCCTCTCCTCCCTTATAAAAGGGAACCTCCTCCCTCTCCTCCTCACACCAATTTGAGCATTCAAGCTTGGACAAACCCTACCAAAATCTCTTCTACACTTCCCTAGTATAATCCTATAGTTCCGGATCTTCTTCAAAGACCATCCTTAGTTCTTTAAGTGGAGGTTAAGTGAAGGCACGTCAAAAAGAGGTAATATCCATTACCGATCTTTTTCAATTTCTTTCTTCTTCAACTTCTTATTCTTTAGTTTTTTCATGATAAAGTAATAACATCAGTATTTCTTATATACTGATATGTTATTATAAATATGAAACAACTATAATTAACCTTCTATCCATCCTATGGAAAAAGAAAATCACCGCGTGTGCGTACGTACGGAATACCGTCTCCACGCCGTGGTGTAATCTATTTTCCGCCACCACCTTAATTGGATGGGTATAATGGTGTAATGAGTAACTATATATTATTATTATTAAGTTATATTGATACTTAAATAGTATACATACAATTCAACACAATTCCACGACCATGGGAATGATATCATCGCTCGTGTGTACGTACGGACTACCGTCTCCACGACGCGATGAGATTCATTCTCCACATTAACCATTCATGAATGATTATAAAGTATATATAATGAATAATAATGAAATATATGACATGTTAAATCTACTGGATTTATGTGTATATATATATGTATGTAATCTACTTACTTCCATTCAAGACAATAAGGAAAGGAAAACAGCGTTCATGCGTACGGACGGACTACCGTCTCCATGAACGGTATGTTTCATTTCATTTATCTATATATTATATATATATATATACTGAATATATATGATATATAAATCATTATTTATATTCTGGAAGTAAGTAAATCATGATATAATTAATAATAATGTCAAGAACAACAAGTCCAAACACCTACAATAAATGAAAGGATTTTACCCAAAATGCTTATTTAACATGGAATTTACAAAAGAACAGGTAATATAAAGTCATAAGTGAACCATATATGATATAAAAACAATGAATATGATTCTGTAATAATTTAATGACATTATTTAAATCATTATACAGGAGTTTCGGATACGTACAAAGCATATCGTACATAAGGTAAGGGAAATATCCCAATCTCATTTTTATCCAAGATTGTTTATACTTTGGAATTTACTGGGGTGAATTTTATCATCCACATCCATGTTTCCTAAATATGTAATATTTATATTCTTCTACAATAGTTATATCCAATTTTACCCTTCGGTGAGTTTTTAGTAAAAGATATGAAAGGAATCTTTTTTCGTTTTTTGTACTAGGTACTTTTTGACTTTTCCGACAAAAGTACGAGAAGAATGTTTTTTAACTTATACGATATGAATGGATTTTTAAAACATTATTTCCAAGAAGCTTACTTTACAAGTTTTCAAGTTTATTTTTAATAAACTTCTTTTAGTTTAAAATTTTAAGACATGTTAAGAAAGGAAAAAAAAATTGATGTAGAAAGGATATTTTCCTCAAGAATGGAGTTCAAGTGTTTTATCAAAATTATTTTCCATCTAAGATAATAAAGGGTTATGTTTTTATCCCTATTACTACATTGATTTGATTATGTTCTGATGGAATTATTTTTATGCAATTCCTTTATCTTATATGAGTTGTTTTATGATGTCACGATGTTTAAGATTCCCATTTTTATTACATGGGTTATGCTATGATGTATGGTTTATGATTTTGTGGCACACATAAGAATGGTATCATTATGAGATGGGTGGGACCTATATCTCCCTCCAATGCATTGGGTAAAGATTTTATATCTCATGAGATAGACATGGCTGAAATGGTAGGTTATACCGGTTCAGTGAAGCAGGACTGAAAAGAGGGTGACTCGGTTCAGAAATGTACTTTGTCCACTAAGATAATCTTGGAAATGAGTCTTGACTAGTAAGAAATGATTCTCTATGATTATGTGTCTATGCCACAAATTTTCATGTTTTAAGTTATTATTATTGGGATTACATTTCACTTCTATGATGTATCCCATGTTATGATATTTTGATCTCTTTTGCAGGATAAGATTTCCAAAAGTTATGTTCTTATGTATATGATGTGATTGATATTTCTTTTGTTTACCCTTACTGAGCATTTGAGCTCACCCTTTTGTATGTTTTATTTTCCCCAGGATATAAAGAAAGGTTTTAGGTAAGAAAAAAAAGAGTAAGATCTTTATGGGAGATGTTGAAGATCTTTCACCATGATTAGAAGATTACGTTCCGAGTTTCCAAAGACACTAAATTATTACGGTCCTTGTGTGTGTGTTTTTGTTATGTAATAAGTATTCTGAAAAAGTAATGTAATGTCCTTGAATGTTAATCTTCGGGCCTCTACAAGTATGTTCAACCAATTTCATATTTTAAGTCATGTTTCACTTTATAAGGTATAGACATTCCCATTTAGTCAATTCCCATACACCTCATCAATAAAGACAACACCGATTTATTTATAGCATAATGGATCGACTTGATAAATTTTTCATCCCAACCCATGAGGTCCCATAAACCTCATGAATTGAGATAATCACTCAATTAAAACCAAGAATAATACAAATATAAGCTAACTATCACAACATCACTCAACAATCATAGGCATCTCAAGTAATGAAAATCATTGAAATTCACCTATATGGCATGGAAATATGCATGACATGTGAATTATAGGTTTTTATAATGATGAATGTAACAATTCTTCTTTCCCTCATATAAGAGGGTCAATGATGAAAGAAAACCCTAAAATATAGTAATAATAAACCGCACCACACATCATGTGTGTCACCCATATGTGAAATAATATCAACTATAATAAGAAAAAGCATAATAATAATTAAATTTTGGGTAACTTGGATTTTACCCCAAACATGGGCTCACGTCACCCAATAATGGTTTATGACCAAGTCCCAAGAATTTATAATCTCAAATATATTGTCTCCAAATATTAAGGTAAGAAAATAACTCCTTTGAGACCACTTTTTGATGTCCCGGGCCCAGATTCCACTCAATGGGTGCCCTGAGACTGGTGGGCCACTTGGCCTCAAGTGCATATCCCCGAATGCCAGAGGCTTACGACTAGCAGTGAGGGCCTAGGGTGTGTATTTAGGGATACTATTACCTCATTACCAAAGTGTTGCAAAATGGGAAAATGTAAACATAGGTAAATAAAACATGAAATATAAGTAAATAGAAGGCACAATGAAAAACTAGAGACAACAGTAAAAATAACTGGAATAACTGGAATAGAATTCAACAACTGATGATATGTCATGTTACTAGAAGACTGGAAAACATGGATACAAGAAAGTAGGAATAACATGTTCCAAAAAAGTATAAAGTAATCAAAAGACTATCCCAAGCATCCTGAGCTCTAACATTATCATCTACTATCAAGCTCCATACTAAACAGCAAGCAATCAAGTGTTTGAAGTTGTATGCTTCCCTTAGTAACCACCTAAAACCATGTAATCTACTCCAGGTACCAAACAGGACCTGGATAGGGTGTGATATAAATCATATTTGGCCACCACCAATAGTGTCTATAATATTTAGCCTATGTAATGGAAAGGTAACGGTGTTCAGGCATGCATATGTTGAGTAAAGTAGTACAATGTAACTAAATACCCAAGTACCTACTTTATCACTCGGTTGGTGTCTGAACATGTCAACAATTAATTATTTGACTATTACCAGTTTATCAATAAGTCACATGTTAACAATAGTGAAGGTTCCAAGATATAACAAGGCAACCTGTAATGATATTTAATAGTGAAGTCCCAAGGTAATAACCAAGGCGACATAGACCTCAAGGATCGATAACTTAGTAATAAATGTATCTTGGCATGGGTTAAGAGTGTAATATATGAATCATAGTCCAAGGTATTCCATAATGAAGCACATACCGAGTCTAAGGTGATCATCCACGATAAATAGGGATAAGTAGAGATAGGGCCTGATGGGCTTTAACCATGGCACCTACATGCCAATGCAGGATCCAAGGAGTGTATCCAAGGCTTACTATAATGATAATGAAATGATATTATGGTGTCATACCAAGAATCCAATAATATACAAGGATTGGGATCTAGGTTGGTATCAACCTAAGAAAGTTGTATCCTTGAATCGTAATAGGGTTTCTGAGTTCTCATGGAATTCTTCTATCAGAATCCAAGGTGAGCTCAAGTCAGGACATTCCTATTTAATTATGAATTCATGTAATATCTTCTTCGGTTCCAGAATTTCCTTCCATTGGTGTGATATGTTCAATTACCATGCAACCTTTTTACCAAGTCATTTGGTTCAAGCCTCTCCTTTCATTAGTGTGATAAGGACAAGTTTCATGCAACCATTTAATCCATTTAAGGCATATTATCTATTCAAGGTTCATTCTTCTACCATCCATTAATGTGGTAAGGGGTGATACAGATATGTAAATGATTAATCATTCATATTTAATTATCAATTTGAGGAACTTACCTTAGGCGGGTCAAGTGGTGAGCACATATGTTACTTGAAATTATTCTTTTCTCATTAAAAACAATCCATTTAATATAGAAATGTTTACCCTTAGGAAGTTCATGCCAAGGCACTACCAAATGGTGGCTTAAACCTGTCAAAAAACTAAAACAACAATTATGGCATAACATCTTACATTGGATAAATGTAGTTGTGGGAATAACCACTAACAACTAACGACATATTTTTAAAGGGAATAACCATACAGTTCTAACAAGTATAATCATGGAATATTAATTCTATAAACGACACCCGACGAAATCGGTGGGGCCCACATGACATTTCCAAAAATAAAAAAACTTGAGGGACAAGTTATAGAACACCCACTTTAGGATTTTATGATCCTTCTCCATCAATATTGTCCCTTAATTTTACCTAGATTTGAGTAGATCTAAGAAAAAGATAAAAATGATCATACCCTAATAAATCAGTTGAGAGAAAAAAGAGGAGCATAATGGCTCAAGAGGACTCGAGTACTTACTATTGTGCATCGAACGTGATGAACGGAAGATCGATCAGATCCTAGATGAAGTAGATCTCTTTATTCCTACCTTAGGTCATCAAAGGTCTCCAAAATGGGAGAGAAATAGGTTAATCTTGCTAGTTCTCTGATTAGGGAGGAATGGGAGGGTTAATTAAATCATTAAGGGAAATTTTGACATTTTACCTAGAAAAATGGACTATGTACGATTTGTCTGCATGATTACCTTGGTATAAGGGTGTCAGGAACCATCCTCGAGGCACGTTCCATGACTACCCCAAGCCTGCCTTCCATTGGCCAGGGGCTGGTGACTAGAACCAAAGGCATAAATACCGATAAAAGGGAAGGCATTGCCTTTATATAAGTAAACAAACACAACAGAGTATGCAAGCTGAAGTAAACACTATGTAAACTGAGTACAAATGTAAGTGCTGGAAAGTAAATGGGCCATTATACAAACCCAACTGAAAGTACAGTACAACTGAGAAAGAAAGTACAACAACTGTAAAGTAAAGCAGCAACCACCAAGTCGTCCTCCGGAAATCCCACCTGAAGGGTGGGTACAGATAGTCTCGTCAGTACCTTGGGTCTGTCCATCCACTCCGTGTAAGTCTGGCCAGGTGGTCCACCTTCGGATACCATCCAGCTCCACAATCCTCGACCACGATCAGTGTTGTCCGTCGTCTGCAACCAACACAACGTGGTGCGGGCGATGCCCGTATAGGGGTGAGTATACAATACTCAGTAAGGACCCCGAGACCCCCAAAGGTCTCCCAAAATCCACAAAGGATAAACCATAAAGGAAAGATACAAACATGATGTATCAACCAACTCTACTTAGTTATATGCCCATACATATACCTAAGTCATCAATTCCAGTTCGGCTCCAACTCACGAGCCCAAGTACAACCCAGTCCAAAAAATATATCATAACCCAGTCCACACAGGAAAGTAATTCAATCACATCGATGATAATGATTGAAAGTCAAGACTCATCGCACACAATTATACTTATCACGAAGGGGGTTAGAGATGATTAGATGTAGCCTCTAAATCATCTCCTCTGCCGATCCCACGTAGGATCCAAGTACAGAATTCATCGCTGCCGAACCCACATAGGATCCAAGTACAGTAACCATCACTACCGAACCCACGTAGGATCCATGTACAGTCATCATCACTGCTGAACCCATGGAGGATCCAAGTACATTCATCATCGCTGCCAAACCCACGTAGGATCCAAGTACAGTCGTCATCGACGTCGCAGTCGCAGCCAGCTCTAGGGTTCCCGTACACAGTACACTCGATTCCGGGAGGGTCTGCTCCACAAGCCAAGGGGTCGATACATCAACTATCACAAAGTCCAGATTTGATGTGTCCCAAAGTTCTGTCTCGTCAAAAGGAACTCAATGCGACAGACGGCGCATCAATCAGACACCTGGTCTGAGAGATATTGCCTTTTCTGTTCTAGGGGATCGGTTAGAAATATGCTCGTTTCTAACCCGACTGATATACAAAATAATCCTAAACTCACTTAGAGTATCTCAAAATTACCGTCTCGTCGAAAGAGTCCCAGTTCCGCAGACCGAGCGTCGATCGGACGTGCGGTCCTTAAGTTATTCATGTTTAAGTGAATAACGGGCCCGGTCCGTTAGGCCTGATGGGCTGACAGATCAGGTCGAATCAGTTCTGGCAGGTCTAACCCGACAAAGGGGTCGGACCGGCCCGGTGAGTTGCGTGGCCTAGTCCGAGGGGGGCGGTCTAGCCTGAAGTGGCACGGCCCGGCCCGAAGTGGCTCAGCCCGGCCCGGCTGGGTGCACGGCCTGGAGGGCTCAGCCAACCGTCCGAGCGGTCCGAGGCGGGGGCGCAGCCCCCGGCTACCCGAACCGGTGGCGCCTTATGGCCCCGCCCTCCCAAACCGGCCGACTAGGCTGGACAGCCTTCTGGTGCATGCGGCCCGCACAGGCGGGCCGCCGGTCCTCTAGCGTGGCGCCCTCCGGACATCGTGGTCCAGCTCCGCCTGGCCGGCTGACGGCCCGACCGTTTCCTCAGCGCGGTGCCCTCCTGGCGCCGCGGTTCGCCTCCGTCCGACTGGTCGACGGGCCGGCCGGTTCTTCCACCAAAGCGGCCCATGTAGCATTTTGCGGTTCCTCCCTCACAACCGGCATGATGGCGCCGGTTTCCTATGCCACGTTTTCAGCATGGCGTGACGGCACCGTTCTTTCCCCACCTCTGGTTTCCAATTCCAAAAAAGAACAAGAAACAAAGGAGGGTCATCAGGTCGTGTTTGTTTGGCCCGCGCCCTCCGCGTTAGGTGGTAACAATCGTCCGAAGATGATCAAGGTTTCACAAAGCACAACAAACAATTTTTATCCAAAAAAAATTGGAACAATTCACCCTACCTCGTATAAGGTTCGTGGTTGAAAAGAATCTGATGACATTGTGGTTTCTATCGTCGTCAGTGTGCACCCAAGGAAATGTCGTCTCTTCTTTTGTCACGGAGAGAAGAAGAGATGATGCAATGTCCCTAGCGAGTTCCCACATCCGTGTCTCCTCCCTTGTCACAGAGGAAGAAGAGGATAGAGAAACTATGGTCGTCGAGTCGATGTTCTTCGTCAGAGAGTTGGCCTTCTTCAACAAAGGATAAGAACCATTCTTTGAAACCCAAGAGCTCTCCCAATTTCTCCCCAACACCACAATTTCCAATCCCCAAATAAAATAAGTCTTATCCTTATTTTATTTAATCTTTCCAAGCATTCAAAAATTTAAAATCCATTTCACGTAATTTATTCAATCAAGAGTTGTTTAATTAATAAGTGATAGGTTGGCAAGTTTTAAAGAAGTGAAAGAGGGAGAGGAAGCGTCCTCTATAATTTAGGAGAGTTGTCAAGATTAAAGGGAGAGTTTATGAGAGTTATGGGAATGTGAATGTTTTGGGCTTGTGTGGGCCCCACCTCACAAATATCCTTACATGGGTAGTTAGATGATTATGGGTCCCATCCCAACTCCCCCATTTAGGATTTAACCACTTTAGATTTAAAAATAAAATTGTCCCACAATTTTATTCACTTTTCAGTTAATCCACAAATTTTTAACTTCTCCTCCCGACAAAATGTGTCTTCTGTAAAGGTCCTCTTAAGAAATTACTGGCACTTCGAGATCATCGGTGCCCTCAGATTTCAATTCTGAGCACTGGTTCAAAAGATAGAAAAACCGCTCCTTTGTTCACTGAACATACCCGAGCTAAACTTCAGAAATTGATTCTGGTCACACCGGGCTTCAGAATATGGTGTCGTCAGAAGCCACAGACTCGTAAAATTCTAATGTATTTAAGACATAAAATTCCTTGAAATTTCCAGGTCTTTACATTACTCCCACCTTAGGGATTTACTTCCCCACAAAGCTACAACATAAACTAGGGAAACAAATGAGGGTAGTGAGCATGCATCTGAGCCTCTTGCTCCCATGTGCTCTCCTAGAGGTTCCCATGCTACCAAAAAATGCGCACTAGAGGAATCGACCATCCACTTAGGAACCACTCCTGTCGATCCTCGATCTCTAGTGGGACCTCTGTGAAAGTATCCCTGTCATCGATGTCCATCTCCCCATGATTGATGATATGTGTCGGGTTGTTCACGTATCTCCTCAGCTGAGATACATGGAAGACGTCGTGCACCTGGTGCAACTGAGGTGGAAGGGTCAAGCGGTAAGCCACCTAGCCTACCCTGCTGAGGACCTAGAATGGTCCGATGAAGCATGGTGATAACTTGCCGCCCTGTCCAAATCTCCATAATCCACGTCGAGGTGAGACCTATAAGAAAACGTGGTCACCATCCTTAAACTCCAGTGGTCTCCATCTCCTATCATCATAGGACTTCTGTCTACTCTGTGCAGTCCTCATCCGCTCCTGGATGATCTGCACCTTCTCCGTCGTTGCCTAAACTATCTCTGGTCCTACGAGTGCTGACTCCCCAGGGTCAGTCCAGCATAGAGGTGATCTGCATGGTCGGCCATATAGTGCCTCGTATGGTTCCATTCCAATGGTGGAGTGGTAGCTGTTGTTATACGCAAACTCCACCAAAGGTAGGTGATCCTCCCAGTTGCGACGAAAGTCGAGGACACATTCATGGAGCATGTCCTCGAGAGTTTGAATGGTCCTCTCCTTCTGGCCATCCGTATGAGGATGAAAGGCAGTGCTCAGGCATCACTGCATCCTGAAATCCTCCTGCAACCCCTTCCAAGTCCGGTAAGTAAATAGAGCATCTCGATCGAAGAAGATAGTAGATGGAACACCATGAAGTCGTACAATCTCTTGAATGTAAAGGCGTCCCAAGCTCTCCACTAAGCTCTGCTCTCTAATAGGTAGAAAGTGTTCCAACTTGGTGAGTCGGTCGACGATCACCCAGATAGAGTCGTGCCCTCTGGAAGTATGAGGTAGCCCCATCACGAAATCCATAGATATCCCATCCCACTTCCACTCTGGGACCTCTAAGGGATGCACCAAGCATATCGGAACATAGTGATCTGCCTTCACCTGCTGGTAGGTGAGGCATCGTGAAACGAACTCTGCCACAGCCTTCTTCATACCTGGCCACCAGTGTTGTATTCTAAGATCCTGGTACATCTTTGATACTCCTGGATGTACTGCCAAAGGGGAAGTGTGAAATTTCCTCAGCACCTCCTCCTGCAGTGCAACTAGTACCATGGTGTGTCCCCTAAAGAGGATGATGTGCTCTCCTCCTTCAAAAAATCCATCAGGCACCTACCCTGTGGAAATATGAGCACGTCGTGTCTCATAGTCAAAGTCCCCATGTTGTGCCTCTCTGACCCGCTAATGTAGTGGAGGAGTGACTGTGACTGACTGTCAAAAGGCTACTCCATCTCTATCCACGAAGGATATCTGTAACGCGACTAGCTGCTCTGTCGCCTCTCCAAGTAGCTAAATGCCTGATCTCCTGCTCATAGCATCAGCTACTACGTTCCCCTTCCTAGAAGTATAGACTATCTCAAATTCATAGTCCTGGAGGAACTCGATCCATTGTCGTTGTCTCAGGTTCAGTTTCTTCTGCGAGAAGATGTACCTGAGACTCTGGTGGTCAGAGTAGACTGTAAAGCGATCGCCCATCAGATAGTGCAGCCACATCTTCAAAGCAAAGACCAATGCTGCTAACTTTAGGTCACGGGTAGCATAGTTCTACTCGTGTTGCCTCAACTATCATGAACCATAGGTGATCACGGCCTGATCCTGCATCAGGACACACCCGAGTCTGGTCCCTGATGCATCGCAGTAAACTACGTACCCTACGCCCTCCTCTGGTAGCCCCAAGATGGGTTCACTGGTCAATCTCTGTCTCAGCTCATGGAAGCTTTGCTGACATCTATCTGACCACATGAAGGGTTACCCCTTCTTTTTCAAAGCTGAAAGCGGTGCTGCAACTCTGGAGAAGTCCGGCACAAATCTCCGATAGTACCCAGCCAGTCCTAGGAAACTCTGCACCTTAGTCACACTCCTGGGTGGCTCCCAAGAAAGTACTGCCTCGATCTTTGTTGGGTCCACTGCAACCCCAGCCTCCGAGATGACGTGCCCCAATAAGTGGAACTCTCGAATCCAGAACTAACACTTCATGAGCTTACCATAAAGATGATGATCTCGAAGTGTGTCCAGCACAACTCGTAAGTGGTAGGTGTGCTCCTCCTCAGTGGTCGACTAAATCAATATGTCGTCGATGAAGAATATGAAAAACCGATCGCGGTAAGGCTGGAAGATCCTGTTCATGAGACTCATGAACACTACTAGATGGTTGGTTATTCCAAAAGGCATAACCAAGAACTCATAGTGGCCATACCGACACCTAAAGGTCGTCTTCTGCACATCCTTTTCTTGAACTCTAAGCTGATGATAGCCTGACCTGAGGTCTATCTTCAAGAACCATCGTGCTCCCTTGAGCTGATCAAAGAGGTCATCAATCCTTGGGAGTGGCTGCTTATTCTTTATAGTCACCTGATTTAGGTGACGGTAGTCGACACAAAGTCGTAAACTCCCATCTCCCTTCTTGAAGAATAAAATCAGAGAAGCCCAGGGTGAAATTGTCGGTCGGATGAATCCCTTTCCCTGTAAGTCCTCCAACTGTACCTGAAGCTCACAAAGCTCGGCGGGAGACATCTGATATGCTGGAGTAGATATCGGGGTTGTCCCGGGGTACAGGTCCATATAGAAGTCCACCTCTCTTCAAGGAGGTAGTCCTAGAATGTCGTCAGGAAAAACATCTGCATAATGATCAACCACAATAGGAAAACTCAGACACCACACATCAACTGCTCCTAGGATGAGAAGATCCAACTGATGGGTGATTGGTTGCCCTCTTCTCTGCATAAGTCCATCCTGCACTGCAAAGGCTCACTTGTCGCTAGTGAAGTTGAACCTGCTCCCATATGTGTGGACACACCACACTTTGTGCCTAATATAGTCGATCTAATCATGAACTTTAGATAGCAAATCCATTCCCAAGATGATGTCGTAATGACTCGAAGCCACTACAAGATGATCCTAGCCGAAGCTTTCACCTACTAGAGTAAGCTCACACTACCGGTACCAGTGCGTAATCTTCGAGTCTGCTCCCATAGGAGTCTATAGCCGTAAGGATCGATCCAATGGCTCCATTGGAATCTCTGGGCTCCGAAAAAGGGTAGCGGCAATGAATGAATGACTCGCTCCTATGTCTACAAGAATTAAATAAAGGGTGGAGTAGACACAGATAGTACCTCGAATCACCTCAGGTGCACTGCGGTCGTAGGCCTCGACCGCCTGGAGCTGAGCCTGCCCCTATCTGCTAGAACGTTGTGGTCGAGGTGGTCCTCCTGGTAGTGGTAGTGGTAGAGCCTCAAAGCATTTTCCACCACGTAATGCTCAGCCAGCTCCTCAGCCTTGTCCGCTTGCTCCCTGCGGACCACCATGGTCAAACCTCTGCCTCTTCCTGGGAGGTCCCTCTACTATCTGCTGCTCCTCTGCATGGAGGGTTTGGAAGTCTCGAGCCATGTGGCCCTGGCCACCGCATGCATAGCACTACCTGCCTCTCCTATGGCTGGATCTGATACGTGTACCCCGCACATCCGAACCAGTATCTTGTGGTCACCAAACTGATGGCCCGGTTTGCTTGGACCTCTGCGACATCTATCTACTTCCACCTGTAGAAGTCTCCACTACGTGCCGCCCTATGGTAGGCCTCGCTGCTGGCGTAGGCTCAGCAAGAAAGATCTCCACAAGAATGGCTCGCTCTAGTACTCCTGCCTATGTCAGAATGCTAAGGGAGATCATCAAAGCCCTGATCTCATGTCTCAGTCCCTGCTCGAAGCTCTGGGCCCAGAAGAATGGGTCTTGTACCATGTCTGTGGAGTAGCGCGAGAGGTAGGTAAATCTCACCGAGTACTAGGCTACTGTCATGCTGCCCTGACACAGTTGTAGTAACTCCTGGATGCGCATCGCACGGAGGGTGGATTGAATGAACTCCGAGCAGAAGAGTCTCTCGAAGTCCGTCCAAAGTAAAGATGCCTCGTCGTGCACCTGGAGCATCAGGCTACACCATCTACCTACTGCTATGTGCAGGAGACTCGCGGCAAGGATCACCATAAGATCTGTTGGTTTCCCTACCAATCTGAAGACTCAGACGATAGCCTCCAGCCAATCCTCGGCTTCCTGAGGGTCCGTCTCTCCGTGGAACCTGGGCGGCCTCTGTCGTTGAAACTCGTGTAGCGCACTTAAGCGGCGTGAACTCTCCGCTGCTGGGGCTGGTTGTATCAGTGGACTAGAGAGTAGAGGTACCGCTAGTTCCTCTGCTGTAATGGGGCCCTGCACCGAGGCCTCGTCGCTCAGTGGGCTGCCATCTCGCACGTAGCTCGGAAACCTAGCTGGCTACCTTCGTGGGGCCATCCTAAAAAGTAACAGGTGTGCCACAGTTAGTACAGTATACCTAGTGAGCTGACACAAAGTAATCATAAATAAAACCTTTGAAACACACATTCAATCAATGTTTTCATGCACTGAGTCAGAAATCAGAATTCAGGGTCCTGGTGTATGTATACGTCGGCCGCCGCACCAACACTGGACTTCCTGGACTAATAACCACACTCAATACTCTAAACATTATTGCTTTATAGAGAATAAATTATCAAAGTCCAGAGTTTCGCGGTAGAACTGACTCCTCGGATACCAAATTTTCATGACCTATCCTTGTGGCTTGTGCCGTGACTACCCCAAGCCCGCCTTCCATAGGCCAGGGGCTGGCGAATAGCACCAAAGGCGTAAAAACTGATAAAAGGGAAGGCATTTCCTTTATATAAGTAAACAAACACTACAGAGTACGCAAGTTGAAGTAAACACTAAGTAAACTGAGTACAAAAGTAAGTGCTAGAAAGTAAATGGGTCAGTATACAAACCCAACTGAAAGTACATTACAACTGAGAAAGAAAGTACAATAGCTGTAATGTAAAGCAGCAACCACCGAGTAGTCCTCCATAAATCCCACCTGAAGGGTGGGTACAGATAGTCTCATCGGTACCTCGGGTCTGTCCGTCCACTCCGTGTAAGTCCTGCTAGGTGGTCCACCTTCGGATACTGTCCAGATACACAAGCCTCGACCACAATTAGTGATGTCTGTCATCTGCAACCAACACAACGTGGTGCGAGCGATTCCCATGCAGGGGTGAGTATACGATACTCAGTAAGGACCCCAGGACCCCCGAAGGTCTCCCAGAATCCACAGGATAAACCACAAAGGAAAGATACAAACACGAAGTATCAAAAAACTCTACTTAGTTATATGGCCATACATATACCTAAGTCATCAATTCCAGTTCGGCTCTAACTCACGATCCCAAGTACAACCCAGTCCACACAGGAAATCACAACCCAGTCTACACAGGAAAGTAAGTCAATCACATCGATGTTAATGATTGAAAGTCAAGACTCAACTCACATAGGTATACTTCTCATGAAGGGGGGTATAGATGATTAGATGCAGCCTCTAAATCACCTCCTCTACCGAACCCACATAGGATCTAAGTACAGAAGTCGTCGCTAACGAACCCACGTAGGATCCAAGTAAAGTAACCTTCACTACCGAACCCACATAGGATCCAAGTATAGTCGCCATCGCTGCCGAACCCATGGAGGATCCAAGTACATTCATCCTCACTACCGAACCCACATAGGATCCAAGTACAGTCGTCATCGTTGTCGTAGTTGCAGCCAGCTCTAGGGTTTCCGCACACAGCATGCTCGATTCTGGGAGGGTTTGCTCCACGAGCCAAGGGGTCGATACATAAACTATCACAAAGTCCATAGTTGATGTATCTCAAAGTTTTTTCTCGTCAAAATAAACTCAACGCGACAGACGGTGCATCAATCGGACGCCTGGTCTGAGATATATTGGCTTTTCTGTTCCAGGGGCTCGGTTAGAAATATGCTCATTTCTGACCCAGCCAATATCAAAAATCATCTGAAACTCACTTAGAGTATCGCAAAAGGACCGTCTCATCGAAATAGTCCCAGTGCTGCAGACGGCGCATCGATCGGACGCGCGATCCTTATGTTATTCATGTTTAAGTGAATAATAGGCCCGGTCCTTTAGGCCCGATGGGCTGACGGATCGGGTCGACTCGGTTCTGGCGGGTCTGACCTGGAAAAGGGATCGGACCAGCCCGGTGAGTTGTACGGCCTGGCCCAAGGGATGCCGTCCGGCCTGAAGTAGTGTGGCCCAGCCCGAAGGGGCTCGGCCCAGCCCGGCTGGGTGCGGCCCGACTGGGCACTGCCCGGCTAAGCGCGCGGCCTGGCTCGCTCGGCCTGTCAGCAGAGCGGTCTAAGGCGGGGGTGTGGCCCCCTACTGCCCGAACCGGTAGCGCCATATGATGCCTCCATTCCAAACCGGCCAGCTAGGCCGGCCGGCCTTCTAGCGCACGCAGCCCGCACGGGCGGGCCGCCGGTCTTCTAGGGCAGCGCCCTCTTGGCGTCGCGGTCCAGCTCCGCCCAGCCAGCTGTCGGGCTGGCCGGTTCCTCAGCGTGGCGCCCTCCTGTCACCGTGGTTTGCTTCCTCCCGGATGACCGACGGGTCGGCCGATTCTTCCACCGAAGCGGCCTGTGTAGCGGGACGCGGTTCCTCCCGCACAACTAGCGCGACGGTGCCGGTTTCCCTTGCCACGTTTCTGGCACAACACGACGGCGCAGTTCTTTCCCTGCCTCCAGTTTCCAATTCCAAAAAGATCAAGAAATGAAAGATGGTCATCGGACCATGTTTTTTCGGCCTGCGCCCTCCGTGTTAGGCAGTAACAATCAGCCAAAGATGATCTAGGTTTCATGAAGCACAACAAACAATTTTTATTCAAAAAAATTGGAACAATTCACCCTACCTCGTATAAGGTTCATGGTAGACAAGTGTCAGATGACGGTGTCGTTTCCGTCTTCGTCGGTGTGCACCCGAGGAAGTTTCGCCTCCTCTTTTGTCACGGAGATAAGAAGAGAAGACGCGCTGTCACTAGCGAGTTCCCGCGTCAGTGTCTCCTCCCTTGTTGTGGAGGAATAAGAGGATGGAGAAATCGGGGTCATCGAGTCGATTTTCTTCATCGGAGAGTTGGCATTCTTCAACAAAGAAGAATAATCGTTCTTCAAAACCCAAGAGCTCTCCCAATTTCTCCCCAACACCACAATTTCCAATCCCCAAATAAAATAAGGCTTATCCTTATTTTATTTAATCTTGCCAAGCATTCAAAAATTCAAATTCCATTTCACTTAATTAACTAAATCAAGAGTTGTTTAATTAATTAAGTGATAGGTTGGAAAGTTTTAAAGAAGTGAGAGAGGGAGAAGAATGGTCCTCTTTAATTTAGGTGAGTTGTCAAGATTAAAGGGGGAGTTTATGAGAGTTATGGGAATGTGAAATGTTGGGGCTCGTGTGATCCCCACCTCACAAATATCCTTACATGTGTTGTTAGAAGCTTGTGGGTCCCATCCCAACTCCCCCATGTAGGATTTAACCACTTTATTTATAAAAATAAAATTGTCCCACAATTTTATTCACTTCTCATTTAATCCACAAATTTTTAACTTCTCATCCCAAGAAAACACATCTTTGGTAAAGGTCCTCTTAAGAATTTATCGGTGCTGCGAGTTCATCGGTGCCCTAGGATTTCAATTCCGAGCACCGGTTCAAAAGATAGAAAAATCTTCTTGTTCGTTCACTGAACGTACTTGATCTAAACTTTGGAAATTGATTCCGGGCACACCGGGTCTCAGAATCAGGTGCCGTCAGAAGCCACAGACTCGTAAAATTCTAAAGTATTTAAGAAAAAATGATTCCTTGAAATTTCAGGATCTTTAAAAGGGGAAAATTTCATGGTTAGGCTGAACATCTATCTGCTAACCGTGCGAGGTGGATCTATCCAAAAAAACATAATTCGTATGGTTAGGCAAATAATGCGCCAACCGTGCGACTAGGCCAGTGTTCCCAAAATGATGGGTTCTAGGCTCTGAAATTTCCTTAGACACACCTGATACCTTTTCTCACTAATTTGGAATCTATATTAGGTCTAAATTAAAAAAAAATAGACCAAAATTTAAATGATCCATACCTGAGTGAAAAATTGGGTTCTCACATATTTTTACCCTCCAAGTTTTTACTTTTTGGTATTATACTGGATAACTAATGTATCTTATATAAATTTTTATACATTTCAGGTATTTATATGTATATGTGTATGGTACTTTTTTGATATATATTGTGTGTTGGAGATGCATTTTTTATAGGTTGTTATAGTTTAGGGTATCCCAAGGATTTTGTGAGTGAGGAAAAATAACACTAAAGAACATGTGTTGGCCTATAGGGATAATAATTATTTTGATAAGTTGTTATTCAAGAAATTGGGAGGGCTAATCAATGGGGAAACATGTGTCTATAGGGTAACCAGTAGTGCCTAGTAGCTAAGGAAAAATAGGCTATATGGGTTGATGGGGGTGTGTGAACTATCAATACGGCTTAGTTTTTAGAAATGGTATTAGATATAATACCCAGTATTAAGTGTACATTTCAAAGGTTTGAGGTGTGGGTTCCATAATGAGAGATTTATTATTTAAAGGTTTAGAGAATGTAACATCCCTAAGAAAAAGAGACATAAAATAATAATTGGTACTACCCATGTTAATAGGATGCACCTTTATTTTTGGGATCTTACCTAATTATAACTCTAAAGTGAAGCACACTTGTATTAAATTAGTGCCAGAATGAGTGACCTCCTGGAACATTTCTTAGGGTGTGCATAAGTGAGGTAAAAAACTAGAAGAATATTTTTTAGCCTATGTGAATAGTCATTAGTCTGGAAAGTGATTGTTCAGGCATGTGGGGGATATTTAGTGGGAAAACATATGTTTGAGGGGAAATTGATGGTTCTTATTTATCAAGGACCTGAGGTCAATATGGTTTTGAGGGGTTGTATGTGTTGGCCCGTAGGGACATGTTGTTACAATAATGCCTTAACTAAATCTATAACCATGGTAAATGAAGAAAAATTCATCCAATACTTTTAAATAAAGATAAATGAATCATAAATTTATGATGATAAAAATTATCTATCCTTATTTATAAGATGTCGCATGATAGAGATACTATATTTCATAATAATTTTTCATAGGTGGCTTTCATAACTGTGGCTTATCATTATCTCTTTAGGGGTCATGATGTGTTTCTAGATACCACTATTTGTCTATGAGAATGAATCACTGATATTGATATAAGTTTCTATAAAGTCACACAAAAAGTGTATCTCACATGTCTCGACCAATTGGAGCCCACCGGGTCACCTGTAAATCGAATGTCACTTGTAAAAAATAGTTTTTATGTCATTTTCAGGTTTTTAAACAATATTTTTTTAGAAAGTTTAATTATAAGAAAACTAGTAAATATATTTTTAATTTTAATTATTAAAATCAACATTAAAGCCATTATTTTAAAAAAAATACTTTTAATGTCATTTTTTATAACCTACATCAAAAGACACTTTTGATATTGGTTTTTTTAATAGCCGATGTTGAAAATCATTTTTTGAATTAGTTATAAAGAACTAACATTGAATGTATTAAGTTTTTCAAAAATATTTTGATGTATATTATTGTCATGGATGAAAACTAAATCATGAAAATTAGAAATTTGAAAAAATACAAATGAAATTAGGTAAATGAAACTAAAATATTCAACTTAATTTACACCCTTATTGCGACATCATTTTATTTAATTTTCTTTGAATGATATATTTCATGAGGCATATGAATTTTTAGCTTGTAATGTATTTTAAAATATGGTTCATGAATATAAAGTGGATGTATTTCGTTTTTTACATGATCCAAAGAAGAATAATTCATCATAAAATAATAAATCATTAACAAGAATATTAATTATGAAAATTAATAATGAATTAATTAAATAATTAGATATTACATATAAATACCATGTCGAAATCTCTATCTAAGAACCCATGGAAGGAATATGTAAATTGAAGGATGAGTTGAACATAAATGATTAAAGATGGAGTGTGAAACATATATATGGCCCTTGGAAAAGTTTTCTATGTTGTTATAAATTTTAGGTGGGATTTCAAAATCAAATGGAAGGCTGTGAAAAAATTGAAAATAAATTTTTTATTATTCTAAAATTTAACTTTTAACATCATATATTTCAATATATGGTGTTCAAAATCCCAATAACAATAGTTTTAACATCAATTATTACATAACTGATGTTCAAATCACCCCTGTAAATGGTTTTCAAGTCAATTCTAGAAATAACTAACATGAAAACATTTTTAATATCATTTATTATATAACCAATGTTAAAACATTGGTGTTAAATATATTTTTTCTTCTATTGTGTGCCACCCAATCCTTCCTAGAATAGGCTAGGGGATAGTGATTAGCACCAATTTGGTATATCACACATATGGGATGAGTTATCCTAATGCACCTGTGCACACACACATGTATCTCCAAACACACTAGAGTAATCTAGAATAATAATCCAATGGAATAATAAATGAAATCACAAAAAATAACATACTAAAATAGAATAATTTAACATAAGAAAAGTATAAGGGTCATAATACAAGACCAACAACTAGAAAGTAGGTCTCACCTGACGGTCAAAGAGAGTACTGCCCCCGTATGAAACCTCTATAGAAAAACCATGATCCAGCTATCTCCACCAATAAAAATATCTAATTACCACCCACAAAAGACCACCTAGGTATTTTCACACAACTTTATTTGTATAATAAATGACACATATAGGAATATCCCATACAAGGGTGAGTATATACATACCTGGTAAGACACCCCAAAAGCACCAAGAATTAAATCACCAAAAGTGAGTCATCTCAAGCCATTAATAAAAGGGTAAAGAAAATATAAAACCCAATAAATGCTCATAAAAGTAACTCAATCCATATATAATGGTCCTAATCTTTATATTCAGTACAAGGATTTCAAATGAATACCAAGACCTTTGGTTTATCTAATTCATCAACCCATGTAATCTATCTATACATGTAGTAGGGGATCCCACGCCCCTAGAAGTGTAGGGGGATGCTGACAACAGTGTAGGATCCCATGACCCTTTTGTGATCATTAGATAGGGAGATATCAACTTTGAAGATAGAGGACACTATTACATATGATAGTAAGGGGATATTGGACCGATGTTATTTTTATTTAAAGGATCTCATGCACTAATCCCATGGGGGATTATCGAACCTACCAAAGGATGGTAAGAGTAAACTTATCCCACATGTAATCATTCTATTAAAAGTTTGTTTCCACTCACTAAGAGTGTTTAGAATCCAATCCTAAACTCTAAAAGTTTACATGATCAACCATTCTCACTTTACCTTGATTCCCAACATTATCTTCACTCTACTCGTAAATTACTACTCAAACATCCAAATATTTGGGAATGGGAAGTAAACGGTGTACCCAAGGGGTACACAGGGTGCCGCCCTAAATAAAAGACATGGTAACCCAATGAGGTATATAGGTTTTATCCTAGTAATACCAGACTATATAGGCTACCTAGGATCCATAGTATTGTATATCCGATACAAGAATAGTTGTCCATATAGGGACACATAGCATGTGGTCTTGGCCATGTGATATTTTTCATAGCTCAAAACCCTAGTGCTACATCAATGAGACACACAATTTGAGTTATTTAGAACTATAAATCATATTATTGGGTATTTTATTTAATATCAACTTCCTCCTGAAGATTTTATAGATTCACCATCCTTGTCATGATTATTGTCAAAAAAATACAAAAACTGTATTGACAGAAATAAATTCTGAGCCAAAAAAAACAGATTTCAACCACTCTTGATCGGTAAAATGGATCTTCACTATCTACCACATCATCCTAAAATCCCATTTTTCCAAACATTAATATATGATCTCCACCACCTTTTGTAAATTACCACCAACCATCATAACTCCCACAATCATCATATCGTCTAATGGCCAAACAAAGTAATGTGAATTTGGAGTTCGATCATGATTTGAACCGGATTGGTGGTCAAATATTGAGATTGTCATGGGTAAATTATGAGTATAAATAATGAGGGTAAAATAAACAATAAAAGAAGTGAAATTTTAAATGTTCATTATGAACCCAAACACTTATTTTAATTTTGAAAAACAAGAAGTCATTTTAAAATCTCAGTGCATAAGACAATTCTTGGGCCACATAAAAATTAAATAAAATGATAGGGACATGTTATGGATGTTTTTTATATTAAATTCTTCAAATAATTAATCCAAAAACTCAATTATATAAATAAAGTGTAATAAAAACATAAAACAAGATCCCTACCTCAATTTTGGATGGATTGTTGATGAATAATGAATTCACATCAATGTCGATGATGAGTTCTATTGATTTTGGTCCCTGATCAATGAAAATTCCTTAGTCATTCATTTATGATTTTCCCTATGATGATACTCTCTCTCTATCTTTATCAATTATTAGGGTTATGTAGATAATACTATAGAATTAGAATAGTATATATTAAATAAAAAATTTCTAGTTTTTATACATTTAATTAGAAAAATGAATTAATATCATTAATTAATTTCTTATAATATCTTCTAGAGACATCACATCATCTCAGGGTCTAATAATATCATTATTTATGTCATGCCTAGGGTAAAACCCACATTATGGATTCAATGGAGGTCTTGGTTTCCTAATTTAAGAGTCTATTTGGGAGATAAACCATTATCAGAATGTTTATGTGTATATGTGAGTTAATATATTTAATATTTTTAATAATAAACATCAATGATATATGACATTGTAAACTCCATGATAACCACATTACTAGTCCCATAAATATTATTTGAACTATTTAGAGCATCTAATCACAAAAACAGAAGTTTTTACAGTGTCCCCACCTTCAAGTATTTTCATCCTGATAAGTATGAACTACTATAACAGGTGAGGGTATTGAGATTATATATGGTTATCCCACTCTCACAAGATCTCCTAGATCCTCACATACTTCCAACGAACAAACACTAGGGGAATAATCCTATTATAAGTAATCTTATCCTATCGATCCTCAATCTCTATAGGGTACTTAGGAAAGGTGTATTCGTCATTAATTTCTGGCTTACCCCAATCAATAACATGTGACCAATCATGCACTTATCTACAAACCTATGACATGAGGAAGATATAATGGACTCAGTCCAACTATAAAGATAAGGCCAAGAAATTCTCACCTCTCAAATCCTACACAAAATATGAAATGGGCTAATAAAACTCAAAGATAGCTTATCACCCCTGTGAAATCTCTACAGTACACAACGAAGTTATACCTTTAGGAAAACCTGATCTCCCTCTCTAAACACCAAGGGCCTCTTTCATATATCTTCATGGGACTTATGATGGATCTAAAATTTTTCATCCTCTCTTGGATGATCAAAATTTTATCCATTGTCACTCACACCAACTTTGGCCCCATAAGTATTGATTCTCTCAACTCCATCAAGTATAGTGGTTACCTATAATACCTCCCATAAAGGGCCTCAAAAGTAAATATACTGATAGTAGATTGATAGATATTATTATAGGAAAACTCTACTAAAGTTATCTAATCCTCCTAGATTTATTCAATGTCAAACATGTAAGCTCAAATAATGTCCTCTAGCACTTGTATGGTCTGTTTGATTCACCCCTTTTTCTATTGATATAATTACATTCCCATTCATAACTATGTTCTGAAAGTATCCTAAAAGCCACTCCAAAATCAAGAAATAAAATGAACACTATGGTCTGATAAAATTTTCATGAGAATAATATGAAATATAATGATATCGTGTATATATAAGCATCCCAATATTTCTACTAAACTGTTCTCTATAATGGTGAGTAAGTGGGATGACTTTGTGAGTTGATCCATGATTACCCAAATAATGTTGTGACCTATCCCCATCTTTGGAATTCCCATTAAAAAATTTATGGATATACCACATCACTTCAAGTCTAGTACATTAAGGGGATGGTCCAACCCTACTAGAACCTAATGTTTTTACTTCACCTGCTGATAGGTTAGGCATCAAGAGATAAACACTAATATACTTATCTTCTTCCTTGAACACCAAAACTATCATTAAATATGGCATCCCTCCATTTATTACATAACTTTTCATTACATTTTACATGCATAGGATCTTTAAAGTCTAGTGTCATGGAAATCAGGAACATAATACATGAAAAGAACATAAAAAATTCTTCTAAACCACTTGTAAGGATTCATCGTAGGTTTATACTATGTACAATTACTGCATCTCATATCATTGAGACATACATCAAAGAAAAGGAAGATCAGAAGGCTTAGTAAGGAAAACAAGTGAAACAGTTGACATGTGATCTTGAGAAATATTAATAAGAACATGATAAATGTCATAAAGCCATGAGAAATGGAAGAATATGATTATAATGATAAAAATAACATGAATCATAACGTGAATATGTGTCTACAACATTTCATTTATACATTCATGAACATACCACCAAGGTTTATCCCTGAGGTGTCATAAAAATTAACAAGGTTATTCACCATGGTATCGTGAAACTTTTCATCTCTAGAGATTAATTATTTACCCAATGCATTGGAGCACTATTAGGGTGTACCCTTAATATTTATTTACTTTCATGTGAGACACATAGATCATAATCAAACATTTCATAAATAACCCATGGAGAATAAAAGAAATGGGTTTCATTTCAAAATCATGATGTTTTAAAAGTTTTTAAAAATAAGATCATTATATCATTTATAACCCATGGAACGGGAATGAGGGTTATATGTATGTCCATTAGAGAATAAAATATATCATTTTTATATATTTATGAAAACCCATAGAAACAAAATAGGTCTGGGTATTCACATAAACAAGTTAATTTCTTGAGAAAAATAGATGGAAATTGTGAGATGAAATTTCTGCAGCATAACGGCTATATAACATGGTTTTAGAAAATAATAAAAAGAGAGGGTACAAGGGTAACCCACTAATAAATAACTAATATTACAATATAAATATATAATAACATGGAGACAAGAACATGGTATGGATATTTGAATGACATACCACAAGAAAAGGAAACTTGAAAGGAAAGAGAAGATGTGATTTCTTTTACGAGAATTTCGGCAGCCAAACGGCATCACTTAAAAATTAAGAAAACAAATTGATGAGAGCAGAAGGGGTATCTAAACAATTAGACATGAAATGGATAGTAATTAAAACATATAAGAACATACCCTCAACATAAATATATGGAAATTAGAAGACACAACATAAAGGAATTCATGACTTAAAAGAGGAGGGTGAAAGGATCCCTTAACTTGAAGAGTAACTTCAAAAGCATGAAGGTCGGGACCTTGGGAGGCTTGAGGGAACCTTGGGAGGAATCATTTAGAGGTAAGGAGACCATAAATTCGTTGAGGATGATTTTGGAATGAAATGAATGAGGGAAATGTCTTGGTATTTATAGGAAAAGTGAGTGAATAAATTATTAATTTTCAAGGGACACCTCATCGGTGGTATTTGAAAAACCATGGGCTTGCCAATTGTATTTTCCCATGGTATTGTCCACTTGGGAAACCTCATAGCATATCTAACTATTCATAAGTTTACCAGAAATCTTACATCATTATTACATCATTATTGATGTCATTAAACACCCAAAACTCAAAATTGTATTTTTACTATTCACTGATAAATCAGCTGTTTCAGAAAAATCCCGAAAATTCACCCTAACCTTATATCGATGCTCTGAATTCAAAAATGAAGTCCATTTTATGAAAATAATTTTATAAATATTTTTAATTTAATTTTTAAATAAAATCATTATTTATTCCAAAAATACAACTTTAAAACTATAACTCATTTTGTAATACCTTAAAAAAGTAATCAAGGTCCCATAAAAATATCACATACCCATAAGACAATATAGTAACTATTTATGATTAGATTTTATGAAAATAAATTTCTATTTTAAATTATTAAATTAATTATAAAATTGTAAATAAAATATTTATGGCGTACAAAAATACCAAATCTTAAACTATGGTCATTTTTTCACTTTTAAGATGTCTAAAATGTATTTATACATTCATGGGTGAAGTTTCTATTTTTTTGGTCAAATTACTATTCATTACTATTCATATGGTTATGTTACTATTCCTTATTTACTATTCACTAAAAACCAAGTTGATCTTATTAGACTCTAAATTTCTCACTGATCACAACTGTAGAAGACCATTTTTTGAAAATCATTTCACATTATTAATTATTTAATGAATTCAGAAATATTTTAAAATACCATTTTTTTCCTAAATTCATCAATAATAAACATCGTATATTTATTCAGATACTTGAAATTCACAAACTTTTCCATAATAATAAATAACAGATTTATTTATATAAAATGATTACACAAAGCAGCTAAGGTCTTATCAAATAGCCCCTTATAACACCAGCATAGGACCTAAGTGTAAGGTGTGCTATGGTGATAGAATCTTGGGGTGGCTTGGACAACATTGCCCGAGTGGTGATTTCTATCAGCTTGAACTTCTCCCTTAGGCAATTCGGTTCAAGCTTTATACGTTGAAGTTCGTCTTGGGCATTGTCCAGAGCATAGCTCAGTGATGTTACCTCCTTCCCAAGCTCCGACAGATGAGATTCATTTTGATCGAGTCTACTGGATGAGGCCACTCAATCTTCTTTCTGTATTAATTAACCAAGATAACCCTATTTATAAAAGCACAACATTAAGATTATAGTTTCCAATAGTCATATTGACCAATGGTCATATAACAGTCGAAACCCAATGGTCTCATTTTAATTATACCTACTTCATTAATTAAAGGATATAGTTTTGTTAAGTATAAAATAAAATAACACAGAAAATTAGGAAACAAATATAATTAAAAAGTTCAGGTCGTTACATTCTTCCCCCCTTAAGAAATTTTTTCCCCAGAATTTTATCTTGTATCCTCTGTTGGGAAAAGTTGTGGGTACTTCTGTCTCATGGACACCTCTGGTTCCCACGTGGCTTCTTCACATTTGTGGTTTTTCCAAAACACCTTAACAAGGTGGGTAGTCTTGTTGCATAGAACCTTGTCTCTATGATCCAAGATTTCCACTGGATTCTCCTCATAAGAGAGGTCATGTTTCAGTTATACCACCTCTGGATTTAGTACATGTGAAGGGTCAGGTATGTACTTCCTCAAGAAGGATACGTGGAAGACATCATGAACTTGGGCTAGATTTGGAGGAAGTGAAATTCGATAGGCCACTGCTCCCACACGATCAAGGATTTCATAGGGGCCAATGTACCTAGGGTTGAGCATCCATTTCTTCCCAAACCTCATGACTAAAAGAAAGACTGTGTCACCAACATCAAACTCCACGTCCCTTTGACGGTTGTAGGCATAGATCTTTTGTCGACTCTGAGCAGTCTTAATGTGTTGTTGGATGGAATGGACCTTTTCTGTCATCTCTTGCAAAGATCAGGCCCAAGAAGCTTTCTCTCACTAGCTTCATCCCAACAAGTAGGAGTTCTACATTTCTTCCCATATAGATCTATATAGGGTTTCATTTGAATTCTCGAGTGGAAGCTTTTGTTGTAAGAGAACTCAAATAAAGAGAGATGTTGATCTCATCCATATTTAAAATCCATTGAGAAAGTTCTCAGTAGGTCCTTGAGTGTTTTAATAGTCCTTTCAGATTGACCATCAGTTTGGGGGTGATAGTCCATACTGAAATTCAATTCAGTGCTCAGAGCTTGATGAAGACTTCTACAGAATTTTGATGTGAACCTTGGATCATGGTCAGATATGATAGAAGGTGGAACTCCATGCAGCCTTACCACTTCCTTTACGTAAATCCTGGAAAGTTCATCAAGAGATAAATCTTCCTGAATGGAGATAAAATGGGCATTCTTGGTGAGACGGTCCACAATAACCCATATCGCATTATTTCCTTTGGAAGTTTCCTTGGAGACCAGTGACGAATTCCATAGTGATATTGTCCCACTTACATGCCAGTATGGGTAGTGGTTGCAATACCCCTTTAGGAAGTTGTCACTCGACCTTCACTTGCTGACATACCAGGCACCTTGAAGTGTAGTCAGCAATCTCCCTTTTCATATTATCCCACCAATACTGATCACGAAGGTCCATATACATTTTTGTGCTACCAGGATGTATAGAGAAAGTAGAGATATGATCTTCATCCATCAGATCCTTCTTTATTTCTGGAATATATGGAACACATAGTCTTGTATTAAATTTTAGTACACCTTCTTGATCAGTATTGAAATCAAGAAACTTCCCAACCTTCGCAGCCTCAAACTTCTTCTGTAACAAAGGATCTTCTTTCTGAGCTTTCTTGATCTTCATTAGTTGTGACGGTTGAGAAATCATTTGGGTTAGGGTTAATGATGTACCTTACTTTATAAATCCCATGTCCAGTTTTACTATGTCATTGATCAGAGGATCTATTTGAATTCTCATAATAGACAGAACAACTGGGTATTTCCTTCTTAATGCATCAGCGACTTGGTTTGCTCTTCCGGGATGATAATGAATTGAACAATCACTGTCTTTAAGGATTTCCAACCATATCCTTTGTCTCATGTTCAATTCCTTTTGTGTGAAAATATACTTAAAAAATTGATGGTCTATGTATATATCACATTTCTTCCCATAAAGATATTGCCTCCATATCAACAGAGCAAAAATGACCACCGCCAACTCCAGATCATGCGTAGGATAGTTCTGCTCATGAGTCTTCAACTGTCGAGATTCATAATCAATGACCTTTTCATTTTTCATGAGGACACACCCAAGCCCTTTCAAAGATTCATCACTAAAAATAAAGAATCCTTCTTCACTTAAGGGAAGATTTAACACAGGTGTAGTAACCAATCTCTTCTTCGTCTCTTGGAAACTTTCCTCACACTCCTTTTTCCAGATGAACTTGACCCATTTTCAAGTTAACTTGGATAATGGATTAGAACATCATGAAATGTTTTTCAAAAACCTCCTATAATATCCCTCTAATCCAAGTAAACTATGAATCTCAGTTATTGTTGTAGGTTAAGGCCAATCCTCTACAAATTTTGTCATTGGAGGGTCAACTGTGATTCCTTCATTAGTTACAATGTGCCCCAAGAAAGAAAATTTTTTTAACCAGAATTCACATTTACTAAACTTTCCAAAAATTCTCTCCTTCCTTAGAGTTTGCAAAATAACCTTAGATGATCCTCATGCTCCTCACGACTTTTGGAATATATCAGAATATCATCAATAAAAACTACCACAAAGTTATCAAAGTAGTCTTTATAGACTCTATTCATCAAATACATAAAAATATCTGGTGCATTAGTCAGTCCAAAAGTCATAACAACCAACTCATAATGCCTATATCTTGATCAGAATGCAGTTTTTGGAATATCTTCTTTCTTCACCCTCAATTGATGATAACCAGATCGAAGATCAATCATAGAGAAGAATTGAGCCCCATGAAGTTGGTCAAATAAGTCATCAATTCTTGGAAGAGGGTATTTTTTCTTTACTGTGATTCCATTCAGTTATCAATAATCAATGCATAGCTGCATCTATCCATCCTTCTTCTTCACAAAGAGAACAATTTCTTCCCAAGGAGACAAACTTGGTCGGATAAAACCCTTCTCCAAAAGATCTTGGAGTTGTTTATTTAATTCCTCCAACTCCACATTTTCCATCCTATACAGGTTCTTTGATATGGGATGAGATCCAGGTACAGTTCAATGGATAACACTACCTCTCCTTCTGGAGGAGGTCCAAGTAACTCCTAAGGAAATTTTTCAATGTATTCCTAGACGATGCGAACATTTTCTATCCTCAAACTCTCATTTCCTTCTTCTTCTTCACCGATCAATTCCATAAATAAGGATATAGGATGTTATTATAGACAAAGATCAGGTTGAGATATCTCTCCTTGGAAGATAACTGTAGGTTTTCCATTTAAGACTACTGATATTTCTTTACTTCTACATTTGATCTTAGCATTATACTTTGAGAGACAGTCCATCCCTGGTATAATGTCAAATTCCAGCATGGGAATGACTACTATATTTTTGATAATATTGTGCTCACCAAAGTAAATACTAGAGTTTCTAAACACTAATGATGCTTGGATAATCCCACCAGGAGTCTTGACTGATAACTCTACTTTTAGAAAGTCAGGGGTTGATTTTAAATTCTTTGCAAACATGGAGGAAATAAAGGAATGAGTAGAACCAGAATCAACCAAAGTACTTGTTATCTTTGAGAGAACAAAAAGTGTACCTACTAGCACATCATTTTGAGCTTCAACTTCAGCTATCATGATAGAAAAAGCAAGAACTTTCTCCCCTGGCTTTTTATAAGGCTGATGGTGGTTCCCCTCCACTGCCCTCAGATTTGGACAATGATTGGAAAAGTGCCCAAGTTGTACACACTTAAATCACTGGACATTAGGTAGTGCTTGCACCATAATCCCCTTCTTGTTAGTGTTTGGAAGTTGAGGTTTCACCTCACAATGAAAATTCCTCGAAATATGGCCATCTCTTCCACACTTGTAGCATTTCCCGCTCCCGAGTAGGCAGTTCCCCGAATGTTTCTTCCAACATTTATTACACGTGGGACGTTGCACTTTCCTGCTTCCTTTTCCTTGATAAAACCTCCTCCCTAAGCTGGGTTCCATCGATCTCTTTGTGTCATTTGATTTATGAGACCATTTCATCTCACCGAACTCTAGTTTGACTTTCATTGCACTTCACACGATCTCCTCATAGCTGTCATAATCTCGGTTTCCTAAATTCTTCCGTAGATGAGGTCTCCATCCACCGAAGAATCTATAAAACTTTCCATTTGGATCCATGACAAAGCTAGAGGTATATCATGAAATTCAGGTGAAGTTCATCTCATAGCTTCCGACATATTTGTTCTCCTTCTACTTCAGCTCGAGAAAATCTCTCTCCATTCTTGTTCACATGGATCGAGGGAAATACTTATAGAAGAAAATACCTCTAAACTCTTTCCACTCCATATCTTTAACCTCCACTCTCTGCCTCATGTTTTTAATCATCTCCCACCACTAATCATCTTCTCCTTATAAGCGACAGACAGTCAGGGTGACCGTCTCTTGCTCTGAATAGTGGTGCACAGAAAAGATCTTCTCGATAGAGCTGATCCACTACTCATGAATCAATGGGTTAGTCGATCCACAGATGGTTGGTGGTCATTGATGCATAAAGGACTCAATATAATTTTTTTCCCTTCGTGGTGAGATCGGTCTCTCATCTTGATTCATGTTATTCCTCATAACTTGAGTTAGTTGGTTCATCATTCGCATGAATGTTTCCATTCTAGCTTCCATCGGAGGACCGTCAGCACATGGCCCTTTGCGGTCACCATTTGCACGGTTCCTCCTATTCCCCGCCATTTCTTAAAGAATAAAACCTTAATGAGAAACTTATTTCATTTATAAATCTTTTAAATATACATGATTTATGTCTTAAAACTTATTTAAACAATTACATTTCTCTATAAATCCATATTAATGATTCATAAAAAGCTTATGATTAACCAAACATATCCCCTGGGAGTGTCATAACCAAGAGTGCAGAAAGGCCTGTTGTTGGGTACCAGGATACCCTGGGTTAAGCTCGAAACTCCTTGTCGGAGTTTTCACTCCTAGGTACCTCTATGTCAGATCCGCCTCTACCTGCTCGTATCCAGACAGGGATGTATTTGCTTGATAAACCACTTATTTAATACTCACCAAAATACCAGGATGTTTTCCTATATTTAAAAATTTATATAGAATTATTTCTAAAGATTTCATAGCATAATTTCCATAAATAACTAAACTATCATTTGATACCAACTATGTAATCCCGCCTTTTTATTACAAAACTTTTCATTACATTTTACATACATATGATCTTTAAAGTTTAGTGTCTTGGAAATCAGAAACATAATACATGAAAACAACATAAAAAATTATTCTAAACCACTCGTAAGGAATCATCATAGGTTCATCCTAAGTACAATTACAGCATATCATATCCTGGAGACATACATCAAAGAAAAGGGTGATCAGAAGGCTCAGTAAGGAAAACAAGTGAAACAGTTGACATGTGATCTTGAGCAATATTAATAAGAACATGATAAAATTCATAAAGGTCTAATCAATGTAAGAATAGGATTATCATGATAAAAAGAACATGAATAATTATTGTAATATGTGTCTACAACATTTCATTTATACATTCATGAACATATCACCAAGGTTTGTCCCCGAGGTGTCATAAAAATTACCAAGGTTATTCACCAAGGTATAGTGAAACTTGTCCTCTCTAGAGATTAATTATTTACCCAATGCATTGGAGATCTATCAGGGAACACCCTTAATATGTATTTACATTCATGTGATCCACATAGATCATAATCAAACATTTCATAAATAACCCTTGGAGAATAAAAGAAATGGGTTTCATTTCAAAATCATGACGTTTTAAAAGTTCTTAAAAATAAGATCATTATATCATTTATAACCCATGGAAAGGGAATGAGGGTTATATGTATGTCCATTCCAAAATAAAATATATCCTTTTTATATATTTATTAACACCAATAGAAACTAAATAGGTCTGGTTATCCACATAAACAACGTAATTTCTTGAGAAGAAGAGAGAGAAATTTTGAGATGAAATTTCTGCAGCATAACGGTTATATAACATGGTTTTAGAAAATAATAAAAAAGAGAGGGTACAAGGGTAACCCAATCATAAATAACTCATATTAAAATATTAATACATAATAAAATGGACATAAGAACATGTTATGGATATTTGAATGACATACCACAAGAAAAGGGAACATGAAAGGAAAGAGAAGATGTGATTTCTTTTACGAGAAATTCGGCAGCCTAACAGCGTCACTTAAAATTTCAGAAAACAAATTGATGAGAGCGGAAAGGGTCTTTAAAAAATTAAACATTAAATTAATAGTAATGAGAACATATAATAACATACACTCAACATAAAGATATGGAAACTAGAATACACAACATAAAGGAATTCATGACTTAAAAGAGGAGGGTGAAAGGATCCCTAACCTTGAAGACTAACTTTGAAAGCATGAAGGTCGGGACCTTGGGAGGATTGAGGGAACCTTGGGGGGACTCCTTGGGAGGTAAGGAGACCAGAACATCGTTGAGGATGATTTTGGAATGAAGTTAATGAGGTAAATGGCTTGGTATTTATAGGTAAAGTGAGTGAATAAATTATTAATTTCCAAGGGACACCTCATCAGTGGTATTTACAAAACCATGGGCTTACCCATGGTATTTTCCCATGGTATTGGTCACTTGGGACACCTCATAGAATATTTCACTATTCATAAGTCTATCAGAAATCTTACATCATTATTACATCATTAATGATGTCATTAAACACTCAAAACACAAAATTGCATTTTTACTATTCATTGATAAATAAATTGTTTCAGAAAAATCAAAAAAATTCTCCCAAACCTAATATCTATGCACTGAATTAAAAAATGAAGTCCATTTTATGAAAATAATTTTCTTGATATTTTTAATTTAATTTTTAAATAAAATCATTATTTATTCAAAAAATAAAACTTTAAAACTATAACTCATTTTGTAACACCTTAAAAAAGTAATCAAGGTCCCATAAAAATAATGTATACCCATAAGACAATAAAGTAACAATTTATGATTAAATTTTATAAAAATATATTTCCATTTTAAATTATTAAATTAATTATAAAATTGTAAATAAAATATTTATGGCATACAAAAAATAACAAAACTTAAACTATGATAGGTTTTTCACTTTTAAGATGTTTTAAATGTATTTATACATTCAGGGGTGAAGTTTATATTTTTCTGGTCAAATTACTTTTCATTACTATTCATATGGGTATATTATTATTCCTACTTTATTATCCACTAAAAACCAAGTTGATATTATTAGACTCTAAATTTCTCACTGATCACAAATGTAGAAGACCATTTTTGAACATAATTTCACATTATTAATTATTTAATGAATACAGAAATATTTTAAAATACCCTTTTTACCTAAATTAATCAATAATACACATCCTATATTTATCCGGATATTTGAAATTCACAAACCTTACCATAAGAAGAAATAAAAATTTTATTTATATAAAAGGATTACACAAAGTAGCTAAGGTCTCATTACATAGCCCCTTATAACACTAGTATATGACCTAAGTGTAAGGTGTGCTATGGTGATAGAATCTTAGGGTGGCTCGGACAACATTTCCCGAGTGGTGATTTCTATCAGCTTGAACTTCTCCCTTAGGAAATTTCATTCAAGCTTCATACGTTGAAGTTCGTCTTGGGATTGGTCTAGAGCAAAGACCAGTGATGCTACCTCCTTCCCAAGCTCCGACAGATGGGCTTCATATGGATCGAGTCTACTGGATGAGGCCATTTAATCTTCTTTCTATATTAATTAACCAAGATAACCATATTTATAAAAACACAAATTTAAGATTATAGTTTCCAATGGTCATATTAACCAAAGGTCATATAATAGTCAAAACCCAACGGTCTCATTTTAATTATTCCCACTTAATTAATTAAAGGATATAGTTTTGTTAAGTATAAAATAAAATAACACACAAAATTAGAAAACAAATATAATTAAAAAGTTCAAGTCATAACACTAAAGGTCATAATACATCTTTTCCACTCCAATATATAACACTAAGAAAGATGTATGGAAGAATATTATCACCTCTCCTTGAATTATGATTGGAACCATAGTATATCCTATAAAGAGAATGATATAATCCCAAACTTTGTAGAATTTTTCAAGAGTAGGTCTGATGAATATATGGCCATGAAAGACCTCATAATAAATATGTCTAAGTTGCATTCACCTATTCTTCCATAGAAGGGGAGGGGTTATAACCATTAATTAGAGGTATTTTTTCCCTCCATTATCCACCAAGTATAAGTGTAATGAGGAAAAATGCTTGGATGCATTATTTATAAAATTAGAATGAGATTTTTTATTTCAGTATCTACCACCCCATTCCCCTTCCCAAGATTATAGACTATCTTGACATTATAATCCTAAAATAAATCTAACTAATACCTCTATATTAGGTTAATATATATTTGAGTGAAGTTTTACCAATGAATCTTATGGTCAAAATAAACAAAAAAACACTCACCAAGATGGTAGTGTCACAAAGTCTTTAAGGTGAACACCATAATAGCTAGAACTAAGTCATGAGTTGCATAGTTCTACTCATGGGGTCTCAACTATCAGGAATAATAAGTAATCACTACCTATATCTTCATCAAAAAACACCCAAGCCTAGCCCTGAAGGTATAACATAACACCATGTACTCAACCCCATATTTTGGAAACCTCAGGATGGGAGCGCATGTCAACCTCTACCACAACTCCTCAAAGGCCTTTTAGAACTTCTCTAACCAAATAAATGGTTACCCATTTCAGTTAATTTGATCAAGGGAGCTGAAAACCTAGATAAATATAGCATGAATATTTGGGAATATCTATCCAATATAGGGAAGCTCTATACCAATTTCACATTATTGAGTGGCTCTCAAGATAGCACTGACTCAATCTTCATCAAGTCCACACCTACTCACTCCTCTTAGATGACATGTCCTGAGAATTAGAAATATCTAATATAGAACTAAAACTTAGATAGTTTCAATTACAATTGATTCTCTCAAAGTACATCTAGGACTATCCTTAAATGATCTTCATTTCAGCCTCTAATGTTGTTTATATGATAATTTCATTGATAAAGACCACCACAAACAAGTATAGGAAAAGCTATAATATCTGGTGCATGATTCCCATAAACGCCATTGGTGAATTTATCATGAAAAAGGTAAACGATGGGTATTTATAGTGAATATAACAATATCGAAATTACATCTTCAGTATGTACTCCTCATGAACTTGTTGTTGGTGATAGCCTGACTTGAGGTTGATTTTCGAGAACCACCTTACCCCTTTCAACTGATCATAATGATATTTTATTCTTGTAAGTGGAAACTTATTCATAATAGTTACTTGGTTTAGGCATCAATAATCCACACATAATCTTAGGTTCCCATCTTCCTTCTTGGTGAGAAATATTAGATCTTCCCAAAGGGACACACTGGATCTAATAATAATTTTTCTCTAAAGGTCCTCCAACTACAGCCTAGAATCTTGAATCTTGGTAAGATCCATTCAATATGATACTAAATATATCAAAATAGTCCCAAGATGAAATGAAATATATAATTAAACATAAAATGAAGATGTAACCTAGGTATGTCATTAGGGAAGACATCTGGGTACTCCTCTACTACTGCCGAGAAAAAAACATCCACTGAGTTTGTTACACCAAGATTCAACCTGTATAATTGATAAAAAATTGTTTTTAATCTCTCTCATGTGATCTCATACTACTCTGAATAGAACTCCTTCTCATCGGTAAAGTAAAATCCTATCCCATTAGCCCAAGTCCATAGAATCTATCCTCGAAAATAATCAATCTAGGCATGGATAATAGATAGACACACCATACCAAGAATGAAATCATATGGTCTCATTATATTTATGAAGATGTACTATGATAATTTATCTACTCCTAGATCGATGTCACATTGCCAACATATGAGTAATTGTGAAATTCCCTCCAATATGAGTCTCTATCCAAAAGGGTCGGGCTAGAGGTTGTGCTATAATTTCCAGTTCTCAAACAAGTATAAGGACATAAAGGAATGACTCATGATTGTGTCTATAAAAATTGATTATAAGTTATATAATAAATATATCATACCTTGATTAATTTATAGATAATTTGGTTTATAAGATTCCACTACATATAACTAACTGTGTCCCTAACCCCCAAATCCATGGTCCTGAAGTGTACTGTCTAGAGGCAGTGGTGGCAGTATCGGATCATAAAGTCACACACCTCTTACAGATCTCCCATTTCCTCTACCATGTCCACCTCTCTATGGATCTCCCTTATTGTGTCGCTACCTATGCCTTAATGGCCCATCCACAATCAGCCTCTCTATTGGAAGATGATGGTTTGGGCAGTCCCATGCAATATGACCCCAACCCTCATAAGTGAAGCATCTCTTATCCCCTATATGAATTGATACTCTATGGGATCCCTATTCTACTGATCCCTCTGGATTATCCTTATCATGAAATCCTATATTTTTTATATGATCCACATACTTGTCATCTACCTATTATGGATAATGATTCTATAACATAATCACTATTGAACTCCCCTTCTACCAAATGACCTTCACCCAAGAAGTTCTCCAATACCAGGGCTTTCTCAAGTACCCTAATTTTGGTAGGTATGCATAGTGGAATCACTCTAGCCTAAATATCTTGTAAAATTACACACTCAAACTTCTATGCTTAAAAGTAACCATCATAAACCATGTCAAGTGAGTATCATGTGAGGTCAGTAAACCTCAATGCATACTCAGATATTGACATGCTTCTATTCATTTCTACTTGTTTCATTTTTCACCTATTATTTTTTTTCTATTTTCTATATCATTGTGCTTAGAAACTAGGATTATTTCTTTTACATCTTTAGTTTCCCCTCAAAAACAATTAAATAAGCCTTTAATGAACTTAAATAGAAACTTGTGTCCCCACCAATAGTTTAAATACCTAATTAGGACTTTCCTTTTGAGTAGATGACTGATTATTCAGAGTTATCATTAGATGATATTCATAGGAAAATAGTGGAGAGGAAATCAAATGTCATTTCTTATGATTCTAGGACTCTAGATTCTACTCTATCCAATTATTCCAGAAAATAGAATGAATTTTTAGCTATTATTTTTTCCTTTAAAAAATCTGAAGCAATATTTTGGGATCTAAGGTAGTGGTTGTAATGGATCATTCCTCCATTAGATATCTCATGAAAAATACAGAATCAAAATCAAGTAAATTTAGATGGATCTTATTGGTTCAAGAATTTAATATATAGATACAAGATAGGAAGGGGATTGAGAATTATGTGGTTGATCATTTGAGTTGGATACCAATTAAGTTTTTTCAATATAAATATTTTTTTGTACCCATAAGAGTTATTTTCCTTAGAGATAAGTTATATTCTATTGTTGTTGACAAGATTCCATGGTTTACAAATATCCCAAATTACATAGATGCTTAAATTTTTCCAAACAGTTTTTCCAAGAAGTAAATTGCTAAATTGATTTTTGAGTCAAAGAAATATGTTTGTGATGATCCTTACTTGTGACACATGGGAAGTGATCGTATTATTAAGAGATATATCATAAATTTTTATATTTATTTAGTTCTAAAATTATATTATATCTTGAGTTGTGTTGGTCACTTTGTTCCATAGAGGACTGCTACAACATTTCTAGATTCATGTCCATTTTGGACCACCATTTTAAAATATTTTCCTGAGTTTTTTAAGACTTGTAAATTATTCCAATTCTAAGGAAAATTTTATCAAATACATTAGATTCCAAAACAAAGAAAAAATTAATTTTATTTTATGTTTTTGGAATGTATTTTATGGGTTTTTTTAAATTACTTCACATATTTGTACATGCTACTTTTGGTGGACTATTTTTTCAAGTGGATTTAAGCTATTCCAACTAGAACTGATGATGCTAGGGTGGTGTCCCAATATTTAAAAAAATCTATTTTGTAGATTTTTGATTCCAAGGTTTATTCTAACATACCAAGATAATCATTACTATAATATAACTTTAGAGGATTTATTGAAGTGATATGGGGTTATTCATAAAGTTTTTACACCCTATATCCCTCAATCAAATTTAATAGTTGAAGTTTAAAATATAGATATTAATTATATTCTTGAGAAAATGGTTAACCCGAATATAAAATATTGGAGCTTAAGTATTGAGGATTCTCTTTTGGAAAATAGGACTACTTATAATACTCTAATAGGGATTTCACCTTATAGGGTAGTTTTTGGAAGAGTTTATAATTTTCCTATGTAGGTAGAGAATAAATATTTTTGGGATGTAAAATCATATAACCTTAATCTATTTGAATATGGTAAATATAGGACGCCATGTTTTTAACAGTTAGAGGAAATAAGGAACAATTCTTTTGAAAATGAAAGGATTTTTAAATAGGAAACCACGGTTGTGCATAAAATGATTTTAAAAAAACAGTTTCATATTATAGATATGGTTTTGTAGTACAACCCCATGCTAAAGATTTTCCCATATAAATTTCATTCCAATTAGGATGGTTTTTTATTGTAATTCACATTTTTTTTATTTTTTTTCTATGAATATTAGAGATCCTTGAAAGGATATTCCATTTACTATTAATATACATCAATTGAAACTATTTAGATAACTCAATAAGGATCCTTTGGGGATGATTTCCTATTTTTAGAGGCAAATTACCATTGAATAAATAAAGTTATTTATTCCCTTGCTTATTTTTATCTTATAATAAGTGTGGGGGAAGTTACTAATGTTTAATTGTGTTAGGATTTTATTTTTGTTTCATAGTGTATATTTTTAGAGAGTAAATTAAGCATGATGGAAATATTATGTTCTTGTTGCTCACTATGAAGAATACACAAGGGGACGCACTCCACTTAATGGAGAAGATTTTTTACAATCAACATGGATTAATATAATCTACAAGATGAATAATTTTTTATTAACACCCTTAATTTCTAATCTCTCCTTTTATTTTAGTTTCTTTGATAATCCTGAATTTAATGTTAAAATTTTTTCATCTTTAGGACCTCAAATCATTCTAACCAGAGATAAATTATCAATTTAAATAATTAGATCATTTTTATGGATCTAAAAATATTATTTTATTTTAGGGGAGTTTTGTATTAAAATTATGCTCATTTCCCTGCATTTAGTTCATCTTCCTTTTACTTCAACTTTTAACTTAATTAGATTAAGAAAAAAAATTAATTTTAAATTTCTTTCATGTTTAAAATTAGTTTTCAAACAAGATGGTTATTTTTATTAGTTTTGTAATTTATTATTTTTTATTAGTGTTGAAAATTTCATGATTTTATAGAAAATTGTCTAAACACTTCCTTGAAAATTCACTATTTTACACATTTTACTTTTTAAATCCACTATTTATGTGGTAACTAGTATGAATTTGTTTCTATTGTGATTTGTTAATTATTTTTGATTTGTTGAAAAACACTTTGACATTTCATATGACCCTTTTTATATAATTATAGTCTTCAAAATTTCCAAAAAACAATTTGAAATTTTAATTTTATTCAAATGATTCTTCACATTGGATTCAACATTGGGTAAAATGTTAAGTTTTAGTGAGGTGGAAGGTTAATTTAATTTTCTTAACTATACAACAATTCAAACCCATCAAAACCCCTATTTTTTCTAATTTATCTATTTTTCAAGTTTTAATAATTCATTTTCTGTGATTTTAAATTTTTATAAAGTTTTAATATTGTGTAGCCACATTAAGTAGGTTAATTATATAATACCACTTGGATTTAGTTGGGTAATTAATTTTTCATTTCCCTCTTGAAAAGTGGCTCAATTTGGTAAAATATTATTTGAATGTTATATAATTTTCATTGCACTTGAATCATTAAATTTTGATTTAAACTCATAAATTATGCATTCAAATAAATTGTGTAATGAAAATACCAATCCCTATTAATCTTATTATTTTATTATTTAATATGATAGATGAGTTATTTATACTCCCTTTTAATTTAATAAATTTTCTAATCCAAATAGAGTGTCTAAATAATTCTGTTTTCTATTTATGTGAGTCTATTCTTCTTAAGGTAAATATAAGTTTGGACTTTTAGTTGAATGAAAATTTAAATGGTTTTAATCAAACTAAATTTTTTAAGGTTATTCATTTTTTTTAAAGTTGTTTTTCCACTAAAAAAACTTAATATCTTGAGGGAAATATTTTCCACTATTGAGAAAAATACAAGTGGGAGAATCATTTTTAAAACCAGTTTTTTGTGTTAATCCAATATTTCAAACCTAATATTTATTTCATTCCTCTAAATTTAGGTCATTTTTTGGTTGAGGATAAACAAAGTCCTAGTATGGGGGAATTTGGTGTGGTATTATTTGATTCTTGTTTTCCACATCAATTATGGTTAATTAATGTGTTTATATAGATAAATATGCTTTGAATAGATTTTTTTTATTTATTTGAAAAGATGTTTATAAATTTTTAAAATTATTAAATAATCCTTGGAAATGATATTTTTTTATTGATTTTGTTTTTTGTTAAATATTTGAATATTCAAATTATATGATTTTGGTTTTTTTATTTCTGTTTAAATTACTAATTATTTCATTTTTTGAATATTTTATTCTGAAATATCATATCAAATTTTAATTTTAAGTTTGTAAATTTATTTCTAGTTCTTCATAATTTCAATTTCTTAATATTTATATTTATATAAATTTTTAGTCGGTAATTAATTTAATTTCAATTCTAATTTTTAGATTATTTTCACTCTGAATTTTTATTTTATCTTGTATTTTTTTACTTCTTTAAAATTTATTTTTGTATTTTAATTTTTATTTGTAGTACAGGTAATACATTTAATATGAATCATAGTTGTAGCATGTTCTATATGTAGTTTTCTAAAAAAGAATAATTTTTAAATTAGAGTAATAAAAAAAATTGGATGATTGCATGAGATAATTTTGGAGACAACCGTTTAGTAGAATGTCATCTCACTGTGTGGGTAAAAGAATTCCCAAATTTTTTGTAAAAGTATTTTTTATTTGGATTCCACATAAGATAAAAGTTATCCCAAATAATAAAATTTTATTCTATTGGATCAATGTAATATAATATCATCTTGATTAATTGAATTCACATAAGATAATTATCTTACATGAGAAATCATGAACCAACATAGAACTGAGGTGAAGGTAATTTGTTTCTTATGAGGAATTAGGTCCTAAGCTAGATCTATATGTGGGATCAAGATGAAAAACATTTGACTTAATTTGATTATGAGGCTCTCCCAAGATGAATTCATGCAAAGATGTTCATATTGAGCTTATCTATGTATGAAGTGTACGAACAAAGATGCCCTGAGATCCTACTGAGCATCTTGAAGATTGATTAAGAATAATGAGGAATAAAAATATACCACTAAATAAATTTACCCTAATGAAATAGACCAATTTTAATAACAACTACTAGTATGTGAGAAGCCTCCACCACTAATCCAGCCCAACCCATAGTAATCGAAGAACCACTATTTAGATCTAAGTTGGGAATTGATTTTTTTCACCGATTGAGGTTTGATATTCTAATAGATTTAGTGATTTCAATGTTATCTAAGATAAAGTTGAAGAGAAATGATCTCATCAAAGTTAGAAGGCTAATTGAAGGTTTGGAATTCACCATTAATGTTTGGAGAAGAATAAAATATTTTAAAGGTTGAGATAGCCCAATATTTATGAGATAAAACTAAACCTTGTGGTGAGTAGTCTATTTGAAAAAGGAAACCTCAAGAAAGACCAATTATTTTTTGTTTTTAATAAATCAAAAAAATATTGACCAATTTTATCTTAATCTCTACCAAAGTAGAAAACTGATCTTGGATCTCAAACAATAACTTGATTAAAAGGAAGGCCAAAGTTGAATTAATCTCATTTAGGATAAAAATCGCACAAATATTAACCATTGAGTCTAAGATAACTATATCCCAAGATTCATCATGGAAGTTGGATAACTATTTTGATTCATGATTGTGATTCTATTGTTCAATTTGAAAGATGACTAATTTTTCTAAGCATCCAACATTGAAGATGTTATACCAATAATTTTTTCAACACCAATGAATGTGAAGTATCTATCTTTAAAGGATAAAAAATAATTTTCAAGGTTTAAGAGGATGATTTCGTATTAGAGGGGCCTTTTGGAACTCAAACTCATCGGTTGTAAGGTTTCTCAAATGTGAAATGTAGGTGTTCGATGTAATATTATGAATAATGATGAAGAATATTAAAATTAATTCATATGAAATATGAATATGACTGGGCATGAGTTTAGTACAGGTTTATATTTATTACCACTAGATCTTTGATAATGTGAGTTTTTAAATTTAGTTTCAACCGTTCTATTTAATTCATGATCTGGTGATTAATTATTTGTGAAAAAAATCCATGAAGAAGTTAATTAATTGAAGATCCATCTAAGTCGGTGGAATACATATTCTATGAAACAATTAAAAGTAAATTCAGTAACTAAGAAAAGAGATAAAATTTGTATAAGGGAAATTCATTTGGATAAGAACAAAAAGTATTTTTCGGAGATGTTAGAAGTAGAGAGGAGGGGAGTGGAATTGGAATATTTTCTTGAGAGCTGCTACAACTATCGATTCTGATGAAGATGGAGATCGAAGCTTACTCCTTAACCTCAGTGATGTTCAACTAAATTTATAGTAGTTAAAGATAGTGGATTCTCAATGTGACTTATTTCTATGTTTTCATATATCTTATTTCTAAATTTTAATTCTCTCTAGAATATTGTATTTTTAAATGTGATCTCGTATTGAAGTTTTAATGTTTTCTCACTTTATTAAACTTGTTTCTTCCATTCTAAGAACATCAAATTTCTAATTACAGTGTGATGATTTCTTAATTCTTCATGTTATTTTGATTTGATTTGGAGTTTTAAGTCCATCCTCTTTGTTTAAATTTCTCAATATTCAATTGTGGATTGAAAGTATAGAGGGAGTTGGCTGAGTCTTTACAGAGAGAGATTATTTTATGCATTGATCGGATCTAATGGAAAGGATATTTGATACTAATATATTTTTGTAGACTTAAATTTAATTAACTAAATGAGATACAAGATTAGAAATTTTAGTCTTAAAATTTATAGAGTTACAGTTTTAAATTCTGTTAAAACTGATGAAAGAAGACTAATTTGTAATAATTACTAGCTAGGCTACTACTTCTTCACTATGTCCATTTACTACGACCTATTTTAATTTTTTTACTATTTTTTTGTTTCTGATTTCAATTTATTTGTGCTTATAAATCAAGATAATTTCTTTTATAGATTTATTTTCACCTCAAAAGAAACAAATAAAATCATTAAAGTGAAAATAAAAAAATCATGATAGAAAAATCTTAAAGGGTAGTTTCATTGGGTGACAACCATGATTGATGCTATACTATAGTTATTAGGTTTAAAATTTTAGTTAGGTTTTAAAAGAGACACCAAAAAACTATTAATTCTGTTGGAAATATTTCTTTAGAGTCTTCTAATGGGTAAAGAAAATTAAAAAACACATTTTATTTTTATCAAAATAATAATAATAAATAAATAAAGTAAAAAAGGAAAAAAATTGTCTTCATGAAGATATGTTGTATATCCAGAAACAACCTAGAAAATGCAGTGTCTAAAAATTCTTATAACCTAAGAAATAGAACAATTGAAAAAAAACAATTCATAGAATTTGAAAACTTACAAAAAACTGAAATTTCTCAAAATGAAACACCAAAAAAATTTGATAAAAACTAAAAACATTGAAAACTTTCAATCATGGTTGACTGAAGAACTTTGAAGGATATTATAGCTCCTAATTTTGAGTACCAAAAAAACCGCCCAGCCTATCCTGAAATTGCTCATGTTTTCAAGCTTAGATAAGGAGTAATTCATTATTTACCAAAATTTCATGTTCTACCATGATAGGATCCTCATAAACACTTATAAGAATTCCACATGGTGTGTATCACCATGAAACCATAAGGAGTAAGTAAGAATCTGGTTAATATGAGATAATCCTTGTTTTCTTTGGATGGATTAGAAAATTTGTGGTTTTACTACTCAAAATCCACTACCATATGGAGTTATAATTAGCTAAAAAATAGGTTTTTAGTGGAATTTTTTCCAACTTATAGTTTTACCTCATTTATAAAGGATATCTATGGGATTATTTAGCTCCAAGGGGAGACTCTTCATGAGTATTAAAAGAGGTTTAAGAAGATTCTTTCTAGATGACCCCACCACTCAATATTTGACCAGTTCCTTATCGAATATTTTTATGAGGTATTAGTCTTGATGTATAGGAGTATGATTGATGTTTCTATTAGGGGATAACTAGTTAATAAAACTCCCATTGATCCCAAGAATCTAATTTCAAACATGTCCCATAATTCATAGAAATTTGAAACTAGGGTCCTTATCCTTGTTAAACTTTCTATGGAATTTTCTACTTATAATTCTGATAATAGAAAAATTGAGAATTACTTGAGTGGACTAGAAATCATGATGAATTAGATGTTGACTAGCTATGGCCCTTCACAATCCCTACTAGAACTAGTTTACCCCATTAATATGCATTGTGACATTTATTCTTGTTGTAGCTGGAATCCTTGGAACAACTGTTTCTACATTTATTACATATATATTTGATGTAGTAAATATTAATAAAACTTATTATTACATATTCTTCATTATTATGCATGCCTATAATGTAATAATGTTCTATATTATATACTAAATTGATAAAGTCATAATAGTTCCCCGCTATAATGTGAACCTTGAAGTGCAATGATGATATTATTAAATATAGTTCTATTGTTAGATAAAATACTATGATGGGAAACTTATTATATAGACTATCAAGTATGAGTATTCATAAGTGTATGAGGCTCTTCTCATGAGGTTCACACTTGGTAATCTCAAAGATGAGATATTATGAGAATATACTCTCCATTATGAATTCTTAATGATTTGGTCTCATTTGATATTCTAATCTTTGAGCATGTGTAATGATCATTAGACTTTAAGATTATCAATAATGAATTTTATGACATATGCACTTATATTTTCTAATGAAAATCGTGGTGGCATATGTTCACAGTGAGGCAGGGAACATTTGGTTCATTATAATTAACATTTTATTAATGGATAAGTCAAGGAAGTATTTTCCTCTTCCCTCTTTATGGAAGTTGATATCTTGATCCATTTATTGGAATATAACCTTCACATTAAATTTTATGGACATTTTTAAACAAAGAGTTTATTTAAGATAGTTAAATAAAGATGTATCGATCATATAGTTTGGTGACACAATTGTGAAACCTTATTGATGAGATAATGATTCCAAGGAATTATAATACACAATGAGAATTAGTATGTGGTTTTCATCATTTCGAAATTAAGTTATTTATATAGGGTTTATTGACCTGTTTCTAGATAGTAATCTTGGACTTTAGGAAATCCCACCTAATTCCATCGAGAAAGAATCCTAGATTTTCATGCACTTTTTGTTTCTGATGATCTTGATTAAATTCTATTTGAATTTAATTAATTGGAAAAAGATTATTCTCAAGACTGGGGTATAATTTTATTCATGTTTTATCGGTCATAAATTTTTATTGATAAATGATAAATTTAAATTAAATATTTATTTTGGAGTTCAATAAATACTAGAAGAGTTCATATGGAACAGGAACGATTCCGGGGACAAATATTAATTAACAATATGGTAAAATAATATTAGTTATTGCACAAGTTCACATGTGCCACAAAATAATATATTATTATTTTTATTATGTGGAATGAGGTTTATAAAGGATTGTTATATTATTTAAGGGCTGACACGAAATTAAATAATATTTTTAACCTAAACCATGTCTTTATAAATTGACCATTATTTATATTGTGTATTGAATCCAAAATCCAAACATGAGAATAATTGTGCACAATGAAACTCTCACATGACTCCTACTTTCTCTCCTCCTATCAAGAATGAGAAACTCAAGAGAGATCTCATCGAGATCAAAGGAAGAGTGATCTACATGAATAATTCAAGATAGTTGACTCATCACACAAGCACCCAAAGATCGATAGGCATTTCTTGTAGATCAAAGGAGCATGTGTGGATCACCGGTAGAGTGATTATATACTTGGATCCTCATAGTGCAATGAAGGCAATCCCAAAGGGTCTTTCAAAATATCATCATCTACATAAAATAAATAATTCTCAGATCAGGTATTCATTTTTCTAATATTAAATAAATTAATTATAAATTTGATATTCAATATACTCGCTTGGGGTTTCGGGAAACTCAATATTAAAATAAATTTTATTATATCACCTTCCACCATAGTCATCCATTGATCCTAAACCCATTACGCGGTATCAAAGTGTTCATGTTTAAATTTATAGTTATTTATTTTATTATTTATAAATACACAATAATGATTGAATTTTCATTTCATATTATTCGTTCTTTACCCCATTTTGAATTAACATGTTATTGACATATTAATCATGTTAATTTATAATTTCATTTTCTTAAAGGTATAATAATAGATGAAGTATGATAGGCAATGCCATTGAGAACTACTAATTTTTTGGCTAGTAAGATAGGTTTACATGATGTGCAGCTGAAGTACATGTTGTATACCCTAGTACGCTGCACCTAGCCATTCTATGAGACACACAGAATTACATGAAGTTATTACACACAGTGTATGCCGCATATTGACTAGGAAACCTAGAATATGATATGTCGGATTACATAACATGTATATGGTGTATACACTGTGTAGTATTCGTGGGTTAGAAACATAAATCACATAATCTGTATGGCCATTATACACAGTCAAACTACATGATACTGACAACCTATAGAATTTATGATATACATGACATGTATATAGTGTACATTCCATGTAATTCATCATTTCCTACATCTAAAATACAAACTGATTCATTTGGTGAAAATAGAAGACAAATGGTATAATCGATACACAGCATGTAGATAGATTTTACATGTCATGTGATCCCGCGGAGATACATGTTGAAGATCCAGGAAAGTACCTCGATCACACAAAAATCAAATACATGGTATGTGGCTAGTATATACACACCGTGTATTCTAGCCAAGTAAATACATTGAATCCCCAAGTTTGTAACCCAGATACAAGGCAACTGAGGTACACATCATGTAGTTGGATAGTACACATCATGTAGTCTCCCAATTATTGCTATAATTAAATTACAATAAATTGAAATTTTCAGTATTAAAACCTTATTACGTTGATTGTAAATTTAATCTTTTTTCAAATTAATAATATTTTTAAAGAATTTTTAATGATCAAATAATTTATTGTAAAAAATCTATAACTATTGGTTCTATCTTTTATTTTCCACTAATTCCTTTATTATGATTATCTCCAAGAGGATTAATATAGTAATTAAGATGAAATGGAATTAAGTAATTGATTAATTAATTAATTCAAGAAATTTTATCTTAATAATAAATAACAAATAATAAATGAATTCTTTGTCATTTACTTTTTCATATACATTTCTTGTATGACCATTCATGAGCTTAACCAAGACTAGTGTATGTGTTTTGATTTATTTAATTTAATTTATTTCTTTGGTTTTTAATTATTTATTATAAAATTAAATTTATGTTATGCGAGTCATAACTCCATCTATTGGTATGTAGGACCTGGGTGTCCAAGGATATTTATGTAATCCCCCTTTAACCAATCCTTTAGTTCCCCTCACCAGTATGTGAATTATAAAAACTTGTAATTAATGGAGATTCTCAAGGCGTGTGGAGGAGGTTCAAGATGGAACCATAATGATTCTAACCCAAGTTTTATAGAGGTGGATAGGTGGAATGATATAACTCATTCCAAGACCGATAACAGGAGCATTTCCCCTAGGTCATAGGTTAATTTAATGTCTTCTCGTCAAATTAACCCTTAGTTAAAGCTCCTGAATGGGTCATTTAGTTAATTATTTATTTTAATCTATGCATTATTTAATTTTATGTATATAATACCGTGATCACATAAATAAATTAATTAACATGAAGATAAAGAATATTAATAAATGGATTGTGTGTAAATGTTTTATCCAACATGTTTAACATCCACTTAATATTAACAAGACATGTAAAGGGTGAAACAAGATAAAATTTATGCATAATAAATTAAAATACCTAAAATATATATTCATTCAAACTTGTACTTCTATCAATTAATTAGGAATAAAATCCTAAGAACTAATTGTTTGAAAACCCCTTGTTGGGAAACTTACTTTTAACATGGATTTTTATGAATGTTATGGGTTGACTTAAACATCTTACATCAATAGAATTATCTCTCACTAGACTTGATGTAACTTGGAGGCAAGTGTTGATGAAATCCAAGTCATGATTTTAGGATAGGGAAGTTCACTCAACATATCAATGAGATACAAGCCTGTAGTTGGAAAATACCTACCTATCTAAATACATTAAAGTAGCTTGACCAACCCTCGTTGGGTTTATATGAAGGGGAATATGTATCATTTCCACTATAGTGTCATAGAAACTAGATATTCCAAGTTCAATGGTGTGGTCTATTGGGACGTGGTAAAATAGTGGGAGATTTAATAAAAAACAATTAATTTATTATTTATTAAAAAAATATAATCAACAAAATTACTAATAATATACTTTTTAATTATAGAATAAAATGGAAAGTTAAGAATCCACACTATTTCTTCGATCTATATTAGAGAAATACAATCTCATCACTGGAAGTAAGTTCTAAGACTGGTTTAGATGACTTCGGGTTATTTTATGCCATGAATAGAAACCTTATGTGCTATAATCCAAAATTCCAAATCCTCCTACATAATAGGTGAGTAATGAAGAGTTCCACATGTATAAAAAATATTTGAGCAACACAGATGAAGTTTAATGTTTAATTATTTCGCCTATGTCTAGTGAACTCATGGAGTCTCATGAAAATATAAATGGAATGCTTGAGAACCTCTATGGTATTTACCAAGAGAGTGTTATATAATAATGGTTTTAGATTTACAAGGCACTATTTCAGATAAATCTTGGAGAGGGTTCTTTATATGGGCCTCACATAGTCAATATCATTAGCTACATTAAGTTCCAAGAGGTTCTAGGGTTTAAAATCTTTGATGAAATAGGAACCAATCTCATTTCGGATTCACTCCCACAGATTTTATCTAACTTTTTTATAAATTTTAATATGAAAACATTGATAATTATCTACCATATCTTATAAATATTCTTCTCCAAGTTGATAAGGAGGTGAAGTGTGAAAGGATTTCGGCCCTTATGGTGAACAAACGGAAAGGTAAGTTGAAGATCTCTAAGCCCAAAGCATCTTCACACCCTTCCAATAAGAAGAAGATCAAGGGAAAATAAAGGGATCATGATTCTATTTTATTCACATGTGGTAAGAAGGTAAACTATAAGAAAAAATACACCAAGATAAAGAAGCAAGGGGAAGCTTCCGGTTCATTTGTTATTGAGTACAATTTATCTATTTCTAAAAATTTGATATTAGACACAAATTTTGGTTCTCACATATGTATTAAAATAAAGGAACCATATAGATTCAGAATAATTGACCAAGGGGAGGTAGATATATGAGCAACCAATGGAGCTAAACATGTTATTGTATCTATTTAGGACTATCACCCCACATTGATGACTAGAATGATCTTGGTTTTAAAGGGTTGTTATTATGTTCCTTTGGTTATCAAAAAAATTATTTATGTTTCCATGAATGAGATGGATGGATTTATTTTCATGTTCAGAAATGAATGTTTCTTATTTTATAAATATAGAATCTATTATGTTAAAGAATGTTTAAATAACAACATTTATGTGTTTTATTACACAAACCATGTAATGAAAATCGATAACGAAACTACTTCACATGACTCATACCACACCCAACTATGGAATCATCAGGTAAGTAATGTAAATGAAAAGATTTATACCTAGATAGATATTTAGATTCTTTTGAACTAAAACTAATTGGTCTATGTCATGCATGTTTACAAGGTAAAATAACTAAATCCACATTTAGTGGAAAAGGTGAAAGGGGAAAAGAGATTCTTTAATTAGTTTATAAAGACGTGTGTAGACCATTGAATATATAGTAAAGGTCTGGGTACTCATAATTTATAACTTTTACTCATGATTTTTTTAGAAATGGATTTTTCTAATTAATGAGGTATATGTCGGATTCTTTTTATAAATTCAAGGAATACATGAATAACGTTGAGAAATGGTTTGGAAATAATATTAAGAAAATATTCTAGGACTGTAGTGGAGAATATCTTAATCAAGACTTCATTTATTACTTACAGGAATTTGTTATACTATCTCAACTCACTCCACCATATACACCTCGTTTAAATGGTATAAGTGAAAGGAATAATTGTGCCTTGTTGGACATTGTAAGATCAATGATGAGTCATGTGAGTCTTACATTATATTTTTTGTGGATACACATTACAAAAATTAGAAAAAATACTAAATCAATTGCTAAATAAAGTTGAAAATTAAATACCATACCATTTATGGAATGTAAATAAACTAGTATTTGCATACTTACATGTGTGGAGTTGTAAAGAATTTATTAAGTATTATTTAGGTAAAAAACTTTCACTCTGAGGTACAAAGTTGACTATTATAGGCTACCCCCAAAAACAAGGGGATATTACCAATATGACCCCTAAAATAAAAATTTAATAGTGTAAATACATGCCACACTCCTTTAGAGGGAGAACATATATAAAATAAATAGTGGTATCGAGATAGAATTTGATAAAGTTGAGGATCAAGGTATACAAGAGTTTTCACAAAAATAGATAATACAAATCCCCATGGAAGAATAAACAATTCTAGAGACATAAGTACTATGTAGGAGTACAATAGAGGTTAGAGAAATAGAGAAATATGGTTTTCTAGTCCCCATGTATGGTGACTCAATATAAGTTGAAAATAATGATCCACTAACTAATAAGGCAGTAGTAATTGGAACAAATTTTTCCAATTTTAAAGAATCAAGGAATTATAAAATGGATTCCATATACCAAAACCATGTTTGGATTTTGGTAGATACTCTAGTGGATATAAATCCCATTGGTTACAAATGGGTATTCAAGAAAAAATTATATACTAAAGGACAAGTCAGTACCTATAAGGTGGGATAGGTTTCAAAAGGGTTTAAATAGAATCAAGTTATTGACATTGAAGAAAAATTTTCCCTAGTTTGAATGGTGAAATCCATAAAAATTATACTTTTAATTTCATCTTACCATGAATGATGTTTTTTCAAATAAATATCAAAATATCCTTCTTTAATGGGAACCTTCAATAATATTCCTATATTGCACAACCTGAAACATTTTTTAATCTAATGTTTTCCAATAAGATATTAAAATTTCAAAAAACCATTTATATATTAAATCAAGAATCTAGATAATGGAAAAATTAATTTTGATGAAGCCATAATGTAATTTGGTTTCATAAAGAATGAATATAAGACTTGTGTCTAAAAATGGTTTATTGGGAGTATAGTTGTGTTTTAATATTATATATTGATGACATATTACTTATTGGAAATAAAATATCAATCCTATGGTCTTTTAATGCATGGTTGAATAAATTATTCTCTATAAAAGACTTGGGAAAGGCATAATATATTCTTACGATCAAAATACATTCTAATAGATCCATGAAACTACTTAGCCTAACTCAAAATACATACATTGAAAAGATACTGAAGAGATTTAGTATGGATCAATCTAAGAGGGTATTTTTTATAGAATCACATTGAATTCATATTTCCAAGAAGATTTGTACTTAGACACATGAGTATATAAATAAAATGTAAAGGATTCCTTATGAATCGGCGATTGGGTCAATCTTGTATGATATGTTATGCACTAGGCTAGATGTTTCTTACACATTAAGTGTGATAGGAAGATATAAATATGATCCAAGTGACATCTATTGGATGGAAGTCAATACTTTCCTTAAGTATATGAGTAATAATAAGGATATGTTCCTAGTTTATGGGGGATTTGAGGAACTAGTCATAAAATGATATGATGATTATAGTTTCCAAATAGATCAAGATAATATGAAGTCGCAAATGGGATACATATTCACTTTGAATGGAGGTGTTGTGAGCAGGAAGTTCTAAAAGAAAGTTGTGGTTAAAAATTCTATAATAGAGCCCGAGTATATTGTTTCTTATAATCTAGCTAAAGAAGTAGTATGTATACAAAACATCATCCAAGAGTATGACATGGTAACTAGTACTAAATATCATATCACACTCTATTTTGATAATAGTGTAGTGGTCTCTCTCTCAAAATATCCAATGTCACATTAGTGGATGAATCACATATATCATATGTATCATATCTTGATGGATTTTCCTCTAAGAGATGTGGTTGTAGTGAGCAGTATTTCCATGGAAGAAAATATATCAAATCCCTTAACTAAAGCCTTGACTCAGCAAAAACTTGATTATCAGGTGAGGTCTAGTGGACTTAAAGTCCGAGGCTGTTGAATCTAGTTCAAGTGGGAGTTTTTTTATAGTTTTTTGGGATCAACTACTTATACTTTGATTACATGTGTATTTGATGTATTTAATATTAATAAAAATTCTTATTACATATTTTCCATTATTTTTCATGACTCTAATGTAATAATGTCCAAGAGTATATGTTTTATTGATAAGTTTATAATAGTTCCCGGATATTATGGGAACCTTTAAGTGCTAAGATGATATTATTAAATATATATGTGTGGTTGGATAACATACTATGATGGGACACATATTATATAGACTAGAAGGTGTGATTACTCATAATAAAATGAGATTGTTTCTCATAAATTTCACACTTTGTAATCTCTAATAAGGGAGATTATGAGAACAGACATGCTAGTAGGAATTATGAATGTTTGGGTTTCATCAAATATTATTATCTATGAGCATGTGTAATGCTCCTTATACTTTAAGATTATCATTAATGTATTTCATTACACATGCACTAATATTTTCTGATGAAAACTGAGATGACATATCTTCTTAGTGAGGTAGGGCATGTTTGGTACGTCGTGATTGACATGTAATTAATGGGTAAGTCGAGGAAGGATTTGTCCCTTCCATATTTATAGAATTTGATATCTAATCCCTTTGATTGGAATATAACCATCACATTAAATTCCATGAACATGGTGAAACAATGCATTTATTTTAGAATTTTTCAAATAAATATGTATCGATCATATAGGTTGGTGAAATAGATGTGAAACCTAATCGATGAGATATTGAGACCAAAGGGATTATATTACAAAGTGATCATTCATATGTGGTTATCATCATTGTGATATTATGTTATTTCTCTTTGGTTCCTAGAATGATTTCTATATAGTAATCTTGGAATTTAGGAAATCCAGCCTAATACGAGTAAGAAATAATCCTAGAGGGTCACACATTATGTGTTTCTAATGATCTTGTTTAAATTATATTTTAATTCAATTAATTGAATAAATATTATTATCAAGACCGGGGGATGATTTTTTTCAAATTTATTGATTTTAAATGTTTATTTATGAGTGAAATAGTTAAATTAAATATTTATTTTAGATTTCAATAAATTCTAGAAGATTTTGAACATACCCAGACCAGCTCCGGTGAAAAATATTAACAAGATGGTTAATTAATATTTTTTATTTCTCAAGTTGGAGTGCAAAAAATATTATTATTATTATTATCATTATTATGTTAAATGAGGTTTATTAAGGATTATTAAGGGTCATATTTTAATTAAATAATTATTTTAACCTAAACCCTAGCTTTGTAAATAAACCATTATGTCTATTGTGTATTTCATCCAAAATTGAAACTTTAGAATCATTGTGAACAAGTAAACTCTCTCTCAACTCCTCATTTATCTCATCCTTTCAAGAATGAGAAACACAAGATTAATACCTTCAAGATTTAAGGAATAGTGACAAAAATGAATAATGAAAGACAATCGACTTTCCACACTAGCACTTGGTGACTGATTGGTGTTTCTCAGATATCAAAGGAGCACGTGTGGATCACTGCAAGAGGGATTCTATCCATGGATCCTCACAGCACAATGAAAGAAATCTGAAAGCATATTTTTATATTATTTACATCTACATAAAAGAAACAATTTTCAAAATAATTATTTGTTTCTTTTGATAATGAATAAATTAGTTATAAATTTGATGTGCAAGATCCTCTCTCGGGGTTTCAGGATACTCAAAATTAAAATAGATTTTAATATATTTCCTTCCTCTTCATGCTTCCACTATTCCCAGAACCTTAAGTTCTACAAAAAATAATTTCAATGATAAATTTACAAATTTTTAAGATAATTTTGAATTTTATAATGGGATCTTTCATAGAAAACCTTTCCAGAACAACTCAAACTACCAGTTTTATAACCCAAATTTTAAATATAGGCCTTTCCAAACTAATAAAAATTTATACAAGGGTGGGAATAACCAAAAATAATAATATGTGCAGGACTAATGAAAAAAAAATAGGAATTTACAACCCCAAACTTCTGATCAGGATCATATACATAATAAATACCAATTTGGTAACCAATCTGGACAGAATTACATAAATAGTAAGAATCAAGAAAATCAAAAACAGCAAGGTAATCACATAAATGAATCACACCTTGAATAAATGGTTAAAAAGAAATAAGATATTTTAAAACAACAAAAAGTGTTTCTATAAAACATGATGACTCAAATAGGAAAAATGGAAAAATAAATCCAAGGTTTAAAGAATAAAATAAGTGGTAGTTTGAGTAAAGGAATGGCCCCCTTCTCACTTAGCTCTCCCTCTCCCCCATCCATGCTCTACCCAGGGTTTCATTTTGAAACTTTTATCCATGTATTGGAGGAGATTCCGCTCCGCCTTTTTCTTCCCTCTTTCGCCTCTTCTACCTTCTCCCTACTTCTAGGATCAACCCTATTTCTTTTCTCATAGCTACTCTTTTCTCTCTCTGCATTCCCCTTTCTCACTTTCCTAGCGGTGATTTATTATGGGATGTTGAAGCCTTTAACCTCCTATATTTTTTCATTACCCTTCACTTCAGACATCTAGGTTGGGCCTTTGTGCAGATATCTCAATTTGTTTCGTTCAGTGTTGGTTTTGAATTTCGACATTCCTCTTCTCCTTCTCTCTTACCATCCAAGCTGTCGGAATCAAGCCTATCTTGGTCGGGCTAGATGTGTGTTTTGGGATGCCTTGGGATGGTGTTGGAGGGGGGATGGTAGTGGTGTTAGTGTTTTATCGGTCGTGATTGTTTTCCTATCTTTTAGATTTGAAGATGAAGTTTCTAGTGACATTGATGGTGTTAGCTTCATCAAGGTTTCCTATGGAGACCCTGATGCTTGTGCTCTACTCTGGTTTCTAGGTTCTTCGCACCCTCCTAGGTCATTTGGGCATAGTAGCTTCCAAGGAGGCTTTGAGAGGTGTTTTTCTGAGTGAATGGATCTCCATGGAACCATGACTGGTGGTTCATTTCATTGGTTTCTTTTCAGGTGTTCTGGAAATATCAACAATGTCACATTTGGAGGTGTGTGTTCTTCTATGTTGTGTGTGTAGTGGTAGTTGAAGTTGAAGGGTGAATTTGGTGGTAGACATCAAACAAGTTTATGTTCGTGTCGAGCGACGAGGACCGAAAACACAATGATGGAAACTCCGGTGACACTGGTGATGGAAGCTCTGATGATGCCGACGGTGGTGGTTCCAAGAAGTGATGATGATGGAGGTGACTATATGATGATTATGATGTCATCTCGAATTGAGGTGGATGAGAAATTCGGTGTCTACATGACTCAAGGTGGCTTTTGAGTCAATTCACAATGATAATGGTTGGAACATAGACTGGAAAGTAGTTTATGTTTGTGAATTTTTAATTTTAAAATTTTGGTGGTGGTGTGGCACTTTGGATATGAAGAATGCGGGATGTGATTTTTTTTAATGTGGTGCAGTTTTTGAATTTTGTGATATACGGTTACCATTTTTCCTTAAAGTGGATCTTAGAAAATATCAAAAAAGGATTTTCAGCTAAATAAGTTGTAGTTTTCCATCACAATATGAAGTTAACCCAAGAGGAATAGAGAATGTAATTGAAATAATTTTGAGAAGGAAAACTAAAATTAAAAACCCCCAAGATGAACATAAAGAACAAAAAAATTAAAATGATGTTCCCATGTCTAAAATAAATAGAAAATAAAATTAATAAGTCAAAAAAACATGATTAAGTTGTTAAATCACCTGTTGAAATTTTTTTAGAACTTACTTAAGTTGTTAAATCAACTGTTGAACCAATTAATAAACATTCTATCCACAAATCATTTGAACAAGAAAAATAAAAAAAATAATGAAATCCAACTTGAAAAAACCTATATGTATTTTTGAAATATAATGGGCTCTTAAAAAGGTAAAACCAAGTTTACGATGACTTGAAAATGTATAGGGATCTACTGCCTTATCCTTTGGGAATCCCTTCTGTCTAGAATAATTTTGAAACTAAAATGGAGAAGGATGTAATTGAAACATTTTAAAAGTATAGGTTACTATCCCTTTATTATATGATGTTAAAAAGATCCCTTTTATTACAAATTTCATATGGATGTGTGAACTCATGAGTGGGATTTCAAGGGAGGTGATATATTTAATTTGGAAAGAAATGTTTCTTCTGTGATCAAATATTCCCTCCCTATTAAATACAAAGTTCCAGGTATTTTTTCTATCCTTTATGTGATTTGTAATCATTAATTTTAGGATTCTATGTTATATTTAGGATATTTCATCAACTTTATACCTTATTTTATCTTTTATTCCATGAAATTTGGAAAGATTACAAAAAACTAGTATTGTTATCTAGTTGGCGCATAGTTAATCCTACTAGAGTCATTGAAGATGTGTCCGTGAGGGTAAAATATTTAACTTTCCATATGGATTTTTAAATGTTATGAATGGAATATGGTTGATGTAGCTCACATGCACTATTAATTTTTGGAATACCATTCTTGAAAACTACTAAAGAAATAATAAATGTCCATAAAGTTACTTTTTTATGGTTTGGAGGAAATATGGATAATTTTTGTATTTTTTTAATCAATTAAAAACTCTGTGGAGGAACACTCTCCACACCAAGTTAACATGGTTGATTGGTATTCCATATAATTGGTTCCTAATTTAATTTTAGATAATTAACATCAAGATTATTTGGAAAATGAACTTTCTAGTGAAAATTAGTATTCTAAAAGTTATAAAATCTCCTACAATGATGAATATATAATTGAATATTTTTTCGGAAAATTGAATGATATTTTTGAATTTATGAAAATGTAAAGAATATTTTTTTTGCAGAAAGAAATACTAAAAATGATGAGAATATTTCTGAAACATTTGAAACACGTGCATATGGTGGAAATTTTGATTTTATGAGTGAAATTGGTTCTAAAATGGAAGAAATTGATTTATATTCTTTTGAAATTGAAATAAATTCTCCTAAAATTTCATTGAAAAGTCACCACATTTATTTGAACTTGAATTTTAAATTTCTTTTGAGGATGACACATTGCTTTTTCTTGAAAATAAATGCTCTACTAGTCTATGAGTTTGTAATTCTGTTATTATTGGGGATTATTTAATGGAATAAAATGAACTCAAGTATCCCATAGAACTTATTTTTTCTAAATAATAAAACCTACCAACTCTTGAACTTAAACCTTTGCCAAAAAATTTTAAATATTCCTAATTATAAGACAAACAAAAATTCCCTATTATAATTATAAGTGGGTTGTCCAATGAATAAGAAAATAAAATTTTATAGGTTCTTAGGAATAATAGGAATACCATATATTGTTCACTATATAATTTTCTAGAAATTAGTCCTTAGGTGTGCATGCGTAATATTCTCTTAGGGAAAAATTCGATACCTAATAGACAATTTCAAAGGATGTTTAATCATACCCTTCTATAAATGGTTAAAAATGAGGTGACTACATTATTGGTTGTATGTATTATCTATCATATTTATGATAGTTGATGCGTAAGTCCATTTTAAATTGTACCTAAAAAGGGAGGATTCATAGTTGTAAAAAATGAATTTAGAGAGTTAATTCCTTCTCAGTTGCCTAAAAATTGGAGGGTATGCATTGATTGTAGGATGATATAATTAGTGAATAGGAAGAACCACTTTATCTTCCATTTTCATGATCAAATCCTTGAAATTTTAGCTGGTAAATCTCATTGTTACATTCTATATTGTTTTCTAGATACTTCCAAATTCACATAGCTGAGAGGACTAGGATGAAACAATTTTTTCAGGTCATTTTGGTACCTTTTCTTATCAATGAATTCCATTTGGACTATTTAATGCTCCTACCACCTTACAAAGATGTATTCTTAGAATTTTTTAATTTCTTGAAGAATTATTAGTAGTTTTATGGGTGATTTTATAGTGTATGGTCCATCCTTTAATCGTTTTTTGAGGAGTTTATGATTTTTTTTCTTCAAGTTTTCATTGAGAAGGGACTTTTTCTAGTATTTGAAAATTTTCATTTTATGTATGAAAGTGTAATTTTGATTTCTCATGAAGTGTCTAAGAATGGAATTAGGGTATAAAATTTTAATTTTTATATCATCCTTTAATTGAATTTTCCTAAGACTTTGAGGTATATTAGATATTTTCTTATCAGTGATGGGTTTTATAAGAGTTTCATAAATGATTTTAGATAGAATTATTTTCCTTTGAGAAGACTTCTTCAGAAAGAAATTAATTTCCTTTAGTGATAAGTTTAAAGAATCCTTTAAAGAACTCAAATAGGAACTTGTATCCCCACCAATTGTTCAGTCACCTAATTAGGACATGCCTTTGAGATGATGACTTTTTCTTCAGAGTTATATTTGAGGGTTTTTCTTGGGAAAAGAGTGGAGAGAAAATAACATGTCATTTATTATGATTTTAGGACTCTATATTATTCTCAATATAATTATTTGTTTTTTTCTTATTGATAAAATATGAATTTATCTTTTGGGATTTAAATTAGTGGTTTTCATTGGTCATTCTTCTATTATATGTCTCGTGAAAAATCCATAATCAAAACTAAGTCTATTTTTACAGATCTTATTTATTTAAGAATTTTATATAGAGTTCCAAGGCAAGAAATGGATCGAGAATAATTTGGTTGATCATTTGAGTAGGATACCAGCTAAATTTTGTCAAGACAAATACTTTTTTGAAACTATCGGAGATATTTTGCATATGGAGAAGTTACATTATGATTCTATTGACAAGAGTCCATGGTTTTCAAATATCATGAATTACTTAGCTGCTAAAATTATTCCACACTGGTTTTCCAAGTAGCAAGTTTCTAAACAGATTTTTGATTCAAGGAAATATTTTTAGGATGATCCTTACCTGTGCCGCATGGGAAGTTATCATATTGTTAGTATATGTATCTTGAATTCTGAGATTTCATCGGTTCTAAATTTTTCCATTGTTTTAGTTGTGGTAGTCATTTTAGACCACAAATTACTACTAGAAAATTGTAAGATTCAGATCTATTTTGGCCCACAAATGTCAAATATTCTCATGATTTTTTTAGTAATTTTTAAGATTTCTGATTCCAAGGGAACATTTCTCAATACATGAGAATCCACAATAAACTATGGTGTTTTGTGATTTTTTTATGTTTGGGGAATTGATTTTATGGTTCCTTTTCAAAAATAATTCAGATATTTTTTACATCCATCATGCAATGGACTATGTGTCCAAGTGGATTGAAGTTATTCCAGCTAGAAATGATGATTATTGAGTTTTTTCCATTTTTTCAAAAGCAATAACTTTTCTAGATTTAGTATTAAAAATTTTATTCTCATAGTCCAAGGTACTCATTTTTATAATAAAACATTAAAGGATTTTTTGAAGAGATATGGGGTTATTCAAAAAGTTTATACACCCTTTCACCCTCAATCAAATGGAAGGATGAAGTTTCAAATATAGATATTAATCATATTCTTAAGAAAACTATTTACCCGAATAGGAAAGATTAGAGCTTAAGGATTAAGGATATTTTTTGGGAATATAGGATTTCTTATAAGACAAAAATAAGGATGTCACCTTATAGGATAGTTTTTTGTAATAACCTTTCATTTTACCATAGAATTAGACAATAAATATTTTTGGGACATCAAATCTCACAAACTTAATCTATTTGAAGCTAGTAAAGATAGAAAGATATGTTTGAAAGAGATGGAGGAAATAAAAAAATCTTATGAACATCAAAGGATGTATAAATAGAAAACCAAGGTTATTCATGAAAAAATAATTTTGAATAAATAGTTTCATATTGTATATATGGTTCTACTATACAACTCTAGGCTGAATATTTCCCCAAGTAAATCTTATTCTAAGTAGGATGGTCCTTTTATTGTAATTCATGTTTTCCCTTTTTATGTTTTGTAGATTAGAGATCTTGTGAAAGATGTTCCATTTACTATTAATGGGAATCGGTTGAAACTATTTAGATAAGGTAATAATGAACCTCCAGGAGAAGAGTTCTTATTGTTAGAGATTGAGTACTATTTAATAAAGTGGGTTTGTTCTTCCATTAATTTTAATTTTAGCTCTGAATAAGTATGGGGGAAGGTACTAACCTTTATTTTTGTAAGGGTTTTCTTTAAGTTTATTAGTATTAATTTTTATAGAGTAAAATTTATTTGATGGAAAGATAATGTTCCTACAATTCACCATGAAGAATCCACATGGGGATTCACTTCACTTAGTGAATCATATGTTTTACAATCTATATTGATCAAAAAAATCTATGAGTTAAAGAATTTTGGATTAAGACACCTAATTTCTAAACTTTGGTTTTATTTTACTTACTTTGATAATCCTTGAATCAAATGTTAATTTGTTTTCATATTTATGAGCATGAAGCTTAATCAACAAATATAATTTTTTGAAGTAAAAAAAAGGATCATTTTTGTGGATCTAAAGAATAAAATAACTTCTATTTCAGTGGTTTTTTTCATTAAAATTATACTTATTTCAATTATTTTTTAAAACTTCTTGTTATTGCTGATTTGAACTTAATTAGTTTAATAAAAAAATTAAATTTAAGAGTTTTTTATTTCTAAAAATTATTTTTCAAAAATTCTATTTATTTATATTAGTTTGATTGTTTTTTATTTTTAATTAGTGTAGAAAATGTCATGATTTGCAAGAAATATTTCTTACAACATTCTTGAACATGAACTAGTTTAAACATTTTAGTTTTAAGATGATCTGTTTTTGTGGTAACTAGTATGATTTTATTTTTCATGTTGTGAGTTGTTAATTATTTTTTTGTGTTGAAATTTTTTTTAATCTTTCTTGTGACCCTTTCACATAATTCTAGTCTATGTAATTGAAAAATATTTTTTGAACATTAATGTATATTCACATGTTTCTCCACATTTGATTCAAAATTGGGGACAATGTTGAGTTTTAGGCTGGGGGTATTATTTCAATGTTATTAACTATACAATAATTCAAACCCATATAAAACCCATAAATTTTTTAAATTTTTTTTATTTTTCAAGTTTCAATAAATCAAATTCAGTGATTATAAATTTTTTTAGAGTTTTCAATTTTATATCCACTTTATGGAGGTTAATTCTCTAATACCCCTTATATATAGTTGGGCAATTAATTTTTCATTCCCCGCCTGAAAATTGGTTGAATTTGTTAAATGATTTTATGAATATTATATAATTATCATTTCATTTGTATCTTTAAATATGGATTTAAACTTGTAAACTAATAATTCAAATAAAATATGAAATGAAAATCCTAATCCATGTTGAACTTTTTATTTTATTATTTAATCTAATGGATGAGTTATTTATACACCATTTTAATATATTAAGTTCTCTCATATAAAGAGAGTGTCTAAATTATTATTATTTTCTATTTATGTGAGTATATTATTCTAGAGGTAAAGAGAATTTTGAACTTTCAGCTGAATGAAAATTGAAATGGGTTTAATCTGAATTCAATTTTTTAAGGTCAATCATTTTTTGTAAAACATGAATTGGTTGGGTACTGAAAATACTTAATTTATTGAGGGTAAATTTTTTCACTTCTTGATAAAAATATAAAGGGGAAATCATTTTTAAAATCAATTTTTTGTTGAAATATAGTATTTAAAAAATAACATTTATTTCATTGCTCAGAATTTGGATCATTGTTTTCATAAGGACAAAAAAAATCTTAGTGTGTGTGAATTTAATGTGGTCTTATTTAATTCATGTTTTCCACATGAGTTACAATTAATTAATGTTTTTATATAGAGAAATATTCTTTAAATTGACTATTTTTAATTATGAGACAAGATGTTGCTAATGTTTTAATTTTATTAAATAATTATTAGAGATGAGATTTTTTGTTTCATTTTGTTATTTGTTAAATACATAAATCTTTTAATTTTATGATTTTTTTATTTTTTTTATTTTTAAATTACTAATTATTTTATTCTTTGAATATTTTATTTCGAAGTATAATTTCAAATCGTAATTTTATGTTTTTAAATTTATTTTTGTTGCTTTATAATTTTAGTTACTTGATATTTATATTTTTGTAAATTTTTAGTCGAGGATAGATTTAATTTAAATTTGAAGTATTATATTATTTTAATTTTAAATTTTTTTTTCTTATATTTTTTTTAATTCCTTATTTTTACTTTTTATTTGTAGTTCATGACTTCCATTGAAGATAAATCACAGTTGAAGCATGTGTGGTATGGATTTTTCCATGAAATAATGGTTTTTAATGTAGATCCATAAGATAAACATATATGATTGTGTAAGATAATTTTAGAGAAATCTACTTTGTAAAAATTCATCCTTCTATATGTGTAAAATAATTTCCAAATTTCTTGTAAGATGGTTTTTTGTTTGGATTCTAGATATAATAAAATCTATTCCATATAATTTTATTATGGTTTCTCAACATAAGATAATTTCATCTTGTTTAAGTGAATTCATGTAAGAAAATTATATTATGTGAGAAATAATGAAACAGGACAGCACCAAGGGGAGGTTGTTTTGTATCTTATAAGGAATTAGATCCTAACCTAGCTCTAGATGAAGGATGATGATGAAAACATTTGAGTTCATTCGATATCGAGGCTATCTCAATATGAATTCAATCTTAGAAGTTCAAATTAATCCTGTTGAGGTATGAAGTATACAAATGAAGCTACCCCAAGATCCTACCAATATTATTGGAGATCGATGAAGTATGGTAAGGAAGAATAATGTTACACAAACTAAACATACCCCCAATAAATCAAACCAATTTGAAGAAGAACTACTAAGGTGTGATAATTCACCTCCACCAATCTGACCAAACCCATGGTAATCAAAGATACACTATTTGGATCAAATATGGGGTTCAAAATTGTTCACTGATTGAGATTTGAGATTCTAATAGAGGTAGTGATTTTCATGTTTGTTAAGTTCGTGTTCAAAAGAATTGATATCAGTTGGGATGGAAGACTGATTGAAGATTTTATATTCACCATTAATATTGGAAGAAGAATCAAATATTTTCAATGTTGAGACAACTCGAGCTTGATGATATCAAATTGAACCTTGCGGTGAGTGATCAACTTGAAAAGGAAACCTCTAGCAAGACCAATTATGGGTTTGGTTTTAATAAACCAAAAAAATCTTGACTAATTTGAGCTTAAGCTCTACCAAATTAAAAAATCATTCTCGAATCTCAAACAAGAATCTGAGTTAAAGGAAGAACAAAGTTAAATTAATCTCACTGAGGATAAAAATCTAATTAAGTGTCACTTTCAAGACTGAGATTACCTGAAAACAATTTTTATCATGGATATTGGACAAAAAAATCAGTTTGTGACTATGATTTGATCGTTTAGACCAAACAATGATTGATCTTTCCCAGCCTCCATTGTTGAAGATGTTCTACCAAGATTTTTACCTAACACCAATAAACATGAATAATATCTCTATAAAAGGTAAAAATTGATCATTTGTGAGGTTGAATAAGATAAAATTAGATCATAGGGGTCCTTGTGTCACTCAAATGCATTGGTTGAATGGTTTTGTAACGACCCAAACTGTTATTAATAAAAATTCCTCTTGATATAATTAAATGTCTTAATATATAAAATAGCCATTTAAAACATATGAACCTCCTTGGTTTAATGTTTTTTTATTTTAAAATACCATTATTAATTGTGATCATTGCTAATATAGTCGTTGAACAGTGATCACATGATTAGTATAAATATAGGGCTTTAACAAATCTAATTTACTCAAACAAAGGAAGTGATGGCCTCATCCAGTAGAATTGATCCTTAAAATGACCATTTGTCAAATCTCGGAAAGGAGGTGGCTTCTTTGGGATTCTCTCTTGACCAATCCTAGGCCAATCTTGAATACGTTAAGCTTGAGCAGGACCGCCCGTGGGAGAATTGGAAGTTGATAGAGATTACCACTCGAGCGATGTCATCTGAGACACCCCAAGTATATGTCCCCATCATGCACCTTACCCTTAGGTCTTATGCGGGTGTTTTAAGGGGTTATGTAATAATACCCTAGAAATATGATTATTATCATTATTTTTTTATTGAATAAAGAATATACATTCATTTTATTATTGTTACTTTGTAAATAGTTTTAAAACAAAAATAGTATTTTAGTTAATATTCAACGAACAAAATATATTCTGATTAATTAATGGATTTTTGAATTAAATAATATTTTAATAAAATATTATTATTATTAAATTACTTTTTATTTAATATAAATTATCATATAATTTTTATGAAAACAATTGTAATTTTTATTAAGGTTTGAAAGCTATTTTTGTCAAAACCCATGAATTTTCGATAAATTTCGGTTTTTATTTTAAAAGTGAAAATTCAAATATTTAAAAATTTATTTAGATAAAATGAATATTATTTTTGGAATCAGTATCTCTAAATTATCTAACGGTTTATTTTTATAATTTTCTGAGACTGTCGAATGTTACGGTAAAAATTAAATACCATTTAAATATATAATGTGTTTTATGACATCATAATGACCAAATCGTGATGTAATAAAATACTATAAACTTTATTTTAGGAAAATATATGTTTTACCATTAAAATAATGTTATTTTTGGTTTGTTTTATTTATTTTAAAAATCTTTAGTGGACCCTCTAATATTTATAAAACATTTTAGCTTTTTAAACTGATTTCCTTGAGAGTGTGACTCACCTCCACATAAGCAACCCTATTATTTTAGGAAGTTAATCCATTGGCCTTATAAAATTTTTTTCCCACTCCCCTTTAGAAAAAACCATATGCAAAAACCATGGGATGGTTTGTGGTTTTGATTATTTTAATGTGTGGTGTCCCAAACCTAAATAATAAATAATTCTCTCTCATTTACTATATAAACCCACCCAATATACCAATTTCTCTTCACTCAAAGACTTTATAGTTAGTCCAAAATCTTCCCCCATATCTCTATAATTCTCCCAAGGAATACAAAGCTCTCAAGAATCCTCACTCAAGCCTCTCACAAGCATTTGGGATCACACATCCAAGTAAGGGATTTTCCTTACTTTCTTATTTTTGTCCAATATTCCTTATATTGTTATGCCCTTTTATTTTCAATTAAAAATGTTGGGGTATGATTACAAATCAACCCCATAATTCCCTACTTATGTTTTTATTATTAGATACCCCTTTCTCTCCCATTAATTCCTCTCATGTACACTAGTTACCATGCTGAAATTCTGTAAGGGATTTCTTTCATTCTCATTTGATCCAAGTTTCTTAATATTGTTATGTCCTTTTATTTTAAATTATAAATATTGGGGTATGATTTATAACCACCCTTATACTTCCATATTTATGTTTTAATGATTATAGACCTCTTTATATCTCATTAATGCCTTCTATGTACAACTGTTACCATACAGAATTTTCGTAAGGGATTTTCTTCCTTTATCATTTTTGTCCAACTTTCATTATGTTGTTATACCCTTTTAATTTAAATTTCAAATGTTGGGGTATGATTTAACACCTCCCCCATAAATCCCTATTAATGTTTTAATGATTATATACCCCTTTTCTACCTCATTAATGCCTCCCATGTGCACCTGTTACCATGCTAAAATTCCGTAAGTAATTTCTCTCTCATTGTTTACATTCAAGCAATTCTTTTGTATTATGAATCCAAAATTCCATTAATTATGTTGGTACATGTATATATATTACCATATTACTATCCATTTCGTTTACATATTATGAGACACCCCTTTATCTCTCATCAACCATTTTTATGAATTCTTATGTCACGCCGTTATGCTGCCGAAATTGCACACGATTTTCCAAGCCAAAGACATTATGTAGTGAATACCATGCTCATTTCTCTATCAAGGGGATTCAACTTTATGTATATTTACTTATTGATTATAGATTTTCATGTATTAATTCCATATTCCTTTATCGTGGAATAAATTATGATGTTTAATGAATCCATATTTTATGATTCATGTGGCACACTTATGCATGAAATAAAATGATTAAGAAGGGTGTGTCCTGATAGCACTCTAATTAATTGGGTAAAGATTAGTATCATGATACGTAAAGTGAAATGAGGATTTAATCATGATAAATCAAGTGAAAAGAGGATTTAATAATGCTAATTCAAGTTCAATGAGGTTTTATTCATGATCCAGGTGAAATGATCCTTGGCTCATGCTAATTCCATGTTAAGTGTTATTTCCACATTTCCATTTTATGATAATCATGATAAATCATGTATTTATGTTCATGTTTCTTTTATTCTCCATTTATATGCCTATTTACTAAAATTTATTGTATTATTCATGTTATTCCTTGTTTACTACACTAATGGGATTTATAACTCACCCTTTTTACATGTATGTTCTTAGGTTATCCAATGCAAGGATAAGTATGAGGGAATGTTGTGTTTATGTAAAGGAATTTTTCAATAAATATTTTTGTGTGTTTTATGGTTTAAGTTCTTATGTAATGTTCCTAATCCCCAAATACACTATACCACTCGATCTTCCTTATTTTATCAAGTGAAGAGCTTATATAATAAATCATGTTTAAGGTTGTAATAAAAATAAGGGTTGTTATAGGTTTGTCAAATGTGCAATGTTGGTGTTCAATGTAATACTATGAAGAATGATGAAGACCACCAAAATTAATTCATCTAAAATATAAATATGAACGAGTTTCATTTTTATCTAAGTTCTTCTTATTTAAAATAAAATCTATGAGAACATGTTTTTATTATTATTATTTTCAAGGATTTTTTTCAATTCATGATCTAGTGATTAATTACTATGAAAGAATCCACATCAACGGTAATTGATTGAAGACCCATTTAATTTGGTGGAATATATCTATCACCCCACAATTAAAGAATTAAAAAACAAAATCATTAACCAATTAAAGAGAGAAAAAATGGTATAATGGTAATTCATTTAGAGATAGATAGCATATATTTTTTGGAGACGTTAGAAGTGGAGAGGAGGGGAGAAGAACCTAGATATTTTTTAGAGAGATTCTGCTACTCCCAATGTTGATGAATATGTATATAAAAGCTTTCTCTAACAAATCAATAATGTCTAGAAAAAAATTATTAGATGAAGCTATCGTATTCTCATGGCAATATATTTATGGGTTTTCATATCATTTATTTCTCAATTGTAATTCTCTCCAGAATATTGAATTTTGAAATGTGATTACCAATTGAATTTTTTATAGGTTGTCACTTTGTTAAACATTTTTCTTCCATTCTAAGATGTCATGCTTCCAATTGTAGTGTTATGATTTATGAATTCATCTTGTTAGTTAAATTCAAGTTAGAATTTTAATTTGGTACTCTTAATTTAAATTTATCAATCATCGATCAAGGATTGTGATTATAGATGGAGTTAGATGAGTCTTTTGATAGGGTGTTTGTTGTGTGCCTTGATTATCTCTAATGGAAAGGAGATCTAATGCTGAGATTTTTTTTGTAGACTTCAATTATATGAAAATAATGAGATTCAAGATTAAATATTTCATTATTTTCATTGAGAGAGTTATATTTGTGAATTCAATTAAAAAGGATGAAGGATGACTGATCTGTAAGAATTTATTTCTAGGATTCTACTTCTCCATTTTGTCCATTTTTTGTTGCATGATTCAATTTGTTTTATATTTTTTATTTATACTTTCATTTTATTTGTGCTTATAAATTAGGATAATTTCTTTTATAGATTTAGTTTCCCCTTAAAAATAATTAAATTAATTAAAGTATAAAATAAAAAACATTCTGATAGAAAATTCATAAAGGGAAATATTATTGGGAAACAAACTTGGTTTCTACTATACAATAGTTATTATGTCTAAAATTTAAGTTAGGTTTTAAAAGTTTCACCCCAAAACCAATAATTCATTGACCATGAACTAAAATACCCATCTAAAATGGTCAAAAAATATCTAAACAACACCAAGGATGAGTACAGGTAGGTATCACCCCAACATGATAGAGTCTTGTAAAATCTATCTAGCATTTGATGGTAAATTCACACTTTCTAACACTATGAGAAGATGAATAATCTCCACAATATAAATCATAATCCAAAGAGGTTTTTCTTGGATATCCACTAGAATCTAAAAATCTTGATAAAAAATAAAAGATATTAGAATAGATCGTTCAAGAAACTATGAGTATAATTGTTGATGGAGAAGGCACAATTCATACCATAAACCCCTCTAGGTACCACCTGATAAGATCCATCACATGAGAATAATTTTCCATGGACTAACTTTCAACATTATGCACTCAACATGGAAAACATAGATGTGGTAATGGATATAGTCCAAAGTTTCTTCCATATCTAACTACTATTTTACCACCAACTCCCTATCTATCACCACCTCCTAGAAATATATATATCCTACAACAATAAATCACCTTATCTCAATGTTGTCTTTGACATGGTGATCCATCAATAGAATCACTTTGGATAACTATAGGGAATCACGATATTGGTTTCTAAGGATTGAAAAATATTTATAATAAGTTTTATAATACATTAGAAATATAAAAGAAAGATCAATCGTGCTATGGAATTCAAACCATGAAAATATAAAATTAAGAAAAAGTACCTTTCACCAAAGAAGTTTACTATTGAAGTATTCTATCAATGGTTAATGAAGATTGATTAGAACAACCAACATATTCTTCCATCTAATGTGTATCCATGGTTTGGATAAATCGCTAAAAATGTGGGAATCTCCCTCCTCATGTCTATGATGTATTATTATAAATTGAAATCTAAGAAAGTAGGAGGAAAATATCTTCAGGAAGAAGATAGAATTAGAATAAGGTTTGTGAAAAATTGATGAGACATCTCAATGGTTAATGCAACCTTGATATAGGAATCAAGATATTCTTGAGTCCTCCTTGCAATTTACTCAAATTTTATATAATATTTGGGTATAATCCTTTAGTTATGACCATTTTATAACCTTCAAACAATTCAACTCACATTTTTTTATCATATGAAATGAATACTTAATGGTTACATAATATGGGGTATAAATATGAATATTAAGACTTAACATTCAAATTCCCATATCAATCATAGAGTATCTATTTAAATCATTCAATATTATCCTTCTCACAACACAACCATAAAATATATTCCATTCATAAAATATTATTGTCTTGAGAAGGAGTGCCTTACTATATCACTCATATATCACCATATTATATAACTAAGTACAAATTATATGTATAAGGATTTTAGGTCATAACTCTATTAATCTCCCACTTTCACTAAATCCTTATAGGCTTCATCCCATTTCACTTTTTTAATTGGTTGAGGGTCAAGACCCCTTTATTAAAAAGGAAAAAATTGAGAGAAAACCCTTTTTTAAAATATGAAAAGAGGTAACCCATTACATGTCCTGAAATCCTAGAGGTGTATATGCATAAGAGAAACATGACCCGAAGGTCCTAACATGGTCCAAAGGAACCAAATTCCCTAATTCTCATAATGAATGTATACAAGTCTTATCATTGATGGTTTCCATTATCCCATACATATCAGCATAGATGACCCCCCCCCACACACACACAAAAGAACTGAATAAATTGTATAAATTGTGCATGATGACTAGAACTAGTAACTCTATATTGTATCGTATATAATAATTTAGGAAAACATATCCATAACTCCTTTTGTATATATTCTAAAAAACTTTTGAAAATATATTATCAATTTCACCTTTTAATAAATCATATATAACACCCAATGAATATACATCAAACACTCCATTTAGATAAACTATAAAACACTTTTAGTGTAGTAATTTTACTTTCATAAAACTCAATCACTATTCATTCAACAAAAAAGTGTGACACCACGGGCCTTTTTAGAGTTGACAATAAATATGAATTCTCAAATACATAAATGTACACAATGAGCACCCTCTAGAGAATAATCAGTTATAATCAATTTCCAAAGGGATATGACATGATATCTATCAAACACATGTACCTCTAGACCTGTGTCCACTAGTTTCATCATATGTAAGTATGCATAACCATATATGATCGTATCCTGATTTACTGCATTATTTCAACCTTACATCACTGTTTTAAACATGTTTTATATTTAAAATTACAAATATTATCTCAAATTTCACATCCCATTTGATTCAGTTATTAAATTTTTATCACTGTTAAAAGGGAAAATATTCTTGTTTTAGTGATTTCGTTGTAGGAGGAGGTTATTTGGAGGTCGGAGATGATCCAAAAGGAAAAATGGGTCAAACTGCATGGAATCCCTAGTACATATGTCCACTATTTTTTACATTTCAAAACATATGTGCATTCAAATCGGATGAAATTTTTTTGAACTCTCAATAACATTATTTTCTACAACTCATCTCAATAAACCAAATCCCAATTCATCTATTAAGGGGGCCATCAAAACCAATCTATCCAGTGGATTGAATTGTCACAAAGTTAAATATTTTGTTCTGTATTTCGGCTATATATCCTGATGTATCCTCCATTTGAATAAAAATTTGACATGGAGAAAGTAAAGATAATGGTATACAACTTTTCCCCTTTTTCCAAGCCTATATAGGAAAATTTACCAACCCAAAACTGAGACACAATTGGTATCTCAAAATCTAGGTTCCCAAAATCACTTCCCATTTCGACTATAAATTGGAACCTTGGGAACCTCATTTTCAAGTTCAAACAAGGAGTGAATTTCTACCAATTTGGAGTTATATAGAAATCCCCTAATCTCCTTGGAGGTTCTATAACTCTCTATACTCATATGGAGAGCTCTTGAAGCAAGGATCCCTTCATCGAATCCTTCCTCTCTTTCTCATGTTGCAATGTTTGTGTTTTCAAAATAAACTTATTTGTTCCTCTTATATTTATTCTCTTTTTTTATATTTTTTCAATTATCTTCTTATATAATCAAAATATTTTATCTGTAATCAATATTAGAAATGATATTGGGTTATACCCTTTCTAAAATTTTTCACATGAAAAACGTTTCTACGATGACTACACCACACATGGAAGATTAGTTCTTTTTAGTAATCAATCTACCTATAACCTTATTTGTTAATTTATTTTGAATTAATGAGATACTTTAATTAACTTAATAAGATCTATTAATTTAGTTTTTATTTTAAATGAAACTAATCAAGCAATTAAACAAGAAACAAAAAAATGTGAGGTTAAGAATTGTGTGAATTATGAGAGTGTTGTCTTAATCAGTAATAAAAACCACATGGGAACAATTTGTAGAATTAAAATATAATCCCTAAACACATTTAAATAATTTATATGTACCTTAATTTATCACTAACAATAAGATATCCTTATAACATCGATCAAAGTAGGGTGTTGCGATTGCATGTTCTGAAGCTAGCCTAGGGTTTAATTCACTTCATCATTGTGGTAAAGTTAATTATCATAGGGTTAGGGGGTTAAATATAGGGGATAAAAATTAAATGTATATTAATTTAAATTATAATTATTAATAATTAAATTAAGAGGTAGAGTTATACCAATTACACCTTCTTAAAAAATATTTTCTAAAAAAACATCTTCTCGTTGTGTTTTATTAATCAAATTTCATTTCAAAAACAAAAACAAAAAAAAATACAATATTCTTCCAGAATAATTATTCAAGATTTATAAACTGAAACCCCCAATAATTTTAATTAGTTTTCTTATTCCATTTTATTTTATTTTAAAAAAACCTTTAATATATTGTTAAATTTACTTCCCCTTTTGAAAGACGACCTTGGTCAGCCACTATCTTGCACCTAAGTACCCAAAAATCACACTTCATTTGAGGGAACCCAAGATAGTGCCATTTAAAATTGGAATTTCTGTAGGGGAGGAAAGTATTTTATTCAACTAATTATAGGTATACATTTACTTTTATTTTATCCTTTTGTTTTATCTTCATTCTTCCTTCTTTTTCCCCTTTCCCAATTTTAGTTTGTTTTCTCTCTCTCTCTTTCTTCTTCCTCTCTCTATTTTCTTCTCTATTAGAACATAAATTAAAACTTATTATCATGATATTATGGTATAATTTTCTCAATTTTTATGATTTATGACACGATACCATCTAGAGGATCTCTTTGATCTAGACCCCAAGATTTAACGCAACCTTAGGGCTCGAATCAAACAATATCAGTCTACGGGAAGTGTCAACATTTACCCAACTCGGAAATTCCTCTACCATAAGAACATTGAAATTGTAAAATCTTCTAAATCCAACCTAAAATAAGAACCAATGTATAAAAACAATAATAATTAACTTAATATAACCATTAAATAATTGGTTGCACCAGATATTAATTGTCAACAAAATTTTATTGCATACCCAAATCTTGAATCATACTTTGAACTAAAATATGGGTTAATTCACCTACTTCCAAAATTTCATGGATTATATAGTGAGGATCCAAAAAAAATTAAAAGAATATAATTTGGTTTTATCAACCCTAAAACCTATAAATGTCTCTAAATATCAAATAAACCTAAGAGCGTTCTCATTTTTACTTAATAGAGCTGCAAAGGATTGGATATATTATTTACAATATGAATACGTAACATATTGGAATGATTTGAAACATATTTTATTAAAAATATTTTTTCTAGAATATAATAAAACTTCCATTTGTAAGGAGATATCCAGGATCAAGAAATCATAAAGGGAGTCAATATATGAGTACTGGCAGAGTTTAAAGAATTTGTGCGCAAGCTTTCCACATCACCAAATTTTTGAGCAACTCCTTATCAAATAATTTAATTAAGGACTCTCACCTATGGAGAGGATCATTTTGGATTCCATGGATTGAGGATCATTTGTGTAAAAAACACCAATAGTTGTGCATGCATTGATTGAAAATATGTCAAAAACTCCCAACAATTTGGTGGTCAAGGTATGCCACATGTTAGGGGAGTACATCAGGTAATCCCATATTATCTTGAAAGTGATTTAATTGATACCAAGTTGTAAGAATTAACCACTATTGTGAGTAATATATATTTAGTTCAAAATACATCCCAACCCACTCCTATGAGACATTGGGGCATTTTCACTGAAACAAACCACCCGACTGATTGTTTCCTCCAATTTCAAGAGAAAGAGGACTGCGCGCCAGTATTCCCTAGGAGACAGTATCAGCAGAAACAATAGACACATCCCAAGAAGAAGTTTGATTCACTTTCTCCAAAATAAAACCAAGGGTGTAAGGATCAATCATACATGAGGTATGGCTCTAGACAACAACAAAGTCCCCCCCTTTTCAACAAAATTTCTAGAAGCCTCCACCTTACCAATTGGGTTTCCAACAACCCCAAAGGAGATTTAAAGCACAATAATCAAAAATTCAAAAAAAAGGGAATTCTCAACCAAAGGTAGATTATAATACTCTAGATCATTGTAAACAAATTTTTCTTAATCAAAAAAATTATTTGAAGAGTCATGGTTAGAATCTAAGGGAGTTGAAGACTCAATTGAGCCAGATTGCCACCACCCTCCATGAACTGGTAAGTAAGAACTCTAGAAATCTTCCTTCCCAACCTACTCTAAATCCCATGGAAAATGTTAGTTCCATCACATTGAAAAGGAAGAAGAAAACAAATTATAATTTTGCACATACCATTCTACTAGGATTAACCTCAACTTTGGAGAAGCACCATTCAGGAACCACTTATGAGCAGCCCAAGTAGAATGACAAAGGTAAGAAAAAGATTTTTTTTGTTCCTCCTAAACCCCTTACCTTTACCAATAGAGTTTTTTAAACAAAGAATATGGATGAAGAGGTGATACAAAAAGAGTTTGTGGATACATTTAAGCATGTCGAGATCAATATCCCTCTATTTGAATCCATCAAGAAAATCCCAAGGTATGCCAGATTCTTAAAAGAACTTTGTACCAATGGAAGAGGGATCAAGGGAAAAGAGAGGATCAATATTGAAAGGAATTTTTCAGCACCCATTATACGAAATATAGCACTGCCAACAAAGTTCAAGGATCCCGGTATATTCATTGTACCATGCACCATAGTGGAGTTACACTTTTCTAATCCTTTATGTGATTTTGGTGATTCCATAAATGTGATGTCTCTCTCTATATTCTCTTATTTACAAGATGGTGAATTGAATCTGATGATAGTAGTGGTGTATTTAGAGAACATAGCTACTACATATCCATTCGGAATCCTTGAGTATGTACTTGTTTGGGTAAGAGACATGATCTTTCTAGCATACTTATATGTGCTTAACATAGAGGATGATCAAGTAAGTTCTCATGATCTTATTATCTTAGGTAGTCCCTTCCTCAAAACTACAAAAACTATCAAAAATATTCATGAGGGCACACATTCCATGGATTTTAGAGATGAAGTTGTGATATTTAATGTTATAGACTCTATGAAGTTCCCCTAAAAGGAAAATTCTAATTTTTTTATCTCCCATTTTGAACAACCAAGTAAAAACCCCATGGATTTTTATTTTCCTATGCTTATAGAGATTATCAGCACTAGTTTTAGTTTGATGTGAAATATCATTTCCACACTAGTTTATAATGCATAAACATCTATTATATTTTATTTTAAAAAGGATAAATATTCTAATTTTGATCATGTAAACTCTGATTATGACAAGGTAGTTGAGTATGCTGATTGATTTGATGCTTTATTATCTGATTTTGATGATGTATTTTCTGATACTCATGTTCATTGTGCACATATTGTAGTTACCTAAATTTATCTATCTATAAATCACCCCCTACATTTGAACTCAATCCATTGCCACCAAATCTCAAATTCTCATACTTGTTGAGTGGTGATAGATTAGCTGTTATAATTTCTAACAATCTCCCATTTAAATTGAACATAAAGAAAAACATTTAAATCTTTTGCGGTAGAACATCAGGGAAATTTGGTGGAGAAAGGCTAATATATCAGGTATCAGCCCTTCTATTTCCATACATAGGATTCTTTTAGTGTATGTGGATAAACCAGTTAGGTATCTATAAAAGAGACTCAATCCAACCCTTTTGGAAGTTGTTAAAAAATAGGTAGAAAATTTTCTTGAGGTAGGTATAATTTATCCCATTTCAGATTCAAAGTGGGTAAGTCTTATCTAGGTTATTCCTATAAGAAAAGTGGTGTTACTGTTGCTAAAAATTACAAATAAGGTTTACTTCCAATTAGGGTGTAAAATAGTTGGGATGTGTGTATTTATTGTATGAAACTAAATAAATCCACTCACAAGGACCATTTCCCCTCTCATTTACTGATCAAATGCTTGAGAGACTAGATGGAAAAACACACTATTGTTTCTTGTATGGATTTTCTAGATATTTTCAGGTTCCTATAGCTCCATAGGATCAAGATAAGACAACATTAAATTGTTCATTTAGTACATTCACCTATCATAAGATTCCATTTAGACTTTTCAATGCCCCATGTACCTTTCAGAGATGCATGGTGAGTATTTTTTCTAATTTTCTTGAGACCCACGTGGAGCTATTTATGGATGATTTTACAGTGTATGGGTCTTCATTTGATGATTGTATCTCTATTTTGGGGTATTTTTTTAATAGTTATATTGGGAAGAATTGGTTCTTTAACTTCGAAAAGATTCATTTCATGGTAGAGAATGGGATTGTCTTAGGGAATATAGTGTCAAAACATGGGATATAGGTTGATATATCTAAGATAAATATTATCTAATACTTACCATATCCTTCATGTCTATGTGATGTTAGACATTTCCTTGGGAATTCAGGATTTTATTAGGGATTCATCAAAGATTTTAGTAATAGTTCTCTTCCTATGTCACGATTACTTCAAAATGATTCTGATTTTGTGTTTGATGATTCTTATAGGACTACCTTTGATGAGCTAAAATAGTGTCTAACCACTCTACCAATCATACATCCCCCACAGTGGTACATTACATTTGAGCTGATGTGTGATTCTTCATAATTCATAGTTGGAGTAGTCTTATTACAAATGGTGGAGGGATGCTCACATGTTATTTACTATTCCTTGAGGATATTGGAATCAGCCCAATAAAAATACACAACTATAGAAAAGGAGTTTCTTTCCATCATATTTTATTTAGATAAATTCCATTCATATTTATTTGTCTCTAAAGTAGTTGTTTTTTCTAATCATATAGCTCTGAGGTACCACTTGAAGAATCCATATGAAAATCCTAGACTTATCTGATGGATTCTCCTTCTTTAGAAATTCGATATTCAGATAAATGAAAAGAAGGGGTTAGAGAACTTTGTGGCATACAACATAAGTAGGATTACTCATTCATTAGAGGCTAACACCTTGGACCACATACCACTTCAGGACACTTTCCCCAATGAGCATCTTTTTTCCATCTCAGGTATGCATCCTTGGTATGTTGATTTAGTTAACTACCTTTTTTCCTCTAAAATTATTGAAAATTTAAAGAAACATCAAGTCCAAAAGTTAAATAGTGGGTCTAGATTTTTTGTGTGGGATGATCCCTACCTATGGCACATTTTATGTGACCAAGTTATTTGGAGGTGTGTTCCATATCATGAGTTTGAGTCTATTTTATATTTTTGACATACACTTGCTTGTGGTGGACAATTTGGACCCCAACCAATAGCTAGGAAAGTTTTAGACTATGGATGATATTGTCCTATCTTATTTCATGATGATCATGTATTTTGTAAGTCATGCTAACATTTCTAACACACTGGAAACATTTCTAGGAGACACAATATTCCCCAACAACCCATATTATTCTGTGATATTTTTTATGTGTGGGCCATCTATTTTATGGGTCCTTTTCCTAATTCATTTATTTTTTTTGTATATTTTGGTTTATGTTGATTGTTTGAGTAAATGGGTAGAGGTTAAGGCCACCAGGACTGATGATTCTCATGTTGTAGTAGAATTTGTCAAGAAATAGATTTTTTGTAGGTTTGGAGTTACATAGGCCATCATCAGTGACCAAGGGACACATTTATGTAATTGAAATTTGGATTCCCTCCTTTGGAATTTTGGGGTGACACACAAAACATCAACACCATACCACCCCAAAAAAATGACCATGCTGAGGTTTTAAATTAAGAGTTGAAAAAAATTGGAAAACACCATGAAACCGAATAGGAAGTATTGGAGCAGGTACATAGATGATACGCTTTGGGCTTATAGGACAACATACAAGACACACATCGATATGCCCCCATTTCGGATTGTTTTTGAGAAATAATTTCATCTCCCAGTGGAAGTTGAGCATCGTGAATATTGGTCTATAAATAAATGCAAGATGGATTTTTCCCACACTGTAATTCAAAGGAAGCTACAAATTCAAGAGCTTGGAGAGATTCGATTACCATCATATGAGAACTCAATTCTCTACAAGGAAAGATCAAAATAATCTCATGACAGAATGATCTAAAAAAGGAGTTTTGTGTTGGAGAGAAAGTCCCACTATACAGTTCATTACTAAATATGGTTCTTAGTAAGTTGCATTCTAGATGGTTAGGTCCTTATATTTTTTCTAATGTTATTACTTATGGTGTAGTGAAGATCACACAAGAGGACACTATAAGAATATTTATAGTCAATGGGAATTTTTGAAGCAATACATTGATGTAATTTCTACTAATGTAGTGGATTTCATCACACTGCATGACCCCATCATCAATTGTGAATATCAGGTTGTTCCTAACCCTTTCACTTTTATATTATTTTTCCTATTTAAAATTTTTTTATTTCATGTGCACATATCATCTCATGGGTTCACATTGAGTACAATGAAATATTTTAAGTGTGGGGGAGGGGGAAAAATTTTGGGGTATTTTTTTAGGATTTTTCATTTTTTATGTTTTTTATGTGTTTTCTATTAATTTTTCTGTTAAATTTTCAAAAAAAACGATATTATATAACATTATAGATCCAACAGCCCTATGGCCTTCAATTTTTTTTATTATTATAAGATAAAACTACCTTTTAAGGGATAAAGGGGGTGAAACCCAAGAATACTTCATGGACGTAAGAAAATCAAACTCAAATCATATAACATTATCATATGGAACATATGTAAAATGAATTTTTGTAAAATTCATTAGTATAATGATAAGAATGAGTAATATTTCATAATCATGGGTTGATTTTTATAAAAATGGAAGTCGTCAATCATATGATTGGTTGTGTCATTATAATAACTTTTAGATTTTGACCCCATTCTTTGGGATATTTTTTCATGGTAAATTATGTCATTGATTTCGCCACACAACCTTTTACTCAATCATGACTTTTAAAATATTTCCTACTCAATTGAAGGTATATCCAAGTTAGGTAAAAACTTCATCTTATATTAAGGGTTGGTCCATACATTCATTTCTATTATAATCAATTTCATTACTGTAATAAATTTACCTATGAATGTGTAACTATTATCTGACTATTGTATGACCTAAAAAATATAAAATATATTAGCTGTGTCTTGGGAAGGTCAATAACTACTCTTCCTCGACCTTTGATCTTGTTATAACTATTACAATTAGTGTTGTGAGGAGATCAAACATGGGTTGAGAGATGAGTGTGAGATTTGTTCCAAGTGAAACTTCAAAAAATGAGGGGAGTGATGGAATGGAAAAAATATGGGGATATTTAGGTCATGAGATTAAGATTCTAATTTCAGGAATGCTTAAGTGAGTGGGTCTTTAAATTCCATTGCAAAGGAATGTTGAACAAGTTCGGTGACTTAAACTATGTGAGAATAATTGTTTTACTTGACCAGAATATACTGAATAAAGGGTGGGTATATGAGATTGAAATGGATGGCACACACACACATGGTGAATTAGTGGAATAGTGGACTCATGACTTGTTTCTCTATGATTTGTTTCATTAATCTCACTAGATTATGTTTTGATATAATTTATGAGATGATGGCATAAAAAATTATTAAAATTAACCCTTGATGGGATTATTACTTTTCCCATACTTCAACTATGGATTGAGGAATATGAACATTCATATATTGTCATGATGTTTTGTAATACATGATATGTAGTTTTTCCCAATAGTGTAAAAGGGTAAGTGTGATTTTGTGATCGCATCACAATTCACTACTTTATTTCACCCTTACATCACTATTTTAAACTTGTTTTGTATTTAAAATTACAAATATTATCTCAAATTTCACATCGTATTTGATTAAATTATTAAATATTTATCACCATTAAAATTGGAAATTACTCTTATTTTGGTGATTTCATTGTAGGTGGAGGTGATTTGGAGGGTGGGAGATGATCTAGAAGACAAATGGGCCAAACTGCATGGAATCCCAAGGACATATGTACATAGTTTTGAAAATTTCAGGAAATATGTGTCTCTAAATGGGCAGAAATTTTTTGGGCCACTTCATAACTTCATGGTATATAACCCATCGCAAGAAAAAGAAGCCCAATACATCCATTAATGTGAAATCCATACCAATATATCCAAGGACATAATATGCATGAAGTTAAATATTTGGTTCTTTATTTTAGTCAGATCTCGCATTGTAATCGTCCATTGGCCACAAAATTTGACATGGATACATTCAATATTCTATAATAAAACTTTTCACTTTTTTCAGGTCAATATAGGACCATTTACCAACCCAAAACAGAGACACAAATGGTATCTCGAAATCTGGGTGCCCAAAACCACTCCCCATTTTGGTTATAAATTGGATCCTTGGGAACCTCATTTACAAGTTCAACCAAGGAGTAAATTGATGTCAATTTGGAGGCATAGAGGATTCCTCTCATCCCTTTTGAGGTTCTGGAACTATCTATACTCATAGGTATAGCTCTTTAATCATGTATCTCTTCAATGAATCCTTCCTCTCTTTCTCATGTTGTATTGTTTGTGTTTTCATAATAAACTTCTTTGTTCCTCTTTTATTTATTCTATTGTCTTCTATTTTTTTCAATTATATTATTATTTAATCATCCTATTTGGGCTATAATCAAGTGTAGAAATGATATTGGGTTATACCCTTTCTAAACCAATGCACAAGCAAAATGTTTCTACGATGACTACACCGCCCATGGAAGAGTAGTTCTTTTTAGTAATCGATCTAACTCTAACCTTATTCATTAATTTATTTTGAATCAATGAGATACTATAATTCACTTAATATAATATATTAATTTATTTTTAAATTTAAATGAAACTATGAAATCAATTTAACAACAAACACAAAACACACGAGGTCGGGAATTGTGTGAATTGTGAGAGCACGATCTTAATCGGTAATAAAAAACCACACAGGATCAATATGTACTGTTAAAATATATTCCCTAAACTCAATTACACCTCATTTATAGAGTATATATGTTCCTTAATTTACCAATGACCATAATCTATCCTTAGAACATCAGTCAAAGTAGGGTGATATGATTATGTGTTCTGAAGCTAGCTTAGGTTTTAATTCACTTCATCTTTGGGGTAAAGTTAATTCTCACAGGGTTCGGGGGTTAAAAATTAGGGTATCAAAATTAATTGAATATTAATTTAAATTATAATTATTAATAAGTAAATGAATATTTATAGTTAGATAGATTACTCCTTCTAAAAATATATTTTCTAAAAACATATTCTCATTGTGTTTTAATAATCAAATTTCATTTCAAAAACAAAAACAAAAAAAATAAAATATTCTTCCATCATACTTATTCTAGATTTATAAACTAACCCCCCCCCCCCCGCATAATTTTATTTATTTTTCTTATTCCATTTTATTTTATTTTCAAAATAAATTTAATATGTTGTTAAATTTACTTCATCCTTTTAGGGGATACATTGGCCAACAACCCTATTGTACCTAAGTACCCAAAAATCACACTTCATTTGAGTGCGCGCAGGATAGTGCCCTTTAAAATTGGCTCCATTACCAGGGAGGAAATTATTTTATTCAACTAATTAAAGGTATTTGTTAAATTTTATTTTACCTTTTTGTTTTATCTTTATTCTTCCTTCTTCTTTCCCCTTTCTCAATTTTTATTTGTTATTTTCTTTCTCTCTTTGTTCTTCCTCTCCCTCTTTTCTTCTCTACTAGAACATAAATAGAAACTTTTTCTAATGATATTATGGCCTTATTTTCTAAATTTTTATGATTTATGACATGATCTCATCCCGAGGATCTCTTTTATCTAGACCACAATATTGAACTCATCCTTAGGGCTCGAATTAGACAATCTCGGTATACAGGAACTATAGGTATTTACCCAACTAGAAATTCCTCCACTATAAGAAAATTGAAATTGGAAACAATTTTAAATATAACCTAAAAAATTAACAAATGGATGAAAAAAATAATAATTAACTTAATATAACCATTCGATAATTAGCTACACTAGATATTAACTATCAACCACATTATATTACATACCCAAATATTTATTTGGACTTTGAACTGAAATCTATGTTAATTCACCTAATTCCAAAATTTCATAGATTATTTGGTGAGAATATAAAAAAAATTAAAATAATTTAATGTGGTTTGATCAACCCTAAAACTAAGAAATGTCTCTAAAGATCAAATAAAACTAATAGCATTATCATTTTCACTTGATGGAGCTCCAAACAATTGGATGTATTATTTACAACCTAAAGACATAACCTGTTGGAATGATTTGAAATGTATTTTCTTGAAAATATTTTTATAGCATTGTGGAAAACATCTATTCTTAAAGATATATATGGGATCAAGAAAGCACAAGGGGAGTCAATGTATGAGTACTGGGATAGATTCAAGAAGTTGTGTACAAGCTGTCCACATCACCAAATTGGTGAGAAAATCCATACCCAATACTTCTATGAAGGACTCACACCTATGGAGAGAATCATGGTGGATATTGCGGCTAGAGGATATTTGGTGGAAAAAACATCAGTATATGCATTTGAATTGATTGAAAAGATGGTACAAAACTCCCAACAATTTGGTGATCGAGGTACGCCACATGTCATGGGAGTACATCAGGTAAGTTCATCTTCTCTTGAAATTAATTTAATCGATAAAAAGTTAGAAGAATTGACCACTATGGTGAGGTAGATGTATTTGGATAAAAAGACATCCCAACCCACTCCTATGAGACCTTATGATATTTTCACTGAAACAGACCACCCGACTGATTGTTTCCCCCAATTACAAGAGACAGAGGATTGTGAAGTAGTATTACCAAGGAGACCATATCAGCAACAACAACATCCACATCCCCAGAATAAGTATGATTTCTTTTCCCCAACATACAACCAAGGGTGGAAGGATCAATCATACATGAGTTATGGGTCTGTACAACAACAAATTCCCCCTTTTCAACAAAATTTCCAGCAGCCTCCGCCTTACCAACAGGGTTTCCAAAAACCCCAAAGGAGATTTGAAGCTCAAGCATCAACAATTCAACAACAAAGGAATTCCCAACCAAAGGTAAATTCTAATATTGATGATATTTTGAAGAAAATTTTTCTTAATCAATAGAATGAGCTGAAGATTCGATCTTTGGAGCTAAGGGAGTTGAAGACTCATATGAGCCAGATTACCACTGCCCTCAATAAAATAGTAAGTAATAACTCTGTAAATATTCCTTCCCAAACTACTCCAAATCCCAAGGGGAATGTTTTTTCCATCACATTGAGAAGTGGGAAGCAAACAACTGATACTTTTTCACCTATCATTCCACCTGGATTCACCTCAACACCAGAGAATCCCCATTCAAGAACCACTGATTAGCAGCCCAAGGAGAATGAAAAAGGTAAGAAAAAGACTGATGATGTTTCTCAGAAACCCCTTCCCTTCCCCAATAGAGTTGTGCAAACCAAGAAGATTGATTAATAGGCGATACAAAAAGCAGTTTTGGATATATTTAATTGTGTTGAGATCAACATACCTCTACTTGAAGCCATCAAGAAAATTCCAAGGTATGCCAAATTCTTAAAATAATTTTGCACCAATCGAAGAGGGATCAAGTGAAATGAGAGGATAAATCTTGGAAGGAATGGTTCAATACTCATTACACAAACTCTGTCAATGCTAGCAAAGTGTAAGGATCCCAGGACATTCACCATACAATTCACCACAGGGGAGTTACACTTTTCTGATGCTTTATGTGATTTAGGTGCTTCCATAAATGTGATTCCTCACTCTGTATTCACTTATTTGCAGGTTGGTGAGTTGAAGCTGATGAGAGTAGTGGGGTAGTTAGCGAACAAAGCTACAACATATCCACTCGGAGTCCTTGATTATGTACTTGTTCGGGTAAGATATGAAATATTTACAGAAAATTTCTATGTGCTTAATATGGAGTATGATCTGGTAAGTTCTCATGCTTTCATTATCTTAGGAAGTCCCTCCCTAAAAACTGAAAAACTATCATAAATGATCCTGAGGGTACACCTTCCATGGAATTTAGAGATGAAGTTGTGATATTTAATGTTATGAACTCCATGAAGTACTCCTCAGAGGACCATTCTACTTTTTTCCCCAATTTTGAACCACTAAGTAAAATCCTCATGGATTTTGATTGTTTTATTATTAGAGAGATTATGAGAATTGGTTCTAGTTTGGTGTGTAATAGCACTTTTGCGTTGGTTTATAAATCACAAACCTCTATTAGATTTTATTTTTAAATGGATTCATATTCTGATTTTGATCATGTAAACTCTGATTATGACATGGTTTTGGATTATACTGATGGATTTTATTATTTATTCTCTAATTTTGATGATGTATATTCTGATATTGATGTTCATTGTGCACATATTTTAGTTCCTTCAATTTCTCCTTCCATACATCAACCCCTACATTGGAACTCAATCCATTACCACCAAATCTTAAAAACTCATACTTGTTGAGTGGAGATAGATTACCTGTTATAATTTCTAACAATCTCCCTTTTGAAGATGAAGAAAAGATTTTAAATATATTGAGGTATAAAATCAGGGGAATCTGGTGGATCTTGTCTGACATGTAACGACCTGAACTTTTGAATAATATTTCTTTCTTAATTTGTGTGTTATTTAATTTTATACTCCACAAAACTATATCCTTTAATTAATGAAATGATTATAATTAAATGAGACTATTGGGTTTTTACTGTTATATGAATGTTGGTCAATATGAACATTGGAAACTAAACTCTTTATGTTACAATTATTGTTTATAAATACAAGTGATCTTGGTTAATATAGAAAGAAGAGTCGATGGCCTCATCCAGAAGACTCGGGTCGTACGAAGCCCATCTTTCAGAGCTTGGGAAGGAGGTAGCATCTCTGGGCTTTGCTCTGGACCAAGTCCAAGCTGAGCTTCAAAATATGAAGCTTGAATGGAATCGCCTTAGGGAGAAGTTCAAGCTGATAGAAATCATCACTCGGGAAATTTTGTCTGAGCCGCCCCATGATTCTATCACCATAGCACACCTTACACTTAGGTCCCATGTAGGTTTTATAAGGGGCTATGTAACGAGACCTTAGTTACGTTGTGTAAACCTTTTGTATAAATAAAATTAATATTTCTTATTATGTTAAATTTTTGAATTTCAAATGTTCGCATAAATGTGGGATGAAGTTCCATATTATTGATGAATTTTGGAAAAATGGTTATTTTAAAATATTTTTGTAAACTTTAAATAATTAATAATGTTAAATGATTTTCAGAAAATGGTCTTCTACAATTGTGACCACTAAGAAATTTAGAGTCTAATAAGATCAACTTAATTTTTGGTGAATAGTAAAGTATGAATAGTAATATACCCTTATGAATAGTAATGAATAGTAAATCATCCAAAAAAATAGAAACTTCACCCATTAATGTTTAAATATAATTTAGACATCTTAAAAGTGAAAAAATTATCATAATATAAGTATTGGTATTTTTGTATGTCATAAATATTTTAATTACAATTTTATAATTAATTTAATAATTTAAAATAAAAATTTATTTTCATAAAATGTAATAATAAATTTTTACTTTATTTTCTTATGGTTATATGATATTTTAATGGGACCTTGATTACTTTTTCAAGGTGTTAAAAAATAAGTTATAGTTTTAGACTTGTTTTTTGAAATAAATAATGATTTTATTTAAAAATTAAATTAAAATTATTTAGAAAATTATTTTCATAAAATGGAGTTCATTTTTGAATTAAGATCATCAATATTAGGTTAGGGTGAATTTTTGGGATTTTTCTGAAACAGTTGAATTTTCGGTGAATAGTAAAAATACATTTTTGAGTTTCGGGTGTTTAATGACTTAATTAATGATTCAATGATGATTTAATAAATATGGTAGAATTTTGAATAGTAATATATGTTATTAGGTGTCCCAATTGGGAAATACCATGGGAAATTACCATGGGAAAGCCCATGGTTTTGTAAATACCATCGATGAGGTGTCCCTTGGAAATTAATTAAATACTCCCTCAATTTTACTATAAATACCAAGACATAACTCATTAATTTAATTATAAAATCATCCTAAACTAATATATGGTATTTCTACCTCTAAATTAGTCCTCCCAAGGTTCCCTAAAGCCCCCCAAGGTCCCAACCTTCGAGATTTCAAAGATACTCTTCAAGGTAAGGGAACCTTTCGCCCTCTTTTTAGTCATGATTTCCTTTATGTTATATCTTCTAGTTTCCATATTCATATGTGGGTTTATGTTATTATATATTATTATTACTATCCATTTCATGTCCAAATTATTGGATACCCTTTCCTCTATCATCAATTTATTTTCTGAATTTTTAAGCAACGTCGTTAGGATGCCGAATTTTTCATAAAAGAAATAGGATCTTCTCCTTTATTTCATGTTTCCTTTTCATGTGGTATATCATTAAAATATCAATGACATGATCTTATTATGTACCCATATAGTATTATGAATTATTTATGATTTTTTTACCCTTGTACCCTCTCTTTTTAAAGTTTTCTAAAATGATGTTATGTAGCTGTTATGCTGTAGAATTTTTGTCTCAAAATCTCTCTCTTTTTATCAAGAAATTCTCTTTTATTATTTATGTGGATACCCAAATCTATTTTCATTTCTAAGGGTATTCATAAATACATAAAATTTATCTATTTTATTATTTAATTTACATATTTATAACCCTCACTCCTTTCCATGGGTTATAAATTACATAATTATCTTATTTTTAAGTACATTTTAAACGTCACGATTTAGACATGAAACTCATTTCTTTGATTCTATTTGAGTTATTAATGAAATTTTTTATTATGATATATGTGGATCATATGAAAATAAAGTCATATTAAGGGTGTTCCCTAATATCTCTCCAACGCATTGGGTAAATAATTAATCTCTAGAGATGACAAGTTTCACGATACCTTGGTGAATAACCTCGGTAATGTTCTTATGACACCTTGGGAATGAACCTTGGTGATATGATAATAAATTTATAAATGAAATGTTGTAGACACATATTCAAGTTTTGATTCATGTTCTTTTTATTATGATATGACTCTTTTTTCGTTTCTCATGTCTTGTGGTTTTTATCAAGTTCTTATTGATATCACAAGTAAACTGATTCCCTTGATTTTCTTTTTAGGCCTTCTGCACACCCTTTCCTTTGATTTATGTCTCTAGGTTATGAGATGAAGAATTTATACTTAGGATGAAATTATGATGAATCCTTAAAAGTGGATTAGAAGAATTTTTTATGTTTTTTCATGTTTTATGTTCCTGATTTCCAAGACACTAGACTTTAAAGATCCTCTGTTTGTAAAATGTAATGAAAAGTTATGTAATAAAAAGGTGGGATGCCATAGTTGGTCTAAAAGGATATTTTAATTATTTATGGAAATTAGGATACGAAAAAATTAGGAAAAAACCTATATAAAAGTTTAAATATAGGAATACTTCTTGGTATTCTGTTGAGTATTAAGTAAGTGGTTTATCAAGCAAATACATCCTTGTATGGATACGAGCAGGTAGAGGCAGCTCTGGAACAAATGTACTTAGGAGTGAAAACTCTCACAATGAGTTTCGGGCTTGACCTGGGGTATCCTGGTACATGAAAATAGGATTTTCTATACTCTTGGTTTTGACACTCTAGGGGGATATGTTTTGTTAATCATAAGCTTTTTATGAATCATTATGAAGGATTTATAGAGAAATGTAACTGTTTAAAGCATGAAGTTTTAAGACATAAAATCCTTTATAATAAAAAGATTCATAAATGAAATAATCTTCTTACTAAGGTTTTATTCTATTAGAAAATGGTGGGAAATAGGAGGAACCTTGCAAATGGTGACTGTAATGGACCGTCAACTGACGGTCCTCCGATGGAAGCTGGAATGGAAACTTTCATGCCAATGATGAACCAACGGACTCAAGTTATGGGAAATAACATGAATCAAGGTGAGAGACCTATCTCACCATGAAGGGAACAACTTTTTTTTGAATCCTTTATGCATCAACGACCACCAACCTTAAGTGGATCTACAGACACATTGATTACTGAACAGTGGATCAGATCTATCAAGAAGATCTTTTCTGTGCTCCGTTGTTCTGAACAAGAGATGGTTACCTTGGTTGTTTATCTCTTAGAGGGAGAAGTTGATCAGTAGTGAGAACTGATTAAAAACACAAGGCCAAGAGTGTAAGTTAAAGATATGGAGTGGGAAGACTTCATAGGTATATTCTTCAATAATTATTTCCCTCGATCAATGAGAACAAGAATGGAGAAGGATTTTCTCGATCTGAAGCAGATGGAGAATTAATTTGTGGGAAGATACGAGATGAACTTCACAAGGATTTCATGTTACACCTCTATATTTTTCATGGATCCAAATGGTGAGGTTGATATATTCTTTGGTGGACTGAGATCTCATCTGCGAAATAATCTAGCCAACCAAGATTATGATAGCTATGAAGAGATCGTGCGAAGTGCGATGAAAGTCAAACTGGAGTTTGGTGAGATGCAATGGTCTCATAAATCCAATGACAAGAAAAGATCAATGGATCCAAGATTAGGGAGGATATTCAATCAGGGAATAGGAGGAAAGAAATTACAATGTCCCATGTGTAATAAATGTGGGAAGAATCATTCAGGGAACTTCCTGCTCGGGAGCGGGAAGTGCTACAAATGTGGTAGAGATGGACACATTGTGAGGAATTGTCGTAGTGAGTTGAAGCCACAACTTCCCAACACTAACGAAAAGGGGAGGATGGTACATTCCCTACATAATGTCCAATGCTATAAGTGTGGACTACTTTGGAACTTTTCCAATCATTGTCCAAATCTGAGGGCAGTGGAGGGGAATCGCCATCAACCTCAGCAAGGGCCAAGGAAAAAAGGGTGTACTTTTGCAATCACTACGGCTGAAGTTGAAGTGCCAAATGATTTGGTGGTAGGTACTCTTGTTTTTCTCTCAATAATATCAAGTACTTTGTTTAATTCTGGTTCTAAAAATTCCTTTATTTCCTTCATGTTTGCAAATAATTTATAATCAACCCTCGATTTGATAAAGGTAGAGTTATCAGTCAAGACTCTTGGTGGTATTATCCAAGCATCGTCAGTGTTAAGAAACTCTAGTATTTAATTTAGTGAACACATAATTATCACAAATCTAGTATTCATTCCCATGTTGGAATTCAACATTATACTAGGGATGGACTAGCTCTCAAAGTATAATTCTAAGATCAAATGCAGAATCAAGGAAATCTTAGTAGTCTTGAATGGAAAACCTACAGATATCTTCCAAGTAGGGATATCTCAACCTTATCTTTGTCTAGAAGATCCTTCTATATCCTTATTTATGGAGTTGATCGGTGAATAAGAAGAAGGAAATGAGATTTTGAGGATATAAAATGTCCCCATCATCCAGGAATATGTTGATGTATTTCTTGAGGAGTTACCCAGACCTACCCCCGAAAGAGAGGTAGAGTTATCCTTTGAACTCATACCTGGATCACATCTGATATCAAAGACCCCATATAGGATGGAAAATGTGGAGCTGGAAGAGTTAAAAAAACAACTCCAATATCTTTTGGAGAAGGGGTTTATCCGACCGAGTGTGTCTCCTTGGGGATCACATGTTCTCTTTGTGAAGAAGAAGGATGGATCAATGCAGTTATGTATTGATTATAGAGAACTGAATGGGATCATAGTGAATAAAGAATACCCTCTTCCAAGAATTGATGACTTATTTGACCAACTTCATGGGGCTCAATTCTTCTATAATATTGATCTTAGATATGGTTATCATAAATTGAGGGTGAAGAAAGAATATATTCCATAAACTTCCATCCAATCAAGATATGGTCATTATGATTTTGTTGTTATTCCCTTCAGACTGACTAATGCACCTGTTATTTTTATGGATTTTATGAATAGAGTCTTTAAAGACTACCTTGATAACATTGTGGTAGTTTTTTTTATGCTATTTTTATATATTCCAAAATTCATGAGGATCATGAGGATCATATAAAGGTTATTTTACATACTCTACAGAAGGAGAGGTTTTTTGGGAAGTTCAGCAAATGTGAATTCTGGTTACAGTAAGTTTCTTTCTTGGGGCACATTATTAACAATGAAGGAAACACAGTTGACCCTACAAAGAAAAAAGTTGTAGAGGAGTGGCCTCAGCCTACAACAATAACTGAGATTCTTAGTTTCTTTGGATTAGCAAGATATTATAGGATATTTGTGAAAAACATTACATGACTTTCTAATCCATTAACCAAGTTAACTCGAAAAGGGGTCAAGTTCATCTGGACAAAGGAGTGTGATAAAAGTTTCCAAGTGCTTAAGAAGAGATTGGTTACTACATCCATGTTAAAAATGCCCTTGAGTGGATAAGGATTCATTATTTTTAGTGATGAATCTCTGAAAGAGATTGGGTGTGTCCTCATGCAAAATGAAAAAGTCATTGCTTATGAATCTCGACATTTGAAGACTCATGAGTAGAACTATCCTACGCGTGATCTGGAGCTGGTCGCGGTTTTTTTTCTCTAAAGATATATAGACACTATATTTATGGGGAGAAATGTGATATATACACAGGCCATCAAAGTTTGAAGTATATTTTCACACAAAAGTAATTGAGCATTAGATAAAGGAGATGGTTGGAACTTCTCAAAGACTGTGATTGTTCAATTCATTATCATCTCAGAAGAGTAAACAAAATCATTGATGAATTGAGCAGGAAAGACCCATTTGTTCTTTCTATTATGATGATTCAAAGAGATCCTTTGATCAATGACCTAGTAAAGCTAGAAATAGGAATTATAAGGGAAGGGATATCATCAACCCTAACCCAAAGTATTTCTCAACTGTCATTACTAGAGAAGATCAAGAAAGCTCAGAAAGAGGATCCTTTGTTACAGAAGAAGTCTGAGGCTGTGAATAATGGGAAGTTTCCTGAGTTTAATATTGATCAAGAAGGTGTACTAAAATTTCATACAAGACTATGTGTTCCATCTATTCTGGAAATAAATAAGGAGCTATGGATGAATCTCATAGCTCTACTTTCTCTATACATCCTGGAAGAAAAAAAATGTATAGGGACATCCATGATCATTATTGGTGGGATAATATGAAAAGGGAGATTGTTGAATATACTTCAAGGTGTCTGGTATGTCAGCAAGTTAAGGTAGAGAGGCAACTTCCTAAAGGGGTATTGCAACCACTACCCATACCAGCATGGAAGTTAGACAATATCACTATGGAATTCATCACTGGTCTTCTGAGAACTTCCAAAGGAAATAATGCGATATGGGTTATTTTGGACCATCTAACCAAGACTTTCTATTTTATCTCCATTTGGGAAGATTTATCTCTGGATCAACTTACCAGGATTTACGTGAAGGAAGTGGTAAGGCTGCATGGAGTTTCACTTACTATCGTATCTGATCGTGATCTAAGGTTCACATCAAAATTCTAGAGAAGTCTTCAATATGTTTTGAGCACTGAATTTAATTTCAGTATGGCCTTTCACCCCCAAAATGATGGCCAATCTGAAAGTATTCTTCAATCACTCAAGGATATGTTTAGAACATGCTCAATGGAATTTAAAGGTGGGTGGGATCAACATATCCCTTTAGTTGAGTTCTATTACAATAATAGCTTCCAATCGAGCATTAAAATGGCACCCTATGAATCTCTATATGGTAAGAGATGTAGAACTCCTAATTTTTGGCATGAAGCTAGTGAGAGAAAGATTATTGATCCTGATCTTGTGCAACATATGACAGAAAAGGTTCACGCCATCCAGCAACACATTAAGGCTGCTCAAAGTCGGCAAAAGAGCTATGTCGAATACCATCGAAGGGACTTGGAGTTTGATGTTTGTGACAAAGTCTTTATTCAAATTTCACCTTGTAAGAGAGTCGTGAGGTTTGGAAAGAATGGGAAGCTCAGCCCTAGGTACATTGGACCCTATGAAATCCTTGATCGCATAGGAGCAGTGCCATATATATTTTCACTTCCTCCAAATCTAGTACAAGTTCATGATGTCTTCCATGTGTCCCTCTTGAGGAAGTACATACCTGACACTTCACATGTACTAAATATAGAGGTGGTACAACTAAAACATGACCTCTCTTATAAGGATCAACTGGTGGAGATCTTGGATTGTATAGAAAAGGTTCTATGCAACAAGACTACCCACCTTGTTAAGGTGTTTTGGAGCAACCACAAATGCGAAGAAGTTGTGTTGGAACCAGAGGAGTCTATGAGGCTTAAGTACCCACACCTTTTCTCTTCTAAGGGTACGAGTTAAAATTTTAGGGATGAAATTTATTAAGGGTGGAAGAATGTAATGACCCGAACCTTTCAATAATATTTGTTTCCTAATTTGTGTGTTATTTCATTTTATACTCCACAAAACTATATCCTTTAATTAATTAAGTGAGTATAAATAAATGAGACTGATGGGTTTCGATTATTATATGACAATTGGTCAATATGACCATTGGAAACTAAACTATTTACATTACAATTATTGTTTATAAATACAAGTGATCTTGGTTAATACAAAAAGAAGAGTCGATGGCCTCATCCAGTAGACTCGGGCCGTACGAAGCCCATCTGTCAGAGCTTGGGAAGGAGGTAGCATCTCTGGGCTCTGCTCTAGACCAAGGCCAAGCTGAGCTTCTATATGGGAAGCTTGAACGGAATCACCTAAGGTATAAGTTCAAGATGATAGAAATCACCACTCAGGCAATGTTGTTCGAGCCGCCCCAAGATTCTATCACCATAGCACACCTTACACTGAGGTCTTATGCAGGTGTTATAAGGGGCTATGTAACGAGACCTTAGTTATGTTGTGTAATCCTATTGTATAAATTAAATTGTTATTTCTTATTATGTTAAATTTTGGAATTTCAAATGTCCGGATAAATATAGGATGAAGTTCTATATTATTGATGAATTTTATAAAAAGGGGTATATTAAAATATTTTTGTAAACTTTAAATAATAAATAATGTGAAATGATTTTCAAAAAATGGTCTTCTATAATTGTTACCAGTAAGAAATTTAGAGTCTAATAAGATCAACTTAATTTTTGGTGAATAGTAAATTATGAATAGTAATATACCCTTATGAATATTAATGAATAGTAATATACCCTTATGAATAGTAATGAATAGTAAATCATCCAAAAAAATAGAAACTTTACCCATGAATGTATAAATATAATTTAGACGTCTTGAAAGTGAAAAAATTATCATAATATAAGTATTGGTATTTTTGTATGTCATAAATATTTTAACTACAATATTATAATTAATTTAATAATTTAAAATAAAAATGTATTTTCATAAAATGTAATCATAAATTGTTACTTTATTTTCTTATGGTTATATGATAATTTAATGAGTCCTTGATTACTTTTTCAAGGTGTTGCAAAATAAGTTATAGTTTTAGAGTTGTTCTTTGTGAATAAATAATGATTTTTTAAAAAATTAAATTAAAAATATTTAAAAAAATATTTTCATAAAATGGATTTCATTTTTTAATTCATAGCATCAATATTATGTTAGGGTGAAGTTTTGGGATTTTTCTAAAATAGTTGAATTTTCGGTGAATAGTAAAAATACAGTTTTTGAGTTTCAGGTGTTTAATGAAATCATTGATTATGTAATAATGATGTAATAAATCTGGTAGACTTTTGAATATTAAGATATGTTATGAGGTGTCCCAAGTGGGAAATACCATGGGTAAATACCATGGGCAAGCCCATGGTTTTGCAAATACCACCGATGAGGTGTCCCTTTAAAATTAATTAAACATTCCCTCACTTTTCCTATAAATACCAAGACATTCCCTCATTAATTTCATTAAAAAATCCTCCTAAACTATTATCTGGTATTTCTACCTCCCTATTAGTCCTCTCAAGTTTCCCTCAAGCCTTCCAAGGTCCCAACCTTTGATCTTTCGAAGATACTCTTCAAGGTAAGGGAACCTTTTACCCTCCTCTTTTTAGTCATGATTTCCTTTATGTTATGTCTTCTAGTTTCCATCTTCTTATGTGGGGGTATGTTTTTATATATTCTTATTACTTTCCATTTCATTTCCAAATGATGAGATACCCTTTCCGCTCTCATCAATTTATTTTCTGAATTTTTAAACAACGTCGTTAGGCTGCCGAATGTTTCGTAAAAGAAATAGCATCTTCTCTTTTCTTTCATGTTTCCTTTTCATGTGGAATGTCATTAAAATATCCATAAAATTTTCTTATTATGTACCTATACTGTATTATTAATTATTTATGAGTTTTTGACCCTTTTCCCTTCTCTTTTTAATGTTTTCTAAAACAATGTTATGTAGTCGTTATGCTGCATAATTTTCATCTCGAAATCTCTGTCTTTTTCTCAAGAAATTGTCTTGTATTTTTTATGTGGATAACCAAATCTATTTTAATTTCTAGGGTTATTCGTCAACACATAAAATTGATCTATTTTATTATTTAATTGACATACATATACCCCTCACTCCCTTTCCATGGGTTATAAATTACATAATGATCTTATTTTTAAGTACTTTTTAAATGTCACGCTTTTGACATGAAACCCATTTCATTGATTCTATTTGGGTTATTTATGAAATGTTTGATTATGATCTATGTAGATCACATGAAAATAAAGACATATTAAGGGTTTTCCCTGAAATCACTCCAATGCATTGGGTAAATAATTAATCTCTAAAGATGACAAGTTTCATGATACCTTGGTGAATAACCTTGGTAATGTTTTTATGACACCTTGGGAATGAAACTTGATGATATGTTCATGAATGTATAAATGAAATTTTGTAGCCACATATTCAATTTTTGATTGATGCTCTTTTTATTATGATATTCCTCTTTTTTTCATTTCTCATGTCTTGTGGTTTTCATCAAGTTCTTATTGATACCACAAGTAAACTGACTCCCTTGATTTCTTTACTAGGCCTTCTGTTCACCCTTTCCTTTAATGTATTATCCAAGTTAGGAGATGAATCATTTGTACTTAGTATGAACTTATTATGAATCCTTACAAGTGTATTAGAATAATGTTTTATGTTGTTTTCATTTTTTATGTTCCTGATTTCCAAGACACTAGAATTTAAAGATCCTATGTTTGTAAAATGTAATGAAAAGTTATGTTATAAAAAGGTGGGATGTTGTACGAAATATCAGGTATTAGCCCTTCCATTTTCATTCATAGTATTCTTATATAGTATGGGGATAATATAGTTAGGCATACACAAAGGAGACTCTATCCTACTCTTCTAGAAGTTGTTAAAAAAGAGGTTAAAATTTTCTTGAGGAAGGTATAATTTATCCCATTTCAAATTCACAGTGGGTAATTTCTATTCAGGTTGTGCATAAGAAAATTGGTGTTACTATTGTTAAAAATGATATAGAGGAGTTAGTTCCAATGAGGATTCAAAACAGTTGGCATGTGTGTATTGATTATAGTAAACTAAATCAATCCACTTTCAAGGACCATTTCCCCCTCCCATTTATTGATCAAATCCTTGAAAGACTAGCTGGGAAAACACACTATTGTTTATTAGATGGATTTTATGGATATTTTTAGGTTCCTATAGCTCTGGGGGATCAATAAAGACAACATTCAATTGAACATTTGCTACATTCACCAAATGGAGGATGCCATTTGAACGTTTCAATGCCCCTAGTACCTTCCAGATATGCATGGTGGGTATTTTTTTATTTTCTTGAGACCAGCATGGAGGTATTTATGGATGATTTTACAGTGTATGGGTCTTCAGTTGATGATTGTATCTCTAGTTTGGGAAAGGTGTTGAATCATTTTATTGATAAGAATCTGGTCTTGAACATTGAAAAGATTAATTTCATGGTAGAGCATGGCATTTTCTTAGGGCATATAGTGTCAAAACATGGAATAGAGTTTGATAGATCTAAGGTAGATATTATTTCATCCTTACCCTATCCTTCATTTTTGTGTGATGTTAGATATTTCCAAGGTCATTCAATACTTTATCGGCACTTCATCAAATATTTTAGTAAGATTTATCTTCCTATGACACGATTACTACAAAAGGATTCTAATTTTGTGATTGATGGTTCTTGTAGGACTTCCTTTGATAGTATAAAATAGTGTCTAACCACTTGACCAATCATACAACCCCCATGATGGGAAATTCCATTTGAGATAATGTGTGATGCTTCAAACTTTATAGTTGGAGTAGTCTTATCATAGACGGTGGAGGGGCGTTCAAATGTGATTTCCTATGCCTCAAGGACATTGGACTCAGGCCAATCAAACTACACAACTATGGAAAATGAGTTTCTTGCTGTCGTATTTTCTTTAGATAAATCCCATTCATATTTATTGGTCTCTAAAGTAGTTATTTTTTCTAACCATGCTTCTCGAGGGTACCTATTGAAGAAGGTATATGAAAATTCCAGACTTATATAATGGGTTCTCCTTCTTCGAGAATTTGATATTGAGCAAAAGGACAATAAGGGGTCACATAACTTGGTGGAAGACCACATGATTAGGCTTACTCATGCATTAGAGGCTGAAACCTTGGACGAGGTACCACTTCAGAAGTAAGAACCCGGTTTTTTCTACGAAAGGCTTTGGAATATTCTTGATGATATTCTAGAGCAGCGCCTTCAGACGGCATGCGATTCCGAACCCCGGAGTGGCTAGAATTAAATTTTCAGTGCGTTCACACTGGAAATGCTAAATAAATGAGATGACTCCTAAATGGAGTTCCGGATCAGGGATCCAAGTGTACGAATGGGTCTGTAATGGGGTGTTTACCCTAGGAACGACATAAAACTTGTCGGTACGGGGCGTTTGGACCCCTCGCCCGCTTCTGGAACGTTAAACGGATTAATTAATTAATTAATTAATTCGTTTAATGTTGAGATGCAGATATCTCTTAAACGGTAGCTTGTATTAGAAAACTGATGGCACTGTTGAGGTCGGAGCGTCCCGTTTACCCTAGGAGGGGTATAAGTTTTGTGGGCGCGGGCCATCTGTGAAAAATGGCCCCAGGGGCGTTTTCATAATTTGGCGGCCTCGGACGCTAAGTTTAATAACTTTTGAACAGGGTCTCGGAATAAAATTCTGAGACCTCCTTTGCACTCAGAGTGTGGTTCTTAGGCTAGGGGAGGCTAAATCCCAACCCCGTCGGGAGTTCGGTTTTGGGGCTGTCGGGTGGGCGTTTAAGTGATTTGTACTTAAACACCCCCACCCCCCACCCCTTCTTCTTCTTCTTCTTCCTCAAACCCTCCCCCTCTCCTCCAGCTCCGGAGAAGCACTCCAGTGAGGCACCTCCGGCGAGCCAATTCCGGCAAGGCAGCGGAGCGGTGGCGGACTCCCCGTGAAGCCCCGGGCATCGCCCAAGAGGTAAGAGTCGTTTTCGTTTCGTTTTTAATTTCCCGCAATATTTGAGCCCAATTTATAGTGTCTAACTGTTATCTGATCGTCGATATATTCCCATGGTCACGTAGTATGTTATCCGAGCTTTCCAAATCTTGTTTCGGATTCGAAATCCGACCTCTGAAGCCTCCGCAACGGCTCGACGAAGATCTGCGGGTTTTTGGGGTTTTCCGGCCGGCACGGTGGTCTGGCGATCTCCAGGCGGTGGCGGTACGGTGGTCCGGCGGGTTTCGACGGCGGCGGCTGGAGGCGGGTTCCCTCCCTAGCGATGGCGCTCTTCGGCACGGCAGCAAGCCCCGGTCGCGGCGGCTTCACGCGGCGCGGAGCGGAAGGACCGGCCGACTGTGCCGGCCGGTGGACCCGGGATACCGGGGTCGCACGCCGCAACCCCGTGGAGGAGGCAGAGACCCGCGCCTGGTGGGTCTTAGAGCGGTGAGGCGACCGGCCCACATGGCTGGTCGGCAGGCGGGCCGCGAACCGGCACTGGTCCGCGCGGCTGAGCCGCGGGCCGGGCCAGGTCGGGCGGACCGGTCGGTCCAGGCGGGTCCAGCCCAAGGGGTTTCTCCCCCCCCCCCCTTCGGACGCCCGTAATTCTCAATACGGGTGTCTGATTTGTACGTTGTCTACGGATATGGGGCCGTATCGTCGAGGCGGACATGTTGAGATAGTTTCGAGAATTTTTAATTCCCGAAACGAGGGGCCACGGAGGCACGACGTGTCTTTAAGTGGACGAGCATTTCTCCCGAGATTCTTGTTTCGGACGGCACGGACGCGTCCGGCGTCCGTTTTGAGCGCCGTCAGCGACGTTGGGACCCTGGCGCAGGGGCGGAGCTTTCCAAGGCAGTTCCAGGTGTTGAGGCCGAAGTTGAGGCGTGGGCCCCACGGCCCGCCCTTTGAGCTGCGGGTAGCGTTTCACGACTTTTTCACCGGACGTCCGTTCGGGGTGTGCGAGCAGTCGTTTCTGGATGTTTTTCCAAGGGGATTGCAGTGGTGCAATCCGCCCGCCCTATTTCGGCGCGATGGTGCGGGCCCCATGGGGGGTCGTTTCAGGAGTTGACGGTGATTTCCAGCTTTATCACTGGGTGACCGTTTTGGACAAGTGAGTAGTCCATTTCGTGTACTTTTTCGAGAGGATCACAATGGTGCGATCCGTTCGTCGGGTTTCGGGATCGGGATGTCGGTCCCACGTGGCACCGCTCGTGTGCGGTGTGCCGGAATGCATCTTTTTCTTCGGATATCCGTTGCACTCATGTGAGTAGTTATTTTGACGTTTTTTCCCGAGGGGATCGAAATGGTACGATGCGCCCGACTGTTTTCGGGGCCGAGGCTCGGGATCACGGGATGTCGTTCGGGTGTGAGGCGGTGTTGGTGACTTTTCCGTCGGGTATCCTTTGGAGGCGAGTAAGTAGTCGATCTCGCGTGTTTTTCCATGAGGATTACAACGGTGTGATTTGTTTGGTTGTGTGGATCCTCTTGCGCGATCTTATTGAAAGCAGAAGCATGGAAGGTGCTCCAGTGGTGGTTCGCCCTACTTTGTTTGTAGCGGACCCTTAGCGTGCGATCGCGCACTCTTGGGAGAGTGACTTAAATGGTTCACGAGATGTGGTTGGTCGTGCCTGGGCCTTTGAGGTGGAGTTGTTACGTCACGCCTTCACGTTGACGTTGGGTGCCGCGTGCACGATAGCCCTTGGGCTGGAGACGTGGTATACACTGGGAGTATATGAGTGCGCTTGGAGGTACGTGTGGTTGTTCGTACCTGATAACGTTGGTGCGTTCAGTTGGGGTTGAGATGGGGCCACACGTTGTGTGGGCCCCACGTGCGTGCCGGGTTCTGCTTTGCATACTTGGACCTCTCGCAGCGTAGAGGGTCCCATTGTGCTCGTTTGTTTGGTTAGCAGGGTGGAGTGTATTTCCCCTGGCTTTGTGCTCGTTTGTTTGACCAGAAGGGTTGAGTGGTCTCCCCCTAGTTTCGTTCTCGATGGATCGGCCAGTAGCGGTGCTAGTGGCACCCCGTGATGGAACAGGCGCTGAACCCCTCGGGGTGAGCTGTGCTGGAGTTGGGTGGTTGCGCGATACCCACTCCGTGTTTGGTTGGCCAATTTTGTACCCTCCAGTGGATATGGCCAGAGCAGTTCTGAGTTTTACCCTCCAGTGGGGCTGGGCAGTGGGTTACACATCGGCTTCTAGGGTCTACCCTCTAGCAGAGACTGGGCAGTGGGTCACCCGATATTTGGTTATGAATTACCCTCCAGCGGGGCTGGGCAGTGGGACACCTGTTAGCATTCCAGACTCAGTCCTCTTGACTAGTCTAGTCTGCGGCTTACCTCCGTTATTACCGGAGTGGGACCCTTGGTTGTACGGGTCGGTGATGGAACGGCTTTGGCTTTGAGCAGACCTCTCGACTGCAGGGCAGTGATGAGGTGTGGGTTGACTTTCCTATAACTTTCAAGTATGAGGGGCTCTTTCCCCACCGAGACGCATTCTTGTGACGCGATCTAAAAAAATGCGGGCGAGTCAGTGCCGCCCAAAGTGGATAGTGTCGAGGTACGGTGATTGAGCCCCTTGGCTTGCGGTTCGGGGTAGACGTGCGGGATGCTGGGCATCGATGGAGTTTCTTCTAGGACTATTGGATACTCTTTCTTGGGCTGAGCTACGGGATGGATATCCCCTTACAACGTTGTTTGGGCTTCTTGCTGAGCATAAAGATATGTATATACCTTGTTCTAGTACCCACTCCTTGGGTTTTAACTACTCTCCTTCCAGGAGAGGCGAGGACGCGCGGGGTATGCCACGTGCTTTTCGTGTCTAGCTTCTCGTGGTTGGACGAGTCTACTCTCCTGCTATAGGTAGCGAAGACTCGACGAGAAGTTCATATTCTCACCGTTTCTATCTTCTTGTGTCTGGATGAGTCTATCTCCTTTCTCTTGTTGGGATGAGCTGGACTCTTTACTGTACTCCTTACTGCACTTTTAGTTGTACTCCTCTACTTTTTCTGTTCGCTCTACTGCTCACCCTTCGGTACCTCCTTTGTTTCTCCCTCGAGCCTTCGGGGTATCCTACTGAGTATTTTTATACTCACCCCTGCTTGGGATTTTCCCACACTTGGTGTTCCCTTGCAGACGACAGATAGGTTGGTCGTGACTTTAGTGGAGCACAAGAGTTCGGAAGCTTGGACCGCGTGCGGTGGTCGTAGTTGGGTTCCAGGTGGGGGACCCTTCTGGCTGTTTGTTTTGTTTACCTGTTGCCGAGTTGTGGCACTTTTCTGGTTGGGCGCGTGTTTTTCCCCTTTTTCATTTTCAGCACTTTACTTGTACTGTTTAGAGGTCGATGCACATTTGTGGTATATATATAGCAGTTGCTCTTTTACTCTGCTTGTCTTTTCCTTTACTCTGCACTTTTTCATTGAGTGTGTTGTGTGTGTGTGTATAGGTACTTAGGCAAAGGCCTCCCCGAGTTATGGTGCCTTCGGCACTGGTCGCCAGCCCCTAGCCTATATAGACGGGCCTCGGGTAGTTGCGGCTCGAGCCCGGGTAGGGTTGGGTCGTGACAAAGTGGTATCAGAGGTGGTTCATTCCTTGGGACGTTGTGCGGACGTCCCTAAAAGAGGAAATGGTTGGGATATAGGGAAACAATGTTAATGTGTCTCGAGAGCGGCTCTCAGGCCAGGGAGTCCAGTGATGGTGCGGCGGCCGACGTATCCATTCACTAGGACCCTGATAACCTGCTTGTCGACTTGGAATGCTGAGACACTTGTTGCAGGGAAATTTGTTTTTGCATCACATAGGACCGAGTCTTGACTATCCTTCTAGAGGCAGCTCCCCATCGTTGTTGTTATCGGTATATACATATATGCTCATCTGACCACGGCACTCCTTGATAATATTCAAGATGTCCCCGCGAAGATAGCCAGCCAAGATACTAGCTTTGGTTTGTGACGACGACCTTGTGAGCTACGAGGCCACAGTCTAGGACCCATCATGTGAGACCTTTCCTCCGGGTGGGCTGGTAGCAGCACCCACACCTGTTGAGCAGCAGACAGTTTCAGCAGAGCAGGCTATGTTTGAGCGCAGGTTGAGCGTGCTCCGTGAGTTCCAGCGGCAGAGACCGCTGAGGTTCAGTGGTGAGCCAGACCCTCAGGCAGCAGAGGTTTGGCTCAAGGCAGTGGTTCGCCTTTTCAAGCTTGTGCAGATGCCGACAGATCAGAGAGTGGCTTTGGCACCCAGCCTTTTCTGTGGATCATCTTGGCATTGGTGGAGTCTAGTGACTCAGCTTCTTGACGAGTCGTCGCTTTCGTGGGACGACTTCCAGTTGTTGTTTCGAGGGGATTTTTCCCCTCCTGCTTGTGCTCCGTTCAGATTCATGAGCTCCTGTAGTTTCAGCAGGGAGGGATGATGGTGGCCGAGTACGTGGCTAGTTTGGCAGACCGTGCACGCTTTTACCCGGACTTGGTCCATGATGACAACATCTGAGCACGGAAGTTTGAGCAGGGTCTCCGCCGAGAGGTTCGTGCTGTCATAGTACCCTTGGGAATTTCCACATATGTCGGGGTGCTAGAGCAGGTGCTGGTGATAGAGGGATTCCTGTCATGTTTTGCGGTTGGTAGTGGCAGTGGCCGCGATGGATCCGGGATGTCTTCCATAGATAGCAGGCACCGGAGGACAGGACCTCGATGCAGGTGGCCTTCCCACTGCCGGTTTCGGAGACGTGGTCGTATACCACTGTGGCGAAAAGGCGCAGGGCCTCAGCCGAGGATTCCCTACCGTGAGTGGATCCCGGACCATGGCCGTACACCACAGTGGCGCCAGAGGGCACCAGGGCAGCTCAGAGAGCGTCGGTGCTATGCTTGTGACAGGTGAGGTCACTTGGCACAAGACTGTCTGACCCGAGTTGCTGAGAGCTTCGGGTAGGCCGCAGGCGCACCACCACGGCAAAGGCAGCGCCGTGATCAGAGTAGTGTCCAGAGAGGTGGTGCTAGCAGAGGAGCGGGAGGAGCTAGAGTTGGGGGATGATGTTACGATATCTCCCCATCACCACTAGGCGGTCCACGTCAGGCTCTGGGAGCTGACAGTTGGGACTGAGGACAGCCGCGAGCTTTGTATTTCTACTATCCTGTAGAGCATGAGGTGGTAAGAGGTACACTCTACAGCTCTTCTACTTTTTGTAGTAGAATTATTAGGCTCTGTGTGTGAAAGGATTTTCTCTCTGATCCTTGTTTGAGGTGCTACCAGGGTGACGCAGGGCATCGGGTGTAACCCTGAGTTGGTAAGGCAAAAGGCGTGAGACCTTTTCCTTTAGTCGATGGGGTTGACTCCTTCTCCTTTTGAGCGTGTAAGAGAGCATAGACTGTGGAATCTTGCATGACCAGATATCCTTAGGTGTTACGCCATATTGATATTCTGAAGGTGGGAATAACCGGGCCTTGCCCATGCCCAAGCAGTGATTCCTGTCGCGGCGTGCGACGTAGAGGTTAGATCGGGTAGGTGTGCTACCCCCGAGGGCCTTCAGGCCATTCGAGACTGTGAAAAGGGACGGCAAGGTACCCTACCTCCTTTCCCTAACCCCAAAGTCCGTAGTGGGTGCACGACGTCGGCAAGGGCCGACCTAGCATGAACAGATCAATCCTTTGGTCTGTGTGGGGCGACGCAGAGCTGTGCGTGGGTTCTTCTGGGTACGGGAAAGCCAGGTGTGGGCTTAGTACCCTGTGTTGCTCCCTAGTTTTTCTTTTCAGGGACAAAAATCTGGAAGGATGGAATGATTTAAGAACCCGGTTTTTTCTACAAAAGACTTTGTAATATTCTTGATGATATTCCAGAGCAGCACCTTCAGACGGCATGCGATTCTGAGCCCCGGAGTGGCCGGAATTAAATTTTCAATGCGTTCACACTAGAAATGCTAAATAAATGAGATAACTCCTAAATGGGGTTCTGGATCAGGGATCCGAGTGTACGGATGGGTCCGGAATGGGGTGTTTACCCTAGTAACGACATAAAACATGTCGGTGCGGGGCGTTTGGACCCCTCGCCCGCTTCTGGAACCTTAAACAGATTAATTAATTAATTAATTAATTCGTTTAATGTTGAGACGCAGGTATCTCTTAAACGGTGTCTCGGATTGGAAAGCCGAGGGCACGGTTGAGTTCGGAGCGTGCCGTTTACCCTAGGAGGGGTATAAGTTTTGCGGGCGCGGGCCGTCTGTGAAAAATGGCCCCAGGGGCGTTTTCGAAATTTGGCGGCCTCGGACGCTAAGTTTATTAACTTTTGAATGGGGTATCGGAATAAAATTCTGAGACCTCTGTTGCGCTCAGAGCGTGGTTCTTAGGCTAGGGGAGGCTAAATCTTGACCCCGTTGGGAGTTCGGGTTCAGGGCTGTCGGGCGGGCGTTTAAGTGATTTGTACTTAAACACCCCCCCCCCTTCTTCTTCTTCTTCTTCTTCCTCAAAACCTCCCCCTCTCTTCCATCTCCGGCAAAGCACTCCGGAGAGGCACCTCCGGTGAGCCAATTCCGGCAAGGCAGCGGAGCGGTGGCGGACTCCCTATGAAGCCCCGGGCATCGCCCAAGAGGTAGGAGTCGTTTTCGTTTCGTTTTTAATTTCCCGCAATCTTTGATCCCAATTTATTGCATCTAACTGTTATCTGATCGTCGATCGATTCCCATGGTCATGTAGTACGTTATCCGAGCTTTCCAATTCTTATTTCGGATTCGAAATCCGACCTCCGAAGCCTCCGCAACAGCTCGGCGAAGATCTGTGGGTTTTGGGGTTTTTCGGCCGGCATGGTGGTCCGACGATCTCCAGGCAGTGGCGGTACGGTGGTCCGGTGGGTTTCGACAGTGGCGGCTGGTGGCGGGTTCCCTCCCTAGCGATGGCGCTCTTCGGAGTGGTAGCAAGCCCCGGCCGCGGCGGCTTCGTGCGGCGCGGAGCGGAAGGACAGGCCGACTGTGCCGGCCGGTGGACCCGGGATACCGGGGTCGCACGCCGCGACCCCGTGGAAGAGGCAGAGACCCGCGCCTGGCGGGTCTTCGCATGGTGAGGCGACCGGCCCATGTGGCCGGTCTGAAGGTGGGCCGTGAACCGGCACCGGTCTGCGAGGCTGAGCCGCGGGCCGGGCCAGGTCAGGCGGACCGGCCGGTCCAGGCCGGTCCCGCCCAAGGGGTTTCTCCCCCCCCCCCTTCGGACACCCGTAATTCTCAATACGGGTGTCTGATTTGTACGCTGTCTGCGGCTGTGGGGCCGTATCGTCGAGGCGGACATGTTGACCTAGTTTTGGGAATTTTTAATTCCCGAAACGAGGGGCCGCGGAAGCACGACGTGTCTTTAAGTGGAAGAGCATTTCTCCCGAGATTCTTGTTTCGGACGGCGCGGACGCGTCTAACGTCCGTTTTGAGCGGCATTGGGACCCTGGCGCAGGGGCGAAGCTTTCCAAGGTGGTTCCAGGCATTGAGGCCGAAGTTGAGGCGCGGGCCCCACGGCCCGTCCTTTGAGCTGCGGGCAGCGTTTCACGACTTTTTCACTGGACGTCTGTTCAGGGCGTGCGAGCAGTCGTTTCTGGATGTTTTTCTGAGGGGATTGCATTGGTGCAATCCGCTCGCCCTATTTCGGCACGATGGTGCAGGCCCCACGGGGGGTCGTTTCGGGAGTTGACGGTGATTTCTAGCTTTATCACCGAGCGACCATTTTGGACAAGTGAGTAGTCCATTTCGTGTACTTTTTCGATAGGATCGCAACGGTGTGATCCGTTCGTCGGGTTTCGGGACCGGGATGCGGGTCCCACGTGGCACCGCTCATGTGTGGTGCACCGGAATGCATCTTTTTCTCCGGATATCCGTTGCACTCAAGTGAGTAGTTCTTTTGACGTGTTTTCTTGAGGGGATTGATTTGGTGCGATGCGCCCGACTGTTTTCGGGGCCGAGGCTCGAGATCACGGGACATCGTTCGGGTGTGAGGCGATGTTGGTGACTTTTCCATCAGGTATCCGTTGGAGGTGAGTAAGTAGTCGATCTCGCGTGTTTTTTCGCGAGGATTACAACGGTGTTATTTTTTTGGTTGTGAGGAGCCATTTGCACGATCTTATTGAAAGAGGGAGCATGGAAGGTGCTCCAGTGGTGGTTTGCCCTACTTTGTTTGTAGCGGACCCTTGGCGTGCGATCGCGCACTCTTGGGAGAGTGACGTAAATGGTTCATGAGATGTGGTTGGCCATGCTTGGGCCTTTGAGGTGGAGTTGTTACGTCACGCCTTCGCGTTGACGTTGGGTGCCGCGTGCACGATAGCCCTTGGGCAGGAGACGTGGTATACTCTAGGAGTATATGAGAGCGCTTGGAGGTACGTGTGGTTGTTCGTACCTGAGAACGTTGGTGCATTCAGTTGGGGTTGAAATGGGGCCACACGTTGTGTGGGCCCCACGTGCGTGCTGGGTTCTTCTTTGCGTACTTGGACCTCTCGCGGCGTAGAGGGTCCCTTTGTGCTCATTTGTTTGGTTAGCATGGTGGAGTGTATTTCCCCTGGCTTTGTGCTCGTTTGTTTGACCAGCAGGGTTGAGTGGTCTCCCCCTGGTTTCGTTCTCGATGGATCGGCTAGTAGCGGTGCTAGTGGCACCCTGTGATGGAACAGGTGTTGAACCCCTCGGGGTGAGCTGTGCTGGAGTTGGATGGTTGTGCGATACCCACTCTGTGTTTGGTTGGCCACTGTTGTACCCTCCAGTGGATATGGCCAGAGCAGTTCTGAGTTTTACCCTCCAGCGGGGCTGGGCAGTGGGTTACTCATAGGCTTCTAGGGTCTACCCTCCAGCGAAGACTGGGAAGTGGGTCACCCAATATTTGGTTATGAATTACCCTCCAGTGGGGCTGGGTAGTGGGACACCTGTTAGCATTCCAGACTCAGTCCTCTCGACTAGGCTAGTCTGTGGCTTACCTCCGTGATTACTGGAGCGGGACCCTTGGTTGTACGGGTCGGTGATGGAACGGCTTTGGCTTTGAGCAGACCTCTCGACTGCAGGGCAGTGACGAGGTGTGGGTTTAATTTCCTAGAACTTTCAAGTATGAGGGGAGATTTCCCCACCAAGACGCGTTCTTGTGACGCGATCTAAAACCGTGTGGGCGAGTCAGTGCCGCCCAAAGCGGATAGTGTCGAGGTGCGGTGATTGAGCCCTTGGCTTGCGGTTTGGGGTAGACGTGCGGGATGCTGGGCATCGATGGAGTTTCTTCTGGGACTGTTGGCTACTCTTTCTTGGGCTGATCTATAGGATGGAGATCCCCTTACGACGTTGTTTGGGCTTCTTGCTGAGCATAAAGATATGTATATACCTTGTTCCAGTACCCACTCCTTGGGTTTTGGCTACTCTCCTTCCAGGAGAGGCGAAGTTGCGCGGGGTATGCCACGTGCTTTCCGTGTCTATCTTCTCGTGGTTGGACGAGTCTAATCTCCTGCTATAGGTTGCGAAGACTCGACGAGAATTTCATATTCTCACCGTTTCTAGCTCCTTGTGTCTGGATGAGTCTATCTCCTTTATCTTGTTGGGTTGAGATGGACTCTTTACTGTACTTCTTACTGCACTTTCAGTTTTACTCCTCTACTTTTTATGTTCTCTCTACTGCTCACCCTTCAGTACCTCCTTTGTTTCTCCCTCGAGCCTTCGGGGTATCCTACTGAGTATTTTTATACTCACCCCTGCTTGGGCTTTTCCCGCACTTGGTGTACCCTTGCAGACGACGGACAGGTTGGCCGTGACTTCAATGGAGCACAGGAGTTCGGGAGCTTGGACCGCATGCGGTGGTCATAGTCGGGTTCCAGGTGGGGGACCCTTCTGGCTGTTTGTTTTGTTTACCTATTGCCGGGTTGTGGCACTTTTTTGGTTGGGCACGTGTTTTTCCCCTTTTTCCTTTTCAGCACTTTACTTGTACTATTTAGAGGTCGATGCACATTTGTGGTATATATATAGCAGTTTCTCTTTTACTCTGCTTTTCTTTTCCTTTACTCTGCACTTTTTCATTGAGTGTGTTGCGTGTGTGTGTACAGGTACTTAGGAAAAGGCCTCCCTGAGTATGGTGCCTTCGGCGCTGGTCGCCAGCCCCTGTCCTATGGAGGCGGGCCTGGGGTAGTTGCGGCTCGAGCCCGGGTAGGGTCGGTTCGTGACATCAGAACACTTTCCCCAATGAGAATCCTTATTCCATATCAAGTATTCATCCTTGGTATACTGATTTAGTTAACTACCTTGTTTCCTCTGAAATTCCTAAAAATATAAAGAAACATCAAGACCAAAAGTTAAAGAGTGAGTCTAGATTTTATGTGATGGATGATCCCTACCTATGGTGCATGTGTTGTGACCAAGTTATTAGAAGGTGTTTTCCAGATCATGAGTTTGAGTCTATTTTATATTTTGTTCATAGACTTTCTTATGGTGGACACTTTGGACCCCAATTAATAGCTTGGAAAGTCTTAGACTTTGGATTATATTTCCCTAGCTTATTCCATGATAGTCATGTGTTTTTTAAGTTGTGCTCACATTTCCAACACACTAGAAAATTTTCTAGGAGACACAAGATGTCCCAAAAATCCATATTATTTTGTGAGATTTTTGATGTATGGGGAACCGATTTGTTGGTTCCTTTTCCTAGTTCATTTGGTTTTTTTATATTTTGGTTGTTGTTGATTATGTGAGTAAATGGTTGGAGGCTAAGGCTACCAGGACTGATGATTCTCATGTTATAGTGGTCTTTATCAAGACATATATTTTTTTTAGGATTGGAGTATCGAAGTCCATCATCAATGACCAAGGGACACAGTTATGCGATTAAAATTTGGATTCCCTCTTTCGGGATTATGGGGTGCCACAAAAAATATCAACACCATACTAACCCAAAAAAATGTCCAAGATGAGGTTTCAAATCGGGAGTGGAATTTTTTTTTGGAAAAAACCATGCAGCGAAATAGGAATGATTGGAGCAATCGGTTGGGTGATTCACTTTGGGATTATATGAAATCATACAATACACCCATCGGTATGTCCCTATTTTGGATTGTTTTTGTAAAATCATGTCATCTCCTAGTGGAGGTCGAGCATTGTGAATATTGGGTTGTAAATAAAGGAAGCATGGATTTGGCCCAAGATGGAATTAAAAGAAAGCTGCAAATTAAAGATATTAAGGAGTTTTTATTGTAATCATATGAGAACTCAAGGCTCTACACAGAATGATCAAAAGAATATCATGACATAATTATCCAATAAAGGGAGTTTCGTGTTGGAGATAAATTCCCACTCTATAGTTCACGACTAAATATGATGCCTGGTAAGTTTCATTCCAGATTCTTAGGTCCTTATATTGTATATAATGTTTTTCCTTATGGTGTAGTTTATATCACACAATAGTTCACTGGAAGAATATTTATAGTCAATGGGAAATGTTTGAGGCAATATATTGATGTAATTTCTACTGATGTAGTGGATTTCATCACACTGCATGACCCCATCATCAATTGTGAATATCATGATGTTCCTAACCCTTTCACTTTTATAATATTTTTCCTCTTTATAATTACGTATTTCATATGAACATATCATCTCATGGGTTCACATTGAAGACAATTCAATATTTTAAGTGTGGATAAGGGGAAACATTTTGGGGTATTTTTTTATGATTTTTATTTTTTATGTTTTTGTGTGTTTTCTATTATGTTTTCTATTAAATTTTCAAAAGAAACAAAAAAATATATCAAATAAAATTTTCATGTGGAACATATGTAAAATTAATGTTTTTAAAATTCATTAGTAGAATGATAAGCATGATTAATATTTCCTAATCAAGGGTTTATTTTTATAAAAATGGAATTCATCGATGATATGATTGGTTGTGTAATTATAAAACCTTTTAGATTTTGACACCATTATTTGTGATATTTTTTCATGGTAAATTGTGTCATTGATTTCTACACAAAACTTTCACTCAACCATGACTTGTGAAGTATTTCCTACTCAATTGACGGTATAGCCAAGTTAGGTAAAAAATTCATCTTATATCAATGGTTGGTCTATACATTTTTTTCTTCTTCTGATCAATTTCATTATTGTACAGAATTGACCTATGCATGTGTACCTATTATCCAACTATTGTACGGCATCAAAAAATAAAAAATATGGGTTTTGTCTTGGGTAGGTGAAAACCCACACTTCTTCAACCTTTGATCTTGTTATAACTATTAAAATTAGTGTGGTGAGGAAATCGAACATGGGTTGAGAAATGAGTGTGAGATTTGTTCCAAGTGAAACTTAAATAAAAATAATAAATGATGTGAGTGATGAAATGTAAAACATATGGGGATATCTAGGTCGGGATATTAGGGTTTGACTTTTGGGAATGCTTAAGTGAGTGGGTCATGAAATTTGATTTCAAAGGAATGTAGAACATGTTTGGTGAATTAAACCAAGTGAGAAGAATTATTTTACTTGACCTGAATATGCTGAATAAAGTGCGGAGATATGTGCTTGAAATGGTTGGCGCATAGACACATGGGTAATTAGTGGAATTGTGTACCCATTACTTGTTTCTCTATTATTACAGTCTTTAATCTCATTGGATTATGTTTTGATATAATTTATGATACAATGACTTAAAAATATATTGATATTGACCCTTGATGGGACTCTTGCTTTTCCTATATTTCCACTGTGGATTGAGGAATATGAACATAAATATACTATCACAATTTTTTGGAATACATGATATGAGGTTTTTCCCATGAGTGAATAAGGGTATGTGTGGGGGTGTGATCACTTCACGATTCACTACTTTATCTCACCCTTACATCACTGTTTTAAAGTTTTTTTATTTAAAATTACAAATATTATATCAAATTACACATACCATTTTATTCAATTATTTAATTTTTATCAATAATAAAAAGGTAAATTATTATTTTTTTGGTGATTTTGTTGTAGGAGGAGGTGATTTGGAGGGTTAGTGATGATCCATAAGGAAAATGGGCTAAACTGCATGGAATCCCAAGGACATATGTCCAATGCATTGCACATTTCCATAAATATGTGACTCTAAATGGGATGACATTTTTTGTGACACTCCAAATATTCATTGGATACAACTAATCTCAAGAAACCTAAGCTCAATACTTTCATCAAGGGGGCCATATGAACCAAACTATCAAGGGGATAGAATATACATGAAGTCAAATATTGGGTTCTGTATTTTGGCTATTTCTCACACTTTAATCCTCCATTGGACACATAATTTGACACAGAGATATTAAATATTCTTACCTACAACTTTTATCTTTTTTCAAAGTCAATATAGGACCATTTACCGACCCAAAACTAAGACACAAGTGGTATCTAGAAATCTGGGTTCCCAAAACCACTTCCCATTTTGCCTATAAATTGGCACCTTGGGAACCTCATTTGCAAGTTCAACCAAGGATTTAAGTGCTCCATATTTGGAGTTCTTGATTATTACTCTCATCACCTTAGAGGGTTTTTGACTCTCTATACTCGTAGGGAGTGCTCTTGAAGCAAGGATCCCTTCAGCTAATCCTTCCTCTCTTTCTCAGGTTGTAATGTTTGTGTTTTCATAAAAACTTCTTTGTTACTCTTTTATTTATTCTGGATTATTTTGTTTTGTTAAATTATCTTATTATTTATTCATCATATTTTGGATAGAATAAATATTATAAATGATATTGAGTTATACCCTTTCTAAACCTTTGTAATGCAAAATGTTTCTATGATGACTATAGCACCCATGGTAGAGTAGTTCTTTTTTGTAATCGATCTAACTATAATTTTATTCCTTAATTTATTTTGAATAAATGAGATAATATAATTCACTTAATTTGATATATTAATTGAGTTTTTAATTTAAATTAACCTAATAAAAAAACTTAACAATAAACACAAAACACTTGAGATCAATAATTTTGTGAATTTTGAGAGCGTGATCTTAATCGGTAATAAAAAACCACATAGGATCAATTTTTAAGTTAAATTATAATCCCTAAAATAAATAAGTCCTAATTTATATAATATATATGTGACTTAATTTACCACTTACCATAATCTATCTTTATAACATCAATCAATGCAGGGTGTTGTGATTGCATGTTCTGATGCTAGCCTAGGGTTTAATTCACTTCATTTTAGTGGTAAAGTTAATTCTCATAAGGTTTAAGGGTTAATAAATTAGGGGATCAAAATTAATTGTATATTAATTTAAATGATAATTATTAATAATTAAATGAATAGGTAGAGTTATATCTATTATTCATTCTAAAAAAATTTCTAAAAAAACATCTTCTCATTGTGTTTTATTAATCAAATTTCATTTCAAAAATAAAAACAAAAAAATACAATATTCTTCCAGAATATATATTATAGATTTATAAAATAAAACCCCCCATCCATTTAATTAGTTTTCTTATTCCCTTTTATTTTATATTCAAAATAACTTTAGTATGTTGTTAAATTTACTTCCTCCTTTGAGAGATGACCTTGATCAGCCACTCTACTATACCAAAGTACCCAAAAATCACACATCATTTGAGAGCACCCAAAAAAGTTCCCTTTAAATATAATTCATGTTCCTAAAACATCAAGTGATCATGGGACACAAATTATGTAAATCCCATATAGTCTTCTTATACTTTCTCGATTCTCTAGGTATAGACTAACCAAGTAGATGAATACATTTCATGCCATTCATCAAATAGGATGATCGCATCGCATGTCCATCACCTAGGTAGATAATAATATCACATATACCTTATGTAAGTATAACCTTAAATTTTATAGATTTATCTAAATCAGAGGCCCAATTTTCATAATTTTCATATGAGAAGAAAAATACCATCTTGGTTAATCTCCAAATGATGACATGATCAGCAACATATCCAAACACCCTTGAATAGCTAAGCTTCATATATTACATAAGAAAGGTATCAAAGTATGAAGCTTCTCATGTTATGTATACCTCCAGCCTTAGTTATATGGATTCAATATAAAACATACACCCTTAGAATACCAAAGATATAGTGTATAAAACTTTATGTGGTATACATATAAGGTCATCCAACACACAAAACATGTTTTATGAATCATGATCATATTTTTAATCTCTATAAAAAATACTACCCAAGTTAACCTTAACATTTCATTAAAACCTATAATAATACATGATAATCATCAGTTAAGGATAACTCAAAGTCATGCATTAAGTGGTTAATTATCATTTCACTTCATTAGTATATGCAGTCAACATGAATGAATTATAAGATAGAGACTACCTTTTATATAATATTATACATTTCATATTATTAAACTAATTTAATAATTATTAACAAAACCATACATAAGTATCTTTCTAATCATATAACATATGATAGGTCACTAGATTATCCATATATTTTTTTCACTTTTAGGGTTTTATTAAACTTATTAAATCTCTATGTAATTCTTACCACATCTTTATGTGACCATCTAATAAAATCTTGACACTAAACACCTTTAGTAAGTAACATTTATAAATAAATAAAGTTTCAATAATGGTGAGATTTAGGAATCATATTACTAATTTTCAAATTATTGGAAAATATCAAAACTCATTTACTTCACATCATCATATGTTATGATTTTAATAACTTTAGGTGTCTACACATAACTATTTATAATTTCGTCATCATTATCATATTTAAAACATATTCCATTAACTTTTTCCTTGAGATATTTTTTATGACTGATATAACATTTTATATTAATATTTACAAATACATCCTAAACTCTTTAGGATATAAATATACATTCTTTTTGTGTGTTTTTTATTATGATAATATTTTATTTGTCAACTTTGAATATCTCTATTTCCAAGAATAATCCCATTAATCTCTTAGTCTCTATATTCTCTTAAAAATGTCATGCTAATATACACAAAATATTTTATGTTAGGAAACAATATTTATTTTTTTAATGTTAATATATAAAAAATAATCTATTTTATCCTTATTGTGGTTAGTATTCTATGTGGAGTAGTTTTCTAAAAGAAGATTTTATTCTTTCAAATATTCCATAGTTGGGTAGTGGTAACTCTTTCCATTTTATTTTAACAAATTTCTCATATAAACTCTTTTATTCTAGATAAAACTCATTTTATATATTTATTCTTTTAAAAACATGTAGCATTGAATCATTCATAACAATTTGTATCAAAATAATAATCTCATTTATTGAAAACAATATTTTGTTTACAAAAACACTTCTTATCATATAAGAAGTAAATAAGATGACAATAACACTATTTATTTTGATCCATTTGAGCTTTAAATAATCGACCACGTCCAACTCCTTGAAGTAAAAACACCTTACTCCATCTGTTGAATAGAAACTTTTAAGATATAATATTTATTCATTCATCAATTTTGAATTCTTGTATATTTATAAAAAATTTGAAATATGTAGTTGGTGTCATATACCCTTAAAATTATAATAATTGAATAATATAACATTATTACCAAACATGGAATCTAAAAAATGTTTCTTGTATCTCTTCATGTATCCTGGATATTCCCTTCTCCAATGGATAAATTTTCCATAATGAAATCATCTCCCTTCCTTCCATTTATTCATTTTATATAGTGGTTTGGACTCTTCATGATCTCTATTCTTTCCTTTCCAGATAGAATATTTTCCCTTTCATTTTCTTATATTATTATGACATTTGATCCTGGACCTCCCATGTCCTTCTTAGATATTCTCAATGTACTGAGTAGATTACAGAAAATTTTATTGAACAAATTTATATTTTAATTTACAATGAACCATGGGAACCTTTCTAGTGGTGACTATAGATGAGTTTTATAGACAGATCGAGCCTGAGAGGTGATCCTAGACTCTCAAAGTCATTAAAATATCAAACCATATTGAGTTCATAAGTAGATACTAATTTACCTTCTTACATTTTGCATTAAAATATATCCTTTTACACCTCATACTTCTTATTCCTTGCATGTTCTTGATAAAGATTTTTTAGGATGTCTGTCATCTTATATGAATCTTTGTTTTAACATTTCATTTAAAACATGGGATACATGGTCACAATAATGAGAGTATATACATATAGTGAATCCTTTAGATACTTATCATAATCATTTATGTCCATTTTTCGAATGGCTACACTATTTTGTTTCTTGGGAAGGGTTTCTCCAATTCATAGCAATTTCCATATTGATTAACAACTATTCTTAAATTAGAGAACCAGTCAAAGAAATTAATCCCATTAAGTTTTTTTAGAAATTAATCCCATTAAGTTTTTTTATTAAATACAGATCTTAAAGTTAAGTTCAAATATAATTATGATTCTATTATATCTGAAATATAATATTTTATCATATGATTATAATATATGACATTAATTTAAGTAATTTTATTAAATGTACTCCTACTAAAAAGTGACCCATTTTAGATTTATATTTTACTAATTAGTGATAGAAAATATATATTTTACTAATATTTAGGTATCTTTATCATTTCCTCTATAAATTATCTAATTTAGGTAGGTCATCATTCCAATCATATCATATATTACTCTTGGATAGTTGAGCAAACCACTCCTTTCACAATTCATTAAATGAATAATATCAACTCTATTATTTTAGTAACCAAATCATATTAGGGATTCCCAGATAATTGTGGACAAAATAAAATTTCTAAAATGGGTACCTGATCCTATTATGGTCACCCATTACTTTATTTCCTTATACAAGATAACCCGGGGGAATTAAATTTATCATGACCTATCTCGTTGGATAATCGAGGTCTTTACAAGTGTTTTATTTGGAATGAATTGAACACTTGGTATATTTAAGTGGATTTAATATCACCATCTTATATCATTTAATATATTTTACATGTATGAATTCTTCTAGTAATTTATTTTTGTAATCATATTCCTTTCACTAAATCAACATGTTCAACCATATTGATGTGTAACTCTTTACATAACCCACAGTTTATATTACTAACGTGAATTAAAACCCAACTATATTCATACATATCCAAATGTATCTTATTATTAAGGTGTATAAAACTCTTCCATTTATATTATTAGAACTATATAAAATAAAAAATCCCTATAATATTAATCTTGGAGTGACAGATATACAACTCCCACTTTTATAGATAAGGAATAAGCCTTCGAGCCAGTGAGCAGTCCAACCCAACAATACTTTACTCAAGAGAAACTTAAATTCCATTATAATTGTAACACTTAATATGTATAAACTATTAAAAACCATTTAAATTCAAACTCATAACCCAATATAAGACAAATTCAAGGTAAAAGAAAACTAAATCAAGTATCATACCTACCATGTTTCTCTTTATATGCATGTATGGAAATATATATAAGGAATTTAATAATTTAAACTATATCATATATACACTCATAATATAACTATTATATTCATGAATAAAGTAGATAATTAGATAAATAAATAAATAATTTATATATTTAAACATGAGACAAACAAATAATGAAAAATTCATAAATAAAGAAAATTATAAAACACTTTATAATTTAGTAATGCACTATAGATGTTCCATAAATAAATATATATAAATACTTTACATTTATTCCTATTTATGATGCTTTCGTTGTAGAACGCATGTCCATATGTGGAGGAGGATGAAGATGCCCTAACTGTTGCCCCACATTCTCGCTTTCCAAAGGTGGGCGGTATCCGTCACTTATTCAGGGACATTTTCTCCTTGATCGAAACGGGGTGATGGGATGTCGGTTCTTCCTTATACAGATTCTTCCTCGAAACTCATCACCTAGTCTAGGTCTCCCTTATAGACTTAAGACGTTGTTTGTGAAACTCTTCCCAGTTTCATATCATCATGGACACCAGTTAATTACACTACTTCTGTCGGTACATTCCAAGGGGTCTGGTCAGGGTAGCAACCTTCAGTCGGGAGAGTAGTCACATTGGACATCACTGGCATGTCTAGACGCTGGGACACTAGTGTGTCTGGGTTTCTTCCCCTTGTTATAGGGATTCTCGAGGGAATGTAAGCCCGAGTAAGCCCATGTCAAATGAGGTTAATTATATGTCATAGGAAAGTATCTGAGGTTTTCCCCAGATTCCCATGTTTAACACAGGGTATGTCGCAGGTTTAAAGTCTATCGAAGATGGATCGGACTGATCAGAACACTGACTAGAGTGGATCAGATGGGTGTGACCCTTGGAGGAAACATAGATGCTAGGAGGTGAATTGGAATGATCTCACCGGGATGTGGCGGCCCTGGTAAGAATCAAGACGGATGATGAATGGTCAAATGAAATGGATGGAGAATGAGATGGAGTCTACTTGAGGACGATGGTGATATTGGGAGTGATCCTCGAAGAGACCTTCTATATATCACAGTGGCATTGAATCAAAGTCTACGTAGTTCATGAAGCAATGGGACACCTAAGAAGGCGACCCGTGTGAAGGGAACCCGGAAGAAGTGGAACCTCCAGGTTAGGGCATGAAATTAGAGTGTGTGTGAAGGACAGTGACTTGATTACATGTTGGGACTTATGCATGATTAGCAGTAGAGAGTTGGTCTGAAACCACTGGGGAAGACACGAAATGTGGGTCCCAATTTAGGGGACCACAACAGCTTACTGCTGGATGGGGTCACAACGGCTAACCGCTGGATGGGGTCACAATGGATTACCATTGTATGGGGTCACAATGGCTTACTGTTGGATGGGTCTGAACCTCATGGAGGCTTCCTACGTACCCTATCTAGGAGACAAGGATCAAAGCCCACGTAGTTCGGGATGGTGTATGCTGTTTAACATCGTGTAGGAAGAAGGTGGTCCGGCGTGAAGATGGTCAGGACCAATAGGGTGTTGGGCTTGAACCTTAGGGAGGATTCCTACGTACCTTGTCTTAGAAAAGATCAAATTCCATGTAGTTCAAGATGGGTTTAGGGGATTACACTCTAAGCTAATCAGAGAGGATGTCATGGTCGATGCTTACTCAAAGACCACGTGAGTCATGCTCGGTGTCAGAAACAAGAGGTAGCAAAGGCCTAACGATCACGTCACGGAAGGTGCATCTGTGGGAAGTGGAGTGGGGCTTACACATGGTTAGAAACCCAAAGAGGAAACAAGGTCATACGTGTGGTTAGCAGCCCAAGTGGTGACAAAGCCCAGTAGGAGAGGCTTTTGTAACTGAAGAAAGGAGGGGTCCGGTGTCCATCCCACCCCCCTCTGGTCCTTGGGACCAAAGAAGAAAGGAGGATCAGGGATGTTTCCTCCTGCAAGAAAGGTTAGGGGCTTACACTAAGGTGGTTTCTCTTTCCCCACAGATAGACGATGCTCTGATAAATAATATCTCATTCCATGTGAGGAATGATTTCACTCCCGTAGAGACCCGTGGGTGTGCAGAATGTCAAAGGTAGGGCACCCCACATGCAATGCATGGGGTGAGGTCACAGTTTAATGTCATGTGTTGTGGACGAAGGTGCTTGGCAGTTTAACGTCTTGCAGCTCAGACGAGGTGGGTTCGCTCCGCACCCCTAATACTTACATAACCTATACCCACCTGCCCTTGAGGGAAGGAAGGAATCAGAAATTCCATGTATTGGGGGGTGTTATGGAGTGATCCATTGGTGGGTCCACGTTAGCATGGATATGCGAAGAAGCAATAGCCGTTATCATGCCTATGCGAAGAAGCGAGAGGTGAAGCAATGCAATGGAAAGAGCCTCCCAAGGGACTTTGAAGTTACTTCATAAAATCCTAGAGGGTCGTATGATAGAAGGGTGTGTGTTGTAGACATTTTGGGAATAAGAGGTGCCCAAAGATGATGTCTGGAAGAGGGACATCGAACATGTGCGAAAAAGTACACACAAGGAGGGAGGCTCACGCGCAAATGGAATAGTTATGCGGAAAAGGCCGAGGTGGGTGATCTCAGAGTTTTTTGTGAAATTGGGGAGGGTTTCATGAAATTGGCGCAAAATAGGAACAGTTGCATGGAAGAGACCTGGTGTGCATGAAATTGGAGAGGTGTGCACACAAAGGGGAGCCGAGGTTTTTCACGTAAATTGAAGGTATTGCGCACAAGATTGGGTGAAAAAGTCTGAACAGTTTCATGCACTAATTGGTCAATGTTTTGTGCACAAGGGGAATGGATTGTGTGCAAGGGTCGTGGCTTAAAGGGATTTGGCGAGGGTTAAACCCAAGTGGTCCTGTGCGAAGCTGGACCCCGGGGAGACCTTTCGCAAAAAATCTTATACCTAAAATCCATCTTTTTCACGTGGGAGAAGGGAATTTAGTTCGGAGGAGATGGTTAGGTTTCTTCATCCATCAGAAGTTGAAGGGGTGTCCATCTATTTATAGGCACTCGGGGCTATCGGGTCCATGTGGAGGTCGACCCGCACAAAATATTGCGCGCCAGGGTCGGTGACGCACAAGATTCAATGCTTGGGGTTGGGGGCATGAAAGATTCAGTGCTCGTGGTCGGAAGTACACAAGATTCAGCGCTCATAGTCGAGGGCATGTAATTTTTCACACCTGGCATCGGTGGCGTGTAATTTTCCATGCCTATGCGGAATACTCCCTCGGATCCGGTGGTTTTCCACGTGAGCGATAAGCCTTTCACGCACGCCTTGAATTTTTCACGCATCCCTTCCGGTCTTCCCAAAATTGATTTCTAGGTTGAACTACATATTCACTTTATCCAAAAAATACCCACTTTAGGCCGGGAGTTTTTTTCAGTGTCTAAAAATTCCCCCCCCCCCCCCTCAAAATCAGATCGACGAGGGGACATAAAGGTCGGATTCTGAGGGAAATGTCGAGATGCGGATCCTCTTAAGGTAGGTGGGCACAAACAACTACCTCGGTGCATAAAACTGCTCATCGGAACGTAAACCATTTTTTGCACACGCGAAAACCCCACTCCATGGCTATAAAAACCCTCACAGGCCCCTCTGTCCATACAGATTTTTCTCATGCAATAAGTCCAAAGCTCTTGCGTGCGAAAAAAACCTTCCTTTCCTGGTGCAAAAAATATTTCTGTTGCACATAATTCTTCGATTTCGGCCATTGTTTTACGCGCAAGATTGGGGTTTTCATGCCACTACCTCTATTTTTCGTGCCGCCTCTTGATTTTTTACATCACTTCCTGATTTTTCGTGCCCTAGCAGTCTTTTCGCACTAACTCTTTTGGATCTTTCAAGAAGAAGATGGATGCTAATCAGACTGACACTGAGAGATTAGCTATGTTCGCCGCTTAAAGGGATAAGATGGTTTCCAACCCTGAGGTTTATAGCACCTGAAAGATTGTTTCCAGCAATCAAACTCTCTTCGACATGTTGACCCCGGTCCAGAAGAAGTATGCGATGTCTGACAACTTACCGATATGGGACTTTGGTATTTTGGAGGAGATACATGTACCAAGATTCCAAGTCGACACGCCGCTGTCATGGGTGACCCGTGAGGATGACCTCCCTTGGTATAATATCACTAATAATGGTCATACTTCTAGAGAAACTAGACATATGGATGTTTATGTCCTGAACCCCAGGACCAAGACCATTTTGGGAAGTGACCCGGTCGCGGAGGATTCTCCGGCCCATTACGCAAGTACTTTCCGACAGAGTGTTACTGATGAGACTAAGGGATGGCTTTAGGAATGGGACCTAAGTTCTAGAGGAAAATTTACAAGTTAGTGGGCCTAGTGTATTGGGTATGCCAAACATGTGACCAGTTTGGGGCCGAGCTGCGGCATATTGGGTTGTTCAAGGCCGTGTGGACATCGCAGTTCCACTTCTACCGCCAGTATGAACTCAGGTCGGAGCTGTATACCTGGAGGTCCCCTGATACCAACACAGTACATCTCCACCATGGGGAGGTTGGTATCATCCTTTGGGAAATTCATTGTATCGGGGGCATCCCTTTGGTTGGGCATCAATATGAAGAATTCCTCCCGATGGGGAATATCTGGTGAGATGGATCACGGACACCCATCTTGACATGGCATCTGCTGAAACTGGACAAGCAGAGGCTGGCCGTCAAGGAATTTCTGAAGGAAATATCATACTCGAAGTGGTTCAATCTGTTTCTGCAGAAAGACCCGGAAGTCAAGATGCAAGGGTGAGGAAGACGTTGTCTGACCACGACATATAGGAGCAAAAGCAACTCGTACTAGAGGATCTTAGAGGTGGGGGAATATCAAACTTGGGGATTCAGTGTGAATGAAAGTCAGGATCTGAATTTATGGTATGCCATATTTGTTTCCACCTTCCTGAGTAAGTGGCTCCTGCCAGTGAGGGATATGAGGATGGGAGTTTTTCTAGCGACATTAGTGATAGCTGGAATTATGTCTGCTAATAAGAAGTTCAATCTGGGAATCCCTGTGCTATCCCGCTTGTACACCATTCTGGGGAACATTTTGAGAGGGGGGTCACAGAGGAGAATCTGTGGACCTTTCTAGATCCTTCATGGATGGATTTCGGCTCATTGCGGCGGGTATACCTTTCCAAATTCTATTTGTCCCCGGGTAACGATCTGCGTCCCTTCTTGTTGAATATTTCTAGGGTCATGTTGTTGATTCTCTATGAAGAGGAGGTAAGGATCAGGATTAGAAATCATGCCAATTTTACCTTTATTCCATTCCCTAACCCAACTGGTAAAATGATAGAAAACGTGAAAGGCTCTCTAGAGCCAAGGGAATACTTCCAGAGCATCAGAGGTGGGGTGCTTGTGGCCCGGGTTGACAGGAAGATCCTTTGCGAGCCCTACGTGCCATCAAGATTTTCCATGTAGTTTGGGTGCCTCCGGAGGATGCCAAAGAAAGTGTATACAGAGGTCCGGGAGGAGATGAACCCCTGTGTTCTTTTCCAAATGTGGTTGATGTTTACATCTTTCGTCTCTAGCAAAGTTACTATTCCCCCCCCCCCACCAGAGTGGATTTGGACTTTCAATAAAATACTCCGAACATTAGGATATGGTATACCCTGAAGGGCTTCTGCGAAAGTGAGTCTGATAGCTCAAATTGTCCAGTGTAGAACCTGGGCAGTGGGAGAGTAGACAAGGAGTCCTTGGGGAGGAAAGGTCTGGGGCAATTCAGGCAACCGGGCCAGGGCATGTTGGGGCTACAACAACGGGAACTTCACATGGTGTGGTTGTGCCTTCAATGTCTAGAGGAAGAGGGGATCATGAATAGCTTCCTGGAGAAATCAGGGAGCTTATTGGGAAGAAGATAAGGTACCTACTTCAACCTTCTGATGATGCAATCTTCCCTGGACTGTGGTCGGCCTAGTTGACCCTATGGCAGTTGATGGGAACTGAAGTTCTCTGGAAAAATGTATTACGAGATGCAATCCAGCTACCATAGGTCGGACTCATTCGGATTGAGGAAAGTGTGAACTTCCATCGTCGGCACGCATAATTTATGTCCATGGACACGTATTCACGCCAGCGGGGTTGGCGTGAGGAACCACCTCTCCTGGTGAAGGTAATGCTCATCCAGTAGAATGATCCAGAAAAGATGTCGTCTGAGGATGACGATAGTGATGAGGAGCCAGAGGGAAGTGAATTAGAAGAGGAGGTGAGAGAAGGAAAGGGTTAAGGGGAAGTATAAGAAATGGGTAAAGGTGCTGAGGAGTTTGAAGGTGGAGGGTCTCAAGGGACGGCCCACCAAGGGAGTCTTCGGGAGAGTGGCGAGATTTTTGGATCTGATGCCGACATAACCAGGATACTTGAGGTATGCCTCAGCCCTTATCCATCCTTCCCCCTCTTTTTTCCATAATACCCAATCATATTTCTTTATCCTATTCAGGTGCATATTGGCGCCGACCAAGAATATCCATCTGAAGAGGGGGAGGAGGTTCCAGTGGAAGAAGGTGGGGAGTCGATCCCAATCATTGATCTAAAGAGCGCTGAGGGATCCCCTAAAATTATAGATCCTGAAGAAACTGGAACATCGGAGGCTGATGCTTTGGGTTCTTGTAAGTTCATCACTTATACATTAGTATTTATCATCTGGGAGCTTAGCTGATAAGGGTGTTCATTTTTCATGCAGTAATCATAGACCTGAAGGCTCATCAGGTCGCCGAATCCCGGCCATCCACGGATGTCTTGGCAGCTAGCACATCGACCCGCTCTAGACCCACTCCTCAAGCCGAGCTGGCCCGAGCACTTGATGAGAAAGAATTCGTGGTACTAGAAATTTCAATGTTGGAGAAAGGTTTGAAATTGGTAGAGGTGAAGCTACTAGAGATGAGGCAAGAGATGAAGGCCTCCCACATGTCGAGGAGCCTAATCTCTCAAGAGTACTAGAAGAACACCCTGCAGCTGATCTCTTGGCTGCTTTTCCCAACTACTGACCTTCATACCCCGAGGAGATGGATGAATCGGATTCCGAACCAATTGATGAAAGCCAGATAATGCGGCGTAAGGGGTGGAATTTCATCTAACTCTTCCTCATTTATCCATAGGTAGAATGGATGAAGAGGATGGGATCACTCAGCACCTGTTTGTGCTACCTCTGCACTAGGGGGTTGATTCCCACCACCTTCACCTAACAATCCGTGACTACATGGATGAAAAGATATGGGAGGAAATCCAATGCTCCAACATTGCCCGATGCTAGACAGAGTTGAGGAATACCCAGGCATTTCTGAAGATGAAATTGGAGGTCCGACACCTTGAGGGGAAAATGAAAGAAAGGGAGGTATTTATCACAAATTGTTTTGAGATCGTTGAGCAATTGAGGGCCGAGATGGCAGATTCCTAAGAGCAGAGAGTGGAAGCAAGTCACCAAATGACTGAACTTCAAGCTGAGCAGGCGCGGGCATAGTCTAGGGCCAATGATCTGCAATCTTCAACCGCTGATGAAGAGAGGGTTCTGAGGGGACGGACAGTGATGTTATAGGCTATGAACCAGAAGTTGGTGAAATTGGAGCGATCCATCCAAAACGCTGATCCTTAAGATTCCTATCTTGGTTAAACTCATAAACGTGTTTCTCTTTACTACCGCTTGTTCTGAACTACCTGTATGAATAGATTATTTACTTATCCATTTGGTTTAATGCATTCCAACCACAATCCTGAAATAAAAATCAATCCATTCCTAAGATCATGTGGGTCTTTCCCAATGTGAGAAACAAGGGATGCTCACATTATTACTTCGTTGGAATGTAGGAGTTCCCATCAAGCTTCGGGCATCCGATTTTTGACCAACCAACTCAGATTTTCGGGAAGAAATGGAAGAGGTCTGACTAGAGGGTGCGAACCTCAGAGCAATCGACGCACTGTCATTTCCATGTGCTCTAGCACATGTGCAGGGTAACTCCAGGGGTGTTTGACTTAATCAAAACATAGGGAAATGGAAATTTTTTATCATGAAACCCAAGATTCGGAACATTTTGAGGGTGGTGTGATGATAAAGGATGACTGTTGACCGTGTTCGAAACACAGTATCCTTATTGTGTTAGCCTGGAATGGGAATAACAAATGAGGGTTGACCATTGACCATGTTCAAAACATGGGGCCTGACTTGAAATTTCATCCATTAGTCTTTCATAACATTAGCCCAGGATAGTAGGCGAGCCATAGGTCGAGCATCCAAACTGTTAGGGGGTTCTTTCAGATGTTAAAGAGGACAAGGGTCTGAATAGAGGGCACGTAAAGCATGGAAGGTGGAGTGATGGGTTGTTATAATGGGGTCCACCACTCTTGAAATCACACCACCATGATGAAGGAACATTATGTGGGCATATTCTTCTGATCATGGATCAAACATACTTTCTAGAAGGCCCTCTTTGGAAAAGGGATATGGTGCATCCCATGATTAACATGGGGCATCCGGAACTTGTTCAGGGTAGAATCATAGTTTAATGTCATGCGTTGAGTAGTTTAACATCATACAATAGGACAAAGAATGAAAGGGAAGATCCTAGAAAGGGAGTATGTGGTGTGGTAACTATAAACCCGACATGAATGAGGGCATAAGGAGTTGGCACCACACCACGTATCCCTGAAGAAAGTTATTTAGGTCAAGGGACCAAAAGTGAAAGTTAGGATGGGCCTAAAGCAAAGTGTTTAGGCGTTCCTACGTACCACATTAGGATTAGAATCAAGCCGCACGTAGTTCTGTGGGCACAGTTTAATGTCATGCGGGACGAAGGAAGGCATGAGCAACATGGCTACGCCAGTACACATCCCACCAAAACCACTAAGACCATGTGAGTCATGCTAGATGTGGTAAACAAGAAGTAGTGATGGGACTTTCCTGACACAGGAAGGAACATGTTAGGGGTGGTGGTACACTAGGTGAAAGACATCCTAATGATACTGACCCGCCTATATAACGCACCTAGATGCGCGGAGGGGGAAAGTCGAGTATGTTGGAATTACACTTGAACATAAGAAAGTGGAAATATGTGAATCATGATTCTTGAGATCTGGATCGCAATGATGGTGACATGATGATAGGGGATAACTGTTGACCATGTTCAAAACATAGTATATGTTTCATGTTAGCTTAAAATGGGGACAGACAAATGAGGGTCGGCTGCTGACCATGTTCAAAACATGGGACCTGTTGCAAATTTCGTCTGAGGTCCTCAGGGACGTTGGCCCAAGTCGGTAGGTAAGCCAATGTGTCATGAGACTAGGCTGTAAAGTGGGTCCCTTCAAATGTGTAAAAAGGATGAGGATCCAAATAATGGGATCACGGAGATTGGACATAGAATGAGGGAATGTCCCTGTAAAAATTTCACACTTCAAGCACTACCACAATTCATCTGAGTACAATAATAAGACGTATCATATATAGAGGTATTTGAGTCCCCCTCCAAGGAAATGGATCCTGAGATCACACGCTTCTAGCTTAATGGTCGTAGGATAAGCCATTAAAGGGTCTTGATTTAATGAACTGGGCGCAGGGTGGCGAAGTATCCGAACCCAATGTGTATTTACCATAGGGTGATCTTGGTTTAGGGTCATAGAACTCGCACCAGGTTGGGAAAAGACATAGGTGGAACATGGCGTGACAGTTACAAAACTCGATGTGAATGAGAACCCATGAGGTACTCACCACACCACATGTTCCCAAAAGGGTTCGGGCCTAGGGGCTGAAAGAGAGAGTACAGGATTTTAGATTCATGGGGCTGGACCTGGAGACAATATGATTTGGAATTCCTATGTATCCCATGAGGATGGGAATCAAGCCATACATAGTTCTGGAAGATGTCGTGTAGTTTAACGTCTTGTGGAAAGGATGCGAAGTGATCTTAGTTTATGGTCATAGAGCTCAGACTAGAGATGGTAGGGAATGCAGGAGACACATGGTGAGGTAATTATGAAACCCTACATGAATGAGGACCTGGAGTCCAGATCACCATGTGTTCCTTGGGGAGGTTTTAGGTCGAGGGACTGGAAATGAAAGTTAGTATAGGCCCGAGACAAAGTGCATGGGTGTTCCTACATATACCATGAGGATGATAATCAAGACACACATAGTTCTGGGGATGGAACGGTAAGATACCAGTGCCAGAGATAATAAGGTTGTGCGGTTCTGTCCCTTGCACCAAAATAAGTGGCATTTGATAGATCATGTTTGTCCTTTAGGATGAATGATTATTCTTTTTTTGTGAAGCGATGGACTTAGGATAGAAAGTCCGGACATCGCCACAAGAATCAAGTTGTATGAAGGCGTTGAAAAATGGTATGGTGTGTGACCGATACCAAACATGATATCCCCTTGAGTGATTATATCATGGTGTAGTTCCATTTTTCATCGTGTGGCCAAGACGATAATGTCACAGTTTAGGGTCACATGATGTGACCAGCCATGCATTTTAACGTTGTGCGGTATATACGTAACAGTTTAAAGTCATGTGGGACTAGGAATCATAGTTTAAATTAATATGGCTTAGACATATACAGGAGAGATGAGGTTCTAGAGGGAATGTTCATGGTGTTATAAAGCATAACCGGTGTGAATTAGGATGAGTTCCACATCATATTGTGCGCGATTCTGAGGAGGAAACTTCGGGCCCAGGGGCCAGAAAAGGTTATAGGATATGGGACACGAGAGGCTATCCCCCAATTGAGCTGGACCGGAAGACGAGATGTTCGGGTGTTCCTATGTATCCCATGGGAATGGGAATCAAGTCGTACATAGTTCTAAAAAAGATCTTAGTTTAAGGTCTTAGATCTCGGACCAGAGAGGCAGAATCCTTCCAAGTAGGCGTAGACCTCAATACAATTCCTAATCCCATATGATTCAAACTCGATGTGGGAAACAAGGGAAAAATAGGTCGTTGCAGTACCTAGAATTCACACCAAAGGGAAGTCAGTGCGGAGCCCCAAATGATGCCTTACCATAGCTTTCTCCCCCTAACGTGCGAATGTGCACTGAGGGATAGTGCCAGGAGTGTCAAAATTATATTTGGACATGATGGGGTGGAAATGATGTAAATTTTTTAACTGAAATTTAAGGCTTGAAGGGGTTGGTGTGATGATGGAGGATAACTTTTTACCATGTTTGAAACACAGTATCTATATCGTGTGACCGGAAATGGGAACAACAAATGAGTGTCAACTACTGACCATATTCGCAATGCAGGACTTATATCGATTTGTTGTCTGAAATCCTCAAGGACGATGGCCTATAATGGTATGATAGCCCTTAGGCCTAGAATCTATTCCATTTGGGGTCCCTTCAAATGTGAAAGATAATGGAAACCCAAATAAAGGGGAACACAAAGCCTGAAAAATGGGTGAAAGCATGTCCAGATAGAATCTGACACTCTAGGTTCTAGACCAGAGTACTCATGGGCCAATTTGTGGATCACCAGAGAGGGCAGAGGGACTTGACTTAAGGGTATCCTACTCAAAGATATGAGAGTAGTGAAAGGGGGTGAAGGCCACTCATCAGAGAGATAGGTATGTGGCATGTTTGTTATAACCCGACGTGAATGGGGACATAATCTCATACCACACCGTATACTCTTCTTCTGGAAGAACGCAGGACAAGGGTCCAAAATTATAGGGAGGTTTCTAAGATATGGGGCTGGACCCAAAGACGAAATGTCTAGGCATTCCTACGTATCCCATGAGGATAGGAATCAATCCATATGTAGTTCTGTGTGGTGTCGTGCAGTTTAACGTCATGTGGTAAGGATGAGGATAGAGGTAAGGTATCTCAACAAGGGATGTGTATGGCACGGAGAGTAACCCAATGTGAATGAGGACATAATCCCACACCGCATTGTACAACCATAAGTGAGAACTTGGGAAAGGGGCCTGAAAAGTCCAAGGGGTCTGAGGTTGGGCCACAGACAGAATTTCACAGCCAGCTTGCAGTTTAACGTCTTATAGTGAGGATGAAGGTGATCTTAGTTTAGGGTCATAGAGATCGGATCATATATGTTTAGTTTAATGTCATATATTTGGGACAGAGAGGGATAATCATCTCGCCTGTGGAAGACCACAAAGCAGAAATGATGATAGAGGACAATTGTTGACCAGATTTGCAACACAGTATCCACCCTTGTGTGACTAGAATTCAGGGAAAACAATTGATCATCGTCCTTTGACCATACTCTCAACACGGTACTTGTATAAATTTTTTGTCTAAAACCCTTGAGGGTGTTGGCCCGAAATGATAGGAGATCCCTTAGGCTAAGTATCCTTATCGTTCGAGGGGCCCTTCAGATGTGAAAGATAATGTGAACCAAAATTATGGGGCGTGTGGAGCATAAATGTGCCCATACAATTTCAAATAAAGTTAGATAGTAGAAGAGATAAATATCTTCAGGGGAGAGGGATACATGGTACGGTCATGATGAACTTGACATGAATGAGGGGAAAATCCCGCACCACACCATGTGTTTCGTCCTAATGGGAGGTCCCAAAGTTTAGGGCTAGGCCTATGGATGAAATTTCTAGGCGGTCCTACGTATCCCATGAGGATGGGAATCAAGCCACATGTAGTTCTGAAAGGGACATGCATTTTAGCATCATGCGGTAAGGACGTGGGAGGATTAGAAGAAAAAAGGAGGGCACATGGTGCAATCATCGTAACCCTGACATGGGTGGGGCCAAATAAGCCTACGCGACACCATGTGAGATCCTCCATAAGAACTATGCCTAGGAGGGGATATTCAAAGAGGAAACTGTGGCTAGACTCAAGACAAGGCATCTGAGAATTTCTACGTATCCCATGATGATGGGAATAAATCCATACATAGTTCTAGAGATACAGTTTAACGTCTTGTAGGAAGATGAACAATTTAAGGTTATTTAGGATCTTATAGTTTAAGGTCATGTAGGACTATAATGTAGTTTAGGGTCATGTGGGACCATAATGTAGTTTAAGATTATGCGGGACCATCAGGCAGTTTGGGGTCATGTAGGACCGTACAGTTTAAGGTCGTACAGGACCATGTTGGCTGAGGAAAATTATTTCTTGAGGAACTTGGCATTGGTTGGAGGAGTTATACGCTCACCATTCATGGTAACTAGTGAGTATGCACCATTGGAGTAAACCTTGTGCACAATGTAAGGTCGTTCCCATTTGGGTTTTAACTTGGGTGGTTTCCTGCCAGGTATCATTGGAGCCATCAGGGCCAATACCAAGTCTCCTTACAAGAAGGAGCGGAGGTGATCTTTCTTGTTGAAATCTTTGGATATCTTATTCTGATGCCTTTCTAGATTATGTAGGGAACAAAACCCATTCTCATTGAGCACTTCCAACTCAGCCACATGGATTTCAACTACTTTATCTGGCTCTTGCTGATCATAGAAATTTGTGCACAATGTGGGCAATTGAATCTCGATGGGCAGGACGGCCTCCATCCTATACACCAGGGAATATGGGGTCACCTGGGTGGAGTTATGAGTCTTCGTCTAGTATTCCCAGAGGGCGCTGGGGAGCCTATCCGGCCAACTCTTCTAATTCTGACCAACCATTTTCTCCAGAATGTTAGAGATGGTCTTGTTGAACACCTCGATCTGTCCATTTGCTTGTGCATGATAGTGAGAGGTCTGGTTAAAATGGATTTTGTACTTAGCATTCAATTTCTTCAGCTAAACTTCTCGGAAGTTCGTACTGTTATCGGTGAGGATGACATGAGGGACTTTAAATCAATAGATGATGTTGGAGCTTGCAAAGTCAATGATGGAATGGGCCTTGACCTCTTTAAGTGGAACTACCTCTGCCCACTTGGAGAAGAAATTTGTGGTAGTCAGGATGAATCTGCACTGGCGAGCTGTCGCCGGTGGATATGGTCCCACGACATCAAGTCCCCACACCGCAAATGGCCAAGATTACTTGGTGGAGTGGAGAGGCTCTGGCGGCAGATTCATTAAGATAGCGTGGCTCTAGCACACATGGCACCTTTTGGCGAACTCGATGTAGTCGTGGATCATAGAGGTCTAAAAGTACCCCAGTCTCTAGATTTGGTGAGATAGTTTTGCCTCGGTCTGATGAGCCTCATAGGAATGGGCATGAACCTCCCACATGAATTGGGAAATCTTGATTCCTTTAATGCAATGAAGTAGAACCCCATAAAACCTGCACTTGTAGAGGATTTTCTCATGACTAGGACCATCCTAGAGGGTAAACTATAATGCATAGCATCAGATTCACATGCGCTCATCGCAATATGCTGAGGGTTTAACATTCTGGAGATACTCAACAAAGGGGGCTCTCCATTTGGGGGTCACTTAAATCACTGCATCCAGGGGTCCTGACGTGGAGGCTTCGGTGGTAAGGTGGCTCACCTGCAGACCATCGTCATCATCTAGAGCAATGACTCTCTCATGTGCCACGTGGATAATTAGATCATCCTGCTCGGGCTCTGTGAGTGATATAGCCAGGCTGACCAGGGAGTTAGCTCGACCATTTTGAGATTGGGGGACATGAGTATCTTCTAGTTGATATGGGAACTTGGCCATTAGCTGGATAGTTTGTTCTAATAATGTTTTGAGCTATGGTTTTCTGATGATGTAGTCACCGTTGATCTGCTTGAAGACTAGTTCAGAGTCCCTTTTCACAAGAAAATGGGGCACATCAATCGCTAGTGTCAGCTTGAGTCCAGTGATGAGAGCTTGATACTCTACCTCATTATTGGTTCAACCTTCTAAAAACAGGAATAAATAAGGTAGAACGGCTTATGCTAGGGTAATGAAGACAATACCCAGGCCTACTCTGTTGAGTCTGGGATCATTGATCCTTCTATCGGTGGGGCTCCATGAAGCACCATCGAAGTGAATCTTCCATCACAGTGTGGATTGTTCTACCGAGAGGATCACCTCATCAGGGAAATTGAGATCAAAGGACTGATCAGCAGGAGCCGGATGGGCAGAAAGGAAGTCTTCCAACTCTTGCCCCTTAATATCCTTTTGAGGGACAAACCTGATGTCAAACTACTGGTGAATCACTTCCCACTGATCTAGATGGCCTGTCAACATGGGGGTTCAGGATGTACTTCAAGGGATCTACTAGGGACACCAGTTGTACCTCATGGTGCTACAAGTAATATTGAAATTTTTGTACAACGAATACCAACTCAAGGTATCTCTTTTCTATGGGGGAGTATCTGGTCTCTGTATCAAGGAGCATGTGTCTGAGGTAGTAAAGGTTCTTCTTTGTCCCCTCATTATTCTTATGGGAGATAAGGGCACTGATATATCGTTCTAAGACAGTCACATAAAGGACCAGTGGCTTTCTAGAGACAGGTGGCATTAATACTGGAGGTTGGATCAAATACAACTTGATCACTTCAAAAGAAGTCTCACACTCTTCGTCACACTCATAGGGTATTCCTTTCTTCAGGAGCCTAGAAAATGGATTACACTTGTTGTCCAAATTTGAGATGAATCGGTGTTTGTAGGCTAAGTGGCCTTGGAAACCTCGAAGCTCCTGAATGTTGCTCGGAGGAGACATCTGTCTAATGGCATTGATCTTCTCTGGGTTGATCTCAATAACCCTGTATCTGACAATGAAGCCAAGAAACTTTCCAGAGGTGACCCTAAAGGCACACTTCAATGGGTTCATCTTCAGGTGATGGGAACGGAGGAAGTCGAACACTTTCTCAAGGTATTTGAGATGGTCTTGATGCTGGCGAGATTTGACCACCCGGTCGTCCACATATCATTCCACCAATGTTCTAAGGATCATCTTAAATATACAATGCATAGCCCGTAGATAGGTGGCATCGTCATTTTTAAACCAAATGGCATGACTCGGTAACAAAAATTACCTTGTGGATTCCTGAAGGCTTTAGACTCCTCATTCTCGGGGGCCATTTGGATTTGGTTATACCTATATTACCCATCTAGGAAAGATAGGGCTTAGAACCCTACTGTGGATTCAATTAAGAGTTCTATCATAGGAAGGATAAAATCGTCCTTCGAACAGTGACAGTGGAGATCCCATAAGTCGATGAAGACTCTGATCTGTTCGTTCTTCTTCCGTATTGGCACAATGTTGGCTATCCATTTGGGGTACTGTACCTCCTTGATGAAATTGGCTTTGATGATCTTATCAACTTCCACCTCTACCATGGCACCGTGAGAAGGGTACATCTTTCTAGGAGGCTGCTTGAACTTGCGATGATTTGCTAGGAGACTGAGGTGGTGGACAGATACCGGAGGATATAGTCTTTGAATCTCATCATAAATCTAGGAGAATACATCACGGTGTTGTTTCAGGAAGTCTATGTACTGTTGTTTCTCCTCGAGGGGCATGGCAGCACTGATCAACGTGGGTCTCGGGTCTGCCTCGCTGCCGAGGTTCACCTATACCAAATCGTCGATTGTGGTAGATATTCCCACCTAAAAGGCGGGGGGAGCATCCTCTAAACCATCTTCTTCACTCAAGGAGGGGTAATCCTCGGCAGGAGGAGTCCTTTCTGAGTCAGAAGATCCCAATGGGAGGCTGGTACCCACCTAAGTGGTAGTGGACACTACATTGGTGGACTTCGGTGCTGCCACAACCATAGCGATGAAGGTTATCAATCTGATCCCATCTAGCCTTTGGCCCAAGGGTCCAACCTTGATGATATCGAAGCAATAATGGGGTGTCAGCTTGAGCTATTTAATTCCGGTCCGATGAAACAAGCAAGTATGATGTATTGTCATTGCCATGGGGTGGACATCCCGATAACTTATGGGAGTAGGAGGCTCTGGGATCACCTGTTCCTAATTTGTATAGGAGTACGATGTGATCTTCCGACATCTCTTAGACCTGGGAATGTGTTCCCCCTTCTTTCCAGAAACAATGAAACATTTTCCCATGTCCAGGGTCATGTCCTCCAATCGGTGGATTGGAAATATATAGGCGTCATCTAGATATGTCCACAGGTCGGTCATAGTCGTGTCATTCTCAACCTCATTAGCTTTAATCTTCTTGTCTTCACTCTTGTAGTAGTCATAATCCAATTAGCAGGCTTCACAAGAGGCAAAGGGAATTGAGTCGTCTTGAAAAACACCCACTCAAACATTAAGGGAGTACTTGAGGAAATGGTGATATCATGAGGGAATTTCCTCATGCTGGTGGAGCCATAGCCTCTCCATCAGTGCATTGTAGGCGGTGTCCTATGAGACAACCATAAATTCGAAGCTGGCAAGTAGGCCACTGAACTGGGTCTTCAAGTGAATCTTTCCGACTATTTTTTGTTCCATACTATCAGAACCTTGTATTTTTAGGTCATAGGGACTCAGATCATCTTTAGACAATCTAAGTTTTCGCAGTGTCTGATTCAGGATTAGGTTAATCCCAGAGCCTTTGTCGACAAGACAGTGACAAACCTCCATGCTGTTGAACTAGTCGGTGATGTACAGTGGGAGAATGTGACCCTGTATGGGAGAGACTTCATATTCTCCAGAGAATGAGATAATGGACTGGAATTCATAATTATCAACTGCCTCAGCATGAAAGGCTTCTACGGCTTCTACCTCCATCTCAAACTGGAGGGGGCTTCTTAAAGCCTCGGTGAGGGCCTCACGCATATCTGATGATAGGTGTAGAGACTAAAGGATGGAGAGCCTTGATGGAATGTGGGAAAGGTTCTTGATAACATCATACTTCCATTCCAGGCATGAACTTATGCTTACAGGAGGTCTCTCTATGACAGTAGGTATGGTGGGCCCTTCCGGCTGGACCGGTGGCTGACTGGTGTTGGGAATATCCTACTGCTCACTAGTCGAAGTCTACAGAGTGACTACCAGATGAGGTCTAGACGACTGAGACTGTCTTGTGGCAAAGTGTGGCTGGTCACGACATGGTTGAGGTGGCTCTGCCTGATCTAACAACATGAACAACAGTAAAGGTGGGCCTGAAGCCACAAGATGAGAAGGTTGTGCATGTTGAGCTCTGCGCTGAGCCTGCTGCCTAGTTTTGGTCATTTGCATAGCCTAGCTGGAATTACTAACCGAGGAACTTCTACGGACCATATATCCATGGCTCCATCGATACTGACGACGGCTGGGGATGTTGGGAGGATCCTCCTGGCGCTCCTCATCATCATGAATCATGTAGGGATTTACCATCTCGACGGTGTTAACTGAGGCGTACTTTTGACCGTCAATCGAAGAGTCCTCCACTACTAGACGGGTTCTATAAGTAACTTCCATCTCCAGGGGCCTGAATTCTCCAAGAGTATGGGATGATGATGGCATTGGCAGGGGGTTTTTCATTCCCTTATGTCGCTAGTGTTTTCTCTTTGGGGAAGAGGCCAGATGAGACGATGATGCAGAAGTAGTTTCTTTGGCTTCTGAAGGATCTGGCTGATTCAGGCATGCATGGATGACACCATGGGCAAGAGAAACTATTTTAAAAGCCATCCATTCGTCATACTTCTGGGACCTGTGACTGGAAACCTGATGCCACTCACCCTCACTGTCGCAGCTACTGTCTGGCCTCACGAAGACGCATGCCACCTATGTTGGAGATGGTAATAAACGGACTATGTTTTTATCTACCTAGACTTGAAGCCAGTATTTGAACACATATAACTTCTTGAGATTGTTCCTCAGAATCCGGTGATAAGGGCAGTAATTAGGTCAATCAGTGAGGTTTTCCTCTTCTGGCCTTCTGCACTCAGGAAAACATAGACTCTTCTGATCCAAGTAACTGTGGATTTAACTGGGGACCTGTGCCTCGTTGAACGAGTAGGTTCAGTTTCTTCTATCTAGAAAGGGGGCCCTTAGAGCTTAACCCTAAAGAGGAGCTGGGGGTGCCTGTTGATGAGGCAGAACTTGGTTATCTCGCCTGGGCAGTGGCAGAACATTAAGCGGGGGCACCTGCCGATTCTGCGGTGGGTGTTGTTGGGCCGGTGACTGGGCCTGAGGTGTATGGCCTCTGCAAGGCTGTGGAGGCAGCTCCACTGAAAACAACTCTAGTCACCTGGGGGCCACTATTTGGGCCACTACGGTGGGCTCGGCCCTAGAAGACCTTCTCAAAGGGATCGCAAGAGGCAACGGATGTGCCTGGTTAGCCTGTTGTAAGGCTTCCTCTAGGCATTGGGCCTTATCAGAGAAGTCTTGGAATCCCCTAGGATAGTTCTAGGTGATCAGAGAGGGGAAAAGTTTCATCTTGACATTCCCTACACACATCGTCAACAATTTCTCCGAATTCGGTGGCATGTCAAGAGAGTATGTAAGTCCTTTCCACTGGGCGACAAAGTCAGCAACACGCTCATCAGGCCTCTGCTTTCACTTGAAGAGGTTTGTGATACTCATCTTCCGCATGGTGGAACTGAACTGGTATAGAAATTTCCTAGGGAGTTCTTCCCAGCCGGCTACTGATCCGATGGGGAGTTGGTTGTACCATAAAAACATAGGCCCTTCCAATTTCTGTACAAAACATCGAAGCTTGGTGGCCTCCTACTGTGCTCGAGTTCCAAACATGGGGCCACACCTTGATATAAAGTGGGCCAGGTGTTGTGGCGGGTCCCCGGTCCCATTGAAGGGGGAAAAGGTGGGATTTCTAAAACCTAGGGGTGCTATCATATCATCCACCCATGCTGGATAAGGCTTTCCATTGGGCGGGAGCACCACCAGTCACGTCTCTAATGCCTTGAGACGGGAAATGAGTGCTACTATTGGATCATCTGGGTGGGTGTTCCAGTCTTTATAGGGATCCCTAACCACCAATGAATTGGCGGGTTCTTCAACATGATAAGGCAGCCCAACGGCTCGTGGAGCGGATAATGGGTTGATCTGTGGGGTAGTTGGGGGAATCTGAGCTGGGTCCCGAGGATTTTCATGTCGTTCAGGAGGATTGGGTGAGCCATACCGCGCCCTCTTGCTATAGGTTTTAGCCTCAACCCTGTCTGCGTGGGAAATATGGTCAGGGTCAACTGGAGGCAATTCACCGAGGGGAATTTGTGCCTACCCCTGCTTCCCCAGGCTAGGATCATCGTAGTCTAGCCATCTCTCTGCAGCGCATTCATCAATAAGTTCATCGACCACCTTCTTCTGTTCAGAAAGTTGCTGACGCAATGTGGCTTTCTTGGGGTCATCCTCCGCCTTATGCACTAAGCCAGATAGGTCAGAGGGTTTGATAGCTCCAAGTAGTTCCTTTCCCTTGTTGGAATTATGGATGAGGACTAGTGCCTCAGTGGGCACAGGAAGACCCAGTATATTCCTCTATTGATGAGTAATTCTTCCTGATGGATCCAATAAGCATGAAACTCCCTCGAGGGGTATGTCCTCTACAAGAAGCTCTAGATCGTTCTCGCCCTCCGACAGGTCGTCCATGTTAATTGCGACTCTTCCTGGAGGCATATACTCTATTTCACCTGGAAAATAGAGTTGTCACCAGATGGGACTGAAGAGGAGGGCATCATTCTTCCCACAGCTTCAGATCTATATGTGGGGAGAAGCTTCTTTGATAATCCTACAGAGTAACCTGAAACTCTGAATACACCGTTGCTAGAGGGAACTACTGTGACCTAGTGACTCAGGGATTTGGGCCATAGGGAGTGCGGCCAAATCAACCAAACGGAATTGTTCACCAATATCCTCAAAATGTTCTTGGATCTTAGGGTAAGCCACTCGCAGATGACGAAGGTGGAAATGAGTCTCCCAGAGGGTCTAGTGGAAACAATCAACTTCTTCTTGGGTGAGGGATTCTGGCGGACAAAAATTCGGTGATGAAACCGGCCAAAACATCTCAGGGAAGTGGTCCACTGTGAGGATATCCCATAATCTTCTAGGCTCGGATTCAAGGTCTGGCCCTTCATTACCCCACTCATCAACCGTAGGTGGATGGGGAATGAGTAGTGGTACCAAAGAAGACCACTGGGACAGTAGGGTGGCTGGTGGAGAATACAGTGAGTGAGCTGACAAACTGCCACATCTCGGGCTATCCTCTGAAGAGTGTAATGACTTAGCCACAATATCGCGATAAAAAAGGCTGACAACAACAGTTTCTAGGGTGGGAACCATGACTTCTAGTGGTGGACCACACTGCTGCTAGTCCACCATTGGTCCTCAAAATAGCTCTATGTGATCTCTATTCAAGGTAGAGAGTTCTTCTGGTGATGATGGTAGTGATTGCATGGCAATAACCTATGGATATGCCAAATTCTCATCTTCTTGGATATACCTACTGAGGGAGGTGGGAATCCGATGTACCTCACATTCTTGGAGTTCTAGGCTGATGTACCTTGTTCCTGCCCCGGCCCTCAACACAGAGGATCTAAGAGAGGGTTTCATCACTGATTCATATTCCGATTCAGAGTCTGAGAAGCAAACCGGTTAAATCTGAGACTGAATCTTCACAGTTCTCTTTTTATGGTGGTGACGACCTGTCCTCCTTCCCTAGGATGGTTCTTCAGGACAAGGTATATTTTTGTCATGAGGAGGACCTTCGGTCGTACTAGTGCTGGGGCGGAGAGGATTCCCGCTCGGGTAAGCCAGGGTGTGAGGAGCACCAGAGAAATATCAAAGGGGACATGGGGAGGACCTCCGTGGGAATTTCTTGAGTGGGTAGGACCTCCTCTAGAGCCTATAGGATCATAGGTAGGACCTCTATGCTTGTTTCCCCTGGAAACATCAGTGCGAGTAAGGTTTTCAAACTGGTCGAGTAGAACATGGGTAGGACCTCCGTGTTGGGTGCTGGTAAAGTGAGGTTGGCCTTCACTCCTCTGATTTCTAGGGAAAGGGGGGCCCTCTCCAGCTACTGTAAGAACATGGGGAGGGCCCTCATGCTGGATATTGACCGGATACGCAACGTCCCCACACCAGCGGTCTGTGATAGGATATATGACTCCATACCCGATGTAATGAGCACGGGAGAGGATTTCGTGCTGGGTGTCACCATCATGGGGAGGTCCCTCATTCGGACTGAGGGTAGCACGATGCGGACCTCCATTCCAATCTTGGAAGCGAGGATGACCCGCTTTCTCCATGGTGGTGGTATGGGGAGGGCCTCCGTACTAGCGACGGCCATTAACTGCACCGGAAGACGAGAGAGTCGACCCAGCATGCTCGTGGGGCGGTTGGGGCCTCGATCCGGGCCAGGTATTCAAGTTCCCCTACTCAGCATACACAAGTGGTTGATGATATATGTCGGTGGTGGACTGATCCATAATATTTGCTGGTGTTGACACCCCTTGGTGGGCATCCTCCTCGTCATGTGCCTGACGCTAGCGTCGGGTCAACCGGACTAGGGCCAATGGAGCAAGCGCATGGCTTTCCTGCTCCTCAACTCGTGGGACCGGATGGCGGTGCTGGCATGGCCTAGTGGAATCCCTCCTTGGGGGCCCCTGAATCAGGATCCCGATCAGGCTCACCCAGACATCCCCTACATCGTCGACGTACGGGAGAGAGTCATCAAGGCGTTCCAGTGAGAGGCTCCTAAAACGATTGTAATTCGGAGTGGGGAGTAGGGGCTCCCTGCATGGCCTCTGGGGGCGGCGGTGGTGACAAGGCGCAAACACCTCCAGATCTGGGTGATCCATATCCTGGGTCAGGATAACCCCCTCCTCCTAGTACCGATGTACGAGGTCATTGATCACTCTCCGCTGAATGAATTCAGAAGAGGATATCGGGCATCGGTGCCTGATGTTTGTGGGAATGGAGATTGTCGCTAAAGCGGTGGAGCCACGTGGGACTGCTCCGTTGGCATTTACCCTACCCCTGTGTCGGTGGGCAGGCAGTGATCGAATTCTTGCAGCAGCTTGGTTCCTGAAAAGTAGAGATATTAACCCATCAGTGCTGAAAGGAAAGTAATCAATGACCAGTAACCCAATGCCATTTTGTATTCCATTGATGGTAATATGGATTCAGTATAACAACGTCATAGACTGGGATGTCCAACGTTTTGACTAGCCCAACTTCTGGTGAGTTTCATGCTAGGCCCGCCATTTTATTGGCAGGACCCAGTGCTGGATAGCTGGATCCAGTGACACGCTAATCCACTAATTTCTAGAATTCTACTAACCTCCATATTGAGGAGAATACTTTCACATCGGGTTCACCATTTCTATTCCTGATGTTTTCCTCGGGGCGCACGCGTCTATATGTGGATGATGAAGAAGACGTGCAGACTGTTGCCCTGCATTCCCACTTTCCAAAGGCGGGTGGCATCTGTCACATATTTAGGGACATTTTCTCCTTGATCGAAACGGTATGATGGGATGTCGGTTCTGCCTTCCACAGATTCTTCCTTGGAACTCGACACCTAGTCTGGGTGTCCCTTATAGACTTAAGAAGTTGTTTGTGAAACTCTTCCCAGTTCCATATCATCATGGACACCAGTTAATTACACTGCTTCTGTCAAAACATTCCAAGGGTTCTGGTCAGGTCAGCAACATTCGGTCAGGGGAGTAGTCACGTTGGAGATCACTGGAATGTCAGGATGCTGGGACACTAGCACGTCTGGGTTTCTTCCCCTTATTATAGGGCTTCTCAAGGGCGTGGAAGCCCAAGGAATCCCATGTATAAAGCGGGTAATTATATTCTATAAGCATGTATCGGAGGTTTTCCTCAGCTTCCCATGTTTAACACAGGGTATGTCGTAGGTTTAACGTCTATCGGAGATGGATTAGACTGATCGGAACACTGACTAGAGTGGATCATATGGGTGTGACCCCTAGAGGAAACACGGATGCTAGGAGGTGAATTGGCATGATCTCACCGGGATGTGGTGGCCCTGGTAAGAATCCGGATGGATGATGAATGGTTAAATGAAGTGGATGGAGAATGATATGGAGTCTACTTGAGGACGACGGTGATGTTGGGCTTGATCCTCAAAGAGACCATCTACGTATCCTCATGGTAGGGAATCAAAGTCTGCGTAGTTCATGAAGCGATGGGAAACCTAAGGAGGTGACCTGTATGAAGGGGACCCGAAAGGAAGTGGAACCTCTTGGTTGGGGCATGAAATAAGAGTTTTTGTGAAGGACAACGACCCAATGACATTCTTGGACTTATGCATGATTAGAGGCCCGAGAGTTGGTCCGAAGCCACTGGGACAAACCAGAAATGTGGGTCCCAATTGAGGGGACTGTAACAGCTTACCATTGGATGGGGTCACAATGGCTTACCACTGTATGAGATCACAACGACTTACCATTGGATGGGGTTACAAAGGCTTACCATTGGATGGGGTTGAACCTCATAGAGGATTCCAACGTACCATGTCTAGGAGACAAGGATCAATGGCTACGTAGTTCAGGATGGTGGTTGCAATTTAACGTCATGCAGGACGAAGGTGGTCTGGCATGAAGATGGTCGAGACCAATAGGGTGTTGGTCTTGAACCTCAGGGAGGCTCCTACATACCTTTCGTTGGAAAAGATAAAATTCCACATAGTTCGGGATGGGTTTTGGGGCTTACACTCTAAGATTCTAGAAGAGGATGTCATGGTTGATGCTTACTCAAATCCCACATGAGGCATGCTCAGTGTGAGAAACAAGAGGTAGAAAAGGCATGGAGATCACGTCATAGAAGGTGCATCAGTGGGAAGTGGATTGGGGCTTACACATGGTTAGAAACCCAAAGAGGAAATAGGGGATTATGCGTGGTTAGTAGCCCAAGTGGTGACAAAGCCCAACAGGAGAGGGTTTTGGTATCGAAGAAAGGAGGGGTCCAGTGTCCATCTCCCCCCCCCCCCCCCTCTCTGGTCCTTGGGACCTAAGAATAAAGGAGGAGAAGGGATGCAACCTCCTGCAAGAAAGGCTAGGGGCTTCCACCAAGGTGGTAGCCCTTTCCCCGCAGACAGACGCCACTCCATTACGTTGCTTTACCTCATGATTCTTCGCATAAGCACGCTAATGGCTATTGCTTCTTCGCATAGCCACGCTAACATGGACCCCTAATAGAGCGGTGTCTGTCCGCAGGGGAAGGGTGTGTGTTGTGATGTTTTGGGCGTAAGAGGTTCCCGAATATGATGTACGGAAGAGGTACATCGAACAAGTGTGAAAACGTACACATAAGGGGGGAGGCTCGTGTGCAAATGGATCAGCTACCTGAAAAAGGCCAAGGTGCGTGGTCCCAGAGGTTTGCGCACAATTGGGTAGGTTTGCACGCAATTGGCATGAAATGGGAATAGTTGTGTGGAAGATACCCAGTGTGCGCGCAATTGGAGAGGTGTGCATGCAAAGGGGAGCCGAGGTTTTGCACACAAATTTATGGGATTGCGTGGAAGATTGGGAGCACAAGTCTGAACAGTTGCACGCAACAACCGGTCGAAGGTCTGTGCGCAAGGGGAATAGATTGCGTGCAGGGGTCGTGACTTAAAAGGATTTGGGTGAGGGTTAAATCTGAGTGGTCCTGCGCAAAGGCAGACCCCAGGGAGACCTGTCGCCAAAAATCTCGTACCTGAAAGCCATCTTTTTTGTGCGGGAGAGGGGAATTTCGCGTGGAGTAGACGGTTCAGTTTATTCAGCCATCAGAAGTTGAAGGGGATGCCTTCTATTTATAGGTGCTTGGGGTCGTCGGTTCCGTGCGGAGGTCGACCCACGCGAACTATTTTGCGCTCGGGTCGGTGGCGCACAAGATTCAGTGTCCGGGGTTGGCAGCATGCAAGATTCTGTGCCCGTGGTCAGCGGTGCGCAAGATTCAGTGGTCGTGGTCGGGGCGCGTAATTTTTTGCGCCTGGCGTCAGCGGCGCGTAATTTTCCATGCCTGTGTGGAAAAATCCCTCAGATCCCGCGGTTTTCCATGTGCACAAGAAGCCTTTCGTGCACGACTTGAATTTTTCACACAGCCCTTCCCGTCCTCTCGAAATTGATCGCTAGTTCGAACTCTGTCTTTGCTTTATCTGTAAAATACCCGTTTTAGGCCTGGAGCGTTTTTCGGAAACTACAATTCCCAATATGAACCCCTTCATATTATCATTTTATATTGTGTTTATCATAAATATATAATATTAAATAAAATATAAACATTTTATATTCTAATTCTATTATGTAAAAAATTTGCGTAATCTAAATGTAAAATATATAAGTTTATTTAAAATCATCAAAACACTTTTTGATATGGTTTGAATAATATCTCAAATAAATCACTTAATTTTAAATTTTCAAATTAAATATTATGAACAATTCATAAGACAATATAAACCCATTTATACTTTGTTTTATTTTGTAATTTATAAACATTTTATAAATTAAACTTATAATTTCCATATAAACATTTTATATCAAAATTATATTTCATTATATATAATTACAAAAGGTATTTTATATAAGAAACTAATATTATGGAATATTTATTTAATAAATTCTTTAAAAACATTTAATTAACTAATTCTAAACATTTCATAATTAATTAATTTTAAAAAAAAATTATAAATTAACTAAATACCAAAAATTAACTTTTTCCAAAAAAATTAAACATTTTATGAATTATATTAATAAATTCATAATTAAATTTTTGAAAAATAAAAAATTTCTTATATATCATATATATAATAGTATATGCATATCATAATGTATAATAGTTATGTTGAGGTGCTCAAAACCATTTTTAGTGCTATAAATCATATTTTACGATTGATAATCCGGCTAGAGATATGACAGGTGGGTCCATGTGACATTAACCAAGTGATCTAGGCAATCATAATTTATGACTAGATTGTGTAATTTTAATCCATTGTCTGGAATTCATAATTTGGAACATGCATCTTGTGTAATATAAATCTAGAAGTTCTAGAAAATTGAATGTTATAATATGTGGTATGCATAAGATTAATACTTCAGTGCCTAGAAAACAGTTTCTTATGATATGTTTCAAGATTGATTTGGCTATATGAGGCTCTATTTTGAGCTACATAGTTCGGTGATATCTCTTGATATGACTACCACATGTTGTAAATTATAACATAAAAATCCTAAGGGATTAATTGTGTCACCTACTACGATATCGCATATCATCTTTGGTGATATAACATAACTTATAATATTGAATATTAAAAGACCATCCACATTTGTAATTCTACATTGTTTCTTATGATAAGAATTATGAAATAAATATGATATATGATTTTATTAATTTTTCAACATGATTTCATGAATAAAAACACATGGAAATAATTTGGTAACACTATAAGGTTTCTATGTATTTAACAACACCTGATCTAAGTAGTGGAATACATTAGAAACATCAAACCAAGATCTTCCATGATCTAAAATTGAAACCATGAAAATAAAAAATAAATAACAAGCACCATTCATTGAAGAAGGTCATTGTTGTTGTATTCTATCAATGATTGATGAAGATCACTCTAAACAACCAATGTAATCTTCCCTCCAAGGTGTAACCATAGATGGTCTAAATCACCCAATGCTCGATTAGGAACCTCCTCACATCCATGATATACTAGTATCTCTTGGAATATAAGGAAGGAGGAGGAAGAGATCTTTGTAAAGAAGATAAAACTGGTAAGAGGTTTGGGAAAACTCAATTACCCTTTTCAATGGTTATACATTATTTATATATGCCTCAAAAAATTCATGATTCCTCCTTGGAATTTACTCAAATGTTATATAATGTTCAAGTAAAACCATTTAGTTATGAACTAAGGCAACCTGAGTAAAACATATATATATACTTCATCATTTTGTATGAAAACTTATTATATTTCACAATAATACACACCCCAGAACCATAAAGGTTTAGTGTATTTTGATACTAGACACATAATCAACTAATTTTGTGAAATATATTCAATATATCCCCCAAATTTTTTCTCCCAAAGAACTATTCTTAGACATATCAAACTTTATACCTTTCTTAATAATCTGGTAAAATGGAAACATAATAAAGGGTGAGCTCATATTCTCAGTATGGGTAAACATGGTAGATATCAATTGATGATATTATACCAGCATATGATATGTATAAGGGTATGATATCATAATCATAACTTATAAAGTTCATACCCAATCATCATTAATCATAAATCATTAGTCATGTAATAAAGATTTAACATTTCAAAATACATGAGTCTTAAGAGTGAGGAATCATTATTAATCAATCATAATCCATGAGAGTATATCATAATCATATAAAAATGTCATAGTAATTTTTTCATAATCATAATAAAAGAAAATAATTTTATTAGTCAAGACTCACTTCTAGAACCATCATCACATAGTGTAAAAAGTCCTATAATGTATTTAGTTCACTCCATGACCTCTTTTTATTCTTGGAATGGGCTCACCCCCATCCTATTTTATATTATATCATAAAATATCAATCATTTCCCAATGCATTGGAAAGATATAAAATTCTGGGCCTGTAACACCCTAGGTTTTTATGAATTAATTTTTTCAGATAAATTAAAAATCTTTGATGGATTGCATTACATGCTACAACAAGTTATGATTTCTTTATACATAACATTGATATAAGCTTGCATTACATACAACATTGAGTTTAAAAGAAACCTGACATAATATTAAAATACTATCATAGTTATCACCTAGCCATTGGAATGGTGAGTATGAAAAATATTAAATAAATAATCAAAATTTTTTTTGTGAATTTTTATGAAATTATTTTTTTGGTGACCAATTAATTATAAATGAAAGTAAGAACTATTTGAAAATGATGAAATTCCTTTTCTGAAAAACTATTTTTCTATGCACAAATGTGTTTTATATCAATAAATTAAAAAAACACTTTTTATGAATTATTTTAATGAAAGGTATATATTATATATTCAATCAACTATTTAACATTCATCTTATGTATGTTCTATACAATAGATAAGAATAAATCAAATTTTATGCATAAAAAGATGTATTTTTCTAAAATCTAGTTTTACCGCCTTTTAATTACACTTATTTTAAATATAATTTTTTAAACTTTTATAAATTATATTTGAAAAACAAAACTACATTTTTTAAAAATTAATGTCAAAATTATCATAGGGTGAATTTTTTAGTTTTTTAGATTCATTTTTTATGAATAGTGAAACATACTAAATTTTAATTGAAAAATACCATATTGTTTGAATTATTTATATAGTTTAATTATATTTTAAATTGGTTTTAAAGTATAATTAGTGGGATTATATATCTATTAATCCAATTTAGTTAATTATAATCAATTATATATTGAATTTTAATATAAAAACTTTGTAAACTTTTGATCTTTTTTTCCTCATAAACCTGCTTTCTCGACACGTATGTGGGATTAATTTTAAATTAATTTTTTCCACTTATGTGATTATAATTTGGAAAAATTGATTCTATATTTATAATAATAATAATTTATAATGTATAATAAGTCCAAATTAATTTTTTACCAAAGTGATTAATGAAAACAGTTGAAATTAATTACAAGGATTAAGGTAAAAACGAGTTTACTTAGTAGTTAAACTTAGAATATAAAGTGTAGAATGACCTAACCTTTTGTAAACACCCATTTTATGGAAATATTTTGGCCCTGGTAAACTTATAATATAATTTTATGAATTTTTTGGATACTTTTCCAAGATTTGGACTCATATAATTAGTTCAGTAAAGAAAAAGACAAAAAAATGTACCTTCCTTGATTTTAATATATTTGTAAAGCTTTAGAATAAAGGGAAAAACTACATAGGTTTAGTTATAAATATTATTTTGAAATTTAATTGAGTTTTATTTATCATAATAATTTATATTTAATTTTTATAGATGAAATTATTACTTAATGTGCTTAAGAAACTCAACATAGTAATTATTTATCTAACAATTAAATAAAATAAATGATACTAAAAATAGTAAAAGTGATGTAAATTTAATGAATAATTGTGTTCAATTAATTTTTTAGATTAACATATCATGTTACAAAATTTTTAACATAATATATCCAAATTACATCATTTTCATGATATTTTTAAATTAAAAATAAATAAATAATGTCAAAATCTACATTAATATCATTTTATAATAAATGTTATTTTATTAATTTATTTAAATTTACTAAAAATAATATATTATTTAAATTGTTTTTTAAATGTTTATAAATATCAACCATGGTCCATTAATGGTCCAATTTTTCTATTATAATTACTATATTGATCATTAAATAGTAAAAACTCAGTTAACATAGTTAAGGTTCAAGTGGTGTTTTTTACATTACATAATCTTATATTAAAATTAATTTCCAACACACACAGGTTTTTTATATTATAAATTACATTTAATATTTATAATTATTGGGTCAAAATTATCTAGCAAGTATCATTTTATTTTATTCTTAAAGGATAAACTACTTAGATTAGAAAACTAGACATAATGAAAAACCAAAATGGTAAAATAATGAAACTTATAAGTTAAGGAATGAAATGTTTAAAAAATGTATATAAATGTGTGTTGTAGGTGTGTATAAACCATATAATCCATAAAAAATTTCATTATCAGTTTTGGATCCACTTTAGGTAATGTTGACCTACCAATAGTGAATACTTGGGACTGGTTACAAGAATTTCACTGCTCTTCAACTATAAAAAGGGGCACATTATCCTCACTTATTAAAACCTCTCAAGACATTTTTATTGGAAAATATATACCCACATAACTTATAAATTTACCTCCTATAATCCTATAATCTTTACTTTGGTCATAAATCCAACCAAGGAAGACCTTTGGTGTAAATCAAAAGGAGATCCCTGAAGAAGCGGTAACATTCATCAACAAACATTTTTGTTTCATTTCTTCCTAAAACCCCTTAAATTGTTTTTATAGTATTTATGTTAAGTTTATGACCTATAACCACACACACTTCCACCAAATGGGTTATGAAATCCTCATCTTTGCATACAGAGGACTACTACCTCACGAACCGATGTTGTTCATTTTTATTACCACCTATCAAGGTTAGGAATAATGATGGACATACTGTTTATATATGATATTTTTTATTTTTATTATGTTATTATGATTTTTTAATTTTTATATCATGCATACCGTCATTATTTCTATTTTTTGGTAATACAATAACGTCGTTCGTGTGTACGGTAGACTACCGCCTCACGAAGTGATGTGATTCATTCACACTTTACATAGAATGTATTAAGGATGGTTTTAAAAGAAATATGTAATATATATGACATAAAAATAATAATTAAATGATAATATATATATATATCATTTACTTTTCTTTCTTTAAATATGATAATAAAATGGAAATATCATTCATGCGTACGTACAACCTACCATCTCAATAAATGGTGCATTTCATTTCCTATCAGTAAATATTATGGATTAATCTAAAAATATATCTAATGAATATATATTTATATAATAGTTATAATTATATATATTATGAAATTATTATCTAAGTAAGAGTACCAATAATAAAAAGTCAAAACATGTATAAAAAATAAAGCGATTGTTACCCTAAACATATTATTAACATGGAATTGTTAATAAAAAGGTAAAATAAAGTCATAATCGAATAATATATGGTCTGATATATATTAATATGGTTCTATTTTTTATTTATAATAAACTTATATTTATTATACATGCGTTTTGAATGAGTATGACGAAAGTTAAGACTTAAGGTAAGGGATTTTCATCCCGCTTTTTACTTTTGTGTGACACATGGTATATTCACCAAGTCTTTCTTCTATGTTGTGTACATACATCCCATGAATTTATTTTATTTTTATTATACTAAATTTTATTTTTATTTACATATCCATTTTATTATGTCTCTTTTATGGGGTTTACGGTTCAAAAGTTACCAAATCGGTTAGGTAATTTTATCTCAATTTTTCTTCTTTGAGACAGATATTTTGTTATGCACCTATATTATTTTACAAGGTATATTTACTGAACTATTGACCTATTATATCATGAATATACTTATTTCCATTATTTTTTAAGCTTCATGTAATTTTATTATTTTTTGGAGATTATGATTTAAAGTTACCAAAGTGGTAAGTGTTTATTACTAAAATCTCAACATTTATCAGGATTATTTATGATTATGATTCCATTGATGAAATATTATGATATATATCTCAATAATTATCATTAATTTTATTATCCTATAGTTATTAGTGATATCTTCATGTAGTTTTAACATTTTCCACTCTTTGATACTTAAGTTAATTAATAAAATGTTTTTAAAACATTCTGACTTTATTTCTCTCCATAGTCGGAAATATTTTTTCTCCCAAAACCATGTTTTATAAAAATATTTTCAAAAATGTAATACTATTATCCAATGAGTTTTAAAATTAATTTTTACCCTTGTTTTACCTTTTAAAAAATGGTTTTAAAGCTGATATTCTTGTTGTTTTCTGATTAAGGCTCTTTTGAATTCTATCAACAATGTGAATGGAATATTTATTTTTGTGTATACGTCATGTACAGAATTATCCTCCTTCATAACCAATTAATTAATTTAATCTTACTTTATATGTTTCAAATTATATTTTAAAAATAAATTTTTTTCTTAAACTCTTTCTAAAAAAAATTAAATTTATTTTCAAATAATGTAATTTGAAAATGTTTTATGTTTAAAAAGTGTTTTAAATGATTTTTAAAGATTACTCTAAAAGTTTTCATTATTATTTTCGAAGAAAATTTTTTTCAAAAGGTTTTAAATTTTAAAAAAAAATATGAAGTATATTTTCCTCAAAAAATGTTTTAAATGAATTTTCAAAGCTTTCTTTATAAGTTTCCAAATGTTATTTTCAAATAAATGATTTTAAAATGTTTTAAGAAAGTAATTTTCAAAGAAAGGTTATTTTCGTTAATAAGTGTTCCAAGTGATATTTTGAAATCCTTCTTCATATAATTTAAAATCCTTTAGTTTATGTTTTACTAAAGATATGATCCAATGATAAAATTCTTATTATTTCTCTGAATGGTTTATGTTTATGATGACAAGTTGTTTATGAAATCTATTTCTCTTACACCAGTTATACTGTAACACCCCAAGATTTTATGAGATAGATTATTTTTAATTTATTTGATGTATTGTGTTGTACACTACACCAAGATTATCTTGCGATATATGCAACACCATGTTGGATTTTAGTATACGCAACACTATACTTGGCTTGTGTTACACACAATTTTAAGCTCTTTTGATAGAATTCATTTCACATAACACTGAGTATATATTTTGTTCTATGTATAAAAGAATTATGTTTATATTAGGTTATATACAACACAAAATGAAGATTTCACTAAACTCAACACTTTATTGGCTATCATTACACACAAGATCAACCTTCCTCGATAGCTTGCGTTATACGCAATACCGACTTTCACTAGACAGCGATATATTATTAAAATATTATTATTTAATGGGATATAAAGTAGAAATTATGAATAGTATTAACCACATTTTGAATTTTATATAATATTAAAATTCATCTTAGGAATTTCCTATAACATGATATAAGAAAAAATTCAATTTTTCAGATAAAAGAATTATTTTTCAAAAAATGTAGTTTTGCTACCTTTTGATGATGCACCAATTTTAAATATAATTTTTAACACTTTTATATATTATATTCTAAAAAATAAATTTATTTTTTTTAATCGAGACATAAAATTTTACTTTGGTTGAATTTTTGGTATTTTTCTTATAAAATTCATTTTTTAATGAATATTGAAAATACTGCATTTTAATTCAAAACTGCATTTTCATCAAATATATTAATATAGTTAGATTATATATTTAATTGTTTTTAAAGTGTAATTGGATTATGTTTTTATAATTTAATCAAATTTTGGTCATTGTAATTAATTTCACATTTAAATTGGATATAAACACATGACAATCTTTTGATAAGTTTTTACTTCTTAAAAACACGCTTTCTGGTTTTCACAACAGGAATTAATTTTAAATTAATTACAGAAAATTTTGTGTTTGAATTTTTAAAAATTGGTTCCATATTTGGAATCAGTGGGTCCAAATTATGTTAAAAGGTTAATTTTATTTTTTTGGATATTATGAATAGTAACTATGGTAATTTTTATTAACCATAGTTAAAGGTAAATTGGGTAAATTATGGTAACTAACAATTTGATAAAGATAATAAAATTACCCAAAACCCTTAAAAAATCCTATTGGACGAATTAAATTCGACCAATATCACATATGGGTAATAATTGATTCATTTAATGGAATTTTTTTCCATGAATGTGATGTAATTATAATTAAAACAAAAGAAGGTGACAACATGTTACTCTCATATATCATGTAAGTTTAATAATTTTAATATAGTGATAAACAATATAAAACTTATAAAATAAATAGTTTAAAAATAATAAAAAAATTATATACATCCTATGAATTTATTTAGAATTTTTAGAGATTAAATAATTACCATTAATGATGACACAATTGTGATGTTGAAATTATTTTATTGATAGAAATATCAAATAAATGGTTTTAAAAATTTTAAAATAAATATCATATTAAATAATTAATGTTCTCCATAAATTTTCTAGGTGAATATGACATGTTAGGACTTTATTAAATATTTTGGTTCTAATTTATATTCTGTGTGGATTTTATTTAAAGTCAAACAAATGAATAGTGTCAAAATTGACACTATTGATATTTTATAAAAATAAAATATTATTAAATTATATAAAAATTGAAAAAAAATATATTTAAAAATTGAAAATTATATGGTCTAAAATGTCATAAAGTATCCAATTATCTATAATTGACAACACATAAGTAAATATTTATAACCATTTAATATTTAGAATATTATTACCACAAATATAATTAAATAGATTATATAAGGATAAATAAAAATGATAAGGTTTAAAATGAAATCAAAACATGTATAAATTTTATTGGTTGAGAGTATTTAGACCCATACTCCACTTATCTTAGAAACAAATGAGTTTGGGAGCATTATAAACCGAAAATCAATTTATAATAAATTAATATTCCAAGACTTTCCAAAGGTGCTCTCCCCTCTCTTATAAAAGGGAACCTCACCTTATCTTTTAATCACACCTCAAAAACACTTTGTCTCGACCAACTTCCATCACATCATCCTAGAGTCCACCCTTTGGGTAGAAATCAATCTTAAGGAGTCCTTTTGTGCATAGCAAAAGGAGATACCCGGAAAAAGTGGTAATTGTTTTATTTCAAAATTATTTTCTTATGCTACTTATTCTTATTATATTGTTTCCATAATAAAGTAATGAATCCAGTATATTCTACATAATGGGATGTTATTATAATTATGGTACAACCTTATACAACCTTTTATCCGTCCTACAAATAATAATATCACCATGCGTGTGTGCGTACGGTTTACCATCTCCACGTCGTGGTGTAATTGTTATTCAAAAGTACTTAATTTGGATGGGTATGTTGAAGAGTATAATGGATGTAAATAATTAATATAACATAATAATTATTACGTAAATTTCATATACAATCCAATTCCATACTATTTAACCATTAAGGGAATGATATCGTCGCATGTGCGTTCATACGGCTTATCGTCTCCACGATGCAATGAAATTCATTCTCCAGATTAACCATTCAAGAATGATTATAATGTATATATAATAAATAATCAAGAAATATATAAAATAATAATTATACTAGATTTATATTTATATGTGTGTGTGTGTGTGTCATTTACATGCCTCCATTCAATTCAATAGAGAAACAGAAATAGCGTTCATGCGTACGTACGGTCTACCGTCTCCATAAACGGTGTATTCAATTTCATTTATCTATCTATTATATAGATTTATATACTGAATATATATGATATATAAATCATTTTTACATTCTGGAAGTTATTAAATAATTATCTAATTAATAATATCAATAATAACAAGTCAAAACATGTACGATAAATAAAACGATTATTACCCAAAACGTTGCTTTAACATAGAATTGACAAATGAACGGGTAATATAAAGTACTAAGTGAATCATATATGATATCAAAAATATTATTGTAGTTATATTACAAGTTAATTGTAACACCCCATGATTTCATAGTATGTTATTTCTTCAATGTAATTTAATAACTTTCACTACACGCAACACTGAGTTCAAGCGCACCATGACTTACCAAACTAGCCGTTCAAAAGCGGTTATTAAAATTGTTAACTGAATTTTGAACTTTATATAATAATTATAATTTTAGAAACCATATTGTGAATTTCTTAGACATAATTTAAGAACAAATTCAATTTTTTAGATAAAAGATGTATTTTTTTGAATGCAATTCTACCGCCTTTTGATGGAAATCCCTCCTTAAATACAATATTTGAAACTTTTATACATTCAATTTGAAAAAATAAACTTTTTCATTAGAATCGTGACATAAGAATTTAGTTTCAATACATTTTTGGTGTTTTATAATAACTTTCATATTTGGGTGAATAGTAAAAAAATACTATATTTTAACTGAAAACAACTTTTTTAATCAAAATAATTTATACTGTAAAATTATACATTTTAATGTTTTGGAAGTATAAATAGATTATATTTTTACCATTTAATCCAATACTGGTTATTGTAAGTAAATTCACTTTGAAATTGGACAAAAACAAGTGTCAAACTTTTGATAGTTATTATTTTTTTTTAAACCCGCTTTTTGGGAGTTAATTTTAAATTAATAAATTCAACTTATATATTTTTAATTTAGTAAAATATACTTCATTTTTGAATTCATAATATCAAAATTATCTTAGGGTGAATTTTCATAATTTTTCTGAAAACTTTCAATTTTTGATGAATAGTGAAAAACACTACGTTGATATTAAAAACCAACATTTTATTTAAATAATTATTTATTTTATTTAAATTTATTTTAATTCAAAATGGATATATAATACCTATATAACTTTAATTTAATTCATTGGAGTCATTTTATAATAAAATTATATGTATAAGATTTTATTGAACTTTTTAACCTATTTTACCCACCTCCTAGGAGCATTTCCAAATTTGAATAAAACATAATTTTACCACTTCTGTGAGTTGAATTTCAAAAATTCAATAGACATGGTTGAAATCAGTAAGTAAAATGTGGTTCAATAAGATTAAAATAATTTTTGGTGAATAGTAACTTTTTACTTTTATTTACCACGATTAAAAGTAAATAGGGTAATTAAGGGTAAAAACGATATTATTATTACCCTAACACATTTTATAATTCTATTGAATAAGTGTAATTTGACCAAAAACAACCTTAGGAATAAAATATGATCCTTTAGGTCCACTTGGATTAGATTAGGACATTTATTATTATTTAATTCAAAGAAGAGTTAAAAGAGTAAAAATCAAAGTTTAATAACATATTATTTTTAATATAGGGTTACACATAAGATAAATTAGTCTATAAATATTAATTATAAAGCTAAAAATATTTAATACATAATGGTATTTTATTTATATTTTTTTGACAATATAAAATTAAGTTTATTTATGACACAATGATGATGTAGTAATTACCGTATTAATGAAAGATTAAAATAATTGATATTATAAATGTCCAGATAAATGTAATTTAGACTTTTTATGATTTACACTAATTTTCTATGTTAATATGAAATATTAGAGTTGATTAGATTATTTTTTTTCTAAGTAATAATGCATCTATGAATTTAGCAAAAACAAAATACCAAATAGTGTCAAAATTGACAAAAAAGAGTTTTTAAAACAAATATTATATTATTAATTGATATTATATTCCTAAAAAACTAATGTTCGGCCAAAAGACTTATATAATGATATTTGTATCATTAATGAACCACTTGGGGTTTTCTTGGAATTATATAGTAAGTTTATTAACCATATAATATAAAAATACAAAGAGACATGGTAAATTTCAAACTATTTAACTAAGAGTTAAATATAAAAGATAAGGTTAAAATAGTAGCCCAAACCTGTATAAAACCTATTGGTTTAGTGGTGTTTGACCCATCCACACCTTATCCTTTAAATAATCTATTTTGGAGACATTATAAACCGAAAATGATTTTATTATAAAATAATATTTCTAGCTTTTCCTAAGGTGCCCCTCACACCTCTTATAAAAGGGCACTCCCCCTTCTCTCTAATTCACATATTCAAAGCCATTATTCTCGGAAAAACCCTGCCCAAATACCCTATAAACTTTCCTCCCTTAATCCTATAGGCCTTAAATTATTCATAAAACCAACCTAAGGAGACCTTTTGATCAAATGAAAAGGAAGAACCTGAAGAAGAGGTAAATATTTCATCACCTCTTTCAAGTTCCTTTCTTCTTCCACTTCCTTTTTCTTTGTTGTTTCTATTCTAAAGTAATATCACCAGTATATTCTATATACTGTGATGTTATTATAAATATGGTACAATTAAATTCATTATTATATCCATCCTTTGAATGACATGTCACCATACGTGCGTATGTACGGCTTACCGTCTACACGTCGTGTTGTAATTGTTATTCAATACATTATTATTTGTATGGGTATAATAATGATGTTTAATTGATGTAAATAATAAATATAACATGATAAGGATTCTGCATATATTATATACCATCCAATTATTTATTATTTTAATATCAAAAGAATGATATTGTCGCTCGTGCGTACGTACGGATTACCTTCTCCCCGAACGCGAAGAGATTCATTCCCCATCATATCCATTAAAGACTAGTTTTCATTAGATGGTTAAAAATAATGTCTAAAGACTTAATATAATTATAAATATGAATAATATACATCCTATTAATTACAAACACTACTTATTAATCAATCATATAAAGGAAAACGAATCAGTTAACACCCGAAACGACGATAGTACTAAAATATTATTAACAAAGCAATATTGAAAGATCATATATGATATCGTATTAATGTATATGATTCTTTTATAATTTAATAAAAATTATTTCACCATTATACAGGATTTTAACCTACCCTCGACCAAGGAAAATTACAATGTAATGGGTTTCTTATCTCACACTTAATTCAATGATATTTACATTGCTCGCCACTTATTTATTGCATGTGGTGTATTGTGTACTACCATTTGATATATATTATCATGATTATCTTTATATTAATGGTATTCTGTGATTCATTTTGTTGTTATTAACTTTTTGTCATATGACTCAATTGATAACCACAAAGTAAGGGTTTTTCATCTCAATTTTTATTCCAGTGAGATTCATGCGATTTTGGTCACTAATTCCTTTTATGTGGAGTATGTACTGTCCATGATTGTATTCTGGGTGTAATATACATTAATTTATTAGTATTTACATCTTCATTGTATGATTCTTCTTTCACGGGTTGTATGTTTCATTAGTTACCAAATCAGTAAGGGAATTCCAAATTTCAATTTCTACTCAATGGGCTTTACGCATACTTCATTGATTATTTTACTCCAAGATTATGTGTGGAATCACTATTTATTATTTATGTAGTAATTTCCAATCCCATTTGATTGGATATAATTTCTATACACATAATCACACCATTGATAAATTCTCAATTCACCGATATAAACTTGATAGGAGTAATTTTAACTCAATTTCTACTCATTGAGTTAATCATCCAAGTCATTGGTGTTGTTTTTACAAGAATATGTGTGAATATCCTCTGATTGATTTACACTAAATATACAATCATATTGAGTGTATTTATATTTTTCACACATAATTATTTCATTGATTTATCCTTAACCTAAGGATACGGTCTTTATAAAGGAATTTATCCCATCTTACATTCCATTGAGACTTTTTTTGTTTTTATATGCCAATCCACTTTTATTGGGTGTATATACTGTACTTTGACATAGTATATCATGAATTCCTTTATTATCATGATATTTTAATGTTTTATTACCTAAATTATTTTTATTCAATCGTCTCTCATTTGGTTAGGAACTCTAACTAAAATATCATTTTAAATGTTTTAAAAATTTATTCTTCTAAATAATTCTCATTAATGTTCATGTTTTAAAAATGGTTTTATGGATTTATTTATATGGACATTAATATTTTAAAATTAAAATTCCTTTTAAAAGTTTCGAAGTGGTCTGGGACACATTGATTCAAAAATCTATTTTAAATAGCTTTTTGATAAATAGTGACACTTTTAAATGTTTTAAAGAAAAAGGGGTACGTTTCTCTCAAATAGTTTTTATGATTAACTTCATCTATGTAAATATCCTACATTATTATCGATTGAGGTTGATTTATTATAATAAAATCTTCCATATTGTATTGAATGAGTTATTTTTGACTGTGGATGTGTCATTTTTATACCATTCATGGCTTATGAATAAAGTATTTACATTTCGTATGCTAATTTTAATACAAATGTTTATGTTATGTTTAATCCTTTTTATATGAGGAATGAATTGGACTTAGTAAGTGACAGGTGGATCCCGCTATAGCTACTCGATGCATCGGTAGGTCTCGTGAGACAAACTAGTGTCTTGGCACAAGGCCTTAACAAAATCTTATTTGTAGTCTTGGCACAAGGCTTGACTATGTGGTTATGAAAGTCTGTAATTATGAATTCCATCATTATGAAAGTGTCTATTGACATTTCTTGTGATTATTAGACTAGTAGAATATCCATGTGAGTATGTAAATGGCATTATTTGATTTTATCTTTTCCATATTATGCTGAATCTCATGTTTAAAAGGCTTTTCTTTTAGTCTTATACAATGCCTTAAATGTTTATCCTTATTTATGAAAGTTTTCGATATATTGTTATCCTTACTGAGCATTTGATCTCACACCTTTCTATGTTTTATTTTTCCCAGGATGTGAAGAAGTATATTATGACTGACCTCTATGGATATTCTATGGGATCTCAGTGTTGTCTATATAAACAGTGTTTTTTTAGTTTTCCATTTTATGATGTAATGTAAACCTTATGAATGTATCTATTACTTCCAAGGCTACTAAACTAATCAGTATTTTGAGACTTGATCTTTTGTGATCATGCTAATGTTATGTAATAATTCACTGACTCTAGGTAACTAGGGTCAGGGTGTTACAGTTGGTATCAGAGAATGTTTAGTACAAACCTTGGAAACTAGATTTAGATAAACTCTGATTAGAACACATAGCCCTAAGATTTACTTTGAGGATTAGTATAGAAGAACTTCCTATAATTTTGGTATAGAAAATATTTTGTGATTTTTCCAAGAAATAAATCCATGTCTGGATATGAGCAGGTAGAGGCGGATCTGGCACAGATCTACCTAGGGGTAAAACCCAAAAACACCGCTTTGAGCTAGAATCGAACAGGAACTGGTGCATGACAATGGGACTTGCTTCACTCTTGGTTACGACACTCTCGGGGGATATTCTTAGGATAATTTATATTTTATTTACAAATCGATTTGAAGGATTTTAATATAAGATGATAATAAATGACCTTGGTTAATCCTAAGGTGTTTCAAATAGAAAATATGGTGTCATGATATTCTCTAAATGATTTTATGACTATTGTTACTCACACAATGCTTTCTAGTTTTAGTCAATGGATAGATTCCAAGGAAGTCATGGTAACTTTGAGCATGATGTACAAGGTGGGAACAGTGCTGGAAATGAGCAACAAAATGGAATGTTGATAGGCGTAAAATATATCGTGTTCATGCCAAATCAGTTCTCCAAAAATATGATCAACAACATATATATTGACCAACTCCCGAACTCAACATAGAAGAGAAATGTGATGAATGATAAGAGCTCTAACAGTGGAGACCATGGAGAAAAGAATCCTCAATTTCCATTATGCAGGAAATATGGAAGGAGACACCCAGGAAAGTTTCTCAATGGAACAAATAAATGCTTTAAGTGTGGGAAAGAAGGATATAAAGTAAAGAATTGCAGAGGAAAAATGAAGAGTACTATGGAAGAAAATAAAAATGGTCCCAAGAATCCATTTACAGTCATTTGTCGTAAATGTAGGGGACCTGTACATTACCTGAGTGAATTCCCTATTCTATAGGATATTTTCTTGGTCAAAGAAGAAGCTATGTGGAAATAAATGGTTAGAGAAATGTTTAAAATTATTAGTACTCCTTGTTGATGGGATTACTTTGGAATAATTTTCTCTTGTATTTGTAACCCTGCAGTTTGTCATGTGAAAATAATATTTGAGGAATAATTATCTTTTCTCTTGTGGATATAGTTATAAATAACCATTTGGTTTTATATGATTATTGGGTTTGAGGTAATTACAAGTTATTATATTTCGGGATGAAAATGCAAGGTATGAGATAACATTTGTGGTTAAATTATGTTTTGGTTATTTTGTGGAATTTATCTCATTTTGGTAATGCTATAAAATATAGTTTTTTAAAAAGGACAACACACAGACCGTGTGACAACTCGCCGCGTTGTACAAAACTGTGGGAATTAAACCCACAACTAGAGTGTGATTGGGATTTATTGCCTACCACTGGACTACGTGGAGTCCCTAGTTAGTGTGAATAATTATTTTTAGTTAAATAATTTTATTGATCAATAATAAGTTTATTTAGGATCTTATGTCTTATCAAATGAATACCCTTAGTATTGGAAAATTATTTGGTGATTAAGTGATAAATGTTATTTTGGAATACGTTCGCTCTATTTGGAACACTATATGCCTAAGGAAAATAGAATGCTATGGGATTTAATTTGAGGAGTAATAGTGTATTTTTATCTATGTTTTTATTGTGGAGTTATAGTGATTTGGTTCATTTATGGAAATGATTAACATATAATTGAGAATAAGTGATTAGGTTAATTACTTTTAATTATGTGACTTTAAGAGTAGTCGATGTCATTTGGAGATACAATTTAACTTGGAAGACTACATAAACAAATTCTTCTAAGTTTTTTGGTTTCAATATTAGTTTGGATTATATTGAAGGATTTTAAGGACAATTGTTTATTTAATGATATTTATTTAACTTAGGGGTATTGTTGGTTTAACTTTACAAATTAAGATTAGTGTTTCTTTCTCTAAAATAACATCCTTTTGGGGGATCATTTGATCTTGTACTAACCATTTTGGTTTTGATTAATCTCTAAAGACAAGGTAAATATATAGTTTATCCTTTGTGGATCATGTGATTCTCTAGAATTTAATTCTAGCTCTTCTGGTGTGACCAAGTCATCTTGAATACTCATCGTTTAAAAAAAGATTTAGTGGTAGATATTTATTAAATAATGAAATTCTACTTAAAAAGTAATTATATCTCTTTATGTTCTTAGTCAATCTCATAAATAAATTCCTCATCTTTATGAAATGAAACTTAAAAAAACAAAAAAAACATTGTTCGTTTACTTTTCCTCCTAGAAAACTAATGACCATTTGTCCCATCACAAGTTTTTGGTTTTCTTATTGTTAACTTTCTCTTGATCATGTTTTCTTTCCCTCTCCATCAGAACTTGATACTTAGTTTATCATCCATATCTATGTTTTTTTACATGGAATCCTAGTATTGATTATCTCACGTGACCTTTGTACTTCTCTTCCTTTCTTTTAACGTTATAGTTTTATTTACTCTCTTTCCAATGTGGGACTTTCAATGAAGTTCCCACGCCCAATTTTAAAAATTGTGAGGACGCAATTTTTAAAATGGGGTAAGAATGTAACACCCCATGATTTCATAGTACGCTATTTCTTCAATGTAATTTAATAACTTTCACTACACGCAACACCGAGTTCAAGCGCACCTTGACTTACCGAAAAATCCATTAAAAAGTGGTTATTAATAGTGTTAACTGGATTTTAAACTTTATATAATCCTTATAATTTTAGAAACCATATTGTGAGTTTCTTAGACATAAGGTAAGAACAAATTCATTTTTTCAGATAAAAGAAGTATTTTTTAAAGGAAATTTTACCGCCTTTTGATGGAAAATCCTCTTTAAATCCAATATTTGAAACTTTTATACATTCAATTTGACAAAATAAACTTATTATTTATAATCGGGACATAATAATTTAGTTTCAATACATTTTTGGTGTCTTTTTGATAAATTTCATATTTGGGCGAATAGTGAAAAATACTATATTTTAACTAAAAACAACTTTTTAAATAAAAATAATTTATAGTGTCAAATTATACATTTTAATGGTTTGGAAGTATAAATAGATTATATTTTTACCATTTAATCCAATACTGGTCATTGTAATTAAATTCACTTTGAAATTGGACAAAAACAAGTGTCAATATTTTGATAGTTATTATTTTTTTAAAACCTGCTTTTTGGTTTTGACAATGGGAATTAATTTTAAATTAATAAATTCAACTTATATATTTTTAATTTAGTAAAATAGAATTCATTTTTGAATTCATAATATCAAAATTATCTTAGGGTGAATTTTTAGAATTTTTCTGAAAACATTCATTTTTTGATAAATAGTGAAAAACACTGTGTTATTATTAAAACCCGACATTTTATTTAAATAACTATTTATTTTATTTAAATTTATTTTAAGTAAAAATTGATATATAATACCTATATAAGTTCAATGTAATTCATTGGTGTCATTTTATAATAAAATTAGATGTATAAAATTTTATTGAACTTTTTAACCTATTTTACCCACCTCCTAGGAGCATTTGCAAATTTGAATAAAACTTAATTTTACCGCTTCTGTGAGTTGAATTTCAAAAATCTGAGAGACACGGTTGAAATAAGTAAGTAAAATGTTTTTCAATAAGATGAAAATATTTTTTGGTGAATAGTAACATTTTACTTTTATTTACCACGATTAAAAGTAAATAGGGTAATTAAGGGTAAAACTGATACTATTATTACCATATCACATGTCCTAATTCTATTGGATAAGTGTAATTCGACCCAAAACAATCTTAGGAATAAAATATGATCCTTTAGGTCCACTTGGATTAGATTAGAACCTTTATTATTATTTAATTCAAAGAAGTGTTAAAAGAGTTAAAATCAATGTTTAATAACTAAAACATTTTTAATATATGGTTACACATAAGATAAATTCAATTATAAATATTCATTTGAAATATAAAAATATTTAATACATAATTGTATTTTATTTATATTTTTTGGACATTAAATAATTAAATTTATTTATGACACAATGATGGTGCAGTAGTTACCGTATTAATGAAAGATTAAAATAATTGATATTATAAATATCCAAATAAATGTAATTTGAGACTGTTTATGAATTACACTAATTTTATAGGTTAATATGACATATTAGGTTTGGTTAGATAAATTGTTTTCTAAGAAATAATGCTTTTATGAATTTAGCAAAAACAAATTACCAAATAGTGTCAAAATTGACATAAAAGAGTTTTTAAAAAAATATTATATTATTAATTGATATTATATTCCTAAAAATCTAAGGTTTGGAAAAAAAAAACTTATATAATGATATGGGTATCAATAATTAACCACTTTGGGTTCTCTTGGAAGTATATAGTAAGTTTATTAACCATGTAATATAAAAATACCAAGAGATGTGGTAAATGTCAAACTATTTAACTAAGAGTTAAATCTAAAAGGTAAGATTAAAATAGTAACCCAAACCTGTCTAAAACCTATTGGTTGAGTATTTTTCGACCCATAACAACCTTATCTTTTAAATAAACCATTTTGGTTCCATTAGAAACCAAAAATTATTTTATTATAAAATAAAATTTCTAGCTTTTCCTAAGGTTCCCCTCACCCCTCTAATAAAAGGGAACTCCCTCTTCTCTCTAATTAATATCTTCAAAGCCATTTGGATTTGAAAACCCCTGACCAAATACCCTCTCAACTATCCTCCCTTAATCCTAGAGGCCTTACTTTAGTCACAAAGCCAACCTAAGAATCCCTTTTGATCAAATCAAAAGGAAGAACCCGAAGAAGAGGTAAATATTTCATCACCTCTTTCAAGTTCCTTTCTTCTTCCAGTTCCTTTTTCTTTATTATTTCCATTATAAAATAATATCTCCAGTATCTTCTATATACTTTTATGTTATTATAAATATGGTACAATTAAATTCATTATTCTATCCATCCTTTGAATGGCATGTCACCATACATGCGTACGTACAGCTTACCGTCTCTACATCGTGGTGTAATTGTTATTCAATACATTATTATTTTTATGGGTATGATAATGAAGTGTAATTGATGTAACTAATAAATATAATATTATAATTATTCTCTATATATGATATACCATCCAATTATATATTATTTTAATATCAAAAGAATGATATTGTCACTCGTGCGTACGTACGGATTACCGTCTCCACGAACGCGATGAGATTCATTCACCATCATATCCATTCAAGACTAATTTTCATTAGATGATTAAAAATAATTTTTAAAGACTTAATATCATTATTAATATGAATAATATACATCCTATTCATAACAAACTCTACTTATGAAACAAATCATATAAAGGAAAACAAATCAGTTAACACCTGAAATGACGATAATACTAAAATATTTTTAACAAATCAATGTTAAAAGATCATATATGATATCATATTAATTTATATGATTATTTTATAATTTAATAACAATTATTTCACCTTTATAAAGGAGTTTAACCTACCCTATACCAAGGAAAAGTACAATGTAATGGGTTTCTTATCTCACATTTAATTCAGTGAGATTTCCATTGCTCGTCACTTATTTATTGCATGTGGTGTATTGTGTATTGCCATTTGATATATATTATCATTATTATCTTTATATTCATGGTATTCTGTGATTAATTTGGTTGTTATTAACTTTTTGTCATACTACTCGATTGATTACAATGAAGTAAGGGTTTTTCATCTCACTTTTTATTCCCGTGAGATTCATGTTATATTAGCCACTAATTCCTTTTGTGTGGAGTATGTACTGTCCATTGTTGTATTCTTGGTGTAATATACTTTAATTTATAAGTATTTACATCTTCATTGTATGATTCTTCTTTCATGGGTTGTATGTTTCATAAGTTACCAAATCAGTAAGGGAATTTCAAATTTCAATTTCCACTCAGTGGGCTTTACGCATACTTTATTGATTATTTTACTCCAAGATTATGTGTCAAATCACTATTTATTATTTATGTAGTAATTTAAACTACCCTTTGAGTGGATATAATTTCAATACACATAATCACTCCATTGATAAATTCTCAATTCATCTATATAAACTTGATAAGATTAATTTTAACTCAATTTCTATTCATTGAGTAAAACATCCAAGTCATTGGTGTTGTTTTTACAAAAATATATGTGAATGTACTCTGATTGATTTACAATGAATATCCAATCATATTTAGTGTATTTATATTTGTCACACATAATTATTTAATTGATTTATCCTTAACCTAAGGATACAGTCTTTATAAATTAATTCATCTCATCTTACATTCTATTGAGACTTTTTTTGTTGTTATGTGCCAATCCACTTTTATTTGGTTTATATACTATACTTTGACATAGTATATCATGAATAAATTTAATCTCATGATATTATAATGTTTTTATTACCTCAATTATTTTTATTCAATCATCTCTCATTTGGTTAGGAACTCTAACTAAAATATCATTTTAAATGTTTTAAAAAATTATTCTTCTAAATCATTCTCTTTAATGTTCATGTTTTAAAAATGGTTTTAAGGATTTATTTATATAGACGTTAATGTTTTAAAATTAAAATTCATTTTAAAATTTTCAAAGTGGTATGGGACACCTTGATTCAAAAATCTATATTAATCATCTTTTTGATAAATAGTGATACTTTTAAATGTTTTAAAGAAAAAGGGGGATATTTCTCTCAAAAAGCTTTGATGATTAACTTCATCTATGTAAATGTCGTTCATTGTTCTAGATTGAGGTTGATTTATTATAATAAAATCTTCCATATTGTATTTAATGAGTTATGTTTTATTGTGGATGTGTTATTTTTATACAATTAATGGTTTATGGATAAAGTATTGACATTTCATATGCTAGTTTTAATATAAATGTTTATGTTATGTTTAAACATTTTCATATGAGGAATGCATTGGACTTAGTAAGTGACGGGTGGATCCCTCTATAGCTCCTCGATGCATCGGTAGGTCTCAGGAGACAAAATAGTGTCTTGGAACAAGGCCTTGACAAAAATCTTATTTGTAGTCTTGGCACAAGGCCTTGACTATGTGGTTTTGAAAGTTTGGCATTATGAATTCCATCATTATGAAAGTGGCTATTGATATTGATTGTGATTATTCGACTAGTAGAATATCCATGTGAGTAAGTAAATGGAATTATTTGATTTTATCTTTTCCATATTATTCTGAAGTTCAAGTTTAAAAGGCTTTTTTGTCTTATACAATTCCTTAAATGTTTATGCTTATTTATGAAAGATTCTGCTATATTGTTGTCCTTACTGAGAATCTGATCTCACTCCTTTCTATGTTTTATTTTTTCCAGGATGCGAAGAAGTATATTATGACTGGCCTGTAGGGATATTCTATGGGATCTCAGTTTTGTCTATAGAATTAGTGTTTTTGTAATTTTCCATTTTATGATGTAATGTAAACCTTATGAATGTATCTAGTACTTCCAAGGCTACTAAACTAATATGTCTTTTGAGACTTGATCTTTTGTGATCATGTCAATGTTATGTAATAATGAACCGACTCTGGGTAACTAGGTTTGGAGATTTACATTAATAATATGTTTAAAACCACTATACAGTAGTTTCAGACACAAACAGAAGAAAGTAGACCTAAGGTAAGGGACAATTTTGCAATCTCATTATTATCTGAGATTTTTTATTCGTAAGTATTTACTGGGGTATATTTATCATTCACATCCATGTTTCCTAAATATATAATATTGTTTCTATTCTTCTAATAATTTTTAAATTCAATTTTACCCATTGTTAAATGTTTATTAAATGGTATGGAAGGAATCTTTCTTTCGTTTTCCATATGAGGTATTTTTTGACTTTTCCGGCAAGAGTATGAGAAAAAAAAATTTACTTATAAGACATGAACATAATTTTACATATTCTTAACACCTTACTTCTATTAATCTTCCTTTACACAATTTCAAGTTTATTTTCAACTAAATTCTTTTCTTTTAAAATTTCACAGCATTTCGAGAAAAGAAAACATTTTTAAAGAAAAATGATATTTTCCTCAAGAATTATGTTCAAGTGTTTTATCAAAATTATTTTCCATCTAAGATGACATAGGGTTATGTTTATATCCCTATTATTACTATGATTTTATTATGTTAAATATGGAATGATATTTTATATGGATTATGTTATAATGGAATGATGTTTAAGAAACTCATTTTATTTCATGAGTTATGCTATGATGATTGATTTATATTTTTGTGGCACATGTAAGAATGATTTAATTATGATATGGGAGACCTATATATCCCTCAAATTAATTGGGTAAAGATTTATATCTCATGAGATAGACATGACTAGAGCAGAAATTAAACCTGGTTCAGTAACACAGGGTTGGAACAACATGTAAAACTAGTTCCGTAATACATGGCTGGAACGACAATTAAACCCAGTTAAGTAATAGACTTTGTCCACTATGATGGTCTGGGAAGAAATTCCTTGTCTACTATGGAAATCATGTTATTTTCTTATTTTTTACCGACAATTCCATGTTTTATTTCAATGTTATTTTATCATGGTTAATGCACCTTTATGATCTATTCCATATGTACTACCAAGATTTATTTCATGACCCAAGATTTTGATATTTAAACTTTATGTTCATGTTTTTACAATATTATGTTTATGGTTAGTTTTTTGTTCTATATGTTCATCCTTAATGAGAAATTGAGCTCAACGTTTTTATGTTTTCTTTTCCGTAGGATATAAAGAAAGGTTTTAGGTAGAAAAAAAATAGGGGAATATCTTTATAGAAGATGTTGAAGATCTTTCACCAAGTTAGAAGATTATTTTACAAGTTTCCAAAGACACTAAACTAATAAGGTATTTGGGAATGTATTTGTGTAATGTATTAATTATTCCAAAAAACAAATGTAATGTCCATGTACATCAAACTTAAATCATTAGAGTTGGTATTAGAGAAAAGGTTTAGTCAACCTTTAGAAACTCGAATGCGAAAACTTTAGTGATATCCCTATAGATATTTCTAAGATATGTCTAGGGATGTCCCTAAGGGTAAGTAAAACTATAGTTTACAGTACTATAATTATGGTGACAATCATGAATAACCTAGTATTAAACCTAATATGTTACAGATTGAACATACTCCCCTTGATTATATTGTTTTCCTAGTATAATTTTCACCTCTCACAATATTCTTTTTGGGTTTTATAAAATGGTTGGAAATAGGAGGATTCATGTTAATGTAGAATATGATGGACAATGGAATGATATTCTTCATGAGAAATTGAATGAAATGGGATTTGGAAGTCAAAACTTCATTATTATTCCTAATTCGCAATCTCATAATATGATCAATAATCTCAACTTTGGTGAGTTTCCGGGCCCATCTAACAAGAGAAAGATGGAGTTTCATAATGATCATAGAGGAAAGAAAGTTCAATTTTCCTCATGTAAGTCATGTCAGAAGATGCATCAAGGATAATGTTTCAAATGAACTCGAAGATACTTTGGGTGTGTAAAATATGGACACAAATCCAGTAATTGCAAAGGAAAAGGTTCAGTTAACACAATGAACAAGGATAATGGTATTGGTAAGACATCAACAACGGTTATTTTTTTAAATGTGTAATGTACGGGCATTATGAAAATTAATTCCCTAAGGTAAAATATCATGAAGATAATCAGCATGGTCATATGGGTAGTATTTATATAGATGACGATGAAGAGACTGCAAATGATATATGAGATGAAAGAAGTGTTGAGGAATAAAATGATGAAGCTCAATCAAAGGTTTAAGAAGATAGTGGAATGATTTCATGTTTATGAAGAATAATGTTGCATAAGTGATTTTATAGTACTATGGAATAAAGAAACATCTAAGGATTATTACATTATTGTTTTTTCTTAAGTATTTGAAGTTATATGTTGAATGGTGCTAGTAACCATGAAAATTTATTCATATATTTTTAGAAAACACATGTCATGTGAATAATGATGGGATAAGGAGATAATGAGTTATTCGATAGTATTAACGAACTCAGGACTGATTTAAGGATAAAGTGATATCATGGTTTGAGTATATATAATTTTTGGTATTTTTGGTGTGTGGAAAGAGTTAATTTTGACAGAATTCATGTTTTCACTAAGGTTCTATGGTAATTCCTATTATTACAATGTTTCAAGAGAATACATGATTAAGGTATTAATATGTTTGGAATGTGACAACCAAGAACTAACTTATGAGATATGGGAGATAAATGGTAAGTTAATTTAGTTCACATATTTCTAAATATTTATATATTTAGTTTTTGGAAGGATTGTAAGGTTGTCCATTTATGGATAATATGAGTTATACTCCAGTTGATGTTTGTTAGATCAATATATTATCTCAATATAGGTGGACTTATACATATTTTATTACCTATGCTAACCTTTTTGTTGAGACAGATGGAATGACCTATCATTCTACCTCATGTTATAATAACAATTAAAGAATGAAAAATTCAACTTCATTTCTTTAAATAAGAGATAAAGTGGAAATTGTTCAAGGCACGAACAATGGTGAGATTGTACCAAAATCAAGTAAGTATTTATTCTCATGAAAAATTCTTCAACTTTAAGTAAAGGATCTTGAAAACCAAAAATGTTATTTTGTAATCTTCTTATCTGATGAATCAGATGGTCCCTTAAATCATCACAGATTTATAGCTTTTTGGTTGTTAACTTTCTCCAAACTGTGTTCTCTATCACTATCCATCAGAACTTTATGGTTAGATTTTTCTTTAATATCCATGTTTTTAATTCCTACCTATGTTTTCCTATGGGGAAACTAAGCGATGAGTTAATTTGGGTAACCCTTATGTTTCTAACATTCATTTTTAAAATAAATTTTTAGTATTCCTTTTTACGATGTGGGTTTCTATGAAAGAAACTTTTAAGTTGTAAACCTTTTATAACCCCAACGAATTTTTAGGGAAAAATTCATTTTAAGTGGGTATAATGTAACACCCCTAGATTTTATGAGATATATTATTTTTAATTTCATTGATTTATTATGTTGTACGCTAAACCAATATTATCTTGTGTTATACGCCACACCGTATTAGCCTGTAGTATACGCAACACTATATTTGGCTTGTGTTACACACAATTTCAAGCACTTTAGATAGAATTTATTTCACACAACACTCAGTATAGATTTTCTTCAATTTATAAAAGAACTATGTTTGGGTTATGATATACACAACACTAAATGAAGCTTTCACTAAATGCAACATTGACTTGGCTTGCATTAAATGCAAGAGCGACCTTCCTCGATAGCTTGCGTTGTATGCAATACAAAGTTTCACTAAACAAAAATATATTATTAAAATATTATTATTTAATTGGATATAAACTAGAAGTTAAGAATAGTATTAACCATATTTTATGTATTTCCTAGAAAATTATATAAGAACAAATTCAATTTTTCAGATAAGATAAGTATTTTTCAAAAAAATTAATTTTTCCACCTTTTGATGGCGCACTAATTTTAAATCAAATTTTTAACACTTTTATATATTATATTTGAAAAAATAAATTTCTTATTTGTAATTGAGATATAAAAATTTACTTTGGTTGAATTTTTTTTATTTTTATGATAAAATTCATATTTTAATGAATAATGAATGATACTGCATTTTAATTCAAAACTGTCTTTTCATCTAATTTATTTATATAGTTAGATTATATTTTTAATTGGTTTTAAATTGTAATTGGATTATTTTTTTATCATTTAATCCAATTTTGGTCATTTTAAGTAATTTCAAATTTAAATTGGATATAAACACATGATAATCATTTGATAAGTTTTTACTTCTTAAAAACCCACTTTCTCGTTTTAACAACAAAAATTTATTTTAAATTAATTACTACAAATTTTTTATTTTGAATTTTCAAAAATGGATTCCATATTTGGAATCAATGGTTCCAAATTATGTTAATAGTTTACTTTTATTTTTTGGATATTATGAATAGTAACTATGGTAATTTTTATTTACCACAATTAAAGGTAAATCAGATAAATTAGGGTAACTAACAATATGATAAAGATAATAAAATTACCCTAACACCTGTGAAAATCCTAGTGGATGAATTAAAGTCGACCAATATCACCTATGGGTTGGAATTAATTCATTTAATGGACTTTTTTCTATGAAAGTGATGTAATTTTAATTAAAACAAAAAAAGGTGACAACAGTTCACTCTCATATATCATATAAGTATAATAATTTTAATATAGTGATAAAAAAGATAAAACTTAGAAAATAAATACTATAAAAAAAATAATGAAATTATATACATAATTTTAATTTATTTATAATTTTTAGAGATTAAATATTTGCCATTAATGATGACACAATAGTGATGTTGAAATTATTTTATTGATAGAAATATCAAATAAACAGTTTTCAAAAATATTAAAAAAATACCATATGAACTAATTAATGTTATCTACGAATTTTCTAGGTGACTATGACATGTTATTAGTGTATTAAATATACTTTTTTAATTTATCTTCTGAGTGGATTTTATTTAATGTTAAAGAAATGAATAGTTTCTAAATTGACACTATTGATATTTTATAAAAATAAAATATTATAAATTATTAAAAAATCACAAAAAATATTTAAAAATTATAAAGTGAAAATTATATATTTTAAAATTTCATAAAGTATCCAATTATGCACAATTTATAACACATAATTAAATATTTATAACCATTTAATATTTAGAATATTATTACCACAAATAAAATTAAATATATTAAATAAGGATAAATCAAAATGATAAGGTTTAAAATAAAATAAACACATGTATAAATTTTATTGGTTGAGAGTATTTCTAACCATAATCCTCTTATATTATAAATAAATGAGTTTGGGAGCATTATAAACTGAAAATAAGTTAATAAAAAATTAATATTTCAAGACTTTCCAAGTGTGACCTCTCTTCTCTTATAAAATGGAACATATTATTCTCTTTTAATCACACCTCCAAAGCCCTTTGTCTTAGAGAAACCCTACCCAAATCTTCTAAAAACTTTCCTCACTTCATCCTAGAGGACAACCTTTGGAAATAAATCCATCTTAAGGATTTCTTTTTTGCATACCAAAAGAAGATACCCAAAAAAGAGGTAATTTTTTTATCACCTTTTTCAAAAAACATTTCTTCTTATACTTCCTCTTATTATGTTGTTTACATAATAAAGTAATAACTCCAGTATATTCTACATTATAAGATGTTATTATAATTTTGGTACAACCTTATACCTCCTTGTATCCATCCTACGAATAACAATATCACCATGAGTGTGTATGTACGGCTTACCATCTCAACGATGTGGTGTAATTGTTATTAAAAAATACTTAATTTGGATGGGTATATTGATGAGTATAATGGATTTAAATAATTAATATAAAATAATAATTTTTATTTAAAATTCATATACCATCCAATTCTATACTATTTAACTATAAAGGGAATGATATCGTCGCTCGTGTATATGTACGACTTACCGTCTCCACGACGCGATGAGATTCATTCTCCATGTTAACCATTAAAAATGATTATAAGGTATATATAATAAATAATAATGAAATATATGGCCTAATAATTCTACTATATTTTTGTGTGTGTGTGTTTCATTTACTTGCTTCCATTCAATTCAATAAAGAAAGAGAAACAGCGTTCTTGCGTATGTACGGCCTACCGTCTCCATGAACGGTGTATTACATTTCATTATCTATCTATTATATATATTTATATAATGAATATATATGATATAAAAAACATTTTTTATATTATATATGTTTTTAAATCATGATATAAGTAATAAAATCAAGAATAACAAGTCAAAACATGTATGATAAATTAAACGATTATTACCCAAAACGTTGTTTTAACATTGAATTGACAAATGAACGGGTAATATAAAGTCATAAGTGAATAATATATGATATAATAAATATTATTATGGTTATGTTAAAAGTTAATAATATGTTTAAACCCACTATAAAGGAGTTTCAGACACAAATGGAATAAATTGGACCAAAGATAAGGGATAATTTTGCAATCTCATTATTATCTGATATTGTTTATTCGTAAGTATTTAATGGGATATATTAATCATTCATGTTAATGTTTCATAAATATAAAATATTAATTATATTCTTCTACTAGTTTTTAAAGTTAATTTTACCCATTGGTAAATTTTTATTAAATGGTATGGAAGGAATCTTTATTTTGTTTTCCGTACGAGGTGCTTTTTGACTTTTTCGGTAAGAGTACGAGAAAAAAAAAATTACTTATACGACATGAATGGATTTTTACATCTTATTAAAGCCCTATTTCTATGAAGATTCCTTTATATGATTTCAATTTTATTTTCAACTAAATTATTTCCTTTTAAAATTTTGTAGCATTTTGAGAAAACAAAACATTTTTGATGAAGGATATTTTCCTCAAGAATTTTGTTCAAGTTTTTTATCAAAATTATTTTTCATATAAGATGGTATAGGGTTTTGTTTATATCCCTATTATTACTATAATTTTATTTTGTTAAAGATGGAATGATATTTTATATGGATTATGTTATTATTTAATGATGTTTAGGAAACCCATTTTATTTCATGGGTTATGCTATGATGATTGATTTATGTTTTTGTGGAACATGTAAGAATGATTTAATTATGAGATGGGTGGGACCTATATCTCCCTCAAATGAATTGGGTAAAGATTTATATCTCATGAGATAAACATGACAGGAATAGAAAGTAAATCTCATTTAGTAGTATAGGGCTGGAACGAAAAGTAAATTTGGTTTAGTAAAACATGGTTGGAACTGCAAGTAAACTTGGTTCAGTGATGGACTTTGTACATTATGATGGTCTTGGAAGCAATGCCTTGGATACAATGGAAATCATATTATGTGATTATTTTTTTTCCATAATTCCATTTTTTATTTCAATGATATTTTATCATGGTTAATGTTCCTTTTTTATCTATGCCTTACGTACTGCCAAGATTTATTTCATGACTCAAGATTTTGATATTTAAACTTTATGTTCATGTTTCTAAATTATTATGTTTGTGTTTTGTTTTATGTTCTCCATGTTTAAACATAATAATAATTTGAGATCACCATTTTATGTTTTTTCCCTAGGATTTAAATAAAGGTTTTAGGTAGGAAAACAAAAAGGGGGAAAATATTTCTGGGAGATATTGAAGATATTTCACTAAGTTAGAAGATTGTGTTCCATGTCTCCAAAGACACTAAACTAATACAGTATTTGGGGATATATTTTTGTAATTTATTAAGTATTACACAAAACAAATGTAATTTCCATGTACGTAAATCTTGGTTCATTAGATATACCATGATAAAACCCTTATGAAACCTAATTCTTTTCACAGGTTCTGCGATGATGAAATGATTATAAAACCTATCTCTTTTCTATAGGTTATGATATAATAAAATTTTTATGATACCCATTTCATTTCATGGGTTATGATATGATTAAATTTTATGATCTTGTGGCACACATATGTATGATTTCATTATGTGACGGGTGAGATATATATCTCCCTCCAATGCATTGGGTAAATATTTACATCCCATGAGATAAACATGGATGGAACGAAGAGTGAACCCAATAAAATATGGTTCTTTTTCCATTATAATGGTTTGGGGAGTGAACTCATTCCACTATAAGTAAAGGTCTATGACTGGGGATGGTGGTGTATCCCAACCAGTAGTTGTAACCCCAATGAATTTCCCTGATAATATTTTGAAATAATCCATTAATTATATGGAATTATTTCATATACTTATGTATATGCCATAAATTACATGTCTTATACCAATGTTATGCTCACATGGATCATTTTACTTGATTGTCTTATTATTCATGTCTTATGAACTACCAATATCTATTCCATGAATCATGATTATGATCTTTGATATGTGGGGTATGGTTTTCAAATTTTATAATCATGTTCTCATACCCCTATGTTTGTGTTATGATTATGTATCTATTATGTTTACCATTAATAAGCATCTGAGCTAAACCTTTCCTATGTTTCCTTTCCCCAGGATATAAAGAAAGTTTTTAAGTAGGATTACTAAATGGGAAAATATTTGTGGGAAACATTGAATATCTTTCACTATATTGGAAGATTATGTTCGAAGTTTCCAAACAAACTAAAATATTATGGTCCTTGGGTGTGTACTTTTTTAATGTATTAAATATTCATCTAAAAATATGCAATATCCATGTATAAAAATCTTGGTCCATTATATGTCTCACTCATTACATATTGAAAACTATGCATATGTGTGCCACAATATCATAAAAACATTCATAAACTCATCATAACATAACTCATAGAAAATAAATGAGTTTCCTTAAGATTTAATAATAACATAATCATAATACATCCAAAGAAATAAAATAGATGGTATTGTTAGGATATATTCCTAGTGAATCATAATAACTATTAAAGGATGCTTACATAGATGAAAAATACCTTTTGAAAGAACATTTGAACCTTTATTTGAAATCATGAGAAAAATATCCTTTTATTTTGATAAGATTTTAAATAAAAGTTCCTAGAATATTGAGAAAAAAATTTTATTTGAAAATAAAAAAGGAAAATTTTTCATGTAATTGTAAAATAAAAGAATGGACATTAAGGCAGGATAATCCATTCGTATAGTAAATGTCAAAACAAATATTCCTTTCACACTTTTTATAAAAAATCAAAAATAAATTGGTTATAAAAAATGATTATTTTTTAAAACCTTTAAAAAATAAAATACGGTTAAAAATGAAATTAAATTATCATCTAAGAAAATAAAATAAAATTATTTAAAAAATTTAATTAATATGTACATGGAATTAAAATTTCACCAGCCAAATAGAAAATAAGGTCAAGTTTTATTAAAAAAATCTCAATCGTTTTAAGTTTCAAAGAGTTTAGAATGAATGGAAAACATGAAAAATACAAAAATAACTATATGATAAGAAAACATGTGGGGTTTAATAGATACAGTTTATATAATTACCCAAAATTGAATTCAAGAATAAACAATCTTGATAAAAATAATATTTCAATAGAAACTCTTACCTCAGGTCCTAAATTTCTTAATTCATACTCTTAAGTTCTTGTATCATAAACATATATTTTTTATAAATATATAACAGAACCATATTCATACTTATATTATTATATAAAATTCTTGTATAATTTCTAATTACCCATTTATTAATAATTCTTCATTAAAACCAACATTCAAGTGTTAATTGTTCAATTTCCCATGCATGTTTTGGTTCAACGGTTCTAATACATTCACCTTGGTCATAGTTTCATCAAATATATAATCTTAATCATGTGATAATTATTATATTTATTCATTATATAAACTTTTATAACCATTCATATAATTTGTTGATGAAAAATTAATTTCATCATTTACTGGAGATGATAGTCTGAACATATACATGAGTAAAGTTTTCATCTTCCAATGAATAGAAAGAAAAAAATGTAAATAGTACCATTTATTTACATAATAATAATAATAATATCATAAATATAATATATATTTTTAAAATACATATTTATCACTAACCATGTATGGGTGACATAAAATTCCAATCACATCACTTCGTGGCGGTGGTAGTCCACACGTATGCATGAGCGACGTTATCATTTCTCTTAGGATGAAAAGAAGGTAGAAAATGGTTTTAACTTTAATAAAAAAACATTTTAGTATATTAATTATAATAATTTAATCATGTTAATATGGTTATAGAATATTTAGATGAGGTTTAGGAAAAAATAAACAATAAATAATCTGGTAAAGACAATTATTTGTTCATTGGGAAACCTCCGTTGGATTACACCTTAAGTCATTAAAGGGTTGTCTTTTCTAAAGAAAAAAAGCTATCAGATGTGGGGAGGGAATTTATGAAAATATTTTGGTAGTTATTGTCCAAAATATAGGTCCCAAAGTGTGTGAATAAGTGAAGGTAGTGGGTTCCCTTTTTATAAGTGGGGTGGGTGGATCTCTTATGAATACTTTAAACATTAAAATATAATAAAGTCGTATTAAAGTTAAAGTGGAACCATAGAAACCCAAATTAAAATATAATATGATTTTGGGTTTAAATATTTTCAACCAATTTCATTCATTCATGTTTTAGATATATTTTATTTCTTATATCTATGTTTAACCCCCCTAGTTAATCAGTTTAACTCTTACTGTGGTGAAAAAGTTTTATCATTATTACTATTCATAATGAGAAAAAAATGAAATTTTCATATTTTAAAAATATGGAATTTTTTATTCCAAATATGAAATCCATTTTATAAAATTAAATTTCTATAATATACATATATTAATTTTAAAATAAGCATGAAAAATGCAATAAAAACATTTTTAGAAAATGCATTTTTAAGCATAACATTGAATTTATTCTTATTACTTTCCTAGTAACAACCATTAAATTAATATTAAAGTATTTCAATAAAATTATTTTATAAAAATTTCCTTAAAATTATTTTATAATTTTGATTAATTTAATTTATTAAGATAAAAACACATTACATGCATAAAAGCAGTTTTCCAAAAAAACATCAATTTTTACCTTCAAATGATTTTATTTTAATTTATAACCAATGAATAAACTTCCTACATGTTTAAATAATACAATTTCATAATCCTAATACTCTAAATTAATTTTAAATAAAACATATGTGAGTAAAATAATAAAAAAAAAATTTCAAAACAATTATTTTGGATCAACAGTACTTCCTAAGTGAATTGAAAATTATATTTTGATGATTATATTTCATTTAAATACCAAATAATTTTATTACTTTTGTAATTTATAAGAATTATTAACATAATTTAATGGTTTTGTTATTTAAAAACTATTGAAGGAATTTATTTATTAAAGATAAAATATATTCTTAAAATCCCAGGATGTTACATGAACAGTTCAAAATCTTCAGTCTGTTCAACTCCAATGTATTTAATCATATGAAAAATTTAATTAACGATATAATAATGTGTAAGCAAAATAAAATTATAAAAACTAAATGTTTTAGTTCCAATTTCTCTCATAGAGTATTTTTATAAATTGTAAAATATGATTCTTCCCAAAATACGCCCATAAAATATAACTCAATTAGACACTATGATTAGAATGAGTAGAAGTGAATTATAATATCACCCATGTCATACCATATGATATAGAAAGTATATATTATATGTATAGCTATTTTAGGTAATATCTCCATCAACATTGAAAATTTTCAAGCTAGTGTTCACTTTAAATAGAACACTCCCAACTGTCAATTTTATCTCTAGGTCTTTGGCGTAAGTGGGAGAATGTGAAAAGGCACAACCCTGGCTCAAATTCATGATCATAAATAAAATCCATTTCAGATCATGTTTGAATATTAATCCCTCCTCAAACCTCATAATTTACTTGGTCATGATCCTTCTACCAAAATAGGGCCTAACACCTTTCAAACAAAGGTCATTCTCAACATTATTGGACAGAACTTCCTAAAAAATATCTCAAAATCCAACCATATAAGGATAATACCATCATAAGTTTGGGTAAAGATTAAGTAATGGATTATCATTCCATAAAGGGAAAACTCAATGTGAAAACCTCCATATGTTCAATGGGTGTACAAATTAGATGAAAAAATGAGAGTCTCATACTCTAACTAATCTTCTGCCACCTAAGAATTAGGTTAGCCTCATGAACCCATGAGGAATCTATCTCTAAAATGTATATAGGTAATTCAATCTACATGTAGTCTTGTCTAGTTCAGTGGGAAATTCCATCCACTCTGTAAGGAATTATACAGAATGAAAAACTAATTATGGATCTATCCTCTACTTGTGTGGGAATGATACTGCATAATTGGTCTTTGAAATGAAGCCCCATTTCCCAAATGATCAGTGAAAAGAGGATAAAACACTAAAAAAGGATATCTATGACCATACCTATGATCCTAAGCTGGCTATTTTTGGGTAACATATGTTATTAGATAGGATAAACCCACATTTACTAGAGAATATCTAGGTGAATTGATTAGATAATGACATGTTAAAACACAATTGGTTATTATATAATGAAAGTTCCAAAATACTTATAACCTATAAATTTTTTATTTGAGTCATGGATTCACTAATGGGTTATCAGAGTCCTGGAGAAAGTAAATTTTAGCTGATTCACCTACGTGAGGTTCCCTGATAAGATAACCAAATACAACACCCCCTTATCATTGATTCCCTAAATTCATCTAACTAGTACTCATAAGAAAACAAGATATTAACTCCATTACTAGGAATCAAATTTCATTTATACTGCTCTAAAATGATCCAACCCATCTGGGCCCCACTTGAGCTGGTAATAAGACAAGTGTTCCACCTCAATCCCTGATTTAATAATCCAAGAGTTAGAGACTATCACCAAAAATTCATAATACCCATGGGAGGATTTATCCTATAGGAATCTATAAAAAAAATACATCTCCAATATACAATATATATCAAAAAATCACTATCCACATATACATATAAAAAATTGAATCATATAATGATACATGTAAGAGAAAATAGTTATTCAGTACAATACCATATAGGCAAAAGTCGAAAGGTAAAAATAAAAAAGATAATATCATTGAACACGACAGAATTTATACTAGATCCAAAACATTATTTGGTGTTGGATTTGCTGTAAATCAGTGTTTAGTGTAGTATAAATAAATTATTGATTTAAGTTGAATACATTACTATAGTATGTGCAATCCATGATGATCTGATGATGAAATGTGGACTTGAAATATTGAAATAAGGTCATGAAATTGACTGTAATTTTGAAACATGTGATGATTTATGATATGTGACAATGGTTCTTAGAGAAGGAATATTGTTTCAAATAGTGTAAATATGAAGGATTTAATGATGATTGATAATTTTTGTTCAAGATTTTAATTACTAATAGAGATAAACATTATATTAAATTATGAATCTGATGAGAAAAATTAAGTATTTGTAATGTTTTTTTAAGCCCATAATTTTCATTGAAGAAGATCATTGAAAATTGTGTTCATTTTACAAACATAGTAAAAATTCATAGGCGAAGAAGGAAAATCACATGATCAATTATAGGTTACATGATTACATAAGCACTTAAGGGACATTTGATTATGTAATCATAAAGAGATATTGTTGTTACAAGAATAAATACATTGGTTTTGATGGAGTGTTCTCGTGATTTACATATATTTTATGGTCATGTGAAGCACATGAATGGAGTTTCTCTAGAAATGATAAAATCCTTTTGTGACAAAGGATTACATGGAGAATATAATCATAAAAGGATCATGTAATCCGGTAAAAAAATGGTGAACTAATATGTTTGAATGAGTCTGGTGATCACATAAGAAATATATAATGGAAATGAAAGAGATCTCATGTAATCATAATATGAAAATATCGACCAAGTCACATGATAAAGATTAAAGTGAGAGGAACTCACGATATCCAGATTATACAATAGTCATGTGATCGTGTGAGTTGGAATATGTCATGTGATCAAGGATGGTAAGGTCAAGCTAACAAGTGGTGGAATAAATAGATATTGAAATAGATATTTAGGATTTAAGTTAATGGGAAATATTTTTTAAATAAACCCAAGTCATTTCATTAAGGATTGAGAGAACATAAGTTATTTCATCTAGAGAAAGGTATAAAGGAGGTTAAACGAGGCCTGATAGGGAATGTGAAGGAGTTAATCATAAGTAGATACATGCCTAGAAGTTATTCTCTAAGCAGTTTCATAAAATCTGTTATACACACGAGTGTCTCATGACCAAGGATCTTGTGTTAGGTGGTATCATGCTCAAATATTCACACCAAGATACTTTTAGAGGAGTTATGTGCCCAAGGTATTATGATTTAGGTTATTTAAAAAGGATATACATGAGATAAGGTATCTAATGTAAGGATATATGTAAAAAGTTTTACATATACTAGGTTTTGTGCTTGGATTTGTGCATCCAGGGTTATGAAATTCCGTTTATGGAATAGAGGATATGTGTAATAGTTTTGCATGAACAATTTTAAATCAGGAAATTATTTTATAAGGTATTTATAAATGAAATAGAATAATTTAACTTATAAATATAGTGAATAGATAATCTTTACTATATCCTTCATAGTGGAAGAAGGGGCATCAAAATAAAAATTAGAGTAAAAAATCTGGTTATATAGTTTGAGGAAATAAACATGATAATTTAAATGAATAATTATCATTATTTGAATAAGAATTGTTTTTGATATTGTGTTATATAATAAAAAGTATTAACTCTCTCATTAAGGATTTGATCACATATAGAAAAGAAGAAGAGCACAATGGAAAATAAGAGAAATAGAGAATCTATCTGGAGATATAGATGAAAACAGTCTATTTTTTTAATAGAGATAGACTATAATGATCCTTATTTAGGGAAGAGACCTAAAAGTATATAAAAAATTGAAGAAACTTCACAGAAGTATTTTGTGGAAGTGAAGAAGTAGGATTGCACCTTGGGTGAGGAGTGATTGAACCCTAAACATTGTATTGTTAGTGAACCTATCACAAAGTGACCTAGGATAAAACATTTCATCCATAGAATTAGTGAATATTAGTGTATTTTGAAACATCAACGCATCATTTGTGTGTTCCCCTTAGACATAACCCTTTGTGGTGAACCACGAAAAATTTGTGTGTTCGTTGTATGATTTTATTTCCTGCGTATCTGTGATTGTTTTAGTGGTAGTACTATCAGGAAATATAGGTTTAACATATTTCCTACCAATGTGGGAACAAGATCCTAAAATAAAGATAAATAGCTTAAGTTTAATTCGACCATCACCTATATTCACCCCCCCCCCCTCAGGGTGTCTTTGGTTACAATAAGTGGTATCAAAGCGTAAAGGTTCAGACTTAGTGTTCAACATAATAAGTGGTGTTTGGATTTGTGCACATGGATTCTATGATAAAACATATATTTTTAAAAGAAATATATTTTATGTATGGTAGAAATAAATACTTATATTCCAATAATATTATAGGAAGGAAGTTATGGAACCCATCTTTTGAGATGAAAAACTAACCAAACATAATGAGATAATGAGTAATTCATGAATGGAAAAGAATATAAATATATATTTTTATGATGATTTTTATAAGTAAAGTATTCATTTTGATACTACTTGATAAATTTTTAAGACTCTGGAAACTATTTTTGGAAACACTATAGAGACAAATCATGTTTTAATGTCAACCTCAAGAAAATGTTTCTAAACTGGAAAAGATGATATGTCTACGAATAATATTGGTGAAGTGAGTCTTATGATAAAATTAAAGAAGAAGAAAAAGAACAAGAAAAATAAAATCATGTGATCATGTATTGAAATCGAGGTGAATGATTCTAACTCTTCCATTTCATGCAAATCTATCCATTTTGTAGAATTTTCTTATAAATAAAACTATTCAAATTTATCCCTAGATAAGAAATATCTAGACTGTTTTTTTGACCTTTAACAATATCTTAAAGGTTATATTGAAGAATTATATATTAAAATAATGAAAAATAAAAATAGAAGTGGTCTGTTAATGGAATCTACTAAATATTTTGATGACATTAAATCAAATATGGACTGACATTAGAAATAGTTAATTGATCAGTCATCTAGTCAGGTGAACTCAAAATAAGTAGTGAATATCAAATATAAATCTAAATAGATAGCTAATGTGATGGAAAATTTTAATACTTATATCAAAGAATGAAATAAAATAATTGAGTCCCAAGAGGATAAAATTATTTAAAGGAAAAAGTTTAAGGATCCATTTAAAGATAATTATTTTGTGAATAAAAGTTTTGGAGTCTTTAGTGGAAATGATGGGCCACTCATGTATGATGAGAACTCTAAAAAGGAAGAAGTGTATATAATGTATGGTACCAAATATAGAGATAGTGTGTACCATGATCTAGATGAGATATAATCATTACAAATTAAGGTGGATCATTGGAGGATCATATAGGAAGTGGACTATAGAATCATCAAAGATCTGTGTATAAAAAATAAAAAGATGAGGGAATAAGTGTCCTTAAATATTTTTATACATAATATGGGTACTAAAATGAAAGAACACAGTGATATAGTTTAATAAATTTCAATCAATATTGAAAGGGAAATTATAACAGAAATCAAGTTGAAAGAGAGTTTCATCCCTCTCAAAACAATTCTTGAAGAGAGGAGAAAATCTAGAAATGAAGCTAGTTTTTTATTAAAGGATATATAAGATTAGCTAAAGGATAAAGTTCAGAAGATCAAGGATCTCAATGAAAATATTATTCTATCCAAGGGAAATGATAATGTAGATTTTACCTATAGATAATAATATAAAAGTGGAGAATATAAGGCTTTAAATCTGAAATACACAAATCATAGGAAGAATATCATTAAATTTTAAAATAATTAGAGGTTATTTTGAATATATTGAAGTAAAAACTCTCAAAATAAAGTATCCATTAAATGATACTATTAAAAAATATTGATACACACCATAAGTATGTGTTTAGAAGACCAAGGGTTCAATGTAATAATAATAACACCATCTACGCCTATATCTCAACCAAAAAATGATGGCATGAGGTATGTTTTATATTTTCTAATCATGGGAATTTGGAAGGATATTTTAGATAGAAGAAATCGGGGATGGAAAAAGGATCCATAAATAGGTCCTCCACTCCAATGTAATCTCCACTAAATTATAATGTTACACTTATAGAAGACCTCTTAGATAGAATGAAAAAAATATATATATAAGAAACACTACTCCAGTTGATAGTAAGAAGGATTTTCATTTGAAGATGAGACTACCATTGTAGGAAAATGATAAGGTGGATTTTATGGGTGCAAGAAGAGAGATATATGAAGTAAGCCTTGGTGGTCTCATAAATTATTAAATGATTAGACAAATTAAGGAAAGATAAATATCCCTCCAGTGGAGGAGGAAGTGTGAGCAGAAGACAAGTGGTGAAACAATAAAGAAAACTATACTCATTGGTTTAATCCCACAACAGTGAAGAAGAATAAGCCTATGGAACCTACATAAAAAAAGAGAAATGATCATGTGTGGAAGTAATTATTGACTATATGTACATATTAGTTAGAGTTGGCTAGTAAGATATAAAAAATCATAGATGATTGAAAATTATTTACTTAACATTGTGAAGAATCCAAATCTATGAAAAGTGAGTCTCAAAGAATGAATCTGCAAATAAGAAAGTGATTCCTTACAAATAATCACCACAATAAAGTCTTGTAAGAGAATAAAAATTCAAGGTCTTGTCATACATGACCAACCACAATACTCTATTCAAGGATTATGGAGGTACCACTCTTCCCATACACTTAAATATATCTAATATATGGTTAAATTGGAACAAGATTAAAGTAGAGATATGATCCATGGGGTGTGTGAATGTTTAAGTGGCACGGGTTCTTAAGATGAATGAAAATACATGCACCAAGATGAGTAAAAATTCTTGAAATTCACATACAGTGTCAGACTTAATAAGTGGTGTTAAACAACCACTCTATCATTTAAGATTGTATCCAAAAGATTAATTCTATGTAAAAGGTCATATAATTTTATAAATATCATGGTATAAATTTTAATATGATACCAATAAGCTATTGTTAAATCAATATCATTCCCAAAAAGTGGTTTCCCTATTCTGAAGATTAATTCATCATCTAGATTCAACGCAAAAATTGATGTTAATAATCTGTATCAGTCCAATGATAAAGATATTCTGGGAGAATTGGTGACAATCACTCTAGTATATTCAAACTCATAAAACAATGAATTCTTGGGAATAATTAAATATCATTCATACTAAGTGTTATCATGAAGTTATCTTTAACAAATGGCATAATTTGGATTATTATGTTGTATGTATCACACACTTTTACTTAATTTTTTATTCACTGACTATTTTGTGTTAGTGTGATTATAATCACATAATGATTTTATAAAAGAAATAAAGTTATATTACTAGAATATATGGAAGTAACTAAGTGAAATGGATATTTTTGGTATTTATTAGCATAAACATTTATTTCCTATAATGATTTATGAATCAATTGTCTTATTGGATTTTTAGATGACACAATTCCAAGTGAAATTTTCACTCATTAAAAATCTATACATAGTATGTAAAAATAAAGAAAAATTTAACTCTGATCATGAATGGTGATAATAAAAGAAAATATTCAAGTAGAAATTAATAGATGGATTCTAAGGTAGAATATTTATTATGACATTTTAGGAGGTGAAATTGAAAATGGTTAACATTTCTAGGTGATCCTCATTTGTCAACATATGGTTTCGCATGTGTTGATAAGAAGTTCATGAAAAAGGTAGAGAACAATCTCTATATATCTAGATTTTATAAGTTGGTAGAGAAATGTGTTCTCCACTAGTTTTTAAATTTCATTGAAAAAATTTTAAATGGAAATTATTTATTAAGGGGGAATAAATCCATTGATAAAGGAATACACTCTCAAATTCTATGAGAAAAGGGGATTTAAAATAAATGGAAAATTTGACGATACCCTAAAGGGGTTAAATGCTATTGGAAGGCCTTTTTAATTTTGATGTCAAAGGTGGTGAAAGAAAGGAATCGTGAATCCATAGCCATAGAATAATAGAGATAATTTTTATATTTGGAGAATGATGGATTTATTAAAATATTGAAAAAAATATAAAGGGGGATAATGTTGTATCCATACCTTTATTTGGTGTTAGATTTGTTTTTAATCATTTTTTCATACAGTATGAATAAAGTATTGGATTCTATTGAAGACAATAATGGAGGATGTTCAATATATTATGATCTTATGATGAGAGGTAGACATGGTATATTGAGATAAGGATATGAAATTGACCACCATATTTCAACATGTGATGATTGGTGACATGTTCCAATGGTTCTTAGAGAAGGTACATTATTTACAAAAATGTATATGTGCATCATTACATGATGATTGAGAAGTTGTGATGAAGATAAAAATTACTATTGAAGCTAAAAAAGATGTGAAATTATGAATATGGTGATCCAAATGAATTTTTTGTAAATTTATGTGTAATCCCAGAAGTTTCATTGAAGAAGATCAAAGAAAATGGAATTTTTTTCTAGTCTTACTGAAAAATTCATAGGATAATAAGTAAAATCATGTAATCTATTATAAGTTACATGATCATGTAAGAACATAAGGTAAATGTGACCATGAAGTTAAATTTTATCCAAGTGACCATTTATGCATGGAGAAGACAAGTGATCAAATAATAATGAAGAGATATTGCGACTGTAATAAGAAAATAAACCAGTTTTGATAGATATGTATCATGATTTATGTAAGATTTTTAGCCATGAAAAGTGCTTGGAGGGAGTTATGCTAGAAATTATGGAAAGCTTTTTTGTAGAAATGGATTATGTGGAGAATGTGATAATGAAAGGATCATGTGATCGAGTAAGGATTTAGGTGATCAAATATGTTCAGATGATTCAGTAAATTACATAATCAAGATAGACAAGAAATGAATTTGATATCATGTGACCACTAGATGCTGATATCGAATGAGTCATGTAATAAAGGAGTTAAATTAGAGGAACTCACAATAGATAGTTTGTGTGGGGGTCATGTGATCATGTGAATTGGAAGATGTCATGCAATCAATGATGGTAAGTTCGGGTGAAGAGGATGTGGAATAAATGGATGGTGTAGTGTAAATTTTGAAGTTATATTGGTGATAAATCTTCTATAAATACCCCTAATAATTTACTTAAGAATGGAGAGAGATAAAGATATTTAATCCTGATAAAGGGAGAATAGAGGTTGAATAAGGCATGCTAGGACATGTGAAGTAGTTAGGCATAAAGGGATATGCACCTAATAGTTATGCACTAATAATTCTCACACAAGGTATTATGAACACAGGAGAATCATTTATAGATATACATACTTAGGATATTATGCTCTAGTAGTCTCACATAAGGTTTTAGGCGCACATATGTCTCATGGATAGGGGTTTTTTTCTAGGTGGTATCACACTCAAAGTTACATAATAGAAGATTTGTATAGGAGTTATATGACTAGGCTCTCATGATTCAGGTTAAACAAAAAGAAGATACGTTCCAAAAGGCGTCACATGAAAATAGATACACACCAAGGAATAAAAATAGGTTATTGTGGTAGGATTTTTTCATACATGGTTATGTGATTTGGTTTATGTGATAGAGGATATGTGACATTGTTTTTCAAGAATATTTTTCAATCTGGAAATTGTTATATAAGGTAGTTATATGTGAACTAGAAGCATTTAAAATCCAAATATAGTGAATATAGAATCTTGAATATATACTTTATATAGGAAAAAGGATCTTCAAAAGAAGAATTAGAGTGACACATTCGGTTATAGAAGTGGAGGAAATAAATAAGATAATTTCAAAGAAAATTTATCCTCATATTGAGAAGATGTGTGGTTGAGATTGTGTTGTGGAAGAAAAATACATAAATATATAATTGAGGAGTTGATATCATCTGGAAAAGAAGAAGATCACTTCATAAAATAATAGTAATAGATAATATATCCAAATATACGGATGAAAGTAGATTCTTGTGATGAAGAGAGACATATCATCATGACCAATATCTGGTGAAGATAAAGTAGAGAAATAAGAGTAATAGATAATATATCCAAATATACAGATGAAATCAGAGTCTTGTGATGAAGAGAGACATATCATCATGATCGATATCTGGTGAAGAGACTTATAAGTTCATAAACAATGGAAAAACCTCCACAGAATCAATGTCTGGAAGTAAAAAAGGTCTTGTGTTCATTGGGTGAGGATTGACAAAGTCCTAAACATTGTAAAAGAAATATTACTTGGATAGAGTGATCATGTCCAAGACATTGTATCCATGGAACTAGGGAAGATTTATGGATTTTGGCACATTGACACATCGTCGGTGTGTACTCCTTGGAAATAACCCTTTGTGGTGAACCAAGTAAAATTTGTGTGTTCTGGGTATGTTTTAATTTATTTTATATCTATGATTATTTTGGTGGTTATGTTATCAAGTAATACAGGTTGAACATAGTTTCTACCAACAAGAGAACAAGATCCTAAAATAAAGATAAATGACATAATTTTAATACAACCATAACCTTAATTCACCCCTCTCCACCCTCAGTGTGTCTTGGATTATAAAAATTGAGATGGGTAATAACACCATCATGATATAATAACTCTTAGGATGAAAATTTCATAAACAACCATCTCTACCATATGCCACTACAAGCCACTATGCACTAACTCTACTAGCTCCACTAGCTCCGCATTTAACAAAGTCACCACCAAAATTTGCAATATTTTTGCAGACACAATATGTGTGGTCATAAGGCCTATTAAAGGGTAGGTATAAACATGTCTATTGGTATGATTTAAAAATAAAACGTAAAGATAAAACATTAAGTCATCTCAAAAACCATGGACTGAGGTGAAAATAATGTAGTAACCCAAAGATGATCAAAGGCCTATAAAACCAGTAATTATAGAAGAATACAATCTTTATAGCTCAACTCCACGAGGGGTTGTATCACACAATAAACCAGATATATTTATAATTTCAAAATACCTATAAATATGGAATCCATAAACCAAACTATATATCATATCACAGAGTTAACCAATTTTTCCTAAAAAGTTGCAAGACCTACGACACTTACATTTGACATACGCACATTAACACAAACCTCATAGATCTAGGCTTCCTCTCTATAATCACAGTGGTGGAATCAAGTCTTGATGAGGTTTGAATGCCAGTTGAAGGGGATACCAACCCCTATGGAGGACTCATGCCTCATCACGTGGTGTATACATCGGATGAGGGGGTACTGTTAGATGTGTACTAAAATGTACATGAATGATATGCATACACATATGCATATAATGAATGATATATATATAGTATACATTTAATACATTCATGTGATGCAATTATTTTTACATGGATGTGATACATTAATATAATATACATATATATTATTCATCTCTATCTTTGAATGGTATTCATTTAATTAAAACCAAATGTTAGTTCTTTTAATTCTTTGAATTTATTAAAAACCCATTTTATAAGATGAATCATAAAGCAGGTTAACAATTCATATGAAGAATGTGTATATTTACTATAAAATTAATTAATATATTATAATGTATTGATAAATGAGACAACAATTAATTATAATAATTTATTTCCTATTTAAACTACTTCCAAACAATAGTTATGGGTGTGGTAGTATGATACTTATGAGTTTATTTCAAATCTATCTACTTCCATGATTATTGATTATGATTTCATAATAAAGGCACTAGAACCCCTTCATATTTTGTTTTTCCACATGATATGGTCATGGATTTAAGTGGACAATGTATTCCTTAAGAGGTTGGGTATTTTTTTTCACTGCTCCTCATGATCTCCCTCAAGCATTCTCTTTTAAAGATGAAAATATAGTTGTTGCTACTTTAATTTTACACCTACTCAATTTTATAGTATTTTATGTGTTTGAATTATTGAAGATAGATCTACCTATTTTTTGTCTTGTCTTATACTTCATATGATAATTAGATGATCATAAGAAATCTATCAGTGGTATCATAGTGAGTTTATTCAAGATTTAAGTCTGTTTTGATCACTATTTTTTTGAAAAATCATAACTGGAGACCATGAAAAACATTTTTGAAAAAAAATGTCATTTATAGACCCTTATGTGAGATTTATAAAGGTAAATATGATTTACCTTTATGTGATACCCATACATAGAAGGTCTGTTTAAGGTTAACCACTTTTATACCTTTACACAAATGGGTTTTGTAAAGGTTTTGCCCTTATGCAAGTGGTTTACATAAGGGTCATTGGCACTTTACCATTATGCATATAGGTATCAAAATTTCTACATAAAGGTACTTGATGTTTACCTTTACACAGTGTAAGAAACAATTAGATTACCTATATAAAAAGGAGTTTCATAAAGGAAATACCTTTACATAATGAAACTACATAAAGGTAATCAATGTATTACCTTTACGTAACAGTTTTTAAATCAAGATATGTAAAGGTAAAATTTAAATTTCCTTTACATAGACATTTGAAAACATTATTTACCCTTACATAAAGTGCTTGTATAAGGGTAAAATGAAGATACCCTTAGGCGGAATAGGGAATCTGTGTAAGGGTAAGCGAAAACTATATTGAAATTTTATTTTAAATTTTTAAATGTTATTTATGGTTTATAAAAATTTTATAAATCATAATAAAATATATTTTGTGATATTTTAATTTTAAGGGATTTTATAAAAAAAATTATATATAAATTTTTTATAATTAATTAAATAAATGTTTATGAAACTTCTTACCAAGTATTTAAGATCAATATTTTAAAATACCTTTTGAAAAATTAAATTGTATGACTTATGATATAGATAGAAACACTTTATTTAGAAGTCATAAGAGGTGGTTTATAAAGTGTTTATAAATTATAAAATATATGATATTTAGATTATATAAATTTTTTATATAATTGAAATTTAATTATAATATGTTTATAATTAATGAAATATCATGTAAATTATATATAATATTTAATTGGTTAGACAGAAAACCCCCTTAATACTAAGTGTAAGATTCCTTCCAAAACAACACTTTTCAATACCTCGATCATCCAACCGGGTAGGGCATTCCATATTTGGGTATCCATGGATTATCTTGTGTCAGTTAAGTAATGGGTGACACTAGAACATCCTTGGGTAGGTTATTTCATAGCTGGATGCCCTTGGATTGACCATTGTTGGCCTATTTTTGGCATTTTCTTTAGTTTAAACTAGCTGAGGGACCCTAATAGGATTAGTTTACAAGAGGAATATAGTTGAGTGAATCCACTTAATGGACTTGGATAAGTGGTTATCTTCTCAACTATCCAAGAGTAAAAACTATTGTGAATATTATTATTCCATTCCTAAATAAATAAATGGTGAGAGAAACACCATATTTGATGTATTTCTTAGTGAAATATGGATCTTGGATCACTAAATGGATATAATGTATAGGGTCATCATTTTTAGTGGGAGAAATTTTTTTGAATACCTTAATAAAAAGATATAATAAATGATACTCATTTATTGATATGTCTTTATTGTATATCATAGCATACTTCACATTAATCATATTAAGATTATTAATAGGTTTGACCTATAAGATAGATAAATATTTGTATCTAGGAATGAGAAATCTTATCAAGGTGAATCATCCAGTATACCCAAATGTGAATATTATAGAAATAAATTTCTCAAAATATAAATCATGGGTATTAGATATTGGGTGTGTGTCACACATTTTTGCTAACAAACACAGACTTAGAGATAGGAGGGAATTAATGAAGGGTGGAGTAGATCTTCATGTCAGTAATGGAGCAAGAGTTGTTTCATTATAGTTTGGTTCTCATGGTATGATTTTATCATGTGGATTGATTCTATAATTGAAAAAATGTTATTATGTTCCAACCATAAATATGAATTTGTTTTTTGTATCATGTTTAAAAAAGATGGGATTTTCATTCATTATTAATAATAATAGTTTCTCTATATATAAGAATGAACTGTTTTATATCATTAGAAATATGGTTAATGGTTTATATATTCTTGATATGGATAATCCTATTTATAACATGCATAATAAGATGGTCAAGGTTTATTCTAATCCCACCTACTTTTGGCATTGTATCCTTGGACATATAAATGGGAAATGTGTTCCAATAATCCATAAAGATGGACTATTAGACTCATTCAATTATGAATTTTTTGATACATATGAATCTTATTTTATTGGAAAAAATGAAAAATTCACCTTTTAGGAGAAAAGGTGGGAGGGCTGGTAGACTATTGGATCTCATAAATTATTACAAACCATCCAACTGGAGCCCACATGGCTTGTCATAAAATGAGTGAGACACCACAATCTCACATCTAATAGTCTAGGGGATAAAGACTAGTACTAACAAGGAATATCATTGAAATGGGGGACCATAGCCTAAGTACTTGTGTACATGCACACAACCAGGTCCATGCAATAGTTCCTAGATATAAATAATAGACTAAATAGATAGATTATAATCCATGTATGTAACAACCTCTAGGAAATCATCAAAGTACAGTATCATAGTACAAAAGTGTAAAGGGGTAAAATAATCACCTAAATAGAAATAAAGTCCCAACCTACAAAGAATGAGAAAAAGGGAGAATAAAAATAACCTAAATCACAATCTATAAGGATAACCACTAAACATGCTCATCTCCGCTAGGTACAGTTATTATCCTCTGAAACTTTATCCACCAAGGTCATTGTCAAACTATATGTCATTTTCATAAAATAAAACACATATGGGTGAATCCCATGTGGGATTGAGTATATACAAACTCATTATGAAGTCCCAAAAACCAAAAAAGGGAGGAAAATAAATATATAAGATTCAACTCAACCCATAATATATATATACACAAAACACAGCATATATTTTCAAATGAAGCCTTTGAAAAAAATAAAGGGGTCCTCCATCTCCACAACCCAGCTAAGAATGATGAGTCTTTCTATAGCTCCATAGATTTATCTTCAGTGTGCAACATTACATACTACTAAAGAAGAATCATGTAGAGGGCCTACACCTCACCCCTACACTCCACAAATTAGGGGGTTCTATCTCCAGTAGAGGACCTACTCCTTGGTATATCTCAAATATAGAGGATTGCACTCCATAGATAGAGGAAATGTTCCCTATATAGTATGGGGGTTGTGAACTCTACTTGGGTAAAGAGTCTGAGAGGCCCATTCCCTGGTGTGGTAGGGGGTTTCCAACCCCAGTAACACTCTGATGATCACATCCAATAACTATCATAGGGTATGAATCACTGAAAGAAGTGTAACTCTTTAAACAAATAATTTTTTATCTCTGATTTTATAAAGAAGTAAACCATCAGATTTTAAATAGAAAGGTTATTAGGATAGTCTACTCATGGGACCAAATCTAAGTTCCAAGGAAGGGGATATACTAGGTGGAAGTATCAAATAAAATTACACAGTGTGTATATGGTATACATGGTGTGTCTGGATACCCCAATTCTACCCATGTACTATGGCCTTTTCCCATGTACTTTGGACCATATATGTATACTTTGTCCATTCTTGTGTACCTAGTTGTATCTGGGTACCTTGGTTGTGTTTTAGTATATGTTCATGCCTGTGTACTCTGGTTGTGCTCGTGTTTCTGTTCATGTATATGCTCATGTAGCCTTGGGGTACACCCCAAGTCACCAGGATCAGTCCACATGGAATGTATGGGCTCATACAACATGTTATTATTAAATCTTCCCAAAACCCATGTTTCTAAAGCCAAGGGAATACATGACACTTGTTCCTAGACTACACGTCATGTATATAAATATTTTCCATAAAGTTAAGAATCCTTCATGTGTCTCACCCACTCTATCACCTCTACTGTTTCCACCTCGAATCATTCCAAGGAGTGAAAATATAGGGCCAACTATACCTGATCCATAACTGGTGGCCATATTCCTACTTCCTAAATAGATTTTGGTTCATCCTATCACACTAACACAGTCACATCACCCCCGTCTTGTATGAAGATGGGTGATTTGACCTCTAATTTGTGTTTCCAACACCTGCATCCCACATATCACCATGATCTGTATGATAAACATTGATCCACACATCGTGTATGCATCCTTTATGAATCTAGGTGTTCGATTGTGCTCGAATCTAGCCTGGAAATGTCAAACTGTGACCCCATGGCCCAATGATAAGAATAAAAGAAATGGTGGGGAAAAGAATAAGAATAGAGGTGAAATAATCATTGATTAATACAATCTAAACCTACAATTTCATAATGTAGATATTGGGGTGAAATCATGGGTGAAATAATTAAATTAAATATTTGATCTCATGAAAAGAATGATCACCATAAACGAAAGTATAAAAATAATCCATTCTTCATAAATAATTGAAGGGCATAAGACCTTGAAATAACATTCCCTTCCTAAAGATTGGAAAAATTATTCATAACGAATGAATCCACTAGAAATGAATAATAATATTTGTTATGTTCATCATCCATCTCAAGGTTCTCCTTGATCGTAGTCATCGATCCTCGATCACGATCCACCAACACCAAATAAGAATGCTTCCTCCTCCTCTCTAATATCCTAGGGTTATGAGTATAACCTTATATATTTTATATAACAATGCATTTAGATAGGAGTTATTAGGTTTAGGACATTAAATTAATTAATTAATTTACTTAATGTTCCCATAAATGACTATCTTTTGTGAAACATCTGACATTGGCCAACTTTATATCATGCCTAGGGTAAACTCAATTTTCTGGAAACAACTGTGGTATCATATTTCCCATATGAGGTCCCAATAAAAGTTAAAACCATTTATTAAAAATATAAGAGTTCATGTTTTAATATATATTAATATTTCTAAACATATTAATTCTAGGGTACTACGATACCCAAACACATCACCGACTTTGAATAAAGATCTAGGGAAATATATAAAAATATTAAAAGGAATAAACAGGAAAAACCAAAACCATTATATTCTCCCCTCTTTCAAGTATTTTCACCCTAAAAAGAAAAATCTATATAAAAAAGGGGGTACTAATCCTGTATTTGGATCTCTCCCTCCCAAGAGATCTCTTGTTCATTCTCATACTACCAAATCACTTGAACTAAAGGAATGGTCCATCCTCATAGGATCATATCCTATAAATCCTTAATATCTAATGGATACTCCAAAAATGTGGATCTTTCCTCGATTTCATTCTCACCCCAATTAATAACATGTGACAGGTCATACATGTATCTCTTCATCTACGATACATAGAAGATGTCATGTAGGTATTCCAACCAAGGGGGGAAGTACAATTCATAAACAACCACTCCAACTCTCTATAGGATCTTGAATGGCCTGATGAACCTCGTGGATAGCTTTCTTCCATGAAAAAATATTTTTAATCCTCTTCATGGGGAGACTATTAGGAAAATATAGTCACCCTACTCAAACTCTAAAGTACTGTGACATAAATATTCATAGGATTTCTGTCATCTCTGAGTTTTCCTCATATTCTTGTGGATTACTTGAACAATATTCTTCATTGTCTGCACCATCTCTAGTCAAACTATAGATGCCTCATCAATATCTGTCTAGCATTGGGGTAACCTGCAGGGTCTCCTATAAAAGGCCTTGAAAGGTTCCATGCTGATAGTAGAGTTATTTCTGTTACTATTGGGAAACTCTTCCAATGTAAATTGATCCTCCCAACTCTAGTTGAAGTCCAACACACTCCACACCTCCAATGGCCTGAAGGCCTTCATTTATTTATTTATTTTTGATAATCCACCTTTCAAGGGGTGAGGTGGAACCCTACAAGGCCCGTAGGCATATATATTACATGGAACATAGGCCTTAGAGGAATTAATTGCCCGTAGGCTTCAAACATTACATACAACTTAGACTAACTACTTGGAACTTCTCATCCCCAGCATCTTCATCATGAAATCAGATCTCCACCTTCGCATGGCTTTTCGGCTAGGCATTATCATGCATGCACAGGCTTGTCCTGGTGCCAGGTTTCATACCCTCTCATTCTTGCAATCCTTTTAGCTTCTATTGTGGTGAAAGATCCTTGCTCATCCTCCTTGTATAGCTTGTTCCTTGTAGGTTGTTTGGTTTCATATATACTTAAAGGTGCCTCAAAGGCCTTGAGGTGGCCCTAAGGCCTTACTGACCTGAAGGCCTGGGTGTCCCGAAGGCCTTAAATGACTCAGGGACCAAATCGGTGGCCCGAAGGCCCAAACAGGGGCATATTCCCGGCTACTATAGTGCCAAACAGTGACTGCTACAGTACCTTCTACAGTACTCCATAGTTCCCGCTACAGTGCTGCTACAGTACCCTAGAAATTCTGCCTCTGCCTGGATTTGATTCCTGGTCGCTTGGATGCACTTACGGAGTCCTTACCAACCGGGCTAAGGCTCATGTGCTTGAAGTTCAACACACAAGATATCAATATATCCACCAAAAAGGGATAGTTCTCTTAGTCTATCCATCTTTCTGGGGGTGAAACATCATTCTCATCGGTAATTGGGTCCTAAGGCCTACTATAGGCCCTTAAAGAACCATGAAATGAACCAAGAATCACAGTTAGAGAAAATATTCATTCGTACACCATAAATCCATAAAATATCCCACATGTGCAACTATCCCAAACTCTCAACTGAGTTCTGCTCCCAGATGGTAAGAAAGTGTGCCAAATTGGTAAGTATGTCAATGATCACTTAGATAACATCATACACACTCTTTTTATATGGAATACCTATCACAAAATCCATCAATATCCTATCCCACTTCCATTATGGGATCTTGATATGTTGATTAAATCCCACTGGAACTTGATGCTTAGCCTTTTCCTATAGACATGTGAGACACTGAGAGACAAACTTGGCAATGCCCTGCCTCATGCCAACCCACCAAAATTTCCACTGAAGTTACTTATACTTATTTTTCACACTATGATGTATATACAAGTGGGGGTTATGAAACTCTGTCATCACATCCTCATGAAACATGACCGACACTATCATTCATCCCTAGAAGAGGATGATGTTCTACCCTCTAGAAAATCTGTTTGGCGTATCCCTTGAGGATATCTGGTCATACGGAACCTCATAGTAAATGTATCCCAAATAATAATCTCTCATATGATACAGGATCGGTGGATTAACCACCATCAAATTAATAAAATTATCACCCCTCTCCTCAACTAGGGTTAGCTATAATGAATCCAACTACTCATATGCCTCCCCTAGAAAGCGAGAAGGGGATTTCCTGCTAAGGGAATTATCCACAACATTTCCCTTCTCTAGAGTATAGACTATATAAAATTCATAGTGATGCAGTGACTCTATCCAATGTATTTGTCTCGGGTATACATATATCTAAGTGATGATGTGCCTAAGACTCTGATGGTATGACTAAACAACAAAACTCTCACCTAAAAGATATTTCCTCTCTATCTTTAGGGATAATACTACTACTAATAACTCTAATTCATGGGTCATGTAATTATTTTCATGGGGTCTCAACTACCTAAACCCATAATCAATCACTACCTACCTCTACATTAACATGAAACTGATTCCAGCTCCAAAGGCATTACAAAACACCACATACTCAACACCCTCCTCCAGTATCCTCAAAATAGAAGCATTTTTTAACCTCATCCTCAACTCCATGAATGATCCCTAACACTATTTGGTCCAGGTAAATGGATTACCTTACTGTGTTAAGGTAGTGAAAGGGGTTACTACCCTATAAAATTCTTCCACAAATCACATATATTACCCCCACCAAACCAAGGAAAATCCACACCTCTAAAATGATCTTGGTAGGATCCCAATGAAGAAATGCATTAATATTTTAGGGATATATAACTAAACCATGTTCAAAGATGACATTCCCCATAAAATTAACCTCAAATATCCAAAATTGGAACTTCAATAGCTTACCATAGAGTTGGTGCACACATACTAAGTCTAGGACCATCCTCAAATGCTCTGAATATTAATCCTATGATGTGGAATAAATGATTATATCATTGATGAATACAATTATGAATCGGTATAAGTATGTATGAAAGATCTAGTTCATAAGATTCAAAAACATTGTGGTGGAATTCATCAAACTAAAAGGTATCACCAGGACCTTATATTTTCTGTAGCAACATTGGAATATTTTCTTAGGAATATCATCATAATGAACCCTCAAATGATGGTAGTTGGATATGATATCGATCTTTGAGAACCAAATCACACCTTTAAATTGGTCAAAGAGGTCATCAATCCTTGGTAAGGGGTACTTGTTCTTTATCACCATCTAATTCGGGTGATGATAGTCAACACAAAACCCCAAACTATCATTTGCCATTTTCAGGAGAAAATTGGATTTTCTAAGGGGGGACACACTCGGTCGGACAAAAACCTTCTCTTAAAGGTCCTCCAACTACACCCTTAGTCCCTAGAGCTTGGTATGGGTCCTTGAATATGACATAGAAGATGTCAGGGTGATCTTGGGGTACAAGTTGATATAAAAGTCTATCTCCCAACATGGAGGTAGTCTCGGTATATCTTTATGAAATCATCCATATAATACTCCACTACCACTGGATTTCATATGTCTATAGAACCCACTAAACCAAGGAATAAACTCACAAACTTATGGGTGATGAGTTATATCTTTCTGATCATAAGTTTCACTCGCTCCACCATGAGATATCTCTCTCCCATAAAGTAGAATCTTGTACCATATATCCAAAGGAATTTTAATTGGTTGTGATGATAGTAAATCTATGCATGCACCATGGATAAGTTATCCACACCCAAGATGATGTCATATGGTTTAATCATGAAAACTAAGTGGTCCCATGAGAAACTCTCTCCACTAAATTCCAACTTATACTACTGGAAGATGTTTGATAAATAAAAATCACTCCCAATATGAACTTATAGACATAAATATTAGGATAAAGTGTAAAAGGGAATATCTAACTCTTTCATGGGGGGTATAGATATGAAATAATGACTTTTTTCTATGTCTTCAAGTATTGGAGAAAGAGTAAAAAGATACATATCATACCTTGAATTATCTTATGGGCATTATCATCATATCCCACCATAACCTACAACTACCTGTGACCCTGACCAATATCCCTCTAAGCCTGGCGTGAGCCACCTAGTGGTGGTTTTGGGAATAACCCATAACATAATTCTCCACATGTATCTCATCCAACTGGAGATCCTCCTTCTCCTCTATCAACACCTCCTCCCTGGGTACTACCCTGAAAAAGTTCAGAAGATCCCTAATCATGATGTTGCCTCTGTCATGGAGGTCTATCCACTAACTATCTACCCTCCTCGTCATGTTGGGTTTGGTAATAACAATACATGTGACCTAACATGTCAAAAGCATAGAACTTCCCATATCATAGTTGATTGGATACTCTGTGTGAACCCTACACCATAGATCCACATGTATGAGTCTAGAAATGAGGAGGTATCTTGTGCTGAGACCCTGACATCTAATGCCTACTAGATACTACATACATTTCAACCCCATAATGACCACTACCACTTCAGCTATTAGGATTACCTCTACTATGAATCTCTCTATAATCAGAGCCTACTCATGCACTCTAGCATAAGTAGTAATTCATAAGAAGAATATGGTCGCATGGATGTCTTAGAAAAGGCCTTACTCAAACATCCCTACCAAGAAGAAACCATCATGTACCACATCAATAGAGTAATGTGTGTGGTCATTAAACCTCATGGTGTACTCAGAAACTGACATATCACCCTGATATTTCTCAAGATGCTCCTGAATATGCACAAAGTGAAAGTATGAAGGGTAATGATCATCACAGAATAACTTTTAGATGTTTGGCCATAAGATTATCACCTCATCATGAATATATATATTCATACTCCACCAGCACCCTGCTACTTCATAAAGAAGGCTAGCTATAGTGACCCAGGAATAACATACAAGTATATTACATCATTTTAGATGAATATTCATCACATTAAAAAAGTAAATGCATGAGGACCATAATAGTGTAGTGTCTTTGGAAACTTGGAACACAATCTTCTAACTTGGTGAAATATCTTTAATGTTTCCCACAAATATCATCCCCTTTAGTACTTCTACATAAAACCTTTATTAGTAACTTGGGAAATAAAACATAATAGAGGTTGAGCTCGTATGCTCAGTAAGGGTAAATAAAAGAGATACGTAAGCATAACATGGGCATAAGGGTATGAGAAAATGAGAATAAAATTTGAAGATCATACCTTTCATATCAAAGACCATATAAATGAGTAATGGAATAAATATTAGCAATTCATAATGCATAAATCATAATGGAATCAAGACCATAATCCATGAGAGAATAACATAGGAATGAGATGTGGAATTCTGGTAAGCACATAAGCATATAAAATTATTCCCTATAAGTCAAGGCTTATTTCCAATACTTATTAGGGAACTTCATGTGGAATCCACATATTGGGAAGGACACACCACCATCCCCAATCGCAGTCCTTTCCTTATAGTGGAACAGGTTACACCTTATTCCCATAGTAGATCGGGTTTCACCTTCTTCCCATAGTGGATCGGGTTTCCCCTTCTTACCATAGTGGATCAGGTTTCCTCTTCATTCCATATTTTATTAAGCTCTTTGACTTATTTCCCATTATTATCTCATGAGATAAAAATCTTTACCCAATTCATTTGAGGGAGATATAGATCTCGCTCGTCACATAATAGAAACATACATATATATTCCACTAGATCATAAATATTCACCATATCATAACCCATGAAATAAAATGTGTCTCATAAGCATGTCATCATATCATAACCTATTGAAAATATATATGTTTCATAATCATTTAATCAAATCATAACCCATGAAAATAAGCAGGTTTCATAAGCAGATAACCCATGGAAGACAAACGGGCATCATATAAATCATTCCATCAAAACATAAACCATTCAAATAAACAATATGAATGGTAATATTCAATCATTTCCCAAAAAATAAATGATTACCACCAATTTATTTCATCTTAGTGGGAAAATAATTTTGAAATATATTTTGAAAACATTTCTTGAGGAAAATATCGTTTCAGTTTGGAAAAATAATTTTTAAAACATAAAGTTTTTTGAAAACATTTTTCATTGAAAATATATTTGAAGACCATAAAACATTTGTAAAATAATTTTTCCATGAAAATTATCTTAAAATATTATTTAATAAAAACATTTTTTAAAACATGGTTTTTAAATAAAAAGGATTTTCAATCGAAGAGAGAAATATGGTAAGATTTTCTTAAAAAATCCTTAATTATATTAAGTACCATGATGTGAATTAATGGTAAAAATACATGAAGATATCATGAATAACTATAGGATAATAATATTCATGATATTGATTGATATATGGATCATAATATTTTATTAATGGAAGATTAATCATAAATAATCCTGATAATGATGAGATTGTGGCAATAAACTCTTACCACTTTGGTAACATTAAATAATAACACCCATGAGAGAATAACATTACATGAATATTATAATATAACAAAAATAATAATATTCATGACATAACATTTCAAATGGATAGTACATACACCTTATAAAATAATATAGGTGTATAGAAAAACATGTGTCTCAAAGAAGGCAAATTGAGACAAAATTACCTAACCGATTTGGTAACTTTTGAACCCTAAACTCCATGAAAGAGAGATAGTAAAATGGATATGTAAATACCCATAAATTTAATTATAATAATAATATAATAAATTCATGGGTATTTTAAAGAGCGCTGTCGTGGGCGCCCTCAAATGATTAGTGTGATTTGGGGTACTTAAGTGCAGCAGAGTGGCTGACCAAGGTCGTCTCTCAAAGGAGGAAGTGAATTTAACAACTTATTAGAGGTATTCTAAAAAATAAAATAAAATAGAATAGAATAAAAACACTACTTTAAAGGATTGGGGTTTGTTGTAGTTTATTAATCTAGAAGAAGTTTGCTGGAAGAAGATTGTATAATTTTTTTTTGTTTTTAGTTTTGAAATGAATTTCAATTTAAATGACACAACAAGAAGATGTTTTTTTAGAAATCTATTTAAAAAGTGTAATCGATCTAACTCTACCTCTTCACTTTATTATTAATCATTATCATTTAAATTAACATTCACTTAATTATGATCCCTTAATTTGTTAAATCCCGAACCCTACGAGAATTAACTTTACCACAAAGATGATGTGAATTTAAACCTAGGCTAACTTTGGAACGTGCAATCGCAGTACCCTGCTTTGATTGATGTTCTAAGATTAGCTTATTATCAGTGGTAAATTAAGGCACATATCCATTCTGGAAATGAGGATGAATTTTTTTTAGGGATTATATTTGAACTCTACAAATTTATCCCGTGTGGTCTTGTATTACCGATTAAGATCGCGCTCTCACAATTTACACAAAATCCCGACCTCGCGTGTTTTTGTGTTAATTGTTCAATTGCTTGCTTAGTTTCTTACAATTTAAAAACACAATTCATGGATCATATTAAGTGAATTACAGTAGCTCATTGATTCAAAATAATTAAATGAAGAGGGTAGAAGATAGATCGATTACTAAAAGACTACTCTTCCATGGGTGGCGTAATCATCGTAGAAGCGTTTTGCATGTGCAAAGGTTTAAAATGGGTATAACCCAATAACGCTTCTACTCAAGAATTCCAGACCAATTAGGAAGATTAAGAGAAGAATAAATTTAAACAAAACAGAAGAAAATAGAAGAAATATAAGAAGAGCAATGAAGTTTATTACACAAATGAAAACATTACAAAATGAAGAAGAGAAGGAGGCTTCGATGAGGGGATCCTTGCTTCAAGAGCTACCCCTCTTACAATGGTTGGAGAATTTGGGTGAAACAAATTATCCTCTGCCTCCAATCTCCAAATGCACGTCCCAACCCCTCCAAATGAGAAAAACTCCAATTTATAGAGGGGAGGGGAGGAGAGGTTACAAGTGGTTTCAAGTGTGAATGTGGAAATTCGGCCAAATATTTTATGACAACTTGCACCGCCCATTTGACCACCAAAACGCGTGAATTGGCTGGCCTTCCAGAAGGATGATTTTACCACATCATGTCCCCGATCTTTCATCAAAATTTGGGCTCAATCCAAGCCCGTATGTAGAATATATGGCCCAAATACAGAACCTTCTCCATTCTGGCGAGCCCAGCCCAACTTTGACTTCATGGCCCAATTTCAACAACCAAATGAACTCTTTAGCTTTAGTATCCTGAATAAAAGTTGTAGATAATTAAGTTAGGAACACTGTTACAAAATGTCAAATTCAAATAATAAATATAAAAATATTTATCTTCGAAATACTACAGTGCACTATTAAGGGTAAAACTGGAATTTTCACCAAATTTTCAAATGAATGATCAAATCCCAAATATTTTATAAATAAACATGTTTAACACAATGTGAGGAAATTATATCATTTATTATCAATAAAATATTCAATAAAATAGTGTTTTATCAACTCCCCCACACTTACCCTTTTGCACACCTGGGCAAAACCTCATATCAAGTAAACATCAATATCAAATCAAAACCAATTTTAAAACACATATCTTTAAGATCAATCAATTTCACACCAAGAATAAAAAAGATATCATGCCTCATAAAAAACCTTATTTCAAGTTCTCGATTTATATCATTCAATATATTTCCACTTCATTTATCCACCCATGCACAAAACACTTACCTTGCTTGAATTTTCTCTCATCACTCAAATATCAATTTTTTTTTGCAATGTCTTTCTCATCCAAACTCATACAAGGGTCACCATAGGCTTGATAGATTCCTACATCGCTACCCGATGTGAGTCAAGGACATATGTTTATCATGAGGATTTTTCAGGGTTGTTCTGTGGCTTTCGGTTGGTAGGATTAAGATGTGAAAAACTCTGAGGCTGAATGAGGAGGGCTTGACTCTTTTGAAGCAAAATTGCATTAATCTAATTTTCACTTAAATATGGTCTTCTCTTCAATCCCCATAGTATCAATTCAGCTCCATCATCATGAAAAGTCATGAAAGGTTTACACCATTCATCATTTCAGCATAAAAAATGTCAATCTTCTCAAACATGATTTTCTTGAAAGCTCCAGATGGGCACAGCTTTCCACCTCAATTAGAAGCTCCAGAAAAGGCACAGCTTCACTTGTCATGAAAGCTCCAGAAAAGGCACAGCTTTCAATATAATGACTTTCTTTAGCAGCAAACACATCTCTTCAGAATTTAATTTTCCACCCAAAGTATCACAGAATGTGGTGGCAAAATCCAAGACAACTTCCCCCACACTTAAGCTCAACTAGAATATGCAATTTCACTTCAAGAGTTGGTTGGATAGGGAAAATTGGCTTGTAATGTGGCTTAACCTAACAGGCTGTGCATGGCTTCTAAGGGCTACAAGGATTAAATATTCAAGGTAGGCCATTATAAAAAAGGATTCTTTGAAATAGGGGCTTTAATACCAAACAAATGCCTCAATAATTTAAACATATGTACCTCAAACCCTCAAGTTTTGACAGGAATAGATCAAATTCTGGTTAAATCAAGTATGGTTTGGTTCTCTCAAGAAGTGAGGTGAATGTAAAGAATATGAAAATAATGGTTCAGAAGCCTCACAGGAAAGTGATTTCAAATTTAAAGACAGTGAGATGTGGCATGGGATTCAAAATTCGGTGTACTTTCCATGAAATTACTAAATATTTGAACTTGAAACAAAGTCATTTCAGCATTCATTTAAGCTTAGTTTCAAGGGGTAAATTGTTTCACTTATTGATATGGATTTAAAAATGGTGATGAGAATCATTTCAGCTTAAAAGTTTCAAAAACACACAGAAAATTGTAAAATAAACACACAAATTTTGAAAAACACACAATTTTTTTTTGGTTTTTTTTAACAGGAAAACAATTGAAATTACTAAACTAAAAGGTTCCCTCCCCCACACTTAAAATATTGCATTGTCCTCAATGTGAACCTATGAGATGATATATGCACATGAAATGCAGAATTTTTAAACAGGACAAATAATATAAAAGTGAAAGGGTTAGGAACATCCTGATGTGATCAAGTGATGATGGGGTCATGCAGTGTGATAAAATCCACTGCATCAGTAGGATGTCCCTCAATGTATCTCTTCAAACGTTGCCCATTGACTGTAAAGCTCCTTCCAGTGTCCTCTTGTGTGATCTCCACTGCACCATAAGGAAAAACATTAGACACAATATAAGGACCTAACCATCTGGAACGCAACTTACCAGGCATCAACTTCAGTCGTGAACTATAGAGAAGGACTTTCTCTCCAACATGAAACTCCCTTTGTTGGATCATTTTGTCATGAGCTGCTTTTGATCTTTCCTTGTAGAGCCTTGAGTTCTCATATGATGACAATCGAATCTCCTCAAGCTCTTGAATTTGCAACTTCCTTTGAATTCCAGCTTGGGCCAAATCCATGTTACATTTCTTTATAGCCCAATATGCCCGATGCTCGACTTCCACGGGGAGATGACACGCTTTCCCAAAAACAATCCGAAATGGGGACATACCAATGGGGGTCTTGTATGCTGTCCTATAAGCCCACAATGCATCATCCAAGCGCTTGCTCCAATCCTTCCTATTTGGCTGCACGGTTTTCTCCAAGATTTGTTTCAACTCACGATTTGAAACCTCAGCCTGGCCATTTGTTTGGGGGTGGTATGGTGTTGATGTTTTGTGTGTCACCCCATACTTTTGAAGGAGGGAAGCAAAATTCCTATTTCAAAAGTGTGTCCCTTGGTCACTGATGATGGCCTTTGGTACTCCAAACCTGCAAAAAAATCTGTGCTTTGACAAAGTCCACAACAACATGAGAATCGTCAGTCCTGGTGGCCTTGGCCTCCACCCATTTACTCACATAATCAACAGAAACCAAAATATACAAAAATCCAAATGAACTAGGAAAAGGACCCATAAAGTCAATGCCCCATACATCAAAAATCTCACATAATAGTATGGGTTGTTGGGGCATCTCATGTCTCCTAGAAATGTTCCCAGTGTGTTGGCAACGAGAGCATGACTTACAAAACAAATGGGCATCATGGAACAAGCTAGGCCAATATAATCCAGAGTCTAAAACCTTCCTAGCTGTCCGTTGGGGTCCAAAGTGTCCACCACAAGAAAGTGTATGACAGAAATGCAAAACAGACTCAAACTCATGATCGGGAACACACCTCCTAATGACTTGGTCACTACACATGCGCCAGAGGTATGGATCATCCCACACATAATACCTAGACTCACTTTTTAATTTTTGGACTTGATGCTTCTTCAAATGTACTGGGATTTCAGAGCCAACAATGTAATTAACTAAATCAGCATACCAAGGATGCTTACCTGAGATGGTATAGAGATGCTCATCGGGTAAAGTGTCCCTAAGTGGTACCTGGTCCAAGGTGTCACCCTCTAGTGTGTGAGTAATCCTACTCATGTGGTCTGCCACCAAATTCTCTGACCCCTTCTTGTCCTTTATCTCAAGGTCAAACTCTTGAAGAAGGAGCATCCAACGGATAAGTCGTGGCTTTGCATCTGGCTTCTTTAGGAGGTACCTCAAAGCTGCATGGTTAGAAAAAACAACTACTTTAGATCCCAATAAATATGAACGGAATTTATCTAAAGCAAATATGACAGCAAGAAACTCCTTTTCTATGGTAGTGTAGTTTGATTGGGCTGAATCTAGCGTCCTCGATGCATAGGCGATCACATGTGAACGTCCCTCCACCCTCTGAGATAAGACAGCTCCAACCGCGAAGTTGGAGGCGTCACACATAAGCTCAAATGGAAGGTCCCACCGTGGGGGCTGTATGATTGGTGGAGTGGTCAGACACTTCTTCATCTCATCAAATGATACCCTGCATGAATCATCAAAATTGAAGTCAATATCTTTTTGAAGCAATCGAGATAAGGGTAGAGCGATCTTACTAAAATCTCTGATGAAGCGTCGATAAAATCCAGCATGCCCAAGGAATGATCGAACATCACGCACACATGTAGGATATGTGAGGGGTGAAATAATGTCTACCTTAGATTTATCAACTTCAATTCCATGTTGTGAGACTATATGACCTAAGACAATTCCCTTTTCGACCATGAAATGACATTTTTCAAAATTTAAGACCAGATTCTTCTCAATACAACGATGCAACACATCACCCAAACTAGAGATACATTCATCAAATGAGGACCCATAAACTGTAAAATCATCCATAAATACCTCCATGCAGGTCTCAATGAAATCTGAGAAAATACTCACCATGCATATCTGGAAGGTACCTGGGGCGTTGCAAAGTCCAAATGGCATCCTCCGGTAAGCAAAGGTACCGAATGGGCAGGTGAATGTTGTCTTCTCCTGGTCCTCTGCTGCAATGGGAACCTGAAAATAGCCAGAAAATCCATCCAAGAAACAATAGTGTGTCTTCCCAGCTAGTCTCTCAAGCATCTGGTCAATGAATGGAAGTGGGAAATGGTCCTTATGAGTGGATTGATTTAGTTTCCTATAATCGATACAAACTCGCCAACTGTTTTGTACTCTCACAGGAACTAACTCATCATTTTCATTTTTTATAACAGTGAAACCAGTTTTCTTTGGTACAACCTGAACAGAGCTAACCCATTGTGAGTCAGAAATAGGGTAAATGATACCCGCCTCAAGTAATTTTTCAACTTCTTTCTTAACAACTTCTAGGAGGGTGGGATTAAGTCTCCTTTGTGGTTGTCTCACCGGTTTAGCCCCATCCTCCAAGAGAACCCTATGCATGCAAATGGAGGGGCTAATACATGATATGTCTGCCAATGTCCAACCAATTTCCCTAATGTTATCTCTCAAAAGATTCAAAAGTTTTTCTTCATGTTCAAAAGAGAGATTGTTAGCAATTATGACAGGTAATCTATCACCACTGAGCAAGTATGCATATTTGAGATTTGGGGGCAATGGCTTGAGTTCCAATGTAGGTGGGTGATGTATGGATGGAGAAATTGATGCAACAGACATATCTGCACAATGAACATCAGTATCAGAATAAAAATCATCACAATCAGAGAATAAAGCACCAAATCCATCATCATACTCAATAGCTATGTCATAATCAGAGTTCACATGATCAAAATCAGAATATGATTCTATTTCAAAATCAAATCTTAGAGAGTCTTGTTCCTTAAAAATGGGTGTAGAAGTATTCTTAGACATCAAACTAGAACCAATACTCATAATCTCCCTAAGCATAGGACAATCAAATTCTATGGAGTTTTTATTTGGTGGTTCAAAATGGGAGATAACAAAAGTAGAATGGTCCTCTGAGGGGTACTTCATGGAATCCATAACATTAAATATCACAACTTCATCCCCAAATTCCATGGAAAGTGTACCCTCATTGACATTTATGATAGTTTTTGCAGTTTTGAGGAAGGTTCTACCTAAGATAATGGGGGCATGAGAACTTACCTGATCATCCTCCATGTTAAGAACATAGAAATCCGCTGGAAAGATCATGTCTCTTACCCGGACAAGTACATCCTCAAGGACTCCTGCTGGATATGCCGTAGCTCTATTCGCCAATTGCACCACTACTCTTGTTGGCTTCAACTCACCAACCTGCAAGGAAGAGAATACAGAGTGAGGCATCACATTTATGGAAGCTCCCAAATCACAAAGAGCATCAGAGAAGTGCAACTCCCCTATGGTACATGGGATGGTGAATGTCCCAGGATCCTTGCACTTTGTTGGCATTGCTAGAGTTGGTGTAATGAGTGCCGAGACATTCCTTCCAAGGTTGATCCTCTCATTCCCCTTGAGCCATCTTCGATTGGTGCATAGTTCTTTTAAGAATTTGGCATACCTTGGGATTTGCTTAATGGCTTCAAGTAGAGGAATGTTGATCTCCACACGCTTGAATGTGTCCAAAACCTCCTTTTGCATTGCTTCTTCAGCCATCTTCTTGGTTTGAACAACCCTGTTTGGAAAAGGAAGGGGTTTAGGAGGAACATCATCAATCTTTTTCTTACCTTTATCTTTCTCCTTGGATTTCTCATCAGTTGGTATGGAATGCGGCTTCTCTGAAGTTGAGGTGAATCCCGGTGGAATGGTAGGTGCAGATGTATCGTTCATTTGCTTCCCACTTCTCAATGTGATGGCACTAACATTCCCCTTTGGATTTGGAATGGGTTGGGAAGGTAGATTTCCAGAATTCTTACTCACAAGTTCATGGAGGGCGGTGGCAATCTGACTCATTTGAGTCTTCAACTCTCTCAGCTCCGAACCTTGACTCTTCAGCTCATTCTGTTGATTAAGAACAATTTGTTTCAAAAGATCATCAGTGTTAGAGTCTACCTTGTGTTGGATATTCCCTTGTTGCTGACTTTTTGATGTTTGAGCTTCAAATCTCCTTTGGGGTTGTTGGAAACCATGTTGGTAAGGTGGAGGCTGCTGGAAGTTTGGTTGAAAAGGGGGCCTTTGTTGTTGTCCAGAGCCATACCTCATGTCCGCTAGATCTTTCCACCCTTGGTTGTATGTTGGATCAAACTTCTTTTGGGGATATGGTTGTTGTTGTTGCTGCTAAAATGGTCTCCCAGGGAACACTGCTGCACAATCTTCTGTTTCTTGGAGTTGTGGGAAACAGTCAGTTGGGTGGCTTGTCTCAGTGCAAATACCACAAGGCCTTGAAGGAGGGGGTAGAGATGTCTTTTGTGCCAATGCAATCTGCCTCACCATAGTTGTCAATTCTTCTAACTTAGTATCAATCAAATGACTTTCAAGAGAAGAAGGACTTACTTGATGTACTCCTCAAACATGTGGTGTACTTCTATCACCAAATTGTTGGGAGTTTTGGGCCATCTTGTCGATCAATGCTCGTGCAGCTACTGGTGTCTTGTCCACCAATGCTCCTCCAGCTGCAGCATCCACCATGCTCCTCTCCATGGGTGTGAGTCCTTCATAGAAGTACTGGATGAGTAATTGCTCACTGATTTGGTGATGCGGACAGCTTGCACACAACTTCTTGAATCTCTCCCAGTACTCATACATTGACTCCCCTTGGGCTTGCTTGATCCCCGAGATCTCCTTACGAATGGATGTGGTCCTTGATGCTGGAAAAAATCTCTGCAAGAAAAGATGTTTCAAATCGTTCCAACAAGTTACATCTTCGGGTTGTAAATAATACATCCAATCTTTCGCAGCTCCATCAAGTGAGAATGGGAATGCTCTTAGTTTGATTTGATCTTCAGAGACATTTCTAGGTTTTAGGGTTGAGCAAACCACATTAAATTCTTTCAAATGTTTATTGGGATCCTCACCAGAGAGGCCATGAAACTTTGGAAGTAAGTGAATTAACCCAGATTTCAGTTCAAAGTCCGATTCGAGATTTGGGTATGCAATACAATTTGGTTGATAGTTAATATCAGGTGCAGCCAATTCTCGAATGGTTCTATTAAGTTCATTTCCATTGTTTCCAGCCATTGGTTCTTGTTTTATGGTTGAATTTGAATTGCTTCCAATTTCAATGTTCTGATATTGGAGTAATTCTCCAACTGGTTGAATGTTGAAACTTCCCGTAGATTGAGAATGTCTGATTCATGCCCTAAGGCTACGTTCAATCTCAGGGTCAAGATCTAAGAGATCTTCGGGATTAGTTCGTGTCATCAATCAATGAAAGATGAAAAGAAGGAATTTGGACCATAGTAAAATAAAAATTAGAAGTTTGAGTTGATGGTCCAAAAAGAAGTAGAAAGAGATAAAAGAAGAAGAAGAAAGAAAAAAAATCAGATTGGGTAAAGACGGAAGAAAGAAGAGAGGAAGAGAATTAAAATGTAAAATAAAATAAATACCTCAAATTGGTTGAAATAATTACTTGCCTCCCCGGCAATGGCGCCAATTTGAAAGAGCGCTATCGTGGGCGCCCTCAAATGATTAGTGTGATTTGGGGTACTTAAGTGCAGCAGAGTGGCTGACCAAGGTCGTCTCTCAAAGGAGGAAGTGAATTTAAAAAATTATTAGAGGTATTCTAAAAAATAAAATAAAATAGAATAGAATAAAAACACTACTTTAAAGGATTGGGGTTTGTTTTAGTTTATGAATCTAGAAGAAGTTTGCTGGAAGAATATTGTATAATTTTTTTTTGTTTTTAGTTTTGAAATGAATTTCAATTTAAATGACACAACAAGAAGATGTTTTTTTAGAAATCTATTTAAAAAGCATAATCAATCTAACTCTACCTCTTCACTTTATTATTAATCATTATCATTTAAATTAACATTCACTTAATTATGATCCCTTAATTTGTTAAATCCCGAACCCTACGAGAATTAACTTTACCACAAAGATGATGTGAATTTAAACCTAGGCTAACTTTGGAACGTGCAATCGCAGCACCCTGCTTTGATTGATGTACTAAGATTAGCTTATGATCAGTGGTAAATTAAGGCACATATCCATTCTGTAAATTAGGATGAATTGTTTTTAGGGATTATATTTGAACTCTACAAATTTATCCCGTGTGGTCTTGTATTACCGATTAAGATCGCGCTCTCACAATTTACACAAAATCCCGACCTCGCGTGTTTTTGTGTTAATTGTTCAATTGCTTGCTTAGTTTCTTACAATTTAAAAACACAATTCATGGATCATATTAAGTGAAGTACAGTAGCTCATTGATTCAAAATAATTAAATGAAGAGGGTAGAAGATAGATCGATTAATAAAAGACTACTCTTCCATGGGTGGCGTAATCATCGTAGAAGCGTTTTGCATGTGCAAAGGTTTAAAATGGGTATAACCCAATAACGCTTCTACTCAAGAATTCCAGCCCAATTAGGAAGATTAAGAGAAGAAGAAATTTAAACAAAACAGAAGAAAAGAGAAGAAATATAAGAAGAGCAATGAAGTTTATTACACAAATGAAAACATTACAAAATGAAGAAGAGAAGGAGGCTTCGATGAGGGGATCCTTGCTTCAAGAGCTACCCCTCTTACAATGGTTGGAGAATTTGGGTGAAACAAATTCTCCTCTGCCTCCAATCTCCCAATGCACGTCCCAACCCCTCCAAATGAGAAAAACTCCAATTTATAGAGGGGAGGGGAGGAGAGGTTACAAGTGGTTTCAAGTGTGAATGTGGAAATTCGGCCAAATATTTTATGCCAACTTGCACCGCCCATTTGACCACCAAAACGCGTGAATTGGCCGGCCTTCCAGAAGGATGATTTTTCCACATCATGTCCCAGATCTTTCATCAAAATTTTGGCTCAATCCAAGCCCGTATGTAGAATATATGGCCCAAATACAGAACCTTCTCCATTCTGGCGAGCCCAGCCCAACTTTGACTTCATGGCCCAATTTCAACAACCAAATGAACTCTTTAGCTTTAGTGTCCTGAATAAAAGTTGTATATAATTAAGTTAGAAACACTGTTACAAAATGTAAAATTCAAATAATAAATATAAAAATATTTATCTTCGAAATACTACAGTGCACTATTAAGGGTAAAACTGGAATTTTCACCAAATTTTCAAATGAATGATCAAATCCCAAATATTTTATAAATAAACATGTTTAACACAATGTGAAAAAATTATATCATTTATTATCAATAAAATATTCAATAAAATAGTGTTTTATCAGTATTAAATACACCACATAAAATAAATGAGTGGTGAATATGGCATAAGTCTTGCAGAAATAAAAGTGAGACTAGAAATCCCCTTACTACTTGAGTAACTTTTGAATCATGAGATTAATTAAGGAATAAAATTAATTGAAACTTTTAAAATTATTAAATAAATTAAATTCAGGATATAACATTTCATAGGTAATTATATACATCACACAACAAGAATAAGTCATGAATATAGCATATATCTCATAGAAATAAAAGTGAGACGAGAAAACCCCTATGTTAAGTATTGAAATTATTCATACACGTTAAAAAATCATGTATAATATATATAAGTTTATTATACAAATAAAAAAATAACAATAATATTATATATCATACCATATATTATTTTATTATGAAATTATATTACCCTTTTATTAATAATTCTATGTTAAGGTTATGTTTCGGGTAATAACTGTTTTTTATATGTTTTGACTTGTTATTCTTGATAATTTTACTTATATAATGATTTTATTGTTCAAATAATGTAAAAAATAATTTAAATATAATAAATTTTAATTTTATAAATATTTATAATAATCTAAAATATATATATATATTAAATGGAATACACCATTCAAGGAAATGGTAGGTCGTACGTACACATGAATGTTGTTTCTTTTCTCTTATTATACTGAAAGAACAAAAGTAAATAAAATATATGTATATATATTATCATTAAATTGTAATTATTATTTCATATATATCTTATAATTTTACAAAACTCATCCTTAATACATTCAATGTAATGTGTGAACGAATCACAACGTTTTGAGGAGGTGGAAATATACACATCCACAAACGAAGTTATCATATTCCCACAAAATGGAAATTATAAATTTATGTGTTATATAGTAATTATAAAAGAATAAATAAATCATAAATATCATATATATAAAATAAAAACATAAATTACATCATTATTTTCAACCTTGAGTGGTGGTAATGGAAGAATGAACTAAATCGGTTCATGAGGCGGTAGTCCGCCGTACACACGAATGATGATTGCCTATCCAATTTGATGGAAGTTTGTGTGAGTGTAGGTCAAACCCTTAACATAATAAAATCTCAGTATATTTAGGATACTTATTTTACTATATAATCATTTACTAAAAATAATTTATGGGGTGGAGAAATAAATAACAAAAAAGTGCTTATTGAAGGATGTTACCTCTTCTTTGGGTAATTCCTTTTGGTTTGCACCAAATAGATGACTTGGTTTTCTTTATTACCAAATTGAGGCTTATATGATGAGATAATATAATTTGGGAGATTATTTTAGTAGTTTTTGGACAATAAAAATGTATTGATAGGTGTGAATAAGTGAGGGGGTTGAGTGCCATTTATAGTGGAGGAGGAGTGGTATTCTTGTAAATATAAAAAGGTAAACGCTGTTGAGAGGTCTCCCTTACATATTGTGCCTCCAATAATGGTCCTTTTTTTATAAAATGGATTATATAGCCGAAATACGGATATAAAATGTCTTTTTTACATGTTTATATGTTATTTGACACCTTTAGTTAAAGTGTAACCACTAAGTAAACTCGTTTTTACCTTAATCGTTGTAATTAAGTTAAATTACTTTCACAAATATTTTTGGTAAAATACTAATTTTCCCTTAATATAAATTATTAATTATGATTATTCCAAAAATGGAATCAGTTTTTCCAAATTCTAAACACAAAATTGGCAGAAATTAATTCAAAATTAATCGCGTAGAGGGGACGACACAATAGGTTTTTAAAGCAAAAATGTTCAAAAGATTGATATGTTTTTATATCCAATTTAAAGGTGAAATTGATTTAATTGAACTAAATTGGATTTATTGATTTATAATTTAAATAATTACACTTTAAAAACAATTTAAAATATAATTTAACTATATAAATAAACTAGATGAAAATGTATTTTTAAATTAAAATTCAGTGTTTTCCACTATTCAACAAAAAATGAAATTTCTCAGAAAAATACCAAACATTCACCCAAATTAAATTTTGATATTATTATTTCAAAAATTAATTTTATTTTGTTGAGTAAAAATTATTAAATTTTCAAAAACTATATTTAAAATAGGTGTTCCATTATATGGCGGTAAAAGTACCTTTTAGAAAAAATACCTCTTTTATTCATATAATTAGATTTTTTTATTAACTTATTCCTATCAAATATATTGGATAAGTGTCAAAAAAATTATTAATATATAATATATAAAATTTATTAAAAACATTCATCAAATTTTTTTTTAATTTTTTGAGATAAAATGTTGTTTGTACATAGAGAAATAGTTTTCTTAGAAAAGGATTTTCTTTATTTTCAAATATTTCTTACTTTCATTTATAACTAATTTATAACCAAAGGAATCATTTTATATACATGTGTAAATAATATTTTCAAAATTTAGTTAATGTTATTTATAACTTCTATTCCAACGGCTAGGTGGTAACTATAATAATAATTTAATAAAAAAATTAATAGTATATTTTAGTTTGGTAAATTACTTGGCCTTACATGTAATGAAATTTGCTGAAGGAACTCGGCATTGTGTGTAACACAAGCCAAACATAATGATGTGTATATTGAAATATAATCTAAGGGTTTCGTGTAGTAAAATATTTACTTGGTGTTATGTTAAATGCAAGACAAACTTAGTGCTTTAATATAACACAAGCTATATTCAGTGTTGAGTGAAATGAAGAATATTGAAAAGATTTAATTAATTCAAAAAATATATTTCACAAAATCATAGGATGTTACATTATATCCCCCTTAAAATTAACTTCTCCCTCTAAATTTTTCTAGTTTATCAAAGGTTTAATACTTGAAAGTTTCTTTCATAGAAACCCACATTGTATAAATGAGTACTAAAACTTCATTTAAAAAGGGAAATTTGGAAACATAATGGTTACCTAAAGTAACTCATACACAAGTTTCCACATAGTATAACATTAGTGAAAAGTGAAAACATGGTTATAGAAGATAAATAGAACTATTAAGTTTTCATAGAGAGTGATAGAGAACAATATTAGGATAATGTTAATGATCACAAATCCATAACCAAAAGAATCTTGAAAAAAATCATTGATATCATCAAAAATGATGATAATGGGACAAAATTTTATTTCAGAACCTTTTTCTTAAAGTTTAATAATTTTCATAAGAGTATATACTTACTTTATTTCAACATAATCTCACCCTTTTTTATTACTTTATCAATTTCTAATTCATCTCTTATTCTAATAAATGAAGGTAAATTTTTCAATCCTAAAGAATTAGTAGGTCATGAGATCCATAAATAGAATGATGGGTCATTCTATCTATCTTTATCACAAAAAAATGGTGAGCACTTTTTATCCAATATGCATAAATCCTTATATGGAAAGACAATACTTTGTTCTCTAAAACCTCATCCTAATTTTAACATAAACCATTCTATAAATGGTTAACCTTATAACCCTTCTAAAATTTGAAAGTAAAAAAATTTAGAAATAAGGTCACTAAATTTCTCAAAATTATCTTAACATTGATCCCCCATATATCATAAAATAGCTATTATTTTTCACATAGCAAACATGTGAATACATTCATCATGTATTCTCTTGAAACATGGTAATATCCTAAATTACCATAAACCATATTAAAAACATACATGATTCTTTATTCCTTACATAAAACAAATATGACTGGATATATTCCTTAAATTTAAAAATTCTATAAACTTCATTAATGATAGAATAAACTAATTTTTCAATAAGTCATTAATCAATTATAAGGTAATTAGTATCGTCCAATTTACTTTATCCAAACATCATTATCTTAACATAAAGAACATATTAAGGGTTATCTTTCCCTTAGTCATGTGTTTCCCATTAATATCATTTTTCCATTAAATAACTTTTATAGTCCATCGAACCCATTCAATGTATTCTTGTAAATACTTAGAAAAAAACATAAATTTAACAATACTTATATATTTCACAATTCATATAACATAATTATTGAATCCAAATATATAAACACTTAAATTATTCCACTTATTTTTTTATCCATTGACAAGGCTACCTTTTCTAATTACTTAATACCTCTTTCCTTTCACATTTAACCTATGGTATCATCATTAGTAGTAATATAACCATTACTTGTACCACCTTGCTGATTATCTTTGTGAGTTTTCCACTTAGGATGTATATTTTCATAATTCCCATTATTTTCACATTTAAATCATTCATCAATTGAGAGAACCTTAGGGGGGAAATATTTTTATCCATTGTGTTAATTGAACTTTTCATTTTCCATTTGAAAATAATGGCTTTGTATCCTTATTTTCTATAGTCAAAACATCTTCATGTTACTATAAGGCATGCATTTGGGTGTTTCTTCCCACATTTTTAACATAAAGAAAACTAAATCTACTTTCCTCCATGGTCTCTATAACTATAATTTTTAGAAAACTCTTTCTTTCTCTTCCTTGGTGAGTCTGATAGTTGATTAATGTACACATTGTTAATCATGTTCCATGAAAACTTATTAAGAATGATCATAATATCCTTTACTCCATTCATTATCTTATTTGAATACTCGTCAAAAAAAATCCCTTCACATTCAATTTCAACCCAGTTCTTTCTAGTTCCCACTATTTACTAAAATAAGAAATATTAGTGTGATCAAAACTTATCATAGTAAAAACCACAAAATCATGAAAAATAACTTATAAGATGTCTAAAAAATGACACCTTCTATAATCTATGACACCTTAGGATCATCCTAGGTAATTAATTATTTAATTCCTTAACAATGGTTCATAAAACATTTTTGAATTTACAAATCATATCCCCCAAGAGTGTCAAACTAGGTGGGCATAAAGGACCATTTTCATGCACCAATTCCCTATCGAGTCTATCTCAATACGATGTTTTTGGGGTTTTTAACCCTATGTACATTTGTGTCATATCCACATCCACTTGTAGTATCCATAAAATTATGTATTACTAGTAAACCAATCTCTCAATCCTTTACAAAAAATTTAGGACATTCTACTATAAGTTAAACCATACTTATAATTATCCTTAGAGACACCCCTAGACATGTCCTTATAAGTATCCCGAGGGATATCACTAAATTTTTCTCATCCTAGTTTCCAAAGGTTGAATAAACCTTTATTTGATACCAACTATAGCGACCTAGGCTTAACATACATGGATATTACATAATTTTACATTAATTTCCATCACATTACAAAATTACATGACTGGGGAATGTAATAGTTTAGTTTATTTGGGACCTTGGAACACAATATTCTAACATGGTTAAATATATTCACTATTTCCCAAAAATATCTTCCCCTTTATTACTCCTACATTTGACCTTTATTCATAACATGTGGAAAGGAAAAACACGAAAGGGTGCACTTATATTCTCAGTAAGGGTGAATACATAATATATGTAATCATAACATGAGCACAAGGGTATGATAATAAGAGAATAAAATTTTAAGATCATACCCTGCATATCAAATATCATATACCTAATTCATGGAATGAAGACTGTAAATTCATAAGATATGAATCATAAGGGAATCAAGAGCATAATACATGAGATTATAATAGAGGAATAATACATGGAATTTTGGAATACACATAATAATATAAAATCATTCCCTATAAGTCAAGTATTATTTCCAAAACTTATTATGGAACTTCATGGGGACTACACCTACTAGGCGGGACACACCATCATCCCCAGTCACAGTCCATTCCTTATATTGGATCATGTTACACATTCTTCCCAAAGAGGATTGGGTTTCCCTTTCTTCCCATAGTGGGTCAATCCTATCAACTTTTTTCCCATCATTATCTAATGAGATATAAATCTTTACCCAATGCATTAAATATAGATATAGTTCCTACCTATCACATAATAAAAACATATATATGTGTTCTAATATATCATAAACATTCATCATATCATAACACATGAAATTAAATAGGTATCATAAAAATGTCACTAAATTATAACCTTTGGAAAATATACAGGTTTCATAATCATTTAATTAAATCATAACCCATGAAAAGAAGTGGTTTTTATAAGCATATAACCCATGGAAGAGAAACGAGTGTCATAGAAATCATTTCATCAAAACATAAACCATTATGAGAAATAATATGAATGGTACCCATGAATAATATCCCCAAAAAGTCATGATTAACACCAATTTATGTCATATTAAAAGGAAAATAATTTTGAAATATCTTTTAAAAACATATCTTTAGGAAAATATCCTTTTTATTTAGAAAGATGTTTTTTAAAACATAAAACATTTTTGAAAACATTTTTCATTGAAAATAGATTTTAAACCCATTATAAATTTTTAAAATCCTTTTTCCTTGAAAATTATATGAAAATATAATTTAATAAAAACATTTTTTAAAATTTGGTTTTTGAATAAAGAAAATTCCCGACAGAAGAGAGAAATATGGTCATATTTTCTTAAAAACATTTCCTTAATTATATTAAGTAAAAAGGAGTAAACTAATGGTACTATTACATGAATATATCATTAATAAATATAGGATAATAAAATTCATGAGATTTATTGAGATTTTGATCATAATATTTCATCATTAGAAGCATAATCATAAACAATCCTGATAAATGATGAGATTGTAGTAATAAACTCTTACCACTTTGGTTACTTTAAATCATAATAAACATGATAGGATAACATCACATGAATATTATAATATAATTAAAACAATAATATTCATTATATAACATGTCATATTGATAGTATATACACCTTTTAAAAGAATACAGGTTCATAGAAAAACATGTGTCTCAAAGAAGGAAAGTTGAGACAAAATTGACTTACTGATTTGGTAACTTTTGAATCGTAAACCCCATGAAAAAAGATCATAAAATGGATATGTAAATACCCATAAATTTAATTAAAATAATCATATAATATATTCATGGTAAAAATATACACCATACAAAAAAATGAGTGGTGAATGTGGTATAAGTATCACAGAAATAAAAGTGAGACTAAAAATACCCTTACTACTTGAGTAACTTTTGAATCATAAGATTTGTGAAAGAATAAAATTAATTGAAACTTTTAATATCATGAAATAAATTAAATTAGTTATATAACATGTCATGTGGAATTATATAAACCGCACAATAAAAATAAGTGTTGAATATAGCATATATCTCACAGAAATAAAAGTGAGACAAGAAAACTCTTACCTTATGTTTTGAATTTATTTGTACATGTTAAAACCTCCTGTATAATAATTATAAGTTTATTATACATATAACATAGAACCATATTATTATATATCATATCATATATTATTATTTTTTGGTCAAAAATCCCTCAAGGTATCATTGAAGCATTTTTGAGGTGATTGTGTTTGTTGACAAAGTGGAAAATTGTGTTGTGATTGTTGACAAAGAAAAACATGACATAAAAATTTGTTGACAAAGGGGATTTCATGGTGGAATGTCGAGTTCAATAGCTTTGGTAAACGATCCATGTTTTATTCAAGAATGTCAACAAAGGAATGGATGATCTGGAGGCGACAAAAAAATAACATATACAAGGTGGTGCCGTTTTGCAGTGTTTGCCAAATTTTTGGGCCTGAAAATCAACAAATGAAGAAAAGTTTTTTTGGAAAAAAGACTTGCACTCTGAGGTCTTAGAGAATAGGAAACTTTCACGCCATATGTTTTTGAAGATCAGATCATCAAAATATGGCAAAGGGATAAGGATCGTGCAAGTATTGGGTTGGTTGCGCAGGTGACTTGCGTGCTGGTGCCTAAGAGATTTGGAAAATTGCGCACCTATTGTTTTTCAAGATCAGAAGATCAAAATATGGCAAAGTAAAGAGGGTCGTTCGGGTATTGGGTTTGGTCGCGCAAGTGTCTAGGAGGACAGAAGACTTGCGCGCTGAAACTTGCGCGTTGAAGGGTGACTTGCGCGCCATCGTGCAGGGTGTTAAAAATGCCTATAAATACTGGACCACCCCTCCTCATTTAAAAACGGATTTCAACACTTTGAAGAATCAGATCTCCCATCGCGTAGGTGTGGTGTTCACGCAAGTGGTGGTGTGTCGCACAAGTGGGACTTGCGCGCCAGATTTGAAGAAGGGAGATTGTTATTAGTTGCGCACCAATATTGGTTTGGGCATAAAGGGAAGTGAGTCGGGAAAGTTTGGAGTTGCAGAAGCTTGTGTCGCGCAAGTGTCTAAGGTGGAATTGCGCACCAGTTTTGACTTGAATGCTGATACTTGCGTGCCAAATTTGACTTGCGCGCCAAGTAAGGTTGATTCCCCGGCAGTGTTTTCGGGCTGCGTGGAAGCTGGAAGTTTTCTCGATACCTTCGGTGCAAACATAGGTTCATCTACGAATGAAAGTTGGACTTCAATAGAGCATCTACGTATAGAAGAAGATTCATTTCTTCATGAAAATGAAGATACCTATAGGTCTATAAACTGTGAGTGGATCCTTTCCAGAGCAGTGAGTGAAGGAAGAGGAAGAAGGTGATCCTCTCCACCGGTAGTGACCCAGAGAGAGAGAAACAGGGAGTGACCCTTGGGAAAGCAGTGAGATGACCCTAAACATTGTAAAGGTAGTGAGCCTGGGAATAAAAGTGATCTATCTTGAACCTTTGTATCCACATCTAGTGAAGAATAGTGTAATTTGGTAGGACCGGAAACTTGTCGGCGTATACTCCTTGGACGTAGCCCAGTGAGGGTGAACCAAGTAAAAATCTCTGTGTCTGCCTGCTTGCTTCTCTACATTTCATTTAAAGCATCATCATCAGATAAAGAAGAAAATAAGTGATCATAATAAACACACAAGTGAAAATAAAGTGACCCTTGTAATAAAGAGGTCCAGATCCAGTGGGGCAGGAAGAACTTTGAAAAAGAATATACATACCCTGATTCACCCCCCCTCTCAGGGTATATAGGCCCCTATTGGTCCTAACAATTTTATTATAACCTTATATTAACCATTTACTAATAATTTCATGTTAAGGTTATATTTTGGGTAATAACCACTTTGTTTTTTTATATGTTTTGACTTCTTATTCTTGATCCTCTAACTTAGATCATGATTTAATTATTTAAAGAATGTAAAAAACAATTTATATATTATATATATTAAGTATATAAATATTTATAATAATATATAAAATATATAAATATGAAATAGAATACACTATTCATGGAGACGGTGGGTCTACGTACGCATGAACGTTGTTTCTGTTTTCTTGTCGTATTGAAAGAAAGAAAGTAAATGGAATATATGTATATATATATATATATATTATCAATAAATTATAATTATTATTCCATATATATCATATAATTTTACTAAACTCATTCTTAATACATTCTATGTAAAGTGTGAATGAATCGCATCGCATTGAGGAGGCGGTAGTCCACACATCAACAAACAAAGTTATCGTATTCCCAAAAAATAGAAAGCATGAATATGTGTATTATATAAAAATTATATAAGCATAAATACATCATAATTATCATATATATATATATATAATAAAAATATTAAGTTGATCATTATTTCCAAACTTGAGATGTGGTAATGGAAGAACGAACGACATTGGTTCACAAGGCGGTAGTCTTTCATACACACGAATGATGATTGCATATCCCTTTTGATTAAAGTGTGTGTGGGTATAGGTATAAAAATTAACATAAAAACATCTAAATATATTTATTATACTGAGTTTATTATAAAATCATGGAATAATAATAATCTAGGGGGTGTATAAAGAAATAAAACAAAAGTGCTTGTTGAAGGATGTTACCTCTTCTTTGGGTAATTCCTTTTGGTTTGCACCAAAGGGATAACTTGGTTTTCTTTATTCCCAAAGTGAGGATTTTAGGATGATATTATATAATTTTTTATATTATTTTTTTAGTGATTTTATTATCCAAAGAGAATGAGATTTTTGAATAAGTGAGGGGGGTTGAGTGCCCTTTTATAGTGTAGGAGTACTACCATTCTAGTAAATATAAAAAGTTAAACACCATTGAGAGGTATCCCTTACATATTGTGCCTCTAATAATGGTCCATTTTATATAAAAGTTAGGTTATGGTCCAAATATTTCCATCCAATATATTTTGGACATGTTTCTAGTTTATTTGGCCCCTTAAGTTAAATTTTAACCACAAAGCAAACTCGTTTTTACCTTAATCGTTGTAATTAATTTTAATTACTTTTACTAATATTTTTAGTCAAAAACTAATTTGAACTTAATAGAAATTATAAATTATTATGATTATAAATATGGAATAAATTTTCCAAAATTAAAAATATATAAGTGGTAGAAATAAATTTGAAATTAATCCCATTATTTCTACATTTAAAGCATTCATAAATTGATAGTACCTTAGGGAGGAAAATATTCCCATCCAATGTATTAACTAAACTTTTCATTTTAAATTTATAGTTACTAGATTTGTTTCCTTTTTTACATAGTTAAAATATCTTCATGTTCCTATAAGAAATCCATTTAGGTGTTTCTTCCCACATTCTTAATGAAAAGGAAACTGAATCTTTTTTCCTATTTGGTCTCCATTACCATAACTCTTAGTAAAATCTTTCATTATCTTCATTGGTATGTCTAAGAGTTTATTAAGGTGTATGTTGTTAATCATGTTCTGTGAAAACTTATCATCCATGATCAAAACATCCATTACTCCAGTTGTCCTCCCATTCGACTACTCATCGGAAAATTTCCCTCCACATTCAATGTTAATGGAGTTCCTTCTGGTTCTTGAAATCTATTAAAACCAGAAAGCATAGTGTGAGAAACACTTATCATAGTTTAAAACCACATAATCATGAAAAATAACTTATTGGATTTATAAATCATGACACCTTTTATATTAAATAACACCTTAGGTTCATCATATGTCATTCATGATTTAAATCCTTCTTAATTTTTGTAAAGAGTTTTTGAATTTCAAAAGCATATCCCATAGGAATGAAAAACCTAGTGTGCAGCAAGTCCCATTGTCCTGCACTAGTCCACAATCAATTCTATCTCAATATGATGCTTTTGAGGTTATTACCCCTATGTACATTTGTTCCAGATCCAAATCCACTTGTAGTATCTATAAAGGGATTTATTTCTTGGAAACCACTCTCTCAATCCTTTACCAAAATAATAGGACATATTACTATACTTTAAATCATCCTTAGACTTATCCTTATAGGAATCTATAGAAATATCCTTCAAAGTATCCCAATCGATCTCACTAGTTTCTAAAGGTTGACTAAACCTTTCCTTTAATACCAACTATAGAGACCCAGGATTAACATAAATGGATATTATATCATTTTAGATTAATATTCAACACATTACAATAGTAAATTCTCTAAAACCATAATAGTATAGTGTATTTGTAAAATTGGAACACAATATTATAAATTGGTGAAATGTATTCAATGTTTACCACAAATATCTTCCCCTTTATTACTTCTACATAATAACTTTATTCATTACTTGGGGAAAGGAAATATAAGAAAGGGTGAGCTCAGATGCATAGTAAGGGTAAATAAAGAAGATACTTAAGCATAATATGAAAATAAGGGTATGAGAAAATGTGAATAAAATTTAAATATCATACCCTTGAAATAAAATATCTTATACATGAGTCATGGAATAAATATTGATAGTTCGTAAGGCATGAATCATAAGGGGTCAAGAGAATAATCCATGAGAGAATAACATTGGAATAAGACATTGAATTGTGTAAGACACATAAGAATATACAATCATTCCCTATAATTCAAGTATTATTTCCAAAACATATTATGGCACTTCATGGGGACCACACCTACTGGGCGGGACATACCACCATCCCCAGTCATGGTCCTTTCCTTATAGTGTATCAGGTTACAAATTCTTCCCAAAGTGGATCAGGTTTCCCATTCTTCCCACAGTGGATAAAGTTTCCCCTTCTTCCCATAGTGGATAAATCTTGTATACTTGTTTCCCATATTTATCTTATGAGATATAAATATTTACCCAATGCATTAGAAGTAGATATAGGTCCGACCCATCACATAAAAAAATATACATATGTATTCCCCTAGATCATAAACATTCATTATATCATAACTAATGAAATGAAATGGGTATCATAAACATGTCATCGTATCATAACCTATAGAAAATATATAGGTTCCATAATCATTTCATCAAATAATAACACTTTAAAAGAAGCACGTTTCATAAGAATATAACCCATGGAAGAGAAACGGATTTTATAGAAATCATTTCATCGAAACATTAACCATTTAGAGAAATAATATGAATGGTAACCATGAATTGTATTCCCAAAAATGAATGAGTAACACCAAAAAATTCCATATTAGATGAAAAATAATTTTTAAATATCTTTTGAGAATATTTCTTGGGGAAAATATCCTTTCTGTTTTGAAAAATGATTTTTAAAACATAAAACATTTTTAAAAACCTATTTCTTTGAAAATAGCTTTGAAAACCATAAAATGTTTTTAAAATACTTTGTCCTTGAAAATTATCTTAAAATATAATTTAATAAAAAACATTTATGAAAACATTTTTTAAAACATGGTTTTATAATAAAACAGATTTCCGATCGAAGAGAGAAATAAGGTCAGATTTTCTTAAAAACATTTCCTTTATTATATTAAGTAAAAAAGTGTGTAATAATGGTACCAATACATAAATATATCATGAATAACCATAGGATAATAAAATTAATGATATTTATTAATATATGGATCATAATATTTCATCAATGGAAGCATAATCGTAGACAATCCTGATAAATGATGAGATTGTAGCAATAAACTCTTACCACTTTAGTAACATTAAATCATAATCCCCATTATATAATAACATTACAGGAATCTTATAATATCATTAAATAATAATATTCATTATATAACATGTGAAATTTATAGTACAGACACCTTGTAAAATAATATAGGTGCATATCAAAACATATGTCTCAAAGAATGCAAATTGAGACAAAATTATCATACCAATTTGGTATCTTTTGAATCGTAAACCCCCAAAAAGAGAGATAATAAAATTGAAATGTAAATACCAAAAAATTTAAGGATAATAATAATATAATACATTTATTTTTATTATATACACCACATAAAATAAATAGGTGGTGCATATGGCATAAGTCTCACAAAAATAAAAGTGAGACTATAAATACCATTACTACTTAAGTAACTTTTGAATCATGAGATATGGGAGGTAATAAAATTAATTGAAACTTTAAATATCATTAAATAAATTAAATTAATTATATAACATGTCATAGGTCAATATATACACCACAAAATAAGAATAAGTGGTGAATATGGCATATATCTCATAGAAATAAAAGTGATACGAGAAAACCCTTACCTTAAGCCTTGAATTTATTCATACATGTTCAAAACTCATGTGTAATAAATATATGTTTTTTATAAATCTAAAAAATAACCATATTATTATATATCATACCATATATTATTTTATTATGACCTTATATTACATTTTTATTAACAATTCCATGTTAAGGTTATGTTTCGAGTAATAACTTCTTTGTTTTTTGTATATGTTTTGACTTGTTATTCTGGATCCTCTTACTTAGATCATGATTTAATTATTTATATAATTTAAAACATGATTTAAATATAATATATATTCATTATATAAATATTTATAAAAATCTATAAAATATATAAATATGAAATGGAATACACCGTTCATGGAGACAGTAAGCCGTACGTACGCATGAATGCTATTTCTGTTTTCTTATTGTATTGAAATAAATTAAGTGAATGAAATATATGTTAATATATATATATTATAATTCCAATACAATTATTATTTCATATATATCATATAATTTTACTAAACTCATCCTTAATACATCCTTTGTAAAGTTTGAACGAATCACATCGCTTTGAGGAGGCGGTAGTCCACACATCCACAAATGAAGTTATCGTATTCCCTAAAAATATAAATCATGAAGTTAAGTATTATATAAAAATTAAATAATAATAAATAAATAATAAATATAATATATATATACAGTAATTTAATCATTATTTCCAACCTTGAGATGTGGTAATGGTAGAATGAACGACATCGGTTCACGAGGCAGTAGATCGTTATACACTTGAATGATGATTGTGTATCCCATTTGATGGAAGTGTGTGTGAGTGTAGGTCAAACCATTAACATAAACCATATAAATATATTTAGGATACTGAGGTTATTTTATAACAATGTAATAATAATAATCGATGGGGTGTAGAAAGAAATAAAAAAAATGTTCTTGGTGAAGGATATTACCTATTCTTTTGGTAATTCCTTTTGGTTTGCACCAAAGGACTAACCTGATTTGATTTCTCAAAAATTGAGGATTATATGATGATATTGTGGAATTTAGGAGCTTATTTCGGTAGGTTTTAGACAATAAAAATGTCTTTAGATGAGTTAATAAGTTAGGGGGTAAGTGTCATTTTATAGTGGAGGAGTGAAATTCTTGTAAATATAAAAAGGTAAACACTATTGGGAGGTATCCATTACATCATGTGCCTCTAATAATGGTATATTTTATGTAAAAAGTAGGATATAGTCTAAATATGTCTATAAAATGTATTTTTAAAATGTTTCTAGGTTATTTGGCCCCTTAAGATAAAGTTTAACCAAAAAGTAAACTCATTCGTACCTTAATCGATGTAATTAATTTTAATTACTTTCACTAATATTTTTGGTTAAGAACTTTATAACGACACATACATTACATACATTGTTAATACTTCAAAATTGAAGCATACTTATTACAACATATAACAAAACCACAAAAGGACCGTATAGGTATAGTGTCTTTAGAAACTGGGAAACATAAACAACTGGTTCATAAAGCGTCTACACTGTCTCCCATTTATTTCATCATATCTATAGTCCCTTTTGGCATATCTTACTTAATAACCTTCTTCCTGACCTGGGGAAAGAAAACATACAAAAGGGTGAGATCAAATGCTCAGTAAGGGTAAACAAAATAAATATCAATCACATCATATTCATAAGAACATAACTTTTGGAAATCGTAACCTGTAAAAGAGAGCATAATTTCATAACATGGGATAAATCATAGTAGTGAAATGTAATCCCAATAATCATATCTTAAAACATGAAACTTTGTGGCATACACAAATAATCATATAGAATCATTTCTTATTAGTCAAGACTCATTGCCAAGACTATCTTAGTGGACAAAGTCCATTTCTGAACCGAGTTCACTCCTCGTTTCAGTCCTGTTTCACTAAACCGGTATAACCTACCGTTCCAGACATGTCAATCTCATGAGATATAAAATCTTTACCCAATGCATTGGAGGGAGATATAGGTCCCACCCATCTCATAATGATACCATTCTTATGTGTGCCACAAAATCATAAATCATACATCACTGAATAACCCATGTAATAAAAATGGGATTCTTAAACAACATGACATCATAAAACAATTCATATAAGATAAAGGAATTCATAAAAATAATTCCATCACAAAATAATAAAATCAATGTAATAATAGGGATAGAAACAGAATCCTATATTATCTTAGATGGAAAATAATTTTGATAAAATACTTGCACTTCATTCTTGAGGAAAATATCCTTTCTACTTCAAAAACATTTTACTTTCTTAACATGCCTTACAATTTTAACTAAAAGAAGTTGATTAAAAATAAACTTGAAAACTTGTAAAGGAATATTCTTGGAAATAATGTTTTAAAAATACATTCATGCCGTATAAGTTAAAAAAACATTCTTCTCGTACTTTTGTCGGAAAAGTCAAAAAGTACCTCGTACGAAAAACGACAAAAGATTCCTTTCATATCTTTTTCTAAAAACTCACCGAAGGGTAAAATTGGATTTAAAAAATTGTAGGTAGATGAAAATAATATTAAAAATTGAGGAAACATGGATGTGGATGATAAAATACACCCTAGTAAATACCAAAGTATAAACAATCTCAGATAAAAGTGAGATTGTGATACTTTCCTTACTTTAGGTCTGATATGCTTTGTATGTGTCCGAACCTCCTGTATAATGATTTAAATAATTTTATTGACTTATTACAGAATCATACTTATTTTTATGATATCATATATGGTTATATTCTTAGCTTCTTAGTAGTAATATTTCATTGCTACTTGTTATTCGGGTGTTTATAACTTTTTGTTCTTATGCGTGTTTTGTCGAATAAATTCTTATTCTTATCTTTTGGTTATAGATACCTCATTTACAGAATTGTATTAGTGTAATATATATCATATTCATTCATTCAATTCATTTATATAATCCTTATGAAATTAAGATCATGTAGAACGAGTCGCATCACATCGTGGAGACGGTATTCCGTACGTACGCACGAGTGATGATATCGTTCCAATGATCATGGAATTGTATTGGAGTGTATGTATACTATTTCTTAATCAATATCACTTTATAATAGTCATATATAGTCATTATTTACACCATTATACTCATCCAAGTAAGGTGGTGGTGGAAAATATATTACACCACGGTGTGGAGACGGTATTCCGTACGTACGCACCCGCGGTGACTTCTTTTTCCGTAGGATGGATAGATTGTGAAATAGGGTTGTTTCATACTTATAATAACATATCATTATATGAGTTATACTGATGTTATTAATTCATAATGAAACAACTAAATAAGAATAAGTGGAAGAAGAAATAAAGATGAAAGAATCAGTAACGGACATTACCTCTTCTTTGAAGTGCTTCTTTGAGACCTCCTTTTAGGGAACTGAAATAGGTATTTGAAGAAGACCAGAACCTCTAGGATGTTTCTAGGGAAGTGGAGATGAGAAATTGTCAGGGGTTGTCCGAGCTTGAAGGCTAAAAGTGGTGTGAGGAAGAGGGGGAGGAGGTGCCCTTTTATAGTGGATGAGAGGGGCTCCTTTGGAAAAACTAAAAAAAATTATTTTATTATAAAGTCATGTTCGGTTTTAAATAGCTCCAAATTGATTTATTTAGAAGCTAAGGTGGGGATGGGTCGAAATACTCTCATCCAACAGAATTTAGACAAGTTTAGGTTCCTATTTTAACCTTATCATTTAGATTTAACATTAAGTTAAATAATTTTACTTTTACCTTGTCTTCTTGTGTTCTTATACTATAAGGTTAATAAACTTACTATAAGCAGCCAAACGAACCCCAAGTTGTTTATTATTAATATATATAACCTTATCTAAGTCATTTGGCAGAACCTTAGATTTTTAGGAATAAAATAACAATTACTAATATAATATTTGTTTTAAAAACTATTTTATGTCAATTTTGACACTATTTAGTAATTAATTTTTGTGAAAATCATAAACGAATGATTAGTTAGAAAAATGTTACTTAAATCAATACTAACAAGTCATATTAATCTATAAAATTAGTGGAATTCATAAAAAGTCTCAAATTACATTTATTTCGGTGTTTATAACATCAATTATGTCAATATTTCATTAATAAGATAATTGCTGCATCATCATTGTGTCATAAATAAATTAAATTATTTAATGTCTAAAAATTACAAATAAAATACCATTATTTAGGAAATCTTTTATATCTCTAATGAATATTTATAGTCGAATTTATCTTATGTATAACCCCATATTAAAAATGATTTACTTATTAAACTTTGATTTTAACTATTTTAACCCTTCTTTAAATAAATTAATAATAAATGCCCTAATCTAATCCAAGTGGGCCTAAATGGTCATATTTTATTCCTAAGGTTGTTTTTGGTCGAATTACACTTGTCCAATAAAATTAGGACATGTTTTAGGGTAATAATAATATCATTTTTACCCTTAATTACCCTATTTACTTTTAACCGTGGTAAATAAAAGTAAAAAGTTACTATTCACCAAAAATTATTTTCATCTCATTGAACCACATTTTAATTACTGACATCAACCGTGTCTCTCGGATTTTTGAAATCCCACTCACAGAAGTGGTAAAATTAAGTTTTATGAAAAATTCAGTTTTTTAACTACCACTTAGTGGTTTCACTATTCATCAAAAATTGAAAGTTTTCATAAAAATACCAAAATTTCACCCTAGGCTAATTTCGATATTCCGAATCCAAAAATGAAGTCCATTTTGAAAAATAAAATTTATAAAATTTCAAAAAGTGGTTATTACTATTCATAATGGCTAGTTTTAATAATATTTTAATAGCATATCATTGTTTAGTGAAACTCGGTATTGCGTACGATGCAAGCTATCGAGGAAGGTCGCGATTACGTGTAAAGCAAGCCAAGCAAGTGTTGTGTGTAGAAAAAGATTCCTTTGATGATTTATATAACATAAAAGTCTCGGGTGTTACATTCTACCCCCCTTAAAATGAATTTCTCCCTCAAAATTCGTCACTTTGTAACAAACAGATGAGGATACCTCTCCCTCATCATATCCTCAAGATCCAATGTAGCTTCTACTAATTGGTGGTTCCTCCATAAAACTTTCACCAATCGAGTGGTCTTGCTTCTTAGGAATTTTTCACTACGATCCAGAATCTCTATCAGCTGTTCTTCATAAGAAAGATCCTGCTCCAGCGGTACAACTTCTGAGCTGAGTACATGTGAAGGATCAGGTATGTACTTTCTCAGGAGAGATACATGGAACACATCGTGAACTTGAGAGATATTCGGTGGAAGCGCCAATCGGTAAGCTACCTTCCCAACACAATCCAGTATTTCGAAAGGACTGATATATCTAGGGCTCAACCTCCCCTTCTTTCCAAATCTCATGACCCTCTTCCAGGGAGATATTCGTAAGAACACTTTATCACCCACTTCAAACTCTAAGTCTTTTCTTCGGTTGTCAGCATAGATTTTTTGTCGACTATGAGCTTCTCTTATGTGTTTTTGAATAGATCTAACCTTTTCTGCCATTTCATCAACGAGATCAGGTCCTAATAGCTTTCTTTCCCCAACTTCATCCCAGCAAGTTGGAGTCCTACATTTCTTTCCATAGAGACCTTCGTAAGGAGCCATCTAAATACTAGAGTGAAAGCTATTATTATAAGAAAATTCCACCAAAGGTAGGTGTTGATCCCAACCACCTTTGAAATCCATAGATCAATCTCTCAATATTTCTTTTAGAGTTTGAATTGTTCTCTCAGACTGACCATCTGTCTGAGGATGATAAGCAGTGCTGAAACTCAACTCTGTATCCAGAGTATGCTGAAAACTTCGCCAGAACTTTGAGGTAAACCTCGGATCCCGATCAGATATAATAGAAAGTGGTACTCCATGAAATCTTACCACTTCCTTTACATATATCCTGGAAATCTGATCTAGAGAGAAATCCTCTCTAATAGAAATGAAGTGTACAGACTTGGTAAGACGATCAACTATGACCTAGATAGCATTATTGCCTTTGGATGTTTTAGGAAGTCCTATGAAAAAGTCCATAGTGATGTTTTCCCATTTCCATTCGGTTATGGGTAATGGTTGTAACATCCCCTTAGACTTATGTCTCTCAGCTTTAACTTTTTTACAAACCAAGCATCGAGAGACATATTAAGCAACATCTATTTTCATGCCATCCCACCAGAAGTACTCTTTCAGGTCCCTATAGATCTTCGTGATGAATAGAGAATGAAGAACTATGAGCCTTATCCAGCAGCTCCTTCTTTAATTCGGGGATGGGGGGAACACAAACCCGATTCCTGAACTTTATTATCCCATCACAATCAAGGTTGAATTCAGGAACATTTCTCACCTTCTTTTGTAACTCGACATCTTCTTTCTGTGCCTCTTTAATATTCATATGTATAGATGGTTGAACATTCATTTGAGAAAGATAATATTTTTCCCCTTTAATTATAATTCCAAGATCCATCCTTTGTAAATCCATAAATATTGGATCTTTTGTGATCCTCATCATGGATAAACTGGCATGGTCTTGTCGACTTAATGCATCTGCCACCTTGTTTGATTTCCCAGGGTGGTAATGGATTGAGCAGTCATAATCCATAATCATCTCCAACCATCTTCTTTGACGCATATTCATATCCTTTTGTGTGAAAATATACTTTAAACTTTTATGATTATTATAAATGTCACAACTTTCTCCATAAAGATAATGCCTCCAAATCTTTAATGCAAATATTACCGCAGCTAACTCCAAATCATGAGTTGGGTAATTTTTCTCATGGATTTTCAACTGTCGTGAGGCATAAGCTATCACCATATCATTTTGCATAAGAACACATCCCAGTCCCTTCTTGGATGCATCACTGTAGATCACAAACCTTTCTCCACTTCAAGGCAGTGTGAGCACAGGTGCACTGGATAACCTTCTTTTCTACTCCTTGAAATTCTCTTCACATTCTTCTGTCCAAACAAACTTAACTCCTTTCCGAGTCAACTTGGTGAGTGGATTAGATAATCGTGAAAAATCTTTCACAAAACGTCGATAATATCCATTCAAACCAAGAAAACTTCGGATCTTAGTTATTGTTGTTGGTCTCGAAGATCTTTCGATAACCTCTGTTTTTGCTGGATCCACAGATATCCCCTCTTTTGAGATTATGTGACCCAAAAATGAAACTTTTTGAAGCCAAAATTCACACTTGGTAAATTCGGTGTAAAGCTTCTCCTTTCTCAGGGTCTTCAATATAATTCTCAAGTGATCTTCATGTTCTTCCTTGATCTTTGAATAGACAAGAATATCGTCTATAAATACTACCACAAACTGATCAAGATAGTCTCTAAAGACTCTATTCATTAGATCCATGAAGATAGCAGGGGCATTAGTAAGACCAAATGGCATCACTATAAATTCATAGTGTCCATACCTTGTACGAAAAGTCGTCTTTGGTATATCCTCCCTTTTGACCCTTAATTGATGATACCCTAAACAAAGATAAATCTTGGAAAAGTATTGAGCTCCGCGTAGTTGGTCAAATAGGTCATCAATGCATGGGAGAGGATATTTTTTCTTGATAGTGATCTTGTTAAGTTCTCGATAATCAATGCAGGGTCTCATTGATCCATCTTTGTTCTTAACAAACAGAACAGGTGCTCCCCAAGGTGACGCACTAGGGCATATGAACCCCTTATCAAGATTCTCTTGGAGTTGCTTCTTCAATTCTTGCAACTCAATTGGGGCCATTCAATAAGGTGTCTTTGAAATAGGCAAAGCACCCGATACGAGTTCTATTGAAAACTCAACTTTACGATTTGGTGGAAGACCCAGTAATTCCTCCATAAAGACAACATCAAACTCCCGTACAATCTTAATCGTGAGTTTCTCACCAACCATTTGAGATAAATAACCTTCATTTACTGGAATCAAGACCCATAAGGTAGAAGGAATTTCCACAGGAAGGTTCTGTTCATCCTTGCATTGGTAGACGATCATAGATTGATCTGGAATATGAAATGTGACTTCCCTTCTTTGGAAATTGATATGAGCTCCATATAAATAAAGCCAATCCATGCCAAGAATCACATCAAATTCCACTATAGGAAGGATCACAAGATTTGCAGGAAACACTTTCCCACAAACTTCGATCAGAGAAGAATTATAAACTTTTTATGCGACTGTTGTGCCATTAGGTGTTGTCACAGCTAACCCAACATCTAATTGTTGAGGTAATATGGTGATACCCTTAGAAAATTCTTCAGAAATAAAAGAGTGGGTGGATCCAGAATCAAATAAAACATTTTCTACTTTAGAGTGGATGGTAAGTGTAAATTTCACCACATCGTTATCGTACTCCACATCACTGATAGAAATTTCATGTGACTTTCCTTTGTCTTTAGCCTTAAGAGTTTGTTGACGTCGACCATCATCATCAACCCTTGGATTAGGGCATTTATTGGCATAATGTCCCATCTCCTTGCACTTGAAACATTGAAGTGTAATAGGTTCATTCTGTGTATCCCTTCATTTTTTTGCATCATTAGACATCTTATTCCCATCATTGCGGCATTCAAATGCCCGATGACCTTCCTTTCCACATTTGAAACATTTACTTGTCCCTTTAAGACAACTCCCCCAATGTTTCTTTCCACACTTTGAGCATAAGGGAAAACTCATCTTTTTTTTAGTGTGCTCTTTAGATTTTCCTTTGAATTCCATTTTCCTCTTCTTATCAAACCCATATGACTGATGGGTTACTTCAATATCCATCTCAACTTTGAGAGCACATCGAACGATTTCCTCATAGCTATTGAAGTCCCTTATGGCTAAGGCCCTTCGAAGACTTGGTTTTAAGCCACTAAAGAATTGATCGATCTTACTCTCAGGTAGGATAATAATACTAGAAGCGTACCTTGCAAGTCTTGTAAAATTTTCTTCATAGGTACCAACAGTTTCATCATCCTTTTGCTTCCGTTCAAGAAACTCTTTCTCCATCTTTGTTCGGAGAATACGAGGGAAGTACTTATTGAAAAATAAGTTCTTGAACTCGTACCATTCCATGGACTCAATTTCATTCCTTTGCCTCGTATTATTAATAAGATTCCACTATTGATCAGCATCACCTTCCAAACGATACACTGCTAAGATGACTTTATCATGCTCAGAACATTGAAGAACTGAAAATATATTTTCAGTAGTACTAATCCATTGTTCAGCAATTAATGGATCAGTAGACCCATTGAATGAAGGTGGACGCTGTCTCATGAAGGATTCAACAGAATGTTACTCCTTCCTTTGCTCGTTTGGAAGTCCTGCATGATTCATAGCTTGAGAAAGTTGTGTGAGCTTGGCTACGAGATTTTTCATTCCAGCTCCCATAACGTTTGGTTGCTCAGGGGGACAATCATTGCATTGCCCGTCGCATTCCGCATTAACACGGTTCCTTCGGGTTCCATCCATTGACTAAAACCAAGAAGAATAGTGTGAGAAACACTAATTATAATAGGAAAACCACATAATCAAGAATAAAATTTCACAATTAAGGTCTTATCCTAGGTTCTTCATGGCCATTTCTAAAACACTAAGATTGTGTTCTATTCTTAGACTTATCCTTAGGGTTCTTACTAAGGCTTTCACATCCTAGTTTCCAAAGGTTGACTATACCTTTCCTCTGATACCAACTATAACGACCCATACTTTACATACATTGTTAATACTTAAAAATTTAAGCATACTTATTACAACATATAACAAAACCACGAAAGGACCGTATAGGTATAGTGTCTTTAGAAACTGGGAAACATAAACAACTGGTTCATAAAGCGTCTACATTATCTCCCATTTATTTCATCATATCTATAGTCCCTTTTCGCATATCTTACTTAATAACCTTCTTCCTAACCTAGGGAAAGAAAACATACAAAAGGGTGAGCTCAAATGCTCAGTAAGGGTAAACAAAAGAAATATCAATCACATCATATTCATAAGAACATAACTTTTGGAAATCGTAACCTGCCAAAGAGAGCATAATTTCATAACATGGGATAAATCATAGTAGTGAAATGTAATCCCAATAATCATATCTTAAAACATGAAACTTTGTGGAATACACACATAATCATAGAGAATCATTTCTTATTAGTCAATACTCATTTCCAAGACTATCTTAGTGGACAAAGTCCATTTCTGAACCGAGTTCACTCCTCATTTCAGTCCTGTTTCACTGAACCGGTATAACCTATCGTTCCAGCCATGTCTATCTCATGAGATATAAAATCTTTACCCAATGCATTGGAGGGAGATATAGGTCCCACCCATCTCATAATGATACCATTCTTATGTGTGCCACAAAATCATAAATCATACATCATTGCATAACCCATGTAACAAAAATGGCATTCTTAAACAACATGACATCATAAAACAATTAATATAAGATAAAGGAATTCATAAAAATAATTCCATCACAAAATAATCAAATCAATGTAATAATAGGGATATAAATAGAATCCTATATTATCTTATATGGAAAATAATTTTGATAAAATAATTGCACTTCATTCTTGAGGAAAATATTTTTTCTACTTCAAAAACATTTTCCTTTCTTAACATGCCTTACAATTTTAACTAAAAGAAGTTGATTAAAAATAAAATTGAAAAATTGTAAAGGAATCTTCTTGTAAATAATGTTTTAAAAATCCATTCATGCCATATAAGTTAAAAAAAACATTCTTCTCGTACTTTTGTCGGAAAAGTCAAAAAGTACCTCGTACAAAAAATGACAAAAGATTCCTTTCATATCTTTTTCTAAAAACTCACCTAAGGGTAAAATAAGATTTAAAAAATTGTAGGTATATGGAAATAATATTAAATATTGAGGAAACATGGATTTGGATGATAAAATACACCCCAGTAAATACCAAAGTATAAACAATCTCGGATAAAAGTGAGATTTTGATATTTTCCTTACCTTAGGTCCGATATGATTTGTACGTGTCCGAACCTCCTGTATAATTATTTAAATAATTTTATTGACTTATTAAAGAATCATACTTATTTTTATGATATCATATATGGTCATATTCTTAGCTTCTTAGTAGTAATATTTCATTGCTACTTGTTATTCGGGTGTTTATAACTTTTTGTTCTTATGCGTGTTTTGTCGAATAAATTCTTATTCTTCTCTTTAGGTTATAAATACCTCATTTCCAGAATGGTTTTAGTGTAATATATATCATATTCATTGATTCAATTCATTTATATAATCATTATGAAATGAAGATCAAGTAGAACGAGTCGCATCACATCGTGGAGACGGTATTCCGTACGTATGCACGAGTGATGATATCGTTCCTATGATCGTGGAATTGTATTGGAGTGTATGTATACTATTTTAGAATCAGTATCACTTTATAATAGTCATATATAGTCATTATTTACACCATTATACCCATCCAAGTAAGTTGGTGGTGGAAAATAGATTACACCACGGCGTAGAGACGGTATTCCGTACGTACGCACGCACGGTGACTTCTTTTTCCGTAGGATGGATAGATGGTGAAATAGGGTTGTTTCATACTTATAATAACATATCAGTATATGAGTGATACTGATGTTATTACTTCATAATGAAACAACTAAATAAGAAGAAGTGGAAGAAGAAATAAACATGAAAGAATCGGTAACGGACATTACCTCTTCTTTGAAGTGCTTCTTTGAGACCTCCTTTTAGGGCACTAAAATAGGTCTTTGAAGAAGACAAGAACCTCTAGGATGTTTCTAGGGAAGTGGAGAGGAGAAATTGTCAGGGTTTGTCTAAGCTTGAAGGCTCAATGTGGTGTGAGGAAGAGGGGGAGGAGGTGCCCTTTTATAGGGGAGGAGAGGGGCTCCTTTGGAAAAACTAAAAAATATTATTTTATTATAAAGTCAAGTTCGGTTTTAAATAGCTCCAAATTGATTTATTTCGAAGATAAGGTGGGTATGGGTCGAAATCCTCTCATCAAATATAATTTAGACAAGTTTAGGTTCCTATTTTAACCTTATCATTTAGATTTAACATTAAGTTAAATAATTTTACTTTTACCGTGTCTTCTTGTGTTCTTATACTATAAGGTTAATAAACTTACTATAAGCTGCCAAACGAACCCCAAGTTGTTTATTATTAATATATATAACCTTATCTAAGTCATTGTGTTTAACCTTAGATTTTTAGGAATAAAATAACAATTACTAATATAATATTTGTTTTAAAAACTATTTTTTGTCAATTTTGACACTATTTAGTAATTAATTTTTGTGAAAATCATAACAGAATGATTAGTTAAAAAAAAGTTAATTAAATCAATACTAACATGTCATATTAATCTAGAAATTTATTTTAATTCATAAAAAGTCTCAAATTACATTTATTTTGGTGTTTATAACACCAATTATGTCAATATTTCATTAATAAGATAATTACTGCATCATCTTTGTGTCATAAATAAATTAAATTATTTAATGTCTAAAAATTAAAAATAAAATACCATTATGTAGGAAATATTTTTATATCTCTAATGAATATTTATAGTCTAATTTATCGTATGTATAATCCCATATGAAAAATGATTTACTTATTAAACTTTGATTTTAACTATTTTAACCCTTCTTTAAATAAATTAATAATAAATGTCCTAATCTAATCCAAGTGGGCCTAAATGATCATATTTTATTCCTAAGGTTGTTTTTGGTCGAATTAAACTTATCCAATATAATTAGGACATGTTTTAGGGTAATAATAATATCATTTTTACCCTTAATTACCCTATTTACTTTTAACCGTGGTAAATAAAAGTAAAAAGTTACTATTCACCAAAAATTATTTTCATCTCATTGAACCACATTTTACATACTGACATCAACCATGTCTCTCGGATTTTTGAAATTCCACTCATAGAAGCGGTAAAATTAAGTTTTATGAAAAATTCAGTTTTTTAACTACCACTTAGTGGTTTCACTATTCATCAAAAATTGAAAGTTTTCAGAAAAATGCCAAAATTTCACCCTAGGCTAATTTCGATATTCCGAATCCAAAAATGAAGTCCATTTTGAAAAATAAAATTTATAAAATTTCAAAAAGTGGTTATTACTATTCATAACGGGTAGTTTTAATAATATTTTAATAGCATATCATTGTTTAGTGAAACTCAGTATTGCGTACGATGCAAGCTATCAAGGAAGGTCGTGATTGCGTGTAAAGCAATCCAAGCAAGTGTTGTGTGTAGAAAAATATTCCTTTGATGATTTATATAACATAAAAGTCTCGGGTGTTACAAACTTATTTGAAGTTAATATATATTATAAATTATTATAATGTAAAATATAGAATCCATTTTTCAAAATTCCAAACACAGAAGTGGCAGAAATTAATTTAAAATTAATTCTGCAAACGAGACGAGACAACGGCTTTTTTAAGAAAAATTGTTCAAACAGTTTCTATGTTTTTATATCCAAATTCAATGTGAAATTGATTTAAATGACCTAAATTGGATTTATTGATTTATAATTGAACTAATTATACTTTAAAACCAATTTAAAATATTTTTTAAATGTATAAATAAACTAGATGAAAATGCAATTTTGAATTAAAATTCAGTGTTTTTTACTATTCATCGAAAAATTAAACTTCTCATAAAAATACCAAAAAATCACCCAAAGTAAATTTTGATATTATTATTTCAAAAATTAAGTTTATTTTTTCTAATAAAACTTATAAATGTTTCAAATAGTATATTTAAAATAGGTTTGCCATTAAAAGGTGGTAAAATTACCTTTTAGAAAAAATAAATATTTTTATTCATATAATTGGATTTATTCTTATATTATCCCTATAAAATCTATTGAAAAAGTGTAAAATATTTTTTTGAATATATAATATATAAATTTTATTTAAACCATTCATCAAAATTGTTTTGTTTATTTTATTGAGATAAATGGGTTTTTTACATAGAGAAATGGTTTTCTTATAAAATGAATTTCTTTATTTTCAAATATTTATTACTTTCATTTCAAACTTATTAATAACGAAAGGAATAATTTTACATACATGTTTAAATAATATTTTCACACTTTATTTAATCTTATTTTTAACTTCCATTCTAACAGCTATGTGGTAACTATAATAATATTTTAATAACAATATTAATATTATATTGTAGATTGGTAAAACTTAGCCTTGTGCACAACACAATATATCAAAGGAACTTGGAATTGTGTGTAACACAATCCAAATATAGTGTTTCATGTACCGAAAGCTAATCTAAGTGTTGTGTGTAGTATAATATTAACTTGATGTTGCATTAAATGCAATCCAAACTTAGTTCTTTCATATAACACAAGCTATATTCAATATTGCGTGAAATACATAATACTGAAAATATTAAATTAATTCAAAAAAATATTTTACAAAATATTAGGGTGTTACACTATCCACTTGCACAATCATCTTATCATATGAGGTATGAATAGTCTTTAATACTTGGGTAACTAAATTGAGCCAATCCTCAACTTCTTCTAGGTCTTGTTTACTATGAAACCTTAGTGATCTTTGTCATTGGACCTCATGTAATGCGCTAAGCCTACATGCATAATTTTCCTAACCTTATGGATCTATTGACTATACTAAATGTAGTAAATCCTCCACCTATACCACTAGGTGAAACAACTCATGAGTATGTCCCTGAATTGATTCCTCATCACTCAACTGATCATCATCATGATCCTCTATTACTATCCTAGATGGTTGTCATCGTGGAGGAATCTCAAAATGTATCAAGACATACCACACATAGATGAGAATATATGGGTAGATTACTCAATAAGTACATGAAAATAAAAATACCTAATCATATATGATGTATATACCATTTTTTCTCTATAAATGATGTCTCAGTATGATGAGTCAATAAAAAGGTAGTCTGAATCCTGGTGAATGGATACATTGGACATCGCACCAATACTGGGTTACCTAGCCTGAAATCCACACTCAAGACACTTTGAAACCATTGAACTAAGTTCCAAAACCAATCCTCACAATAAGTTATAGCTCTAAACACTAACCTGGGGGGAAACCAAACTTTGATACCACTATATCATGACTCGAATCATCAGGGCCCAACAAGCTGGTGGTAAGCTGAGTGAGACACCACAATCCCAACTCTAATATGTTCTGGATGGGTTACTAGCATCGAAAAGTCATATCATTGAAATGGTGGCTTTAGACTAAGTACATGTACACATGCACATAACCATCTCTATCCATTTGTGCAGAGATATAGATAAAATAATAAACATCTAGAGTGTAAACCATGCATGAAACAACCTCTAGGAAGTATAGAACTGTAGTACAGAAGTGTGAAGTGGAAAAATAAATTCCAAACTATAAACGAAGTCCTAGACTAACAAAAAATGGAAAAAGGGAGACTAAAGAGAACACATCTCACAATATCTAATGCCAACCACCGAACACAGTCAACTTCTCTAGGTACAACTATGCTCCTTTGAAACCTGGTCCACTAAGGTTGCCACTGATTTATCTATCATTTTCATAAGACACAACATGTGTAGGAAAATCTCATGCAGGGGTGAGTATATACATATGCAATAAGACACATAGAAAATCATGAAGGGAGAAAAATAAAGATACAAGATTCATCTCAACCCATAAGAAATAGGGAAACAAAACCCAACATATATGCTCAAAATAAACCCAAGTGAGAGAGAAAGGGGATCTCCATATCCATAACCCAACTAATAATGATGAGTCTTCCTATAACTCTAAAGGTATATCTCAGATGTCTATCATCACACATAACTGCACAAGAATCCATGTGAAGGGCCCTCACCTTGCCACTATGCTCCAAATCTTAGGGGTAACTATATCCAATAGAAGACTCATTCCTTGTCAGATCTCAAATATGGGGGTTGAAACTTCATAGATATAGTAACCATGCTCTATATAGTATGGGGGTCTCCAACTCTACCTATGTAAGGAGTATGGGGGACTCGTGCCCTGCTGAAACTAGGGGGTTTCTAGCCCTAGTAATACTTTGATGATCACGCCTAATTTCTATCACCAGATAAGCATCTCCGAAAGAAGCATAATTCTTGAAACACCTCGTTTCGAATATTTGATTCTATAAAGAAGACTAACATTGAATTATACATGAAAAACATTCTAGGATTGTCTACTCACAGTCCCAGATCCAAGTCCCAAGGAAGAAGATACATAAGGAGGTAGTCTCAAAGAAAATTACATGGTGTGTATAGGGTATACATGGTATTCCCTGATACCCCAAGTCTTCCCAGTCCATACACATGTACTTTGGTTGTGCCTGTGTACCTGGTCGTGTCTGCGTACCATGCCCATGTCCAAGTACATGGTTGTGATTGTGTACTTTGTTCATTCTCATGTGTTTGACTATGTTTGTGTCTGTGTACCCCTAGGTTACATGCCAATCCACTTAGAACAGGTCACATGGAATTTATGGGTTCATACCCAACATTTTATTTTTAACTCTCCCTAAAACCCTAGATGCCATAGTTAGGGGACTACATGACATGTGTTCCTAGACTACACACTATGTATATCAAGATTTTATAGAAATTCAAGAATCCTTCATCCATCTATCCCAATCCATCACCACTACTTTTCCACTTGGAATCACACTGGGGAGTGCATATTTTGGGTCAATCATGCTTGATCCATCATCATTGTTCGGATTCCAACCACCCAGACCAAGTTCTATTCATCCTGTCACAACAACACTATCACATTTCCCCTATTATGGACTAATACCCATGATATGGCCTCCGATCCATGTTTCCAATTCCTGAATCCAATATTTCACCATGATCCATCCTTCCAACACCAATTATTATGTTATGTAGGCTCCATCCATGAAATTGGTGTTTTGACATACTCAAATACATCCCAACAATGTCAAAACGCAACCCCATAGTCCAATGGTTAAGAACACGAAGAATGGTAGTGAAAAGTACAAGAAAAAAGGTAAAATCATCATTGGTTGATACGATCTCAACCAAATATTTCATAAAGTGGATACCAGGGTGAAATCAAGGATGAAACAATTAAATTAAATATTTGGGCTCACATGAAGAATGGTGATTGCTAGAAATGAAAGAAGATAAATAATACATGCTTCATAAAATAATTAAAGGGAATAAAACCATAAAAAAACATGACCTACCTTGATTTTAGATCAATATTTGGAGAATAATTCATCCACTTGGGATAAAGAAGAATATTATCTCTGTTCATTATCTATATCATGATTCTTCTAGATTGTGGTCTTCGATCCTTTATCTTGATCTACCAACGCTAATGAAGAATGATTATTCCTCCTCTACAATCTCCTAGGGTTTTGTGGATAACCCTAGATATTTTCCATATCATCACATTTATAAAGGAGTTATTTGGTTTAGTTCATTAAATAAACAAATTTAATTAATTAATTTATTTATAGAATAAACCCACAAACACCCATCTTCTATAAAACATCCGATGCACATCAACTTTATGTTAGGCCTACGGTAAACCCCAATTCCCTAAACAACCACGATATTGTATTTCCCATAAAAGGTCCTAATAAAAGGGAAAACCCTGTATACCAGAAATATGTGCACACGTGATTTTAATATATATTTATATTTCTAAATATATTAATTCTGGGCTCCTGTGACACCCAAACATATCACCAACTCCAAGGAAAAATCCAAATACATATATAGAAATATTCAAAGGACTAAACCATTGAAGGACCCTGGGACACCCTGAGAGGGGAGGGGTGAATCAGGGTGTCAACTTTTTCTTCTTAATGTTGTGGATCTTGTTCCCATGTTGGTAGGAACTACTTAAACCTGTATGATGGATATGATCAGCAATGAAACATTCACATGCAAAAAAGATAACACAACAATTTTACTTGGTTCACCACTAAGGGCTACATCCAAGGAGCATACGCCAACAAATTGTCGGTCGTACCAAATTCCACTATTCTTCACTAGTTGTGGATTACCATGGTTCGGGCATAGTCACTCTGTCCCAGGCTCACTACCTTTACAATTGTTTAGGGATATCTCACTGCGTCCCTCGGGTCACTCCCATTGACTCCCCCTGGCTCACTGCTGTTGGTGAAGTCCCGCTCAGTTTATAGACGTGAAGGTCTCTTCAATAGATTTGCATTGAAGTCTTTGTCTCATGTTCAGCATGAGACTTTGCTTGCATCAGGGTTCAGAGTTGATGCTCTTTTTAGTTCAAACCTTCTTCTTTATTGTAATGACTAATACACTATATCCTCTTATCTTCATTTTCCTGAATCACAACCACTGATGTGATTACTCAATTAGTGAAGCTCAGCTTACTTGGCATTGTCAGAATCAGTTCTCCATGTATGCATGAGATCATGCATTTATCATTTAGATTTCCTCTTTAATCTCACTTTTCACCGAAAATATCAGGCAAACTTTCATCTCTCGTGCAGCTCTAGAAAGGCGGGCGGGCTCCAACAACACCTGGTGCTCCTTTTCAAGCCTGGCGTGCAAGTCTCAATACGGTGTGCATGTCCCAATACGGCGTGCATGTCCCAATACGACGCGCAAGTATTTGGCGCGCAAGTCCAAAATGGCACACAAGTGTCACCAAATCACCTGCGTGACACTGCCTTCTTGAACTTCAAACCTGCACGAATCATTTCCTTTCTCACCCAAATCACCTTGGGCGCGCAACCATCAATCGGCGCGCAACTTCTAAGAGATGGCGCGCAAGTCTCTCCAAACCACTTGTGTGACCACTCACCACTTGCGCAACTCCTACACCTACGTGACGAGAGCTCTGATTTTCTCTAAGGGTTGAGCTCGTCACCGAATGAGGAGGGGTGGTCCTCTATTTATAGGCAAATTGGACCACCTGCATGGTGGCGCGCAAGTCTCCCCTCGGCGCGCAGCTCATCACCCCTAGCCTCTATCGCGCAACTCACTTGAGCAACCCAACCAATACTTGTACGAACTTATTTCCTTTCCCATATTTTGAAGTTCTATTCTTGAAAAACAATAGGTGTGCAAGTTTCCGATCCTTCTAGGCACTGACGCGCAAGTCTCTTCACAGCGCGCAGGTCACTTGCGCGACCAACTCAATACTTGCGCGACCCTAGTCCCTTTTCCATAAATTGATGTTCTGATATTCAAAAAAATGTGGTGTGCAAGTTTCCTATCCTCTAAGACCTCGGCGCGCACGTACCTTTTCCAAAAACACTTTTCTTCATTTGTCCATTTTCAGGACAAAAAATTTGGCAAACACTGGAAAACGGCACCACCTTGTATTTGTTCTTTTTATACCGCCTCCAGATCATCCATTCCTTTGTCGACATTCTTGAATCAAACATGGATCATTAACCACAGGCCTTGAACTCAACATGCCACCATAGAATCTCCTTTGTCAACAAATGTTTATGTTGTTTGTTTGCTTTGTCAACAAGAACAATCACCTCAAAAACAACTCTTCTTGTTGATTTGTATCCTTCAATAACTCTTCTGCTTTCGTCACAAACTCCACTATCGTGATATTTATTCTTTGAAGGAACAACTTTAGCATCATCATCTTCTGGGAAAATGTGATGTCCATGGCCATCTCAGAATTACAATCTCCGCATAGTCATCTCAGAATTCCAATCCCTTGTACAATGTCTTCTTCTTCAACCATCATTATCTACTTCATGCAAAACATATGATTTATTTCTTCAAGAAGTCTCTTGAATGGTTCTCATGAAATCATAATTAATTGCATGGTATTCATCAAAACCCATGGTTCTTTAATAATCCTCAGATGGATTACACCTCACATTCTTCATTGTTGCAAACAATTTGTCACCTTTGACACATGTTCTTTGAACTTATGATCAGTACAACAATCTTATGAATTTCCATTCCTCCACTTCATTGGTGCACTTCTCCATCTCCTTCATTTTAATCTTCATTGACAACTATTGACAACAAATACAACCTTATACACAAAGTAGTTCCAACAATCTCCCCCTTTGTATTTTTTTGTCAATACCTTATACATCTTCTGAAATGAATTCGTCAATGTCAAAATGAGAATCTTCTCTTCAATCAACTTTTCTTTTCAAACATTCATTTCACTTTCTCTCCCCCTTATTGACAAGAAATACAAAGTGCATGGTAGGGAGGGTATCAATCCATACTTAATCAATGTTTCATTAATCATTTCACTCTAAGTCTACTTGAGCAATGCTCGATGTAGAAAACAAGAGGATTTGATTAAGTCAACAAGGCTTTCCATTATTCACAGATCATGATACCAACATGAGATGAGAACTCATGTATTTTTTCTTCAAGGGTTTACCACTTTTATTTCAGGAAGAATAAAATCAAATGTGATAGGGAATAATCAACCTAAAACTCATGCACTCACATCAGCAAACAGATCAAAAACATTCAAGTGCTATCAGAAGGATAAGTGACCTTGGGGCACATCCATTCTTCTTATGTCACTGATAAATTCAGTTAATCCCCCTTTGTAGAATGATCTTTGATCTGAGTAACCAAGGGATAGATATTGAAAAATGGCATACCTTCTCCAATGGCATGTTCTTCAAGAAATTCACAGAGTAACTGCATTTGATTCCAGCTGTAGTTGATATTGATTGAAACAGTGATTATGGAAGCTTCTTCATTTTTCTCCCCCTCAAGGGAAACACCCCTCATCATCCTCATCAAGAGTGATCCTTCATCATTATAATCATTTAATATCATTTGAATAATCTACTGAGGATGGAAACCTCTTTATCTTGGCTATCAAGAGTTGACAACATTCACTACTTCTCAGGTTCTCCCCCTGAGAGCATGCTTCACCTTCAATTCCCTGCATTATTAGCACAAATACAATACACAAATGAATAAGGGAATAAGGTGGTTCCTCCTTACTTAATCAAATGAGTTGCATGGTTGAGGTTCTTTTCTCATCCAAGTTCCTCTGTTCACTCCAGTCTTCATGCCTGCACATTTGAACATATGTTCTGACATTTGTTGACGAGGCATAGCTTTCTTCAAATTCTCTTCTACTTTGTGTGGGGAATTGTTCTTCTTAATAGCCATCATGAATGATATATTCTTACTCCTCTTAAGGACTACTTCTTGATCTAGTATTAAGGTTAGGAATCCTTTTTCAATGTGACCAGATTTCTTGCATCTCTCACACATAACTTCTTTGACACATGTGTTTCTCTTGGTTTTCAATCTCTCCTGTACTCTGTCTTCATCACATGAAAGTTTTCCTTTTCCTTTAACACTATCCTTGGCCTTTTCATCTTCATGTTTCCTCATTCTTTTCAAATCTTCTAGACAGATGACCAATATTTCATTTGGAACTGTTGCAGCTGGTTTGGGTCTTCCACATGGGTTCATCTGAGTTTCATCCCACTTAGTGTTTCTTTTTGGATGAATGACCCTTCAATTTCATGGTTCTAAAATCATGGTTCTTCTCTGCTTCCCTACTTGAGATATTCTTAGGGAAATGTGTGTTCACAATATTCTTCTGATTTCTTCCCAAGTAATATTCTTCCTTCTTAGCTGGCTTGTGTGGTCTTTTGTTCTTATCAGCTCTTGATATCTATTGACATAGGCATGCACCATTCTTGTGACCACTGCCACTACATACATCACAGATGTTATCAAGCATTTCAAATCTGTTTGTTGTAAATAGATGCTTCTGGACCTACAGATGTTGCTTCTTATTCTCTGGATTTCTTCCCTTTGATACAGTCTTTCTTTGTGATTTTTCGTTAAAGGGATTGTACCAACAATCCAATGCACAACTCCCAAATCTGTTACATCACCAACATTAACCCACAAATCTTTTCTACTTTGTATCTTCTGTATGAGGTTTTTGGGTATTTTTCTTAATATTTTGTGCCCTATTTAAGGAACCAACTTCCTCCTTTTTCTTCTCATCCACCCTAGCCATGGTGGTAGGTTTCTTCCTATCACCTTTCTACATCCATACTTGTTTAGAACTTTTCTTCCAGCCTGCACTGATTGGGGGAACGTATTTAGAAACATGAGTACACGATGGTTTGGATGGTACCTTCACATTCTCAGTTTCTTCTGATAGATCAATGAGTGAAGTCATGATCTTTGTATCACACGTTGGAGGTCTTTTGAAAATAGAATCCTCCAGTGAGCATTGAGTACCAGCAACAACTGATTCTTGATGTGGATGATCAAGAGTTGTCATAATCTTCTTCTCACATGTTGGAGGTATTTCAGCTTTAGATTCCTCCAATGAACATTGAGTATAGGCATCACTCATTTCATTCTTTTTTGAAGTCTCAATATGTGTATTCTCAATGTTGGTCAAATGGGCTACCAATTTTTGACCCTCAATATTGAGGATGATATTCTGATCTTCAATCATGATCATCGTCTCTCCACAAGTCTTCTTCAATCTTTCAACCTCATCTTCATGCATCTTAACTTTTTTTTGTAACAAAGAGTCAAGTTCCCTAAATTTCATGGAAGTTTCTTCGAAACAAAAACTCTTGACTTCAGTGCTCTTCTTCAGCTCAGCTTCAAGTGAATGGATATTTTCTTTTAGAGTCTTATTTACTTACTCGTTTTATTCAAAGACTTTAATCTGTTTGGTGAGCTTCATACTTTCGAAAACATTTATTTTTCAATCCCTTTTCCATATTGTCAGCTTCCCTTTCTAATCAAGTGATCTCAACCTGCATATATTGGAATAGGCTACAAATAATAGCAACCCTTTCTTCCGTAATATCATACAGATATGTTTTGAGTTTTTCCTAAAAGATTGAATTAGGGGTGTCATCCTTTCCTCTGGCAGAATTCTGAGCCACCTGCTTGATACATTCCAAGCCTGATGTTTCTTCATTATTGGAATGGCATAGAGAACAAGACATAGTATCTTCTTTGGTCATGAGGGACTTCTTCATCTGCTTCTTCTCTTTATTTTTCCTATTTGTCAAAGTCTTGGTGGATATAGATTTCTACTCTGAATCTTCATCAATACTACTCTTCATGGTTGAATTTAGGAAAGTAACTCAAATCCTCTTCTCAATAGAATTACTGGATAATATCCAACATACGTTGACCTCCCTCTGATACTACTTGTAGGACCCCGGGACACCCTGAGAGGGGAGGGGTGAATCAGGGTGTCAAATTTTTCTTCTTAAAGTTGTGGATCTTGTTCCCACGTTGGTAGGAACTACTTAAACCTGTATGATGGATATGATCAGCAATGAAATATTCACATGAAAAAAGATAACACAGCAATTTTACTTGGTTCACTACTAAGGGCTACGTCCAAGGAGCATATGCCGATAAGTTGTCGGTTGTCCCAAATTCCACTAATCTTCACTAGTTGTGGATTACAATGGTTCAGGCACAGTCACTCTGTCCCAGGCTCACTGCCTTTACAATATGTTCAGGGATAGCTCACTATGTCCCTCAGGTCACTCCCGTTGACTCCCCCTGGCTCACTGTCATTGGTGAAGTCCCGCTCAGTTTATAGACGTGAAGGTATCTTCAATAGATTTGAATTGAAGTCTTTGCCTCCTGTTCAGCATGAGACTTTGCTTGCAACAAGGTTCAGAGTTGATGCTCTTTTCAGTTCAAACCTTCTTATTTACTAAAATGACTAATACACTAGATCATCTTATCTTCGTTTGCTTGAATCACGACCACTGATGTGATTACTCAATTAGTGAAGCTCATCTTACTTGGCATTGCCAGAATCAGTTCTCCATATATGCATGAGATCATGAATTTATCATTTAGATTTACTCTTTAATCTCACTTTTCACTGAAAATATCAGGAAAACTTTCAACTCTCGTGCAGCTCCAGAAAGGCGGGCGGGCTCCAACAACACCCGGTGCTCCTTTTCAAGCCCGGCGCTCAAGTCTCAATACGGCACACAAGTCCCAATACGGCGTGAAAGTCTTCGGCGCGCAAGTCCAAACTGGTGTGCAAGTGTCACCAAAGCACCTACGCAACACTGCCTTCTTAAACTTCAAACCTGCGCGAATCATTTCCTTTCTCGCCCAAATCACCTTTGGGGCGCAACCATCAACCAGTGCGTAACTTCTAAGAGCTGGCGCGCAAGTCTCTCCAAACCACTTGCGCGACCACTCACCACTTGAGAGACTCCTAAACCTACGCGAAGAGACCTCTGATTTTCTCTAAGGGTTGATCTCATCACTGAATGAGGAGTGGTGGTCCTCTATTTATAGGCAAATTGGATCACCTGCGCGGTGGCGCGCAAGTCTCCCCTCGGCGCGCAAGTCTCGTCACGCAGCTCATCACCCCTAGCCTCTATCGCGCAACTCACTTGTGTGACCCAACCAATACTTGAGCGACCTTATTTCCTTTTCCATATTTTGAAGTTCTGTTCTTGAAAAACAATAGGCACGCAAGTTTCCAATCCTTCTAGGAACTGTCGCGCAAGTCTCTTCACGGCGCGCATGTCACTTGCGCGACCAACTCAATACTTGCACGACCCTTGTCCCTTTGACATAAATTGATGTTCTGATCTTCAAAAACATATGGCACACAAGTTTCCTATCCTCCAAGACCTCGACGCGCAATTCCCTTTACCAAAAACACTTTTCTTCATTTGTCGATTTTCAGGCCCAAAAATTTGGCAAACATTGGAAAACGGCGCCACCTTGTATCTGTTCTTTTTATGCGGCCTCCAGATCATCCATTCCTTTTTTGATGTTCTTGAATCAATCATGGATCATTAACCACAGCCCTTGAACTCGGCATGCCACCATATAATCTCCTTTGTCAACAAATTTGTATGTCATTTGTTTCCTTTGTCAACAAGAACAATCACCTCAAAAACACTTCTTCTCGGTGATTTGTATCCTTCAGCAACTCTTCTGCTTTCGTCACAAACTCCACTACCGTGATATGTATTATTTGAAGGAAAAACTTTAGCATCATCATATTCTAGGACAATGTGATGTGCATGGCCATCTCAAAATTACAATCTCCGCATGGTCATCTCAAAATTCCAATCCCTTGTACACTGTCTTCTTCTTCAACCGTCATTGTCTACTTCATGCAAAACATATGATTTATTTATTCAATAAGTCTCTTGCATGGTTTTCATGCAATCATAAGTAGTCATATGGCCTTCATAAAAACCCATGATTCTTTAATAATCCTATGATGGATTACACCTCACATTCTTCATTGTTGTAAACAATGTGTCACCTTTGACACATGTTCTTTGGACTTATGATCAGTACAACAATCATCTGAATTTCTATTCCTCCACTTCATTGGTGTACTTATCCATCTCCTTCATTTTGATCTTCATTGACAACTATTGACAACAAATACAACCTTATATGCAAAGTGGTTCCAACAATCTCTCCCTTTTTATTTTGTTGTCAATACCTTTTACATCTTCTGAAATGAATTCGCCAATGTCAAAATGAGAATCTTCTCTTCAATCAACTTTTCTTTTCAAACTTTCATTTCACTTTCTCTCCCCCTTATTGAAAAGAAATACAAAGTGCATGGTAGGGAGGGTATCAATACATACTTAAGAAATGTTTTATTAATCATTTCACTCTAAGTCTACTTGAGAAATGCTCGATGTAGAAAACAAGAGGATTTGATTAAGTCAACAAGGTTGTCCATTATTCACAGATCATGATAGCAATATGAGATGAGAACTCATGTATTTTTTCTTAAAGGGTTTACCACTTTTATTTTAGGAAGAAGAAAATATAATGTGATAGGGAATAATCAACCTAAAACTCCTGCACTAACATCAGCAAACAGATCAAAAACATTCAAGTGCTATCGGTAGGATAAGTGACCTTGGGGCACAACCATTCTTCTTATGTCACTGATCAATTCAGTTACTCCCCCTTCATAGAATTATCTTTGATCTGAGTAACCAAGGGATAGAGATTGAGAAATGTCATAACTTCTCCAATGGCATGTTCTTCAAGAAATTCACAGAGTAACTGCAGTTGATTCCAGCTGGAGTTGATATTGATTGAAACAGTGATTAAGGAAGCTTCTTCATTTTTATCCCCCTCAAGGGAAACACTCCTCATCATCTTCATCAAGAGTGATCCTTCATCATCATAATCTTTGAATATCAATTGAAGAATCTATTATGGATGGAAACCTCTTTAGCTTGGCTATCAAGAGTTGACAACATTCACTACTTCTCAGGTTCTCTCCCTAAGAGCATGCTTCACCTTCAATATCCTGCATTATTAGCACAAATACAATACACAAATGAATAATGGAAGAAGGTGGTTCCTCCTTGCTTCATCAACATGAGCTGCATGGTTGAGGTTCTTTTCTCAACCAAGTTCCTCTGTTCACTCCAGTCTTCATGCCTGCACATTTGAACATATGTTCTGACATCTGTTGACGAGGCATGGATTTCTTCAAATTCTCTTCTACTTTATGTGGGGAATTGTTCTGGTTAACATCCATCATGAATGATACATTCATACTCCTCTTAAGGACTACTTCTTGCTTTGGTATTAAGGTTCGGAAACCTTTTTCAATGTAACCAGATTTCGTGCATCTCTCACACATAACTTCTTTGACACCTGTAGTTCTCTTGGTTTTCAATCTCTCCTGCACTCTATCTTCATCACGTGAAATTTTTCCTTTTCCTTTAGCACTATCCTTTGCCTTTTCATCTTCAAGTTTCCTCATTCTTTTCAAATATTCTGTCCAGATGACCAATATGTCATTTGGAACTATTGCAGCTCTTTTGGGTCTTCCACATGGGTTCATCTGAGTTTCATCCCACTTAGTGTTTCTTTTGGATGAATGACCCTTCAATTTCATGGATCTAAAATCCTGGTTCTTCTCAGCTTCCCTACTTGAGATATTCTTGGGGAAATTAGTGTTCACAATATTCTGCTAATTTCTTCCCAAGGAATATTCTTCCTTCTTAGCTGGATTTTGTGGTCTTCTGTTCTTATCAGCTCTGGATATCTGTTGACATAGGAATGCACCATTCTTGTGACCACTTCCACTGCATACATCACAGATGTTATCAAGCATTCTAAATATGTTTGTTGTGAACAGATGCTTCTGGACCTGCAGATGTTTCTTCTTCTTCTCTGGATTTCTTCCCTTTGATACAGGCTTTCTTTGTGCTTTTTCGTTAAAGGGATTGTACCAACAATACATTGCACAATGCCCAAATCTATTGCAGCACCAACATTGACCCACAAATCTTTTCTTCTTTGTATCTTCTATATGAGGTTGTTGGGTCTTTTTCTTAATATTTGTGCTCTATTTGAGGAACCAACTTCCTCCTTTTTCTTCTCATCCACCCAAGCCATGGTGGTAGGTTTCTTCCTCTCACCTTTCCTCATCCATACTTGTTTAGAACTTTTCTTCCAACCTGCACTGATTGGGGGAACGTATTTAGAAACATGATTACAATATGGTTTGGATGGAACATTCACATTCTCATTTGATTGTAATAGATCAATGAGTGAAGTCATGATCTTCTTATCACATGTTGGAGGTCTTTTGATAATAGAATCCTCCATTGATCATTGAGTACCAGCAGCAACTGATTCTTGATGTGGATTATCAGGATTTGTCATAATCTTCTTGTCACATGTTGGAGGTATTTTAGCTTTAGATTCCTCCAACGAACATTGAGTATAGGCATCACTCATTTCATTCTTTTTTGAAGTCTCAATATATGTATTCTCAATCTTGGTCAATTGGGATTCCAATTTTTGACCCTCAATATTGAGGATGATCTTCTGATCTTCAATCATGATCATCTTCTCTTCACAAGTCTTCTTCAATCTTGAAACTTCATCTTCATGCATCTTAACTTTGTTTTGTAACAAAGAGTCATGTTCCCTTAATTTCATGGAAGTTTCTTCCAAATAAAAAATCTTGACTTCAGTGCTCTTCTTTAACTCAACTTCAAGTGCATGGATCTTTTCTTTTAGAGTCTTATTTACTTCCTCATTTTCTTCAAAGACTTTAATCTGTTTAGTGAGCTTTATACTTTCCAAAACTTTTATTTACAATCACTTTTTCATATTTTCAGCTTCCCTTTCTAATCGAGTGATCTCAACCTGCATAGATTGGAATAGGATACAAATAATAGCAACCCTTTCTTTAGGAATATCATATAGATATGTTTTGAGTTTTTCCTGAAATCTTGAATTAGGGGTGTCATCCTTTCCTCTGGAAGAATTCTGAGGCACCTTCTCGATACTTTCCAAGACTGATGTTTCTTCATTATTGGAATGGCATGGAGAAAAAGACATAGTATCTTCTTTGGTCATGAATGACTTCTTCATCTGCTTCCTTCTTGTTCTTTTTCCTATTTGTCAAAGTCTTGGTGGATATAGATTTCTGCTCTGAATCTTCATCAATACTACTCTTCATGGTTGACTTTAGTAAAGTAACTCAAATCCTCTTCTCAATAGAATTACTGGAGAATATCCAACATATGTTAACCTCCCTCTGATACCACTTGTAGGACCCCGGGACACCTTGAGAGGGGAGGGGTGAATCAGGGTGTCAACTTTTTCTTCTTAAAGTTGTGGATCTTGTTCCCACATTGGTAGGAACTACTTAAACCTGTATGATGGATATGATTAGAAATGAAACATTCACATGAAAAAAGATAACACAGCAATTTTACTTGGTTCACCACTAAGGGCTACGTCCAAGGAGCATACGCCGACAAGTTGTCGGTCGTACCAAATTCCACTAATCTTCAATAGTTGTGGATTACAATGGTTCGGGAATAATCACTCTGTCCCAGGCTCACTGCCTTTACAATTGTTCAGGGATAGCTCACTACGTCCCTCAGGTCACTCCCGTTGACTCCCCCTGGCTCACTGTCGTTGGTGAAGTCCCACTCAGTTTATAGACGTGAAGGTCTCTTCAATAGATTTTCATTTAAGTCTTTGTCTACTATTCAGCATGAGACTTTGCTTGCATCAGGGTTCAGAGTTGATTCTATTTTCAGTTCACTTTCCTTTCACATTTCACCAGTATTCTCATCATAAACAACAATAAAACCATTACTTGTACCACCTTTCTTATTCTCTTGATGAGCTTTACACTTAGGACATCAATTTTCATAAATCCCATTATTTATACATTTAAAGAATTCATCAATTGATAGTACCTTAGAGAGGAAAATATTCCCATCACATCTATTAACTAAACTTTTCATTTTCCCTTTATAGTTACTAGATTTGTGTCCTTTTTTACACAGTTAAAATATCTTCATGTTCCTATAAGACATCCATTTAGGTGTTTCTTCCCACATTCTTAATGAAAAGGAAACTGAATCTTTTTTCCTATTTGGTCTCCATTACCATAACTCTTAGTAAAATCTTTCCTTATCTTCCTTGGTATGTCTAAGAGTTTATTAAGGTATATGTTGTTAATCATGTTCTATGAAAATTTATTATCCATGATCACAACATCCATTACTCCAGTTGTCATCCCATTCGACTACTCATCGGAAAATTTCCCTCCACATTCAATGTTAATGCAGTTCCTTATGGTTCTTTCCATTTATTAAAACCAGAAATCATAGTGTGAGAAACACTTATCATAATTGAAAACCACATAATCATGAAAAATAACTTATAGTATTTATAAATCACGACACCTTTTATATTAAATAACACCTTAGGTTCATCCTATGTCATTCATGATTTAAATCCTTCTTAATTTTTGTAAAGAGTTTTTGAAATTCAAAAGCATATCCCCTAGGAATGTCAAACCTAGTGTGCAGCAAGTCCCATTGTCCTGCACTAGTCCTCAATCGATTCTATCTCAATATGATGCTTTTGAGGTTATTACCCCTATGTACATTTGTTCCAGATCCACATCCACTTGAAGTATCTATAAAGGGATTTATTTCTTGGAAACCACTCTCTCAATCCTTTACCAAAATTTTAGGACATATTACTATACTTTAAATCGTCCTTAGACTTATCCTTATTGGAATCCATAGAAATATCCTTAAAAGTATCCCAATGGATCTCACTAGTTTCCAAAGGATCACTAAACCTTTTCTTTAATACCAACTATAGAGACCCAGGATTAACATAAATGGGTATTATATCATTTTAGGTTAATATTCAGCACATTACAATAGTAAATTCCTTAAAACCATAATAGTTTAGTGTATTTGGAAAATTGGAACACAATATTATAAATTGGTGAAATGTATTCAATGTTTACCAAAAATATCTTCCCCTTTATTACTTCTACATAATAACTTTATTCATTACTTGGGGAAATGAAATATAAGAAAGGTTGAGCTCAGATGCATAGTAAGGGTAAATAAAGAAGATACTTAAGCATAATATGAAAATAAGGGTATGAGAACATGTGAATAAAATTTAAATATCATACCATTAAAATAAAATATCTTATACATGAGTCATGGAATAAATATTGATAGTTTGTAAGGCATGAATCATAAGGGAGTCAAGAGAATAATCCATGAGAGAATAACATTGGAATAAGACATTGAATTGTGTAAGACACATAAGAATATGCAATCATTCCCTATAATTCAAGTATTATTTCCAAAACTTATTATGGCACTTCATGGGGACCACACCTACTGGGCGGGACACACCACCATCCCCAGTCATGGTCCTTTAATTATAGTGTATCAGGTTACAAATTCTTCCCATTGTGGATCAGGTTTCCCATTCTTCCCACAGTGGATAAAGTTTCCCCTTCTTTCTATAGTGGATAAATCTTGTATACTTGTTTCCCATCATTATCTTATGAGATATAAATATTTACCCAATGCATTAGAAGGATATATAGGTCTGACCCATCACATAATAAAAATATACATATGTATTCCCCTAGATCATAAACATTCATTATATCATAACTAATGAAATGAAATTGGTATCATAAACATGTCATCATATCATAACCTATAGAAAATATATAGGTTCCATAATCATTTCATCAAATAATAACCCATGAAAAGAAGCGCGCTTCATAAGCATATAACCCATGGAAGAGAAACGGATTTTATAGAAATCATTCCATCAAAACATTAACCATTTAGAGAAATAATATGAATGGTACCCATGAATCATATTTCCAAAAAGGCATGAGTAACACCAAAAAAATTCCATATTAGATGAAAACTAATTTTTAAATATCTTTTGAGAATATTTCTTGGGGAAAATATCCTTTCTGTTTTGAAAAACGCTTTTTAAAACATAAAACATTTTTAAAAACCTATTTCTTTGAAAATACTTTGAAAACCATAAAATATTTTTAAAATACTTTTTCCTTGAAAATTATCTTAAAATATCATTTAATAAAAAAAATTATGAAAACATTTTTTAAAACATGGTTTTATAATAAAACAGATTTCTGACCGAAGAGAGAAATAAGGTCAGATTTTATTAAAAACATTTCCTTTATTATATTAAGTAAAAAAAGTGTGGAATAATGGTACCAATACATAAATATATCATGAATAACCATAGTATAATATAATTAATGATATTTATTAATATATGGATCATAATATTTCATCAATGGAAGCATAATCGTAGACAATCCTGATAAATGATGAGATTGTAGAAATAAACTCATACCACTTTAGTAACATTAAATCATAATCCCCATTATATAATAACATTACAGGAATATTATAATATCATTAAATAATAATATTAATTATATAACATGTCAAATTTACAGTACATACACCTTGTAAAAGAATATAGGTGCATATCAAAACATATGTCTCAAAGAATGCAAATTGAGACAAAATTACCGTACCAATTTGGTATCTTTTGAATCGTAAACCCCCAAAAAGAGAGATAATAAAATTGAAATGTAAATACCAAAAAATTTAAGGATAATAATAATACAATACATTCATTTTTATTATATACACCATATAAAATAAATGAGTGGTGTATATGGAATAAGTCTCACAAAAATAAAAGTGAGACTATAAATCCCATTACTACTTAAGTAACTTTTGAATCATGAGATCTGAAAGGGAATAAAATTAATTGAAACTTTAAATATCATTAAATAAAGTAAATTAATTATATAACATGTCATAGGGATATATATACACCACAAAATAAGAATAAGTGGTGAATATGGCATATATCTCATAGAAATAAAAGTGATACGAGAAAACCCTTACCTTAAGCCTTAAATTTATCCGTACATGTTCAAAACTCATGTGTAATAAATATAAGTTTTTTATAAATCTAAAAAATAACCATATTATTATATATCATACCATATATTATTTTATTATGACCTTATATTACATTTTTATTAACAATTCCATGTTAAGGTTATGTTTCGAGTAATAACTTCTTTATTTTTTGTATATGTTTTGACTTGTTATTCTGGATCCTCTTACTTAGATCATGATTTAATTATTTATATAATTTAAAACATGATTTAAATATAATATATATTCAATATATAAATATTTATAATAATCTATAAAATATATAAATATGAAATGGGATACACCGTTCATGGAGACGGTAGGTCGTACGTATGCATGAATGTTATTTATGTTTTCTTATTGTATTGAAATAAAGTAAGTGAAAGAAATATATGTGAATATATATATATATTATAATTCAAATATAATTATTATTTCATATATATCATATAATTTTACTAAACTCATCCTTAATACATCCTATGTAAAGTGTGAACGAATCACATCGCTTTGAGGAGGCGGTAGTCCACACATCCACAAATGAAGTTATCGTATTCCCTAAAAATATAAATCATGAAGGTATGTATTATATAAAAATTAAATAATAATAAATAAATAATAAATATAATATATATATATAGTAATTTCATCATTATTTCCAACCTTGAGATTTGGTAATGGTAGAATGAACGACATCGGTTCATGAGGCAGTAGTTCATCGTACACTTGAATGATGATTGTGTATCCCATTTGATGGAAGTGTGTGTGAGTGTAGGTAAAACCATTAACATAAAACCATATAAATATATTTAGGATACTGAGGTTATTTTATAACAATTTAATAATAATAATCAATGGGGTGTAGAAAGAAATAAAAAAAAAATGTTCTTGTTGAAGGATATTACCTATTCTTTTGGTAATTCCTTTTGGTTTGCACCAAAGGACTAACCTGATTTGATTTCTCAAAAATTGAGGATTATATGATGATATTTTAGAATTTGGGAGCTTATTTGGGTAGGTTTTAGACAAGAAAAAGGTATTTATATGAGTTAATAATTTAGGGGGTAAGTGTCATTTTATAGTGGAGGAGAGGAATTCTTGTAAATATAAAAAGGTAAACACTATTGGGAGGTATCCATTACATCATGTGCCTCTAATAATGGTATATTTTATATAAAAAGTAGGATATGGTCTAAATATGTCTATAAAATGGATTTTTAAAATGTTTCTAGGTTATTTGGCCCCTTAAGATAAAGTTTAACCAAAAAGTAAACTCATTCGTACCTTAATCGATGTAACTAATTTTAATTACTTTCACTAATATTTTTGGTTAAAAACTTATTTGAAGTTAATATATATTATAAATTATTATAATGTAAAATATTGAATCCATTTTTCAAAATTCTAAACACAGAAGTGGCAGAAATTAATTTAAAATTAATTCTGCAAACGAGACGAGACAACGGCTTTTTTAAGAAAAATTGTTCAAACATTTTCTATGTTTTTATATCCAAATTCAATGTGAAATTGATTTAAATGAACTAAATTGGATTTATTGATTTATAATTGAACTAATTATACTTTAAAATTAATTTAAAATATTTTTTAAATGTATAAATAAACTAGATGAAAATGCAATTTTGAATTAAAATTCAGTGTTTTTTACTATTCATCGAAAAATGAAACTTCTCATAAAAATACCAAAAATTCACCCAAAGTAAATTTTTATATTATTATTTCAAAAATTAAGTTTATTTTTTCGAATAAAACCTATAAATTTTTCAAATAGTATATTTAAAATAGGTTTTCCATTAAAAGGAGGCAAAATTACCTTTTAGAAAAAATACCTAATTTTATTCATATAATTGGATTTATTCTTATATTATCCCTATAAAATCTATTGAAAAAGTGAAAAATATTTTTTTGAATATATAATATATAAATTTTATTTAAACCATTCATCAAAATTGTTTTGTTTATTTTATTGAGACAAAATGGGGTTTGTACATAGAGAAATAGCTTTCTTATAAAATGAATTTCTTTATTTTCAAATATTTATTACTTTCATTTCTAACTTATTAATAACCAAAGGAATAATTTTACATACATGTTTAAATAATATTTTCACACTTTAGTTAATCTTATTTTTAACTTCCATTATAACAGCTATGTGGTAACTATAATAATATTTTAATAACAATATTAATATTATATTGTAGTTTGGTAAAACTTAGCCTTGTGCGCAACACAATATATCAAAGGAACTTGGAATTGTGTGTAACACAATCCAAATATTGTGGTTCATGTAACGAAATCTAATCTAAGTGTTGTGTGTAGTATAATATTAACTTGATGTTGCATTAAATGCAATCCAAACTTAGTTATTTCTTATAACACAAGCTATATTCAATATTGCGTGAAATACAGAATACTGAAAATATTAAATTAATACAAAAAATATTTTACAAAATATTGGGGTGTTACACTAGCCACTTGCACAATCATCTTATCATCTGAGGTATGAATAGTCTTGAATATTTGGGTAACTAAATTGAGCCAATACTCCACTTCTTGTAGGTCTTGTTTACTATGAAACCTTAGTGATCTTTGTCATTGGACCTCATGTAATGCGCTAATCCTACTTGCATAATTTTCGTAACCTTATGGAGCTATTGACTATACTAAATGTAGTCGATCCTCCACCTATACCACTAGGTGAAACAACTCATGAGTATGTCCCTGAATTGATTCCTCATCACTCAACTGATCATCATCATGATCCTCTATTGCTATCCTAGATGGTTGTCATCGTGGAGGAATCTCAAAATGTATTAAGACATACCACACTTAGATGAGAATATATGGGTAGATTACTCAATAAGTACATGAAAATCAAAAGACCTAATCATATATGATTTATATACCATTTTTTCTCTATAAATGATGTCTCGGTATGATGAGTCAATAAAAAGGTAGTCTGAATCCTGGTGAATGGATACATTGGACATTGCACCAATACTGGGTTACCTAGCCTGAAATCCACACTCAAGACACTTTGAAACCATTGAACTAAGTTCCAAAACCAATCCTCAAAATATGTTATAGCTCTAAACACTAACCTGGGGGGAAACCAAACTTTGATACCACTATATCATGACTCGGATCATCAGGGCCCAACAAGCTGGTGGTAAGCTGAGTGAGACACCACAAGCCCAACATTAATATGTTGTGGATGGGTTACTAGCATCAAAAAGTTATATCATTGAAATGGTGGATTTAGACTAAGTACATGTACATAGGCACATAACCATATCTATCCATTTGTGTAAAGATATAGATAAAATAATAAACATCTAGAGTGTAAACCATGCATGAAACAACCTCTAGGAAGTATAGGACTATAGTACAGAAGTGTGAAGTGGAAAAATAAATTCCAAACTATAAACGAAGTCCCAGACTAACAAAAAATGGAAAAAGGGAGACTAAAGAGAACGCATCTCACAATATCTATGGCCAACCACCGAACACAGTCAACTCCGCTAGGTACAACTATGCTCCTTTGAAACCTGGTCCACTAAGGTCGCCACTGATTTATCTATCATTTTCATAAGACACAACATGTGTAGGAAAATATCATGCAGGGGTGAGTATATACATATGCAATAAGACACGTAAAAAACCATGAAGGGAGAAAAATAAAGATACAAGATTCATCTCAACTCATAAGAAATAGGGAAACAAAACCCAACATATATGCTCAAAATAAACCCAAGTGAGAGAGAAAGGGGATCTCCATATCCATAGCCCAACTAAGAATGATGAGTCTTCCTATAACTCTAAAGGTCTATCTCAGATGTCTAGAATCACACATAACTGCACAAGAATCCATGTGAAGGGCCCTCACCTTGCCACTATGCTCCAAATCTGAGGGGTAACTATCTTTAATGGAAGACTCATTCCTTGTCGGAGCTCAAATATGGAGGGTGAAACTTCATAGATATAGTAACCATGCTCTATATAGTATGGGGGTCTCCAACTCTACCTATGTAAGGAGTATGGGGGACTCGTGCCCTACTGAAACTAGGGGGTTTCTAACCCCAGTAATACTTTGATGATCACACCTGATTTCTATCACCAGATAAGCATCTCTAAAAGAAGAATAATTCTTGAAACACCTCGTTTCGAATATTTGATTCTATAAAGAAAACTACCATTTAATTCTACATGGAAAACTTTCTAGGATTGTCTACTCATAGTCCCAGATCCAAGTCCCAAGGAAGAAGATACATAAGGAGGTAGTCTCAAAGAAAAGTACATGGTGTGTATAAGGTATACATTGTGTTCCCTGATACCCCAAGTCTTCCCAGTCCATACACATGTACTTTGGTTGTGCCTGTGTACCTGGTCGTGTCTGGGTACCATGCCCATGTCCAATTACATGGTTGTGATTGTGTACATTGTTCATTATCATGTGTTTGACTATGTTTGTGCCTGTGTACCCCTAGGTTACATGCCAATCCACTTAGAACAGGTCACACAGAATGTATGGGTTCATACCCAACATTTTATTTTTAACTCTCCCTAAAACCCTAGATGCCATAGCTATGGGACTACATGACATGTGTTCCTAGACTACACACTATGTATATCAATATTTTATAGAAATTCAAGAATCCTTCATCCATCTCTCCCAATCCATCAACACTACTTTTCCACTTGGAATCACACTGGGGAGTGCATATTTAGGGTCGATCATGCTTGATCCATCATCGTTGTTCGGATTCCAACCACCCAGACCAAGTTCTATTCATCCTGTCACAACAACACTATAACATTTCCCCTATTATGGACTAATACCCATGATATGGCCTCCGATCCTTGTTTCCAATTCCCGCATCCAATATTTCACCATGATCCTTCCTTCCAACACCAATTATTATGTTATGTAGGTTCCATCCATGAAATTGTTGTTTTGACATACTCAAATACATCCCAACAATGTCAAAACGCAACCCTATAGTCCAATGGTTAAGAACACGAAGAATGGTGGTGAAAAGTGCAAGAAAAAAGGTAAAATCATCATTGGTTGATACGATCTCAACCAAATATTTCATAAAGTGGATACCAGGGTGAAATCAAGGATGAAACAATTAAATTAAATATTTGGGCTCACATGAAGAATGGTGATTGCCAGAAACGAAAGAAGATAAATAATAAATGCTTCATAAAATAATTAAAGGGAATAAAACCATCAAAAAACATGACCTACCTCGATTTTAGATCAATATTTGGAGAATAATTCATCCACTAGGGATAAAGAATAATATTCTCTCTGTTCATTATCTATATCATGATTCTTCTCGATTGTGGTCTTCGATCCTTGATCTTGATCTACCAACGCTAATGAAGAATGATTGTTCCTCCTCTATAATCTCCTAGGGTTATGTGGATAACCCTAGAGATTTTCCATATCATCACATTTATAAAGGAGGTATTTGGTTTAGTTAATTAAAAAAACAAATTTAATTAATTAATTAATTTATATAATGAACCCACCAACACCCATCTTCTATAAAACATCTGATGCACATCAACTTTATGTTAGGCCTATGGTAAACCCCACATTCCCTAAACAACCACGATATGGTATTTCCCATAAAAGGACCTAATAAAATGGAAAACCATGTATACTAGAAATATGTGCACACGTGATTTTAATATATATTTATATTTCTAAATATATTAATTTTGGGCTCCTGTGACACCCAAACATAGCACCAAATCCAAGGAAAAATCCAAATACATATATAGAAATATTCAAAGGACTACACTATTGTAGGACCCTGGGACACCCTGAGACGGGAGGGGTGAATCAGGGTGTCAACTTTTTCTTATTAAAGTTGTGGATCTTGTTCCCACGATGGTATGAACTACTTAAACCTGTATGATGGATATGATTAGCAATGAAACATTCACATCCAAAAATATAACACAGCAATTTTACTTGGTTCACCACTAAGGGCTACGTCCAAGGAGCATACACCGAAAAGTTATCGGTCATACCAAATTCCACTAATCCTCACTAGTTGTGGATTACAATGGTTTGGGCAGAGTCACTCTGTCCCAGGCTCACTGCCTTTACAATTGTTCAGGGATAGTTCACTACGTCCCTCAGGTCACTCCCGTTGACTCGCCTTGGCTCACTGCCGCTGGTGAAGTCCTGCTTAGTGTATAGACGTGAAGGAATCTTCAATAGATTTGCATTGAATTCTTTGTCACCTGTTCAGCATAAGACTTTGCTTACATCAGGGTTCATATTTGATGCTCTTTTCAGTTCAAACCTTCTTCTTTAGTGCAATGACTAATACACTAGATCATCTTATCTTCATTTGCCTGAATCACGACCACTGATGTGATTACTCAATTAGTGAAGCTCAGCTTACTTGGAATTGTCAGAATCAGTTCTCCATGTATGCATGAGATCATGCATTTATCATTTAGATTTCCTCTTTAATCTCACTTTGCACCGAAAATATCAGGCAAACTTTCAGCTCTCGTGCAGCTCTAGAAAGGCGGGCGGGCTCCAACAACACCCGGTGCTCCTTTTCAAGCCCAGCGTGCAAGTCCCAATACGGCGTGCAAGTCTTCAGAGCGCAAGTCCAAACTGGTGCGCAAGTGTCACCAAAGCACCTGTGGGACACTTCTTTCTTGAACTTCAAACATGCGTGGATCATTTCCTTTCTCGCCCAAATCACCTTGGGCGTGCATCCATCAACCGGCGCGCAACTTCTAAGAGCTGGCGCGTAAGTCTCTCCAAACCACTTGAGCGACCACTCACCACTGGCGTGACTCCTACACCTGCACGACAATAGCTCTGATTTTCTCTAAGGGTTGAGCTCGTCACCGAATGAGGAGGAGTGGTCCTCTATTTATAGGAAAATTGGACCACCTACACAGTGGCGCGCAAGTCTCCCCTCGGCGTGCAAGTCTCAGTGTGCAGCTCATCACCCCTAGCCTCTATCACGCAAATCACTTGCACGACCCAACCAATACTTGCATGACCTTCTTTCCTGTGCCATATTTTGAAGTTCTGTTCTTGAAAAACAATAGGTACGCAAGTTTCTGATCCTTCTAGGCACTAGTGCGCAAGTCTCTTCACGGCGCGCAGGTCACTTGTACGACCAATTCAATACATGTGCGACCCTTATCCCTTTTCCATAAATTGATGTTCTGGCCTTCAAAAACATATGGTGCACAAGTTTCCTATCCTCCAAGACCTCGGCGCGCAAGTCCCTTTGCCAAAAACACTTTTCTTCATTTGTCGGTTTTCAGGCCCAAAAATTTGGCAAACACTGGAAAACGGCGCCACCTTGTATCTGCTCTTTTTATGCCGCCTCCAGATCATCCATTCCTTTGTCGATGTTCTTGAATCAAACATGGATCATTAACCATAGCCCTTGAACTCGACATTCCACCATAGAATCTCCTTTGTCAACAAATTTGTATGTTATTTGTTTGCTTTGTCAACAAGAACAGTAACTTCAAAAACACTTCTTCTCGGTGATTTATATCCTTCAGCAACTCTTCTGCTTTCATCACAAACTCCACTATCGTGATATGTATTCTTTTAAGGAAAAACTTTAGCATCATCATCTTCTGGGACCATGTGATGTGCATGGCCATCTCAAAATTACAATCTCTGTATGGTCATCTCAGAATTCCAATCCCTTGTACATTGTCTTCTTCTTCAACCGTCATTATCTACTTCATGCAAAACATATGATTTATTTCTTCAAGAAGTATCTTGCATGGTTCTCAATAAATCATAAGTAATTTCATGGTCTTCTTCAAAACCCATGGTTCTTTAATAATCCTCATATGGATTACACCTCACATTCTTCATTGTTGTAAACAATGTGTCACCTTTGACACATGTTCTTTGAACTTATGATCAGTACAAAAATCGTCTGAATTTTCATTCCTCCACTTCATTGGTGTACTTCTCCATCTCCTTCATTTTGATCTTCATTGACAACTATTGACAAAAAATACAACCTTATTTTCAAAGTGGTTCCAAAAACCATAAAAACCAAAGTTTTTACCTACATAGTTATGTATATGGGCCAATGAGTACTCAATCAAGTGGTGGTTTTAGGTACTTTGTTACTTTTACTGATGAATTTAGTCAGTAAGGGTTTTTTTTAATGAAACACAAGTATGAAACTTGTGTTATAATTAATTATAGAATCAACTAGGAAAATGTATTAAAGTATTATGATCAGGTCAGGGTGGTGAATACTTGAACCAAGAATTCATAGCTCATCTGAGAGATTGTGGAATAATTTTACAACTCGCATCTCTGGGAACACCATAATAAAATATTCTATATAAAATAAGGAATCATACCTCGTAATAAAAGTTTAGATCTGGGATGAGTCTGTGTGACCTTATTATTTCATTTTTGGGTTATACTTTATAGATTGTTGTATTCTTACTAAATAAATTCCCATATAAAGCAGTCACAAAGATACCATTTGAGATATGGTATGAGAGATATACTAGATTGTGTTATGTGAATATTTGGGGTTGTGAATCTTAATTATGATATTTGGATTTAGATAAACTTGAAACTAATTATAAAATGTTATTATTATTTGGTTATCCCAAGGAAACTAAGGGATATTATTTCTACCACCTTACTGAAAAAAAAAGTTTTTGTCTCAAACTGGTATATTTATTAAGAATTAATATCTAAGTCAAGTATTTGGTGGGAGGAATGTTTCACTTAGATAAATTCAAGACCAAAAAATGAGAAGCGTTCATGAGATGTAAGTTGAGATGGTTCTTAAAAGAGTAATAAAATAAAAACTGACTCAAGTTACATAAAAACATTTAAGTTCAGGTAGAATTTTTCAAGAACCCAAGAGATATAGATTTATCATGGCTAATGATGATGAATTAATGTTCATAGGATATGATGCTACTTCCTACTGAGAGTCCATTGAGATTTATGATTATGATAAATGGTTAAAATCCATGGAATCTAAGATGGACTCTATGTACATTAACCAAGTTTGGAACATTGAAGATGTGCCTGAAGGGGTGAAACCCATAGGTTGAAAGTGGGTTTTATATAAGAAAAATAACATGTATGTTTGAGTGTTTACCTATAAAGAGATATTTTTATAAAATGGTTACAAACAAGTTTATGGAATTTACTATAAAGAGACCTTTTTACCTATTTCAATGATAAAGACCATTTGTATTTTTCTAGACATTATAGCTCATTGTGATTATGAGATACATCATATGGATGTCAAAACCACATTCCTTAATAATAATTTAGTCAAGGATGTGTATATGATACAACCCAAGGGTTTTGAAGTTCTAAATGGTAATGTTATGGTTTTCAAATTACAATGGTCCATATATGGGATAAATCAAGCTTCTCAGAGTTAAAATATGTGGTTTGATTATACAATAAAAGATCTATTTTCATCAATAACATGGAAGATTCCTAAATATTCACGTTTATTAGGGAGATCATATTAGTGTTTCTAATACTGTATGTAAATAACATGATGATTATTTTAAATGATCTCCCTACACTACACCCTGTGAAAATTTGGCTAGGTAAATGTTTTTCAATGAAATACATGGGTGAAGCAGCTTACATACTTGGTATTAGGATCTATATAGATATATCTAAGATGTTTCATGGACTGATTCGAAACACATATATTGGTAAAGTGCTAAAATATTTTATCATGGAGAACTAAAAGAAGGATTATTTACCAATGTTTCATTTCATGAATCTTAGGAATATTTGAGATCATTTAAAGGAGTTATAAAGGATGTATATGATTATTTATGCATCCACCATAGGATGTATCATGTATTATATTTTGGGTACTCAACTAGATGTCTCATATGATTTGATAATAACAAGTAGATACCAATTAAATCTTAGTGAGAGTCAATGTATTATTATAAAGAATATCCTTACTCACTTGAGAATGATTAGGGATATGTTCTTAATCTTTATAGGAGAGTATGAACTATGTGTAAAGGGTTATATATTTTCTAGTTTCCATTATGAAAAAGATGATATGAAATCTCAATATGGATTCATGTCTTTCCTAAAATGGTGGAGTAATTAGTTGGATTAGTTCCAAAAAAAGACACTATAGAATACTCGAAAAAGAGGCAGAATACATCACTACATCAGATTCTGTGAAGGAATCTATTTGGATAAAGAAGTAATTTTTTAAACTTGAAGGGAGTAATCGAGTTATATTATGACAAAAGTTGAATTATTTCTCAGGCTAAAGACCTTGATCTCATCAAAGGAAAAAATATATCCTTCAAAAATACTATCTTATATGGGATATCATTGAGAGGGGTAATGTAAAGATCAGTTGAGTGGTTACTTAAGAGAATGTAGAATATCTGTTAATGAAACCATTATTTCAGCAACAACATGAGGGTCGTGTAGAATCTCTAGGTTTGAGATACAAAATATATTGGTTTTAATGGTTATAAATATATCATGTCATTTTAATAAATTAAATCTCTAATTATCATTCATTAATTGGTGTTGTAATTTATTTAACATGAATGGTCAAATGATAATACCCCCTCAAATTATGACTTTGAGTTTGTCCCTAACCAATGATCATTATGAATTATTATGGGTTGAAATGATATGATATTGTTAGAATGAATATATTATTATACTCATTAAAAAGATTTGTATTTTAATTATGAATAATGGATTCATGAGTTTATAAGTTGAGACTTATTACTTGGATTGATCCGCTTAAGTATATCTTATGGAATGTCATATAGCCATCAATATACTTAGGGGTGTATGCTTATTATCAATTATTTTTACCTAAGGTTAGAGAAAACCTAACATGAGAACATTCATACATTTATTCCCTAATTATTCAAGTCTATATATTGACTTAGCTAATATGGGGGTGGTTGGATATGATGATGATCATGTCTTCAGTTAGAGCAAAAACAAGATGTGATTTGTCCACTTGTATGAAAAGTTAAAGCCATGTGGACATTGATTGAATAGGACTAAGGAAATGCATGTGAATTATTAGTTGTTTTACATATTATTTGTTCAACTAATTGGATTAGTGACATGTGATGTGCTTATGAGATAGATGAATGACATGTGATGTGCTTATGAGCTTGGTCAGTCTTTTTTGGAGAATCAATAAATTATGAGAGGCCAATAATATATAGATATGTTCCATGTATAGTGTTTTCTCAATGCCACTGAAAAATGGATTTATAGGTACACATATTATTGATATGATACATCTTGTGGTGGAAATGTTCATATATAAATATGTGTATGTTTGATGGAGATCAGGCCAGACCCCTTAGTAGCTTGAGTAGCACTGGCACTTTACTAGAAGTCGTACATTACTTACATCTACGGAATATGGATTTTATAGTTTTTATCATCACTGCTAATTCCCATATGGTCACACATTTATTCCCTTACATAAGGATAAAAAAATTATAAATTATTTTTTTCAAAATAAAGAGAGTTTAATGGAAAGACCATATACAAAAGATTTTGGATGGATTCACAAAGAGTTATGAATTTTTTAATAATGTTTTAATAGTATTTTAGTGTAAGTGGGATATTATTATATGTGCACTAAAATGTACATGCATGATATTAATGTACACATGAATATAATTCATGAAATATATATATATATGTGATATTATATATATAGTGTACATTTAATACATGAATATGATGCATGTATTTTTTCATGAATGTGATGCATGAATATAGTATACATATATATTATTAATCTCTATTCATTAACAATGTTCATTTAATTATAACCAAATATTAGTTATTTTAATTCTTGGAATTTATTTAGAAACTATTTCATAAGATAAAACATAAATGAGGTTGTGCATTCATATAATCAATTTATATATTGATTATATAATTTATTCATATGTTGTAACATATTAATAAATGAGATATAAATTAAGGATCTTTCTTCATTATCAATTTAAAACACTCCCATATGATTCCTATGGGTGAGGTAGTATGATACTTATAAGCCTCTACCAAATCTTTCTTCTTCTCAAAGTCTTTTTTACTGTTTCAAAATGAAGGTGCGAAAACCCCTTCACCTTTCAAGTATCCTCACAATACGATTGTGGATTCAAGGGGCTAGTGTATTCCCTCATAGTTAAGGTGCTTTTTTTAAATTCACCTCATGATCTCTCTCATGTATTCTCTTTAAAAGATGAAAATATGGTTGTTTCTACTATCATTTTCAAGTACTCTACTTTATACTATTTTATGCATTTGAATTATTGACGATAGAATTTCTTGTGTTTTAGGTTTTATTCCACTACATATAATAATTATATGATCATAATAAACCCATAAATTACCAACTCCGTGTGTTGAAAGAATTACACCCTATCTTTAAGGAAATACATTGGCCTCTATAGGTGCAGGACCAACACCCCATCCTCTAGGCGGGATACTAACTCCACTTATTGTATGGGAGCCCATGCCTCATTAAGATAAAAGGGGTGTTAACCCAATACCTTAAGGGAGGAACCATTCCCCAAAAATGTAATACTTATTCCTCTTTACCTATAGGGGAGTACTCAACTCCATAATTCTTATGGGGGGTCTGCATATTATCATAAGAACATCTCTAGGTGGTTATCAACCTAGATTCTACATCGAACACCTCATATAAATTACTATGACATATCTTTGAAGTTAAAGATCTCCATACACCCTAAATAACTTTAAAATAACCCCTACTCTTTTTAAAACATGCATCATTGTGTTTTATTCAAAAAATGACTCAGAATGGACTACTCAAATGTCTAATTCTAACACTTGGGTGAGAAGATATGAAACATGCTAAAGAGGGTACAATACATGACATTCGCTATTTAGTACACAATATATAGTACTCAATATTGGTTGGTCATATGATTCTTTAGTTCCTCACATGTTAAGTCAACCTACATGGCATGTCCAGTAGGATACAAGTCATGTTGGACTCTTTTTTTCATTTGGGAATTTATTACCAGTACACATCAAATCGTAACGTATGAGTACGTGACATGTAATCCTAATTATATAGCGTGTATACTACCACAAAATTTATCATCAAGGGTTGACGTACACAGAATTTCTAGTAGATTACATGACATATGGGATCCATAAATTACCCAGATGTGTACTATCCGAGCTTCCTAAGTTATGTCTTTGTCATGCACAATATGTACCAAGGCCCAGAATATGTGTGGGGATTTTTGGGTAACTAAGTGTGTAATCTGGTACATGTGTCCCAAAATACATGATTTGTGACCTAAAGTTACACCTAGTGTAATATATATAACAATATAGAAACCCTAATATCATAGAAAGCGACATATACAGTGTGTGGTCCAGAGGAATACATACTGTGTAGTCGAGAAATTCATTCCAAATCCAAAATATTCACTGTTATGACAGTGCCATGTCTTTCAAGCCCCATATGCATTTCTTTTCAGGAATTATACCTAAAACACATTATATTTACCTCTTACATTTTCTTGAGTCACATTTCCATCGTTTCTACCACCATATCACCCACTATCACTTTACCACCATCCCCCACTCTCAGATCTCATCATATCATTGTCTATGCCACCATCATCCCACTATCAGATGACCATCGATTCTCCATCATGTTTCCCCTCAAATGTTTCCACCACTCCCCATCCATTTGAAGTCGAACCTCCACTTGGTCTCCCATTATTGAATCATAGTGATAAGGATGATGATGAAAAAATGTAAAATGGTGTTCTATGGAAAATATGCCTACCTAGAAGTGAGTTTTCATTAAAATTCATCAAATAACATGAAAAAAATGTATTACTTTATATAAAATCAGTCTATCGATGAGGGGGTGTCAGTCATGGGTAGCCATCAGATTAAGAAATTTCAAATAAATTAAAATGAATTCCTTGAATATTATCCATCTATAAACCACTAAAAGAAGAAAAATTATGATATCAAAGAAAAACATGTCCCTCAATGAACAAGAATTTTCATAAATAAATTATTCAATAAAAATAAATGTATTCCAATGAAAAATCAACCAATTACATAGAAAATTTGATTAATAATTCCATTTGAGAATAAATTTTTAGAAAAATTAATAATCAAAGGATGGATCTTCCTATGAACCAATAGAAGAAAAATAACCTAATTATGGAGGTCAAAAAATATCTAATGATATATATAATAGTTAAATTATCATAAGAATGGATAAATGAAATAGAAAAAATATGTCATACCCCATGGTGATCATGTCGAAGCTTTAATTTTTACAACGATGCCTCATGATCTGATCTTTGTTTCCATCATGAATTTTCTAAGAATGAAACATTAATATTCAAATTTGGTTTTTGTAGTCACCAATGTAAATCCCTAGAAAAATTTCTTTAAAAAATATTTATAGAATAATAATTAGGTCAAACGATCTTTTATTTAAATGTCTGAAATGTCCCAGTCTGGTACCTGATACCCTTGCACAAAACTTACGCCTTTCTTAAAAAAATCACTCCATTATAAACTCAAATAAAACATCATAATTTCCATTCAATATCTTGATAATAATATAAAATCATCTACTCTCATATGTTAAATATTAATTTATTTAATAAATATTAAATATACCTTAAATCCAAAAAAACTCAAAATTTCACAAAAATTAAACCTAAGGGTAATTATCACATTTAAATATCAATAAAACCATAAAAAAATTAAGTTCATTCTCCACGGTAAGTTTACTATTTTACCTCCTTTAATGGACCCTGGACTTCGAAACTCAAAAAATTATTTATGCCCTCACTAGGGAAACCCAAGTTACTCTATATTTCCTACCTTTAAACCATAGCTATTAGAGCTAGTAGAGAAGGTGTATAGTGTCTTGTAGTGACATATAGTGGAGATAGTTGATGTTTTTATTCTATTTATAGGGGTTCTTTCGGTGTGGTGGTATTCTTCTCTATTGCATGTTAGTTATGTTTGATGATATTATCTATTGTATTTTTACCTTACAAGTTTATCCCTTGTGATATTGTAATAGATAACTAATGTTTCTTACATACATTTTTATACAATTAGATTATTTATATGTATAAGTGGATGGTTCTTGTTGAATATATATTGTGTATTATAGATTCTTTTTTATAGGTTGATATATTTTAGGTCATGCCAAGGTATTTTTGAGTGAGGAAAAAGTGCACTAAAATAACATGTGTTGGCCTATTGGGATAGTCATTATTTTGATAATTGGCCATTCAGGAAAGTGGTAGGGATAATCAATGGGGCAACATGTGTCTAGAGGGTAACCAGTAGTGCCTATGTGGTAAAGATTAAAGGGTTATATGGTTTGGTGGGGGTGTGTGTGCTTTCAATAAGGCCAAGTTATTACAAATGGTATTAGAGCTAATATCCAATCTGATGTTCATGTTACCTAGGTTTGAGGTGTGGGGTCCATGATGAGGGTATTATTCTTTAAAGTCTTGGAAAATGTAACACCCCTAGAAAAGAGAGACTTAAAATACTAATTGGTACTACCCATGTCAATAGGATGCAACTTTATTTTTTGGATCTTACCAAATTATAACTCCAAATTTAAGTGTTCTTGTCTTAAAGTAGTGTCAAGATGAGTGACCCCTAAAAAATTTCCCAGGGTGTGCATAAGTGAGGACAAAACACACAAGAAGAACATTTTTTAGCCTATAAGAATATTCATTAGTTTGGTAAGTGACTGTTCAGGCATGTGGGAGGTTTAATTATTGAGATGACATGTATCTATGGGGAAATTAGTGGTGTCTTACTATCAAGTACTCGAGGTCCATATGGTTTGGTGGGGATGCATGTGCTGGCCAGCGAGGCCCGATTATTATAATAATTCCTTGAATAAATCCATAACCATGGTAAATGAAGTAAAATCCATCCAATACATTTAAATAAAAATAAATAAAGTTTAAATTTATGATGACATAAATTATACATCAAGTTTTATAGTATTTCACAAGACAAATATATTATATAGAATAATAAGTGTTCATAAGAGGTTGTCATAACTATAGATTATCCTTATCTCTTTAGGGGACATGATATGTTTCTCGATACAAGTATTTTTCAATGAGAATGAATCAATAATATTGAGATAAGGTTCTATAGGGTCATACACAAAGTGTATCTGACATGTCTAGACCCACAAGAGCTCGTCTGGTCTATGTTAAGTCCAGCGTAACTAGTAAAAAATAGGTTTATGTCATTTTTTGGGTTTTAAACATTAATTTTTTAGATGGTATTATTATAATATACCTAGTAAATATATTTTTAATTTTATCTATTAAAACTGCTATTAAACTCATTATTTTGAAAAAAATCAATACTTTCAACATCGGTTTTCTTATAACTAATGTTCAAAGATACTTTCACTGTTGGTTTTTTTATAACTATTGTCAAAATTTATTTATGAAATCAATTATAAAAAATTGATGATGAAAGTATAAATTTTTTTAAAATATTTATATGTTTATTATTGTCATGGATGAAAATGAAATCAAGAAACATAGAAATTAAAAAAATAAATTAGGAAAAAAACATAAATCTTCAACTTAATTTCCATCCTTATTGTGGTGTCATTCGATTTAATTTTCTTTAAAGGAAATATTTCATAAGGCATTTATTTTGTGAATTGTAAGGTATTTAAAATCTGGTTTTTGAATCTTAGGTAAATGTTTTAATCTTTTACACATTACAAAGAAGTTTTTTTCATCATAAAACAATGAATCATTAACAAGTATATCAATTATGAAAATTAATAATAAATTAATTAAATAATTAGATAATATATATAAATACCATGTCGAATTCACTATATAAGAACCTGTGGAATGAATATGTGAATTGTAGGAGGAGTATATCATAAATGAGTAAAGATGCATCATAAAAACTTATATACGACCCTTGGAAAAGTTTCCTTTGTTATTATAAATTTTAGGTGGAATTTGAAAACTGAAAGGCAGACTATGAAAAAATTGAAACTACATTTTTGCATTTTCATAAATTTTACATTTATCATCAGTTATTTTAATACATGGTGTTAAAACTCCCAGTAAAAATAGTTTTAACATCATTTATTACATAATTGATATTAAAATTACCCTTGTAAAATATTTTCAAGTTCGTTATAGAAGTAAACAATATAAAAACATTTTTTATATTGATTATTATATAACCAATGTTAAAACATTGACACAAAAGGGGTTTTTTATACTAGTGTGTGCCACCACAATCCCTCCTACAATAGGCTAGGGTTGGTGATTAGCATCGAGTAGGTATATAACACATATGGGAGGCCTTATCCTAATTCACCTGTACACATGCACATGTATCTCTAAACACACCAGAGTAATGCAGAATAATAATCAACTGGAATAATAAATTCATGCACAAACACTAACATACCACAATAGAGTAAGATAACATAACCAATGTACAAGGGTCAAATTACAATACCAATAATTAGAAAGTAGGTATCACTTGGAAACTAAAGAAAGTACTCCCTCAATATGAAAAAACCACATTGAAACTATGATTCAAGTATCTCCACCGCTAAGGACCACTAAGCACCACCCACATCAAGTCCACCTTGGTATTTTTCAAACCACTTGTTTTCTGTATAAGAAATGACACATTGAGGCAGATCCCGTGTAGGGGTGAGTATATAGATACTTGGTAGGACGCCCCAAAATCACCAAGAAGTAAATCACCAAAAGGGAGTAATATCAATCCATAAATAAAGGAGTAAAGAATAGATAAAACCCCATATATTCTCATAGAAGGGACTCAATCTATATTTTATGGTCCCGGTCTTCATAGTCGTCCCAAGGATTTCAAATGACCACCAATACCTTAGGTTTATTTGATCATTCAACCCATGTAATCTCTCTATACATGTAGTATAGGATCCCACACCCCTAGAAGTGTAGGGGGATATTGACCCTAGTGGAGGATCTTGTGCTCCATATAAGATCATTAGATAGGGGGATATCAAACTTTTAGATAGAGTATCTTATTCCATTTGATAGTTAGGGGATAGTGACCCTATCAGATCTATAGGTAAAGGATATCATGCCTCAATCCCATGGGGTTATTGTTGGCCCTACCTAAGGATGGTAAGAGAAAACATCACCCTAATTCAATATCTCCATTCAAGGTGGTTTTCCACTCACTAAGAGTTTTTGTAAGTCAAGCCTAAACTCTAGAAGAATACACGATCAACTATGATCACTTTACCTTGATTCCCATAATCACATTCACTCTACTCAGAAGGGACTAATTGAACATCCAAATCTGAGGGAATGGGAAGTACATGATTTACCCAAGTGGTATACAGGGTTCCACCCCAATTCAAAAACATGGTTATACCTTGATTCCCAACATTGAATGTAAAAGACTAACTATATGGTGTATATATCAAGATATATAGCATGTGCATCTGGATTCGAAATTCATATTTTTCCTCTCTACCTAATTCATGTTCCCCTAAAAGGTATACAAGGTATATCCTAGCAATAAAAGACTATATAGGATACCTAGGTTCCATTTGTGTGTGTGTATCATGTATACGTCAAGCTGGTCTTCTAGGGTCACAAAGCATGTGGGCCTAGCTGTGTGATATTTTTCTCAACAGAAAACCCTAGTGTTACATCAATGAGACACATAATTTATGTTATTTAGAACTATACATCATATAATTGGGTATTTTCAATAATTTCATCTTCCTTTTAAATATTTTACAGATGCACCACCCATTCCATGATTTCTATCAAAAAAACACATACAGATTTGACTGACATCCATTCTAAGACAAAAATTTATATTTTTACCACCCTTCATTGAAAAAATGGATCTTCACCATATTATGCATCATCCACACATCCCATATTTCCAAAAATTCATCTATGATCTCTAACACCTTCCATGAATTACCATTTATTGTTATAACTCCCACAATCATCATATCCTCCAATGGTCGAACAAATCTATGAGAATTTGTAGTTGGATCATGATTCAAACTAGATTCATGGTCAAATATTTATCCTATCATGGGTCAATAATGAGCATAAAGAATGAGGAGTGAAATCCATAATCAAAGAAGTGAAATTTTCAGTGTTTATTGAGAACCCAAGTAGTAATTGTAATTTTTAAAAACATAAATTCATATTAAAATATAAGTGCATAAGAAATTTATTGGGCCATAATAAAATAAATAAAATTTTAGGGCCATGTTATGGTTGTTTTCTTGGTTAAATTATTCAAAAAATTAATCCAAAAGACTCAAAAATATAAATAATGTGGAATAAAGAAATAACCCGACTTCAATTTTGGATCAATCGTTGATGAATAATGTATTCACGTCGACATCGATGAGGAGTTCCATTGATTTTGGTCGCTGATCCACGAACCTTCCTCATCCATTCGTCTGTGATTCTCCCTATGATGATACTCTCTCTCTCTCTATCCATATCAATTCTCAAGGTTACATAGATAACCCTTTATAATTAGAATAGAAGAGACTAAATAAATTTTTTATAGGTATATACATTTAATTATAAAAATAAATTATTTTATTTTATTTATTTCATATAATATCCACTAGTGACTATTCATCATCTCAAATTCTGGTGAGATCAAGAATTATGTCTCACCTATGGTAAAACCCACATTCTGGATTCAATGGGGGTATTGGTTTCCTTATCGAAGCCTCCATTTGGTAGATAAACCATTATCTCCAATATTATGTGTGTATGTGAGTTAATATTTTTAATATTTTTAATATATCAACAATAGGACTATACGACACTTGAAACTCCATGTCAACTGAATGAATAGTCCTATAAATATTATTTGAAATATTCAAATCATCTAATCATAAAAAAATTCATTACACTATCCCCACCTTTAAGGATTTTTATCCCAAAAGTATGAACTACTCGAATAGGTGAGGGTATTGAGCTTACATATGGTTCCCCCACTCCCATGATCTCCCCCAGAGCCTCTCATACTTCCATAAAACACACAAAATGGGAATCATCTGCCTATGAACAATCATGTTCTATCGATCCTCAATCACCATCGGGTACTCAGAAAATTTGGCTTCATCATCAATGTCCAGCTCACCCTAATCAATAAAATGTGATCAATCATGATTTTATCTCCTTAATTATGTCATTTGGAAGATGTTATAGACTTATTACAACTATAAAGGTAATTCTAGGTAATAATAAACCTCTATGATCCTATACAAAATATAAAATGGATTGATAAACCTTAAATATAGCTTGTCACCCTTTCCAAATCTCAGTAATCAGCATCAAGATGATATCTTTAGAAAAACATGGTCTCCCTTTCTAAAATCCAAGGGCTTATTTCATTATTCTATATAGGACTTATAATAGATTTAATATTTTTTCATCCTCTCCTGGATGATCTAAACTTTCTCCATTTTCACTCACACCAACTTCATCCCTATAAGTTTTTATTCTCCCAACTCTAACTAATATAGTGGTGACCCATAAGGTCTCCCATAAAGGGCCTCAAAAATCACCATTACAATAGAAGAGTGATTTATTTTATTGTATAAAAACTCTATTAAGGTTAGGTGATCCTCCCAAATTCAGTCGATGTCAAACATGCAATCCTGTAGCATTTCCTCTAGGACTTGTATGGTCTGTTCAATCCGACCATCTATCTGGTGATAGAATTTCATCCACATTCATTACTAAGTCCTAAAATACTCCTATGAACCTCTCCATAATCAAGAAATAAAATGAACACCATGAAGTTGGTTGATCTCCCACATGTATAAGCATCCCAATATTTCCACTGAACTCTACTCTCTGATGGTGAGGAAGTGGGATAACCTAGTGAGTCGATCTACGATTACCCATAAAAAAAATGTGACCTATTCCCATCTATCAAAGTCCTATTACAAAATATATGAATATACCATACCAATTACACTCTATTACCTTAAGGGGCTAGGCTATCCCCACTAGAACTTGATGTTTGGCCTTCACTTGTTGATAGGCGAGGCATCAAGATATTAACTCTATTATACTTATCTTCATCCGGCCAAAACTATCATTTAATGTCTTGGTACATCTTTTCCACTCCAAGATATACCACTAAGGGAGATGTGTGGAACTCTCTCAACAACTCCTCTTGAATAATTACTAGAAAAATAGTACATCCTAGGATGAGGATGATATGCTCCAAACCTTCATAGAATTTATCATAGCATGTCTGGTGAATATATATTCATGAAATACCTCACAATAAATATATCTAAGATGTTTTAAACATGTTCCATAGAATTGGAGGGGTTATAAACATTAATAAAAGTTATTTTTTCCTCCATAATCCTCTAAGGATAACTATAATGAGGCCAAATGCTCTGATGCATCGTTTAGAAATCTGATTTTCTGTTAGAGCGTCTATCACTGAATCCCCCTTACCGAGAGTATAAACTATCTTAAAGTCATAGTCATATAATAACTCTAACCACTTCCTATATCTTAGTTTAATATCTCTCTAAGTTAATATTTACTTATAACTCTTGTGGTTAGAATAAAAAACAAATCACTCTCCAAGATGGTAGTGTCACAAAATCTTCAAGGTGAACACCATTACTGCTAGATACAAGTCATGAGTTACATAGTTATAATAATGGAGTCTCAACTATCAGGACTTATAGGTAATCACTACCTATATTTGTATCAATTCACACCAGATCCTAGCTTTAAAGACATTAGAAAACACCATGTACTCAACCCCCTCTTTTGGAAACTTCGGGATGGGATCAGTTATCAACCACTATCATAACTTCTTAAATACATTCTGAAACTTCTCCAACTAGATAAATGGTTACCCATTTTGGTTTAATGTGGTCAAGGGATTCATAAACCTATATAAATCTATCATGAAACATTGGTAATATCCATCCAACCCAGTGAATCTTCATAACTCTTTCATGCTCTTGGGTGGCTCTCAAGCTATAAATACCTCGATATTCATCAAGTCCACACCTACTCCCTCCTATGATATGAAATATCCTAGTAAGTGTACATATATAATACAAAACTAACACTTAAAAGTTTATTATATAATTGATTCTATCAAATTACATCCAAGACCATCCTTAAATGTTCTACATGCTAGGCCTCTAATGTTGTGTATATGAGAGTTTCATTGATAAAGAAAACCAAAAACCAGTCTAGGAAATTCTAGAAGATCTATTGTATGAGTCCCATAAGCACCATTATGGGATTTTCCATGAAAAATGAAATCACAAGGTACTCATAATTATTATAGAAACATTGAAATTCTATCATTGGTATGTCCTCCTCACGAACCCATTGTTGGGGATATCCTGACCTGAGGTCAATTTTCAAGAACCACCTTACCCATTTGAGTTGATCATAAAAATATTTGATTCTTATAAGTGGATAATTATTCTTAACAGTTACTTGGCTCAAGAATCAACAATCCACACACAATCTTATCTTACCATCCAACTTCTTGGTGAATAATGTCAAAGCTGCTTAGAGGGACACATTAGGTCTAATAAAAACTTTCCTTTAATAGTCCTCCAACTACACCCTCATCTCTTGAATCTCATTAGGATCCATTCGATATGATACTGAAGATATCAAAAGATTCCTAGTATGAAAGTAAATATAGAATTAAATTCCTAATAAGGAGGTAACCCAGGTATATCCTCAGGGAAGACATCTGGGTACTCCTTTAATACTGTACGGAACCAAACATCAGCGAATTTTGTTACACCAAGGTTAAATCTATAAAACTGATAAGAAATTGGTTTTAATATCCCACAAATGATCCCATCCCACTTTGACTAGAATTCCATCTCACCAGTAAAGGAAAATCCTAACCCATCATCCCAACTCCACCACATCCATCATTGAAAATAATCAATCTAGACATGGATAGTAGATAGACACACCATACCAAGAATGAAATCATAGGGTCTCATAGAATCTATAAATAGGTCCCATGATAGTTTCACTCCTCCAAGTTCTAAGTCACACTACCAACAAATGACTAATTGTTGAATCCCCTCCAATAGGAGTCTCTTTCCAAAAGGGTTGGGCTAGAGGCTCCATTGGAATATCTAGTTCTATAAAAAGGATAAAGAAATCAATAAATGGATCACACTTATGTCTATAAAAACTGATTATATGGTAGATAATACATAGATAATACCTTGAATAATTTTTGGAGACTCTAGGTCATAGGTATATGCTACTTGAAACTGACCCTATCCCGAGCCCCCAGCTCCCTAGTACATACATAGACTGCATGGAGGCAGTGGTAGCTGTATCAGATCATAATGGAAGCCACCTCTTGTATCTATCTCAATTTCTCTACTATGTACACCTCCCTATTGATCCGCCTACTCATGTTGTTTCTTATTCCTCATTGTAAAATCCACTATTTTCCTTTTTGTTGTTGTATAGTGGTTCAGACAGTCCCTTGCGATATGACCCTAACCTTCATAGGTGAATAATCTCATATCCCCTAGATTCCTTTATCCTCTATGTGATCCCAATGCTACTAATCCCAATGAATGATCCTTATCATGTAGTCACCTCTTATTTCATGATCCACCAACCTATCATCCACCCAATATGGATAATGATTCTATAACATAATAGCTATTGACCACCCCTTCCTCCGAATGACCTTCACCAAAAAATTTCTCCAATACCAGGTCTTTCTCCAGCACCCCAATTTAGGTATGGATAAAAAGGGGAATCACTATATCCTGAATATATCTATAAAGTACACACTAAAACATATATTCTTAGAAGTACCCATCATAAACCTTTTCAATTGAGTATCATGTGAGGTCAGTAAACCTCAAGGCATACTCAGTGACTGAAACACTGCCCTACTTCATCTCTAGAAGTTTATGAATATATACTAATTTTAGAGTCATCAAAAAATACTCCTCTTGAAATATGTATTCAAACTCAAACCAAGGAATATTCATATCATAATGCATATAAGTCACAAATCCCCACCATTTTCCTATTGATCCATGTAGAATACTAGCTTGTAGAATAACCATATGATCTAAAGGGGTCTTACAAAGGCAGAATACCCAAACCATTTCCTTCAACTAGTCATCAACTACCTACATATCCATCTCACCCAATAACCAAGGAAGCCTCTTTATTTGGAACTCATAAAGTGAAATTAACTTACGCACATCATTATATTGAACTACTAGAACAATTTTCTTTCTAGAAAGAGATAAAATGTTAGGTTATGCTATCAGAGGAAGGTTTTCTCACTGCTCGATGGGTGGAAATGCCTCTTGTTTCCCACCTGAAGGAAACACCTCCTGAACAGGACCCTGAATTAAGGCCTCATAAGTGATCATCATCATGATCCTATCATGGAACCTTGGTTGTCTATATTCATAGTGGTATCCTAAAATAGTAAAGATATACTATAGTCAATAGATAATATATAGGGATATGACTCAACAAAAATCTGTAAACTATAACTCATTACTTTATGATGCATGTATCATTTTTTTCTTATAATAGGTGTCTCGATGTACTAAGTCGACAAGCGGGTTATCAGAATCCTATTGAACAGATACTCTAACTATTACACCATATTTGGGGTCCATAGATTGAGATATGAACTCAAGACACTTAAAACCCATTTCCCTAAATCAAAAACCAATCCCTATAATGAATTTATCTCCAAAATTTATCCTAGTAAAACCTTCACTTTAATAACACTCTGACACATCCCGACCCACCACATCCCACTTATCCAGTGGTAAGCTGAGTGTTTCACCCCAATTATACCACCAATAATCTAGGGTATGGTTTCTAGCACTGAGTAGGTATATCACACATATGGGAGACCTTATCCTAATTCACCTATACACACAAAAACATATCACTAAAAACACCAAAGTAACAGAGAATAATAATCAACTAAAATAATAAAATCATGCACAATGTATAACATCTCACAATAGAGTGTGATAGCATAACCAAAGTACAAGGGAAAAAATAAAATCCCAACAACCAAAAAGTAGGTCCCACCTGATGATCATGACACAATCTCTATAGTTAAACCACGATCTAGATATCTATGGAACCAAAAACCACTAAGATAAACCTACACTAGGTCCACCTAGGTCCCTGTCAAATAGCCTATCATCTACATAAGACACAACATATGTGGGAAGATCCCACAAAGAGGTGAGTTTATACATACCTAGTAGGAAACCCTTAAAGATCCAATAATTAAAGCACCAAAAGGGAGTCATCTCAAGCCTTAAAAAGGGTAAAGAAAGGAGAACATAAATATTATCCTAGTTGGTACTCAATCCATAGAGTATT